>OZ020312.1:33472388-34722388 GCA_963971305.1 Arcuatula senhousia | reverse complement strand
ATAAATATTTTACAGTAATTATAAGTTGTTAAAGGCAAAATTCTTACATTTAAGATTTCTGAGAATGTTGAGAGTAAACAAAAAATATGAAAATCTCAGATGATAATTGATGTCAAATCTTGCCATTTTTATCTTGTTTACTTATAGGTTCTAATATTTATAATGGAGACATGTACAAATTTTTGTCTTTTCTGTTGGTTACAGCCAGCCTCAAAAATAAGAATCAAACAAGATTTAATTTTTTATTGATTTATACCTGTAACAATGGCAAACCGTGAAATTAAAATAAAAGTGAATTGTTTTTTTGTGTGTTTTTCTTTTAGCAGAAAGAAAAAAAAATAATGATTTAACATGTTTAATGCATACAAAAATAAATAATTCCACAGGATTTATAACCAAATTTGTATTAACCATGCTAACTATTTTTGTTCAGCTTTGAATGCAGTTTTTTTTAAAAGACATCTAATCTAATTTTGTCCATTATGAAGTAACTTTAATGAGAAAGCATATTTAGTGTTATGAAATTTGTAAATTGCATGTTACAGTCTATAAAATTCTTAGCATTAAAGAGAGTGGGTTGTTTATTCATTCCACTTTAATTGCTTTGAAAAGACATTCTGTTCATGCTCATTTCAAAGATTATAATTGGTTTGTGTAAGATCTGATTAAAAACCAGGTGACCTTTCTCATGTTTCTTGAGTAGTAAGAAATGTAATGTCTTTATGAGACAAACTTAGGTGAAGGATCTAAAAGATTATCATGTTTTTCCCAAAATTATGTGTAAGTACTTGTTTCTTCAGTAATTATCACATTGTTTACATTGCTTCTATCTAAAGGCATTACAAATTGGTATTCAGTTGCTTTCTGATTTTACAAAACTGGGTTTCTTTGAAAATTAAAGGCATTGTGATATGAAACTTAAGTTGCCTTTGCATGAGTTGATTCACTTCGCAGCATGGAGTGGGGACATAGAAATCCATGCGTTCATCCGTATGCCTGTCTGTGTTTAACAGATTTCTCAGTAACTATCAATTGTAGGCTTTTGATATTTGGTATGCAGCTTAGGAAAGAATCCGCTTTGGTGGGTAGCATTTAAAGGGATGTTGCCCATCTACTTTCTGTTTGACTAGCTGACTAAGGTCTGTTTTTCACTCCTTGGGCAGGGTATTTAAAATCTGTTTTTGTTTTAAGTGAAATTGCCATAAATGAAGTAGAAAGAATTTCAAACATTTTTTCAGGCTGAGGAGAAAGACCTACAGATACAAATGAAATTGTCACAACAGCTTCATACCAAACAGACAGTAATTGGTAACAGTCTGAATAAACAGAGGGAAGAGCTTAACATGCTGAAAACACAATTACAGGATCACAATACAGGCAATGGGCAGTGCTTGACACTTCTACAAAGGCTCGATAACTTAGAGGTTGGTTCACAAAATAATTGTTTGGCATTTCCAATATTTTTTTGGAAAAGTGCCTGTGAGGTGTCTTGATAAGACTAAACATGAGTCACAGTCAGGCAACTTAAATGTATTGACTGGAACCTTTTTTTATTTTTGATTTTAAACACTTGTGCAAAAAAAGGCATATAATTTTCACCTAGATATTATCTTTGACATTTTATCTTTGTTCTGATAAAAGAATTTGAAGGAAAAAAATAACCAAGGAGCATTCAAATTTTAGCATCTCTAAAAACAAAGAAATTAGGGATACAAAGAAAGACACTAAACACAAGTGCATTTAGCAGTGCCAAATCCTGTAGAAATTTAAACAGAACTCAGATGCTTCAGAAGGGTAAGCAGTTTCTGCTTGATGCATCACACCTGTCATTAGCTCACCTGGACCAAAGGTCCATGTGAGCTATTGCCATCACTTGGCGTCCGTCGTCGTCGTCGTCGTCGTCGTCGTCGTCGTCGTCGTCCGTTAACAATTTTTCAAAAATCTTCTCCTCTGAAACTACTGAACAGAATTGAATGAAACTTGGTATGATTGATCCTTAGGGTGTCCTGCACCAAACTTGTGTTTCGATTTTTGATCTGTCAAAAAACATGGCCGCCGTTACTAAAAATAGACTAGGGGGGTCAGACTACTGTTTTTGGCTTATAAATCAAAAAGTATAAGAGATAGAGGAAATCTGAGGCCGCGCTACTGATTCAGCATCAAAAGCTCTACAAAAGTCTTCATTTGATCAAAGTTGTCAGATGACCCCTTATAGGGGTTACGGCCCCTTAAAGGTGAAAAATAGCATTTTTTCATGTTTTTGGCCTACAGAATGAAAACTATTGCAGATAGAGATTAGCTGTTGCTTGCTTAAATGTTTAGCTCATTTAGCTCTACGAAAGTCTCCATAGGGTCGAAGTTGTCAGATGACCCCTTATAGGGGTTTTGGCCCCTTAAAGGTGAAAAATAGCCATTTTTCATGTTTTTGGCCTACAGAATGAAAACTATTGCAGATAGAGATTAGCTGTTGCTTGCTTAAATGTTAAGCTGATTTAGCTCTACGAAAGTCTCAATAGGGTCGAAGTTGTCAGATGACCCCTTATAGGAGTTACGGCCCCTTAAAGGTGAAAAATAGCCATTTTTCATGTTTTTGGCCTACAGAATGAAAACTATTGCAGATAGAGATTAGCTGTTGCTTGCTTAAATGTTTAGCTCATTTAGCTCTACGAAAGTCTCCATAGGGTCGAAGTTGTCAGATGACCCCTTGTAGGGGTTAAGGCCCTTGAAAAATAGCGTTTTTTCATGTTTTTGTCCTACAGAATGGAAACTATTGCACATAGAGATTAGCTGTTGCTTGCTTAAATGTTCAGCTCATTTAGCTCTACAAAATTCTCCATAGGGTCCAAGTTGTCAGATGATCCCTTATAGGGGTTACGGCCCTTGAAAAATAGCGATTTTACATGTTTTTGTCCTACAGAATGAAAACTATTGCAGATAAAGATTAGCTGTTGCTTGCTTAAATGTTCAGCTCATTTAGCTCTACAAAATTCTCCATAGGGTCGAAGTTGTCAGATGACCCCTTATAGGGGTTACGGCCCTTGAAAAAAAACGATTTTACATGTTTTTGTCCTACAGAATGAAAACTATTGCAGATAGAGATTAGCTGTTGCTTGCTTAAATGTTCAGCTCATTTAGCTCTACAAAATTCTCCATAGGGTCGAAGTAGTCAGATGACCCCTTAGAGGGGTTACGGCCCCTGAAAAAGCGATTTTTCATGTTTTTGGCCTACAGAATGAAAACTATTGCAGGTAGAGAAAAGCTGTTGCTTGCTTAAATGTTCAGCTCATTTAGCTCTACAAAATTCTCCATAGGGTCGAAGTAGTCAGATGACCCCTTATAGGGGTTACGGCCCCTGAAAAAGCGATTTTTCATGTTTTTGGCCTACAGAATGAAAACTATTGCAGGCAGAGAAAAGCTGTTGCTTGCTTAAATGTTCAGCTCATTTAGCTCTACAAAATTCTCCATAGGGTCGAAGTTGTCAGATGACCCCTTATAGGGGTTACGGCCCCTGAAAAAGCGATTTTTCATGTTTTTGACCTACAGAATGAAAACTATTGCAGGTAGAGAAAAGCTGTTGCTTGCTTAAATGTTCAGCTCATTTAGCTCTACAAAAGTATAGAGTCAACATCAAGACCAGGTGAGCGATTCAGGCTCCTGGGAGCCTCTTGTGTTGATCATGTTTTGATAAGGTTTGGTCAAATCAGATATAGGAAGACTTTACAAAAACTCTTCGACAAACCATCATATGTTCCTTCTGAAAGTTTAAAATCAGGTAGTTGTATTTGAGCACTTGATTAATACTCTGATAAAGCCCATTATTTGGAAGAAAAAAAGCATATAAAAGAAACATAGAAAATACCATTTTTATGCACCAGAATTAACTTATCAAGCTCATTAGTTTATTTTTTATGAAATTGCATGAGAATAGTTTGAAAGACCAAGTTTATGTCTTAAGCATTTTCTAGGCCTATCTGACTCCTATTTTCTGTTCCAATTGGAACAGTTTTGCCAAGATTTTCTCAGAAATGGGACATGATAATGATTTGAAAATTGGCAGAATGATTTGCAAAATTGGTGTGAAAAACTGTTCTAAGCAACTTTCACACCTATCAGCATTCAGTTTCACAAAAAATGTTTGTCTAGATCATGTAACTTGCAAGGATTTTGATTGGCTAAAATTTATTCTTTTAATATTTTTTTCCTTTGTTTTTTTTTTTTAATGCACCAGAATTAACTTATCAAGCTCATTAGTTTATTATGCCCCCGCGACGACATGTCGGGGGGCATTAAGTTTTACTCATGTCCGTCCGTACGAAATTTCCGTCAAGCTTTTCTCAGAAACCGTAAATGGGAATAACTTGAAACTTGGTAGGATGGTTCAGTACGACATACTTTATGTCCTAAGCGAATTTTAGACCTGTCGGACATCTACTTCCTGTTTGAGGCTGGATCGATACCAAAATCAACATGAAAATTTCCGTCAAGCTTTTCTCAGAAACTGTACATGGGATTGATTTGAAACTTGGTAGGATGGTTGAGTATGATAAACAATGTGTCCTAAGCGACTTTCAGACCTGTTGCACTTCAACTTTTTTTTTAGGCCAGCGGGGGCATCCGTGTCCCATGGACACATTCTTTCTTTATTTTTTATGAAATTGCATGAGAATAGTTTGAAAGACCAAGTTTATGTCTTAAGCATTTTCTAGGCCTATCTGACTCCTATTTTCTGTTCCAATTGGAACAGTTTTGCCAAGATTTTTTCAGAAATGGGACATGATAATGATTTGAAAATTGGCAGAATGATTTGCAAAATTGGTGTGAAAAACTGTTCTAAGCAACTTTCACACCTATCAGCATTCAGTTTCACAAAAAAATGTTTGTCTAGATCATGTAACTGGCTAGGATTTTGATTGGCTAAAATTTATTCTTTTAATATTTTTTTCCTTTGTTTTTTGTTTAGAAAGAAGTTCAACAGCAGGACAATACACTTTCAGACTTGAGAGAGCAGTCAAAGGTCAAAATACAACAGTTGATGTCATAGGTCAAAGTTCAAGTTTATGATTTAGAAAAGTATAACATTAAGAAAGGTTGTTATTGTTTTCAATTTTATGTCTAAAGATATTGATATTTATTGAACATGTTAAAATGCTTAAATTTTTCTATGTTTCTTTTAGTTTATACAGATTGTTTGCATATCAAAGTTGTTATTTTATTATTTATGATAAATATTGTTTTTATGGCATTGGTGTTAAGTTGTGATTGTATTTTAGTCAGATTTTTATGGACTGTCAAACTAAATAGTACATGTATTGATTTTCTAGAACTGTCAAAACAAAGTAGATATATGTCTTCTAAAACAGAGAAAATTTTAAATTGCAAGATTCAAACATCTTTAAAATAAAGGTAATAACAAAACTACCGAACTTGAATGATCAATCTCATAGTCCAGAGAAAATGACAAAAACGAATCAGTCATACCGGAGAACTGGTGGATCGCAATGGTCCTGACTTGGTACAGGCACTTTAAAAATGAGTTTTTATTGTCTCACCTGCGACGAATAGTTGCGAAAGGCGAGACATAGGTATAACTTTCTAGCGGCGGTGCTGGTGTCATAAAATTTTTCGTAAGACTTTTGTGGAAAAGGAATTACTTGAAAGGTATAATAGCTAGGCATCTGATATTTGATTTTCAAACAGTTGAGGAAATGGTCTATGCAACTGTCATCATGCCTTTTGACCCTGACCCCAATTTTACGCTCCAGTGACTTTGTGAACTTAGATTTTTTTCAGGCCATAAATGTCTGCATTGTATTTCAATGACTATGATATCTAGAATTATTTTGGTTGGTCCACAAGATAATGACAAAATTTATGAATGAATAGTCGAATAACCAGGTATTCTGATGGTGCCGGCAGGGGAGACATACTATGTGTTAACTCTTGCTCTTTAATTAGTATTAAAAGTAGATACAGATAATATATTATTGATTAAAATAAGTTTTTAGCTTTCTGACTCTTAAGATTTCTTGTTTTAGACTCAAAGTCAGTTTTTGACTTGATAAAATAAATAGATAGAAAAAAAAAGGGATTATTTGACATACTTGATTGGTATCTCATTTCTACACTTATTTAGGGATAGAAACACAATGACTATTTTGTTAGGATAGTTTCTCTAAATCATGAGCCTTTACCTGTGTTGTGCCTTGTATGTTTGTTGCTCAAACTTCAGTATATTCCTTAAGATTGTATTAAGTTTTGAAAGTTGGTAGCCTTGTCTACTGTTTACCGGTGACTTGTTAAAAAAGAATTTATTACAAGAATTCCAATGCCCACCTACTAAAGAAGACAAACATTCTTGTTTGTAATCACATATCTCCATGCCAAAAAGAAAATGAATTACCGATACAACGGGTCGTTAGTTTTGCTCAATTTTATATACCACCTTTATATACAGAGGTCCATTAATAATCATCAGTATTTTTAAAGCTTGATATATCTAATGCTTCGCTCAGTGTCGGTTTGTCCACTTGTTACTTGATGGGCATTGGCCTGTATAGAACAATGAATTAAGGTCATGAACAGTTCCCCCCCCCCCCAAAAAAAAAATTATTTTAATTTACATAAGCCATTGAAACAACTTTGTGGCTGGATATAGTCATCTTGTCATATCTGTTTTAAGAGATATGCCATGGAGTTTATTTTTTTTTGTTATAAAACATGACCATGTATATATCTTTGGGGCTTGGGCATTTTGTGGAAAAAAATGAGGTTTTTGTATACATCTTTGTGAATACACAATCCATTTGTTTTGATCAGAATCAGAAATATGAATATAAGAATTTATTTGGGACTGATCCATTGTTTTTTTTTTTTTTTAATAAATGAGGAGGTGGTTAGGAACTGTTTTTGTTGTATGGTTCACTTCATTTGAAAAATGAAAGGAATACTGTTTGGTAACTTGAAAATTATGGGTAACTTTTTTTCAACATTGAGTTCCTTCATTTGTAATTTCTGAATAACTACTCATTTTTTTTATCATGAAACATCCCAGTATACTTTGCAAGGGGCAATCCTTGTAATTTTTGATAAGAAACAAAATCCCCCTAAAAATATAACACTTCCATGATACTCTTTTTGTTACTTTTGGTAATTTAATTTTCATGGCTGTGAAGAACCACTTGTTCAGAATAAATTTTTGATTATTAATATTTTTTCTTTAAAAAGGTTTATGTACATGATGGAAATGAATAATAAACACTTAATTTGCACTCTTTATTGATATAAAATAAACTTTTTTCCACCATCTGAAGGACCCCATAAAAATTATTTATCCAATTTATAATGTTATTTTTATATTGTTGGTTTGTATATATGGTGTTATACATATGATAATTGTTATATATATATATTTATTATTTTATTACAAAAGAAATATATATATTTATTGTGTGTCCTTAAATTCATCAAAGAGATTTTTCTCCAATAAAAAAAAAATGAATAAAGGTTGGTTCATAAAAAATTCTAAATTATATGTAAAATGTTCCTATTTTATTTCATTTAACTTTTTCCTGACAATCTTTCCAATGGTAGCTCATGATCAGTATATAGTTTGTTTTTTTTCTAGAAATAAACATTTAATTACATTAATTAAAATTGTGTCAATGACATTTTCTCCTCGGTAATCAGAAAGAAAGTCACAGGAAAAAAAGTCACAGGAAAAAAGGTCACAGTTTTGATAGGAAAAAAAGTCACAGGAAAAAAGGTCACAAGAAAAAAAGTCACAGGAAATAAAGTCACAATGTATTTTATAGTCCTTATTGAACTAAGTGTTATTATTTTTTATTTTTAAACTATTCTTTTATATTTTCTTTTTTGTTGTTGTTATTTCATATTTTTAATTAAAAAAATCTCGGAAAAAAAGTGTAAGATATGAATAAAAACTCATTTGGTGTTATTGACCATAATGAAATTACCAGTTATTTTACTTACAAATTACTTATTTTTATATAGTTATAATAAAAACATTTTTATCTATGTAGTTTTGTATAAAGTCTTGCTTACTTGCTTACTTTCGCTTTTTAAAAATGTTGAATAATATTGATTTTTCGTTTAAAAGACAAACAGAAAATTCTAAATTGTTTGCTGGTGACTTTTGTATTCTTGTTATTTTTTTTCATGTTTATTAAATCTTTTATTATTATTATATCTATGACTAAATCATTAATAAATATTAGAAATATACAGTATAAAAATACATAATTTTAATATATATATATTTTTTAATCATTCAAATATTATATGCTTACATTGTGACTTTATTTCCTGTGACTTTTTTTCTTGTGACCTTTTTTCCTGTGACTTTTCTTCCATGACTTTTTTTCCGTGACTTTTTTTCCTGTGACTTGTTTTCCTACATTCTTCTCCTCCAAGCATTGCAATAGAAACTAAGTATTGTTAACTCATTGTAAAAATCATTTATTTTTTGTCTATCATATCCTTTGACTAAGTTAAAATAGCATGACTCTTTATTTTACAAGACAATTTTAAGTGTTTTGGGATGGAAAAAAAACAAATGATTTTTAGAAGTGACAAATCTTAGAAATTGGAAACAAAGTATCTGCAATCCATATTTAACTTTCATGTTAATGTCATGTCATTCATTTATTATACCCCTGTAAACAAAGTTTGTTTGGAATTCTACAGAACATATACTGTCTATCCACATATTCTGTAAGCACAACTCCTACTTAACCTCCTGATGGATTTTGACAAAAGCACATTATTTGGATAAGTCATGAGTAAATATTACTGATCTCAGACATCAATCAAGGGAGATAATTTGACATTTTTTCCTTTCAATTAGAGTCTTAGTTTAAATGGCATTATGGGGGTATCTTCAGTGAGCTTTCAGTACTTCTTTAAGACTGTATGACATTCCTATAAATAAAAATGAAGTAAATACATTTATGACATTCCATTTTAAGACCTATGTACAATTTGAAGTCTCCTTCAACACAGTAGATTTTTCCAGACATTATTTGTTTGCTTTTTATTCTGACAAAGGTTTTATTATTAACTTAGAATTCAAGTAGTAACCCTAATTATTAAGTGGTTTGGTTTTTTTCTGTTGTTAAATTACACAGTATTTTATTTTTTTCAATAAATATCAGGCCATGTTCTAACAGATGGGTAAACTCTTGCTAAACATGGTAACTGATTTTTGTCTCGCCTGCGACGAATAGTCGCGGAAGGCAAGACATAGGTATTACTTTCCGGCGGCGCGGCGTCGTAAATTTTTTTGTAAGACTTTTGTGGACAATGAATTGCTTGAAAAGTATAATAGCTAGGCATCTGATATTTGGTATACAGACAGTTCATGTTATGGTCTACACAACTGTCACCATGCCATGTGACCCTGACCCAATTTTCACGCTCCAGTGACTCTGTGAACTTAGGTCTTTTTTCAGGCCATAAACTTTTTGTAAGACTTTTGTGGACGATGAATTGCTGGAAAAGTATATTAGCTAGGCATCTGATATTTGGTATACAGACAGTTCAGGTTATGGTCTACACAACTGTCACCATGTTTTGTAACCCTGACCCCATTTTCACGCTCCAGTGACTCTGTGAACTTAGGTCTTTTTTCAGGCCGTTAACATTTTTGTAAGACTTTTGTGGACGATGAATTGATGGAAAAGTATATTAGCTGGGCATCTGATATTTGGTATACAGACAGTTCAGCTTATGGTCTACGCAACTGTCACCATGCCATGTGACCTTGACCCCATTTTCACGCTCCAGTGACTCTGTGAACTTAGGTCATTTTCAGGCGGTAAACGTTTTTGTAAGACTTTTGTGGACGATGAATTGCTGGAAAAGTATATTAGCTAGGCATCTGATATTAGGTATACAGACAGTTTACGTTATGGTCTACACAACTGTTACCATGCCATGTGACCATGGCCCCATTTTTACGCTTCAGTGACTGTGAACTTAGGTCTTTTTTCAGGCCAAAAAACTTTTTTGTAAGACTTTTGTGGACGATGAATTGCTGGAAAGTTATAATAGCTAGGCATCTGATATTGGGTAAACAGACAGTTGCGGTTATGGACAACGCAACTGTCACCATGCCATGTGACCATGACCTCATTTTTACGCTCCAGTGACTCTGTGAACTTAGGTCTTTTTTCAGACAGAAAACTTTTTGTACAATGTAATACTTGTGTGGACAATGGATTGCTTGAATAGTATAATAACTAGGCATCTGTTTTTAGGTATACAGGCACTTTTTGTGTTTCTATCAAGAAATGAAAGCTTAGGTAGTTGATTTTAGTGATGGTGCCAGCAGGCGAGACATACTTTAAGTGGCCACACTTGTTTATCTCTTAATTACTGGGCAACTTCTCTGCGTTGGGTACCAATTACTTGGTTTTGATGAGTAGCCTTTACCCAAAAAATTAGATACCATTCAAAAAGGAAAATTTAACATTGATCTGTTCACTTCAGACTTAATAACCAAAAATTTAAGAATCAACAACATCAAGCCATCAAAATTGGTTTCCACAAAAATAACTGAATGCTCAGTTTACAATTTGTTTAAAAAGTTATAAACAATGAATTTGGTTTTCACAAAACATGTTTCATACAAGTCATATGAACATGGTCCAATTAGGCTAAATTAAGTTTGTACATTTCCAAATAATTTGTGCAATGAAAATGTGATCATTTTCCCAGTTTTTGTCCATTATTTTTAGCTCACCTGGACCGAAGGTCCATGGGAGCTTATACCATCACTTGGCGTCCGTCGTCGTCTGTTAACAATTTTTCAAACGTTAACTTGTCCCACACCATAAGTCCAATTGCAACCAAACTTGGTACAGTTGTTTAGTAGCATTATGTGTACAAAACTATTGTTCGGATTTTCGATTCGTAAAAAAACATGGCCGCCATGGCTAAAAATAGAACATAGGGGTAAATTGCAGTTTTTTGCAAATAACTCCAAAACAGTTACAGATATCAAAATTCTGGCATAGGGTAAAAGTGTTCAGCACCTCAAGATCTACCTGCCCAGAAATTTTCAAGAAGATCCAACAACTGATGTAGGAGTTATTGCCCTTTTTCTGGATTTTTTCAAAATTTTGCACTTATTTAGCTCTATATCTTGAAAACAATACAAGATATTTTAAAAATTCAAATTGCATATGATTAAGCACATCAAGATCTTCATTTCATGTAATTAGGTCAAAGCTGTAAAACCATTTCTTTAAGGAGTTATGGCCCTTAAAGCGTCAAAATTTACCATTTTTCATTACTTTTCCCCTGAATTTCAAAGATTAACTTGTCTGACACCATACATCCAACTTCAACCAAACTTTGCACAGTTGTTTAATAGCATAAATGCTACAGTTCTAACGTTCAGATTTTTGATTCGTAAAAAATTATGTCCGCCATGGCTAAAAATAGAAGATAGTGGTAAATTCCAATTTTTTGCTAATTACTCAAAAATAGTTACAGATATCAAAATTTTGATGGGAGACAAAAGTGATCAGCATCTCAAGATCTACCTGCTCTGAAAATATCAAGAAGATTCAACAATCGACATAGGAGTTATTGCCCTTTTTCTGGATTTTTTCCAAATTTTTCACTTATTTAGCGCTATATCTTAAAAACTATACAAGACATTTCAAAAATTTAAGTTGCATATGATTTAGCACATCAAGATCTACATTTCATGTATTTAGGTCAAAGCTGTAGGACCTTTTCTTTTAGGAGTTATTATCCTTAAGACAACAAAATTGACCGTTTTTCAGTACTTTTCCCCTGAATTTCAAAGATTAATTTGTCTTACATGGTACCATGTTAACATGGCACACTTGTTTAATAGCTAATATGCTACAACTCTGTCGTTCAGATTTTTTATTCGTAAAAAAACATGGCCCCCATGGCTAAAAATAGAACATAGGGGTAAAATGCATTTTTTTGCTTATAACTCAAAAATGGTTTCAGATATCAAAATTGTGCAAAATCAAAAGTGATCAGCATATTAAGATCTACCTGTCCTGAAATTTCGGAAAAGATCTGACTGCTTGTGAGTGATTTTCTATTTTTTTCAAAATTTGCACTTATAAAGCCCAATATCTTGAAAACTAACCAAAATATTTCAGAACTTTAAATTGCATATGGTTAAGCACAATAATATCTACAAATATATGTATCTGTGTAGTTCAGGTGAGCGATTCAGGCTCTTGAGAGCCTCTTGTTTTATCACCATGAAGGTCTTCATAAATGATATACACACAAAATATAATCTTAACTGATTGTGTTTGAGGGTAATAAGGTTTTTGTATTTAAGATCATTTCATCACATGTCATTTTTACCATTCTAGCACTTCTTAGTTTTGTCATAATGTGTACAATGATTTATGTTACTAGGTTCATGTTTGCTTTTCTGTTGTCAAAACTTGTAAAGCTTTAAATGAATAGTACATTCTTGTAACATGTATAGATTTTCAATTTAGATAGTAGTATCCCTTGCAGGTTTTTGCTAGATTTCATGCAGTAAAAAATCCAGGTAATAAAATGGTAAATGTGGGGTGGGTGTGCAGAGGGGAAAAAAATTTGTTTAACAGTTTTCTAAGCAACTACCTAACACAACTTGATATACAGATAGATAGTAATGTGTGTTGGTAAATTTGTTCATTATGATTTTAAAGTTAAAGAACAAAAAATTATAAGTGTCAGAATCAATTAATGACATATTTTTTTATTGTTCAACCTTTTCTTCAGAAAATATATACAATTTTATTTTTTCAATTGCCTGTGCAACATTTTTTGATGAATATCCATTGTATAATAATCATCTTCATTCACTTGAACACAAAAATGTCACAAATTTTAGTTGCTTTTTGTGCAACCACACATAGTTTGCTATAAACAGCATTATCTTATTATACAATAAAAAGTATGTAAAGTATTTTAAAGGTTCTCACTCTTCTAATTCCTGTTTAAAAAAGTTTAAAACATGGCAAAATATATCTTTACTTTTAGAGAGGCATTTTTTTTTATCACTGGACAATTTGAACTTTGCAAGCATTTTTTGACATAATTCTTTTCAACTATGTAAATGTCTGTTATATTGTGCCTGGTAGGTAGTTCTAGTAAAACATAAGAGTACATAACACAAAATAAGCCATAAAATGTAGTTTTAGGGACCAACAATTTAACTTGGCTTTTTTTCTTAACCTTTTTTTTTAGGGCTCTGCACAGAAAAAAATCTTTATCTTATAAAAGCATCATAACAGAATATTTTTTCATTAAAAGCATGGTTTTATATACCAGAAATAGTTCTGCTGCCGAAATATTTTTTTATACGACCGCAAAATTTTTGCGATCGTATAATGTTATGGCGATGTCGTTGTCGTTGGCGTTGGCGTTGTCGTCGTTGTCATCTGTAGACATTTGGTTTCCGTGCGATAACTTGAGTAAATATTGATCGATTGTTATGAAATTTTGATATGATATTTTTTACCACTTAAGGAGGGTTGGTATTGTATTTGGGGTTTGTGGCCCCTACAATTTTAGAAAAAAGGGCCAAAAGGGGCTAAAACGGGTGTATTGACAAAACTGTTGTAAAATGTTTATTATTCATTTGATTTGGAAAATTCTTTTTTTTATTAAATTCCTCATTAAATTCTGTCAACTAAATGTGTCAATGTTTTTAATATATATTGCACCGTTACATTGCTACAGGGGGCCAAAAAGGGGCCACACCCCAAAAATTGACTTTTTTATTTGTGGTCCGATTTTGAAAATCTTTTTTTTATTGGAATTCTTATAAAAATCCCTGCCTGTGTTTACAATCAGATTTGCAATATCTCTTACCATTTTCGAGAAATTAGGGGTCAAAGGGGCAAAAACCGCCATTTTTATTTAAAGTTTTTCTAGGTAAATAAATTTAGCTGTAGTGGACCAGTCAATTGTTATGAAGTTTTAATATAATGGTTATATCCATTCAAGGAAGGTTGATACTGTATTTGGGGTTTGTGGCCCCTACCGTTTTAGAAAAAAAGGGCCAAAAGGGGATAAAACGGTTGCATTGACAAAAATGTTTTAGAATGTTTATTATTTATTCGATTTTGAAAATTCTTTTTTTGTTGAATTGCTCATTGAATTCGGTCACATAACTGTGTCCATGGTTTGAAAATATATTGTACCTTTACATTGCTGCAGGGGGCCAAAGACATGCCACACTTATAATATCAACTTTTTATTTTTCATCCGATTTTTTTAATCTTTTTTTCATTGGAATCAATGTGAAAATCCCTACCCGTATTTTTCAATCAGATTTGCAAAAATTTTTAACTTTTTATTTTGAAAAAATAGGGGTCAAATAGAACCAAACATGTCAAATATTATAAGACTTTTCTATTAGATATTATTGTAAATATATATGTGTCAAATGTGCATTTTAAAGTCAACCACAGGGTGCATGTGTCAAAAAGCTTTGTAAGTCCACCATGGGCTGCTTGTGACCAAAGCAATAGACTATCCATATTGGGCCTCCAACGTACAGTGTTCAACATGTTGCGGTCTATCATGCTGCGCTCGAAGTAGCTTTTTATTATTAAAAAATGGAGTCATTTTTTTTATTGGAAAAAACCAAGGCACCATTTCAAGTTTAATGTAGGGTAAACATTCTTTTTATTTGTTAAAAATGAAGTATTGAATTTATTTTGAAGAAGAAAGTGAAATAAATTTTTGATGTTTCTCTTAATTTTGTATTTTATTCTTATAATATTTTTTTAAAAAGATATATGTATTTTAAACATAAGAAACATTCATCAACTATTTTTGACCAGGATGTGAAATCACCCAATTTTTACCCATTTTGTATATTGTTATCCCAATATCACTTAGTCTGTTTTTTACCACAACGAAGTTATCATCATCTGAGGCCTTTTTGTTATGTGATATTGTTGTTATTGTCTATGTGATTACAAAAATAAATGTTTGTGTAAAAAGTTGCTACTTTTATTATTTCATCTATACACAAGCCACAGTGCAACATATTTTACTTTTATTATGCAGTGTCTTATAAAGTTGTCAGGGGCAGATCGAGAGAGGGGGCAAGGGGGAATTTGGTTGGATATATATATATAGAAAAACATTGAAGCATGACCAAAGTGGGCCCCATTAGCCAGTCAGTTGCCCCCTTCCCCTTTTGAAATTTCTGGATGCACTGCTGGCTGTGAATTAATGTAGATATTGGAGTAAATATGCATGATTTAAAGACATCTTTTTGGTTGTGAATGAATCCACATAATATTAGTATTAAATATAATACATTGATTTACACAGACAATAACCAGATGTTGGTTGGAAATAACAAACAGTCATTGATGTTCAAACAGTAATGGTCAGTTCTACCATCTCTTTAGAACTGTCAGAAAACCAGATCCTTTTTTTACCTTCTTACAGTTTTAGAGCTGAAACACACAATTTTTCAGAATAGTTGACCATTTTTGAAAATAAACTTACTCAGACATCATATAGATATACAAATAAACAATTTTGTTAAACATAACACTAAGGTACTTCAGAATTGATCTGTCAGTGCGCAGAAAAAGGGTATAAGAAGTGACATCGGTTTATGATTATTACTGTTCTGATTTGCTTCTAGACCACTCAGAAGATATAGAAAATATCCAATTTTCGACTGACTTTATAAGACACGAGTTATTCTACATCAATTTTGGAATAAAATCATCGTAAAAATGTAGGTCTTTAACATTTAAATGAAATTCTTTGGAATACTGGAAAAAAACTGTTTTTGCTAAGTTCAGATTTAGATCATAAAAATTCAGACATGATATTACTAGCTAACCTGGCTAAAAACGTGAGATTATGCAAACACTTTGCCTCCGTCCATTAACAATTTCAAAAATCTTTTCTGAAACAACTGAACCAATTTGACTGAAACTTTGGAGGAATGATTCATGACAGTTTGGCAACAAACGATCCTCATTTAAAAAAGATTCGATAAAAAACATGAGTGCTATTTCTAAAAATAGAACATTTGGTAAAACCACTTAAAATGGTTTATTTCACAGTAACTATAAAAGATAGCAAAATCCGAAGGACCTGAGACTCTCCAGATTCAAAAGCTCTTCACAAGTCATATAGAGGTTAATTTTAAAACAATAACGGTTCCAGTTGATTCGTCTAGGCTCGCGATATTTTTGTCCTTTAGCCAAAACATATAGAATGAAAGCTGTTACAGATTGAAAAGAAATTGTGCTTGCTTAAATCTTCAGTTCAATTAGCTCTTTAAAGATATCAAATATCTAAAAGTTATGGCCCCTTATTGTCAAATTTTGGGATTTAAAACCTATAAAAGATTAGTAAAAGCTTTTGTTTGATTGAATATTTGGCTATTGGTTCTCTGCAAAAGCCTTCATTATAAGGTGGAAATGGTATGATGATCCTTTATTGGAATTTTTGTTCTCAGGGACTTCAAATTATTTTTATTCACCAGTTGAGCGATTCAGTCTCTTCAGTATCAAAAGCTCTACAAAAGTCTGCATTGGGTCATTTTTAGCTCACCTGGCCAAAGGCCATGTACACTTATGCCATCACTATGCGTCCGTCGTGGTCTGTCGTCGTCCGTCGTCGTCCGTTAACAATTTCAAAAATCTTCTCCTCTGAAACCACTGAACCAATTTAACTGATATTTTGCAGGATTGATAAATAACATGTTGGCAACAAACGATCATCATTTTAAAATGATTTGATAAAAAAACATGGCCGCTGTTACCAAAAATAGAACATAGGAAAAAATCACTTAAATGGCTTATAACTCAGCAACCATGACAGATTGAAAAAATCCGAAGGATCTTAGGCTCTTAAGAATCAAAAGCTCTACAAAAGTCTCCATTGGGTCGAAGTTGACAGATGACCCCTTATAGGGGTTACATCCCCTTAAAGGCAAAAAAAATAGTGTTTTTGCTTTATCAAATGAAAACTATTGCAGATAGAGAAAAGCTGTCGCTTGCTTAAATATTTAGCTCTACAGAAGTCTCCATAAGGTCAAAGTTGTCAGATGACCCCTAATAGGGTTACAGCCCTTAAAGGCGAAAAGTAGGTTTTTTGGCCTATAGAATGAAAACTATTGGAGATAGGGAAAAGCTGTTGCTTGCTTAAATGTTCAGCTCGTTTCTTCATAAGGTCGAAGTTGTCAGATGACCCGTTATTGGGGTTACAGCCCCTTAAAGGTGAAAAATAGTGTTTTTTGCATAGAATGAAAACTATTGCAGATAGAGAAAAGCTGTTGCTTGCTAAAATGTTCAGCTGGTTTAGCTCTACAATAGTCTGCATAAGGTCGAAGTTGTCAGATGACCCCTTATAGAAGTTACGGCACTTTAAAGGTGTAAAATAGTGTTTTATGCCTATTGAATGAAAACTATTGCAGATAGAGAAAAGCTGTTGCTTTATTAAATGTTAAGTTCATTTAGTTCTACAAAAGTCTTCATAAGGTCGAAGTTGTCAGATGACCCCTTAAAGGGGTTACAGCCCCTTATGGGTTATTGCCCTTTTAAGGTGAAAATAGTGTTTTTTTCTTAAAGAATGAAAACCATGGCAGATAGAGAAAAGCATTTTCTTGCATAAACATTCTGCTGATTTAGCTCTACAAAAGACTTCATAGTGTTGACATCCAGACCAGGTGAGCGATTCAGGTTCCTGAAGCCTCTTGTTAATTATTCCAATCATAACTGTTCCCTATATTTTTACTGTAAAATTATCCAGTACAATATTACAGACAATCTTTCAAGTTAAGGCACAACATGAATATCACCGGGTATAAGCGTTACCGCGGGAGAGTCGCTAAAACGTAGGGGAGAGTCGCTTTGAACGTAGGGGAGAGTCGATATTTGACCTAGATCGAAGCACACCAGGTATGTAAATGATAAAAGCATCTATTTTCATTGATCAAATGTTACAAATAAATATTGCACGGAACATTAGAATTATTTAAGAATGTGTACACGCTAAAATTACCTCCCAGAACCTTCCATTTCATACCAAACACCTCGAACTTTTACGGGCGGTCAGCAATGGTCAGTGTAAATTTGGTGACATCGCATCTTAAAATCTGATTTTCTCCACAATAAATACATTATATGACAATTGCATGCACTCAGTATATGCACAAGATTGATATCTAAAAGAGATACTTCACCGTTACCCTTTACAAAGTCATAATACAATTTTATTCGTTAATTTTTCAACAACAACGTAAGTGCCGTAGGGGAGAGTCGATTCGAATTGTCTTGAACGTAGGGGAGAGTCGATTCGGATTGTTGTGAACATTGCATTATTTGCTTTCAATCACTTTTTTTTTTACAACAAACATTGCAAAACCTTGAAAAAGGTATCATTGGATTATGTTATGGTTTTACTGTAAGTGTTGTTAGATATTATCAATGTTAACAGCATATAATTATGTAGGTCTGATAGCAAAGGCTCCCACCACTTCCAGCCCCTTGCTCAATTTTTCTGCACCTAGTCCTTCATGCAATATATAACGCCCTATTTGATCCCGATCCCCAGAATCAGATAGACCAACATTGATTATTGAAAAATTTCCCGACGAATATCTTATGATTTTGAGATTGATTTTTTTAATTAAAGTGGGCTTCTCTTTTTTCTTATCTGATTTCGGGCAAAGGTGGCAATCTTCCCCCTTTCAGTTGCAAATCATCCGTTGGACCTTTTGTTTTTTAATTCGTAAAACAAAGTTTAACCTGTTTTTATTTTATTTTATTTCAGCTTACACATATATGTGACGTCCCTTAGGTGACGGTGAAATGGAATTTGGTAAATAATACTCATTAGTTCATGAAGAGCTTATAAACTTCCCTACTACCGTTCCGTTCGGATTTTCTAACAGTTGTATGGTGGTCACTGTATTCTGTATAAGGACTGAATTATGGTGATGTGGATGGTGGACATCATAAAGTGGAAAGGACAATACTGGTTGTTATTTGGTGTTCCATTTTAAATGACTGATTAAACTTCCAGAATATTTGTGTAATTGATGCATAAAATAAATGTTTTATATGTATAACTTCATTTTTCCACTTCTTAAATTTTCGTTTATGGATATATAGATGTGCAGAGAAATGGCAAACTGAGGACAGTTCAAAACATTTACCTGTGCTTGACTTTTAAAATTATAGAAGAAATGGGTAGACAGCAGTCTCATCTTAGTCTGTTGTCCATCGTGTTTTTCTAACACAAAACATAACACTATTGTGTGACATACATAGGTTTTATATTGGCCTTTTTGCTTATTGTTGCATTTTAGCTGTTCGTGGTCATATTAAAGTGTCCGCTTTCCCTGCCTTTAACTAAAGTGGAGCAACTCGAAAAAAATTATGTAATACTAATTCTGCTCGAAATCAAAATAATTTGACAATCATTTTGTACTTAACAAGTATGACCAAATATTTTTTCAAACACGTAAAACATTATCATCTGGAAACCTCGAAAGACAGACAGGACAAGCATGATGCACTACATAGGTAGGGAATAATTTATGGTGACTTTTGTTTGTTCATATTATGATGCATACGTGTATAAAGTTTTATGATGATCTCATAGTTGATCATAGTTCTTACATAGAAAACCAATTTAACTAGCATAGACGTTACGCACGTTATTGCGTCTTTTACGGTAACGACAGATTTCGACGTTTTCTTTTCGTTTTTGAGCTTAGCTGTCTATGTATTATACAAGAATGACGGTTTTCTTTTCTTGCGTGGCCGTTTATGCGTTATCAACTTGTTTCAAAGCTCTGTATTTTGACATTGTATTTGTAACAAGGTCCACAACATTAACCGGGTCTATATCATAATCATTGCGCTTGTTTTTACTTTTTGTTGGTATTTGCTTTTATGCTGCGTTAGTTTCTCTTTCCTATCCTTAAATTTTTGGCGTTGAACCCTTTTATACAATACACTCCTTGAGATCTTATGTTTTGGATTTCTTCTTTTTCACTGATCTTGTTTGAATATTTTTCATAACTTTTTTCTTGGTGTACACTTCATGAATCATCTATATAAAGTTATAGCGTGCGCAACGTTAAAAAATTGCAGATTGGACAAATCGTGGGACTTTTGCTTTTGCTTAGATTTCCATCTTTTTGAAACGGTAAGCAGTTCATTTTGAAAAGTTTTTATCCGAAATATCGGAACTATCTGAAAATAACTTCGCTTTTACAAATTGAATAATTGTTCTTTTTGAAATAACTTTTGAATTTTTATGTTTTCATTTAAAACCGCAAAAAATACGGTTGGACAAACTGTGGGACTTTTTCAAAATGATACTACGTGATTGTTTTCTATGTAAAATGTTTGTGATTCCACAATGAACTTCTTGAATAAATGAACTTTAACTTTATGCCAACAATGGCGGAAAAAATATTTTACTCAACTTTCAAATAACCTTCTGAAATTTACTAACTCATGACTATGGGAAATCTGCCCCAAAACTACGCATTGCGTTTTTCTTGAAAATCACTTTTTGTTATTTTGTAAACACTATTTTGAGAATGACATTATAAATCGTATGTGACATAGTTGCTTTATGCAAAAGTTTGCAAATTTCAGACTTGTAATAAGACCACAAGACTTTTTCGTTAATTTGGGAAGCCTGAGTTATGTTACGCCGGACATGCGTTTTTTTCATGACTTTACGGAGTTTTGTTATGTTTAGCATATTTTCTTTAAAAAAAGAATATTGTACAGATTATATTTTAAAAATTTATGCTTTCACGATTATAACAATATGCAGGTTTAATATATTTATTGTATTGAAAACCTGTAAAAAGCAATTTTTCGACAGGAACATGCGGTAATTATACATAGACGCAATATCGTGCACAACGTCTGAACCAAATTAACCAAACAGCATATCCAAATTGGATTTTGGTATTGTATTTTTAACAAGAAGGCCGTAAGTCTGATTTGGGACTGCCGGACGGACAAATAGACTAGGACCTTATATATGAACCTCTTTCGTAGGTGAGACATACAGTTACTACATTTACTCTTTACTAAAAGAGAGGCTCACAGAAGCCTGAATCGATCACCTGGGTCTTTTTTATGAGCAATAGCCCTAATAAGGGTCCATTGAAAGGGACTTTTGAAAAGCTAATTGAGATAAAAGGTTAAGCAATGCAATACTTGTCAATCTTAATGACAAAAAAACATAAAAAAAATGCTTTCCTCGATCTTAACCCCTATTAAGGGTCATCTGACAAGATCGAACCAATGCAGACTTTTGAAGAGCTCCGTGAACTGAAGATTCTCGATCTGCAATATATTTTATTCTGTAGGGTAAAAACGTGAAAATCCGCTATTTTTTTTTATCTTTAAAATGACCTTAACCCCTATAAGAAGTCATTTGACACCTTCGACCAAAGAGAGACTTTTGTAGATCTGATGAGGCTTAAAAAGGTAGGTTGCATCAGGCTATTTCTATATCTTAAAGGGTTTTTTATTTACAAGCCAAAACAGTAATCTGACTCTCCGAGTTAATTTATAGCAACGGCAGCCATGTGTTTTCAGTGCATGGATCAAAAATCAGAACTCAACTGTTATGCAGCAGGACACCTTAAGAACCAATCATACAAAGTTTCATTGAATTCTGTTCAGAAGTTTCAATGGAGAAATTCTTTTTTAAAATGTTAACGGACGACGACCGACGACGAACAATTGATGGTAATAGGTCACATGGACTTATCCTTGTTTAGAATGGGGTATATCTGTGACTATTTCAGGACTGGATTTGAATTATATGCATTTCATTTAGACCATGGACCAATTGCAGAACCACGAGCAGCACCTACTGGCCTCGTTGAAAGCTGCTGGCGGTTGTCCATTGTGGTTATTCTAAATTGTCGCTTGTTATGGGAGCTGTGTCGCGTACACCTATTCCATATCTCATTATTTTCTATTTTGTGGTTCCAGATGAGCTAAAAACTGTTCCTACAATTCTGTCTCTAAACTGAACACTAATGAACGACATTGAAATTAATTCATATTTATACAATTTTAATAAAATTTAAACATCTTCGGCACACAAGACACTACTCATCAAACATCAATAGTCTTTTATAGTAGAATTTTTATTTCATCTTTTCTATGGCTTTGTCGAACTGGCAATCAAACTGGAAGGTTCAATCGGCTTTGATACAAATGTACTTCCAAATTTGATATTCTTCTCCTTCGCAGCTTTTTTTTTACTTTATCAAACGAATCATTTCTGAAAAAAAAATGAAAACCATAACTATCATACTTTAGTCTTGGAAAAAAAAATAATTTCATAATATGCAAAAATAAGAATAACAGATAATTAGATCAACCTAACTTTTTTAACGAAAATCCAAAACAATATGCAATAGAAAAGTGGGAGTTTATACGACACAAGGAATTACAAATGAACAGAAGGCAATGTATTCTAAATACGGTGCTATGGAGCAAGAAATGGCAACTACGTATATAAGTGGGGGTGTCAGGCAAGGACTGGGAAATTTACAGATATCCTTGTGCATACAAGTGGTGACAATCAGATGCAAGGAATGACAAACGAGGTGAAAACTCGGAATTTTGAGTGGGCGCAGTAGACATCCGGAGACCAACTGGATAGGGGGCAGAAGCCCGCAGGATATATGCGTATATTTATTTGCTCTTCGGCCCGACAATGCATGGACGGGAAAAATATCAAAGGGATATAGGCAATGTGATTAAAGGTTAAAGGTTGGGGTTTAGAAAGAACTGACACTTTCTACCGTCAATACATGTATCAAACTGTCACAGTTGATAATACAGGTTGTAATAATTTTCAAGGTTTTGCAATTTATTTATTCGTATATCTGGGGATCAGGATCAATGAGGGCGTTATATATTGCACGAACGACTAGGTAATGGAAGTTTGAGCAAGGGTTTGGAAGTGGTGGGAGTCCTTGATCTTAGACCTACAAGTATGCTGTTAACGTGGATAATGTAGGTTTTGGTATCAACACGTACAATAAAACCATAACATAATCTTATGAGGCATTTTTTTCAAGATTTTGCAACGTTTGTTGTTGTAAACTTGATTGAAAGCCAATATAATGCAACTCTCTCTTATGTTCACAACAATCCGAATCGACTCTCCCCTACGTTCAAGACAATTCGAATCGACTCTCCCCTACGGCACTTACGTTGTTGTTGAAAAATTAACGAATAAAATTGTATTATGACTTTGTAAAGGGTAACGGTGAAGTATCTCTTTTAGATATCAATATTGTGCATATACTGAGTGCATGCAATTGTCATATAATGTATTTATTGTGGAGAAAATCAGATTTTAAGATGCGATGTCACCAAATTTACACTGACCGCCCGGAAAAGTTGGAGGTGTTTGGTATAAAATGGAAGGTTCTGGGGGGTAATTTTAGCGTGTACACATTCTTAAATAATTCTAATGTTCCGTGCAATATTTATTTGTAACATTTGATCAATGAAAATAGATGATTTTATCATTTACATACCTGGTGTGCTTCGATCTAGGTCAAATATCGACTCTCCCCTACGTTCAAAGCGACTCTCCCCTACGTTTTAGCGACTCTCCCGCGGTAACGCTTATACCCGGTGAATATTGTATAATCGATGTTTGTTAACAAAAAACAATGAGGAATGTAATCGGATATGAAAACAAAACAGTCATTTCATTTAATTTGATCGTTGTTTTTGCTGAATATTTTCCATTTTGATTTTGCATCCTTTTTTCTACTTTTACCGCGTCGTGCTTCAAATTCATCATGTTTTTCAGTAAAACTGTATCGAACATAGCCAGGTTAGATAGATACAACAAAACTTAAGGTCATGGGATGGGTAAAGGTTATGTGGTGATTAAATCAAACGTAACTAAAGAACATGTGAGTAAATAAAATATAAATAAAGGTTTAGTTGTGAGTATATTCAACATAAGATAGACTCAAGTAGTGAGTAGATTAAACGTAACAAAGGGCCTTGTGAGTAAATAAAACGAAACATTCATGATTGAAATGTAGGTCTATATAACATATAATTACATTCTAATTTATAACGACAATTTTGATTGGTTAATTATGCAGTTTTATTTCTCGATAAAATTCACTAGCACGTGCAACCTTAACAACGACTTGCGCGGAGTAATTTAAAAAAAGATAAAACATGCATTTCGTGCAATTTTCTGTGCAAACATTTAATATATTTTATCGGAATGTAATTATATACAATGAATGCAATATTTTTGAGTTTTATTGGTGTGTAAAAGCGTGGACCTTTGCGCACATTTTCAACATGAAGCGCTACCGCGCTTCATTAAAAATGTGCTTAGGTCCACGCTTTTACACACCAATAAAACTCAAAAATATTGCATTCAATGTATAAATTAAATCAAGTTTTTTTAATCCTGGACAAGAACTGTTTTTGCTAAGATCAGATTCGAATAAAAAAAATAGACATGATATTATTAGCTTACCTGGCAAAAAACCATGTGAGATTATGCAAACACTCATCTTTGCTAGCCAAGGGTTACGACCGCTATCGCTTATCAAGATAAAAATTTTAAAAATGTGAAAATGGTCAATTTTGACGTTTAATGGGAAATAACTCCTATAAAGAGTCATCCCACAACTTTGACTCAATGGAGAGTCGTGTAGAGCTTGTGATACTGAAGTTCAAGATTGTTGCTTCAGACTATTTTCTATCTCTTATACTTTTTGAGCTATAAGCTAAAACTATGGTCTGATCTCCTGTTTTATTTTTGGAAACGGCGACCATGTTGGTTGCCAAACTGTCACGAATCATTCCTGCAAAGTTTCAGTCAAATTTGTTCAGTGGTTTCAAAGAATATTTTTGAAATTGTGAATGGACGGATGCAAAATGTTTGCCATCTTCGCTAGCCAAGGGTTACGATTAGCTTTCTCTCATCTTTTTGAAGATAAGCGATAGCGGATCGTAACCCTAGGCTAGCGAAGATGAGAGTTTGCATTTTGGCCAGGTAAGCTAATGTACGTGATTGTTGCTTCAGACTATTTTCTATCTCTTATACTTTTTGAGATATAAGCTAAAACTATGGTCTGATCTCCTGTTTTATTTTTGGAAACGGCGACCATGTTGGTTGCCAAACTGTCACGAATCATTCCTGCAAAGTTTCAGTCAAATTTGTTCAGTGGTTTCAAAGAATATTTTTGAAATTGTGAATGGACGGATGCAAAATGTTTGCCATCTTCGCTAGCCAAGGGTTACGATTAGCTTTCTCTCATCTTTTTGAAGATAAGCGATAGCGGATCGTAACCCTAGGCTAGCGAAGATGAGAGTTTGCATTTTGGCCAGGTAAGCTAATGTACGGATTAATAATATCATGTCTGAATTTAAGAGTTATCCCCTTTAACTGTTTTTATGCCCCATCTACTGTTCGGGTGCGTTCGTCCGTTCGTCTGTTCATCCATCCGTCTAATCTTCCGTCTCAAATGTTGCGAGATATGGGGCAATCTGTCTTATGTACATATTCTTGGTTTGTTTTGTTTATTTTTTTATCAGCTCACCTGTGAGCTATTGACATTACTTGGCGTCCGTCGTCGGCATCTGTAAACAATTTTTCAAAAAATATTCTTCAATGAAACTACTGAACAAAATTTATTGGAACTTTATATGATTTATCTTTTATAGGATCTCCTGCACAAAATTTGTCTTAAAATTTTTGATCCGTCCAAAAACATGGCTGTCGTTGCTTAAAACAGACAAGGGGGTCACACTACTGTTTTTGGCTTGTAAATCAAAAAGCAAAAGAGATAGATAAAATCTTATCCAACCTTTTTTTCTTCAGCATTAAAAGCTCTACTAAAGTCTCCATTGGATCGAAGTTGTCAAATGAATCCCTATAGAAGTTATGGCCGCTTACGGGTAAAACAAAATGCGTTTTTCATGTTTTTGACCTATAGAAGGAAACTATTGCAGATAAAGAAAAGCTGTTGCTTGCGTAAACCTTCAGCTCATTAAGCTAAAAAAAAAAAAGTATTTCTTGGGCTTCAGATGTCAAATGACTGCTTAAAGGGGTTATGGCCCTTTAAAGATCAAAAATAGAGTTTTCCCTATTGAGTGAAAACTCTTGCAGATAAAGAAAATAATTGCTTGTTCAAGCCTTCAGTGAGTGAGCTCTACAAAAGTATCCATTTGGTTGAAGATGTCAAATGACCCGTTTAAGGGGTAATGGCCATTGAAAGTTCAAAAATAGTGTTTTTGCATTACAGAAGGAAAATTATGGCAGATATAGAAAAGCTGTTGCTTCCCCACATCAAATAATAGCTCTACAAAAGTCTCCATTAGTCAAAGTTGTCAGATGACCCCTCGTAGCAATAATAGCTCATAGCTCATAGAAGAGCCCTGATAGCTTAGATTAAGAATCCTGGAAGCCTCTTCTTTTTTTACGCTTTGTATTATTTTATCTGTTTTTTTTTTATTTTGCTACTTTAAATTAGATTTTTTTTATTTTGCTACTTTAAATTAGATTTTTTTTTTATTTTGCTACTTTAAATTAGAATTTATTTCAAACCTGATAAAGTGAACTGTTTTCATTTCCTTTTCAGTTTGTCCTAGGCTGGCTATTACAGAAGTGTTAGAAGCTATTTTGTTTTATAAACATGAGGTGTGTATACAATTGCAAAAGCAAGGGTATCTGGAAAACCCTGTTTTGCCATTGTGAATAAAGCCTATTGTTCTTCCAAAAGAGTTAGTCAAACAAAGAAAGTTTCTGAAAACGAAAGTTGGATTTGAACAGTAGAACTGGGGTGTAACTATAGGCATGCAGTGCGTAGATTAAACATATCTAGACGGAATGCAGTGAGATGATTAAACATATCTAAAGGGCATGCAGTGAGTAGATTAAACATAACTATATAGCTATTGGGCATGCGGTGAATAGATTAAACATAACTATATATCTTTAGGGCATGCAGTGAGTAGATTAAACATAACTATATATCTATAGGGCATGCAGTGAGTAGATTAAACATAACTATATATCTATAGGGCATGCGGTGAGAAGATTAAAAAAAACTTTATATCTATAGGGCATGTAGTGAGTAGATTAAACATAATTATATTGCTATAGGGCATGCAGTGAGTAGATTAAACATAACTATATAGCTATTGGGCATGCGGTGAGTAGATTAAACAACTTGAGGGTTTGCAGTGAGTAGATTTAACATTACTCTAGGGCATGCGGTGAGTAGATTAACATAACCTAATGTTATATGGTGTGTAGATAAAAAGTAACTACAGGTTATGTAATTGTTCAATTAACTAAATGCCAAGTTTAAAACTAGTTATAAATTAGCTAAAGGTTAAGAGATTGGTTAAAAAAAACTAACTGGATTTGAAAAGTCAAATGACAGGTTTATAAACTAAAATAAGAGCATGATTCAAGTATATTAAACGTCACTACAGGCCATGATTAAGCATGATTAAGAAGACGCAAGCGAATGATCACGTGAGTAACTGGGCAGATTAAGTCGTGACTATAACTGAGGGTGTCACAGCCCTTTTGGCACGCGGTATTCCGTGCTTTTTAAAGGATATTCGGTACGCCAAGGTGTGGTACGCGATACGCGATGTTCCGAATTTTTAGGCTTTTGGTATGCGTACGCCGTGATCTTAAGAGTATTCGGTATTCCAGTCTTTTTAGTGGTATTCTGTCCTTTTTTAAACGGTATTCGGTATTCCGGGGGCGGGGCTGTGACACCCCCATAACTGTATATAGCTCTGTAGCGACGTTAACCCCATGAATAGCCAATATTTATTCTTCAAAATTACTGTTAATTTTTTGTTTTAGGAGCACATAAAATTAAAAGTAACTGTTAAAACTTTCTAAATAAAGTGTTTTAGTAAGTTAGATATTGCTTTACTCCCATGAATTTTGGCAATATCTAGGAGATAAACCGGGAAGATTTAATACAATGAACGATGATTAAGTGGGGGATATGGGAACCACGCCAATCGGGAAGGAGAGGTTTGACTCCCACTGGAAAAAGGAATTTTAGCCTCCTGCGTGGGTATCCTACAGGTGAATGTGACATTTTTCCCAACATGTTTCAACACTATGATAAGTGGTCAGGTTTTCAGCATATGACCCGTACGACCTAGGCGTTCATAATGATAGGGCTGTCCCATTCAACCGCCTAAGACAAATCGGCTAGATCAGATTTTAAACGTTTGAACATTTTTTCAGGAACCTTTCTATGTAAAGAATTATCTTTTAACTATATAAAATAGAACATTTCTGCGTTTTGGCAAAAGGGGCTTGTTATTGTCAAGATATGCCAACTTTGGACACTTTTGGGTATATGTTTCGCTATTTCAGAAAAAGGAACTGGAAAGCACAAATTTGTGCAATGGCCGTGTACTTCATTAAGAGATGGGTTTATGAAATTAACTAAAGATCAAGTGATTGATTTATAAAATTAACTCAAGTTAATGTGGTTAGTGGATACCATGTAACGTACAGTCGACGTACTGTTCTCGTTTTTTGTTTGTTTGTTTTTTTTGGTTAACTTTGCCTTTGCCCTTTCGAGCTTTTGCTATTGGAATGACCCATTGGTACCAAAGTTACGTCACTTCCGGCGAGCTGACAGGAAAAAAATTTGGAGCGAGAATAAGTCTCAACTTTAGCTTATTCAGACTATCTAAGACTTATTCCAATGTTCATAATGGAATATTCTAACAGCAGGAGATAGGATTAATTCATCTAACCGTTAAACTTGACAATTATTGACAGTATTTTGGTTATTTTTTGGATTTTTTTTTTTAAATTTTTCGGGCGCCATCTTTGATATCAGCGAATGTCACTAAAAAAGATAGAAAAAGAAGTACGAAGGTACGCCAAGGAATGTATGTTTAGTGGATACAGGAGGGAGACCTTTTGATAACAGACAGTAAAGGCATTTCGTTGAAAAGGACCCTACCAAGCTTAGCCAGATTCACTGTTGTGGAAAAATCAGGAGCGGGCCCTGATGATCAGGAGTTGTTAAGGAAGGCAGGAAGAAAGATAGAAGGGACGAAAAAACCGCTGGTATTGGTGTGGTTTGGAACCTGTCAAATTACAAAGAAAGAAGGAAAGTATATACAATTAAGATACACTAAGACCAATAAAAATGTAAAAAATTGTATGATAGAGCTTAAAGCATTCAAGAAAAACATTCTCAAGTACAGCAAGCAGGCAGAAGTACTATTCCTCGACTGCCCCTACTGTTTCCCAAAGAAATACAACGAACAACACAAAGCAGACAAACAACCAAACCTAGACGAGAACAACAATAAACCAGTTAAGGATAAGAGCAAGAGTGAACAAAAAGAGCTCTATCACTGAGAATACAACAAAAACAAAATCATCAAAACGTAATATCCCAGACGGTGACAAGAAAGGCTTAAACTCTGAGACAACAGCAAAAACAACAAAGCAAAAATTTACAGACTGTGACAAGAAAAACACAAGCTTTAAGGTCACAATTGTAGGCTCTAAGCCAAAGCATAGCCTGCCATTATACGACGACGAGGTCAACGTAGCGGTTACACAGTTCAATAAAGAACTGAAATCTATTAACCCAAGAGAGGTGCGCTTCCCTAACCTTAACCCTGACGTCATTGCAAGCCACAAAAAGTCAAAAAGTCCGGTGACCAAATACAGAATAAACCACCTACTTTTCCACGACGGTATATACACCCAATAAGGCAGCTAGCTAAGTTGTGGATGTACGAAATCATTAAATTTGCAAAGAATTTAGACAGAGATTAAGTAAACGGGGCCATGTCCTGTTTACGTGTATATAGTAGTTTGTTATTCTGTTACTTTTTGCATTTACTAAAACATAACTTGTGGATTATTATTGTTTCATTGTGTTGCTATACATATAATTTACATTGCATTGGACGACTTTTCGCCGCCATTATATAGTCTTTGATATCTTTGAAGAACTATAATACATTCTTACATGTGCTAATATTATTCATTAACTTTGAGTGGATTATTTTTGTAGTCTTATAAAGAACTATTAATCTGTGTCAGTGTGATCATCTATAGGCAGGAACAATATTCAGTGTCATTGTATGTAATAGAAAGGGACTGGTACAGTATACAGAGATTGAAGACAGTTAGCACAAGTAAGTGACCTTAGTTGTTATAAGTACATAACACATTGCTAGATACTAATAGATAACCTGTTTAAACAACATTTAAATAGGGTCCATAGAATAGATAAATAAGCATCTTGTTCAATAGCTGACCAAGGAAGTCTTGTTTATATTAAACAGTCAAAATAAATTCTGGATCTCATACTTACAAATGAAGAAAATATGGTAGACAAAATACATTATGGGAGTCCCCTGGGGAAAAGTGACCATGTAGTTCTAACATTTGAATACAAATGCTATTGGGAATAAGAACAAACAAAAGCCACTAGATGGAACTATAATAAAGGGGATTATGAGAAGATGAAACAGGAATTAGACTTAGACTGGAAGTCTTTAATGAGATCAACAAACGGCGACCCTAATGAAATAAATAACATATTTTTGGAACAGTACAACAAAGCCAAAATATACACATTCCATCAATCAACAGCAAAGCCACTTCAAAAGCCAAAAAACACAACTACATTCCCCTAGACCAGAGAACCAGAGATAAGATCAAGGAAAAGCACAAATGCTGGCAGAAATACATGGAGACAAAGGATAAAGATAGATATAGAGAATTTCAAAGAACAAGAAATCAAGTTAAAAATCTAGTAAAAAAGGCCAAAAGGGACATGGAGCAAGATATAGCCAGAAATGCAAAATCTGACCCAAAAAGTTCTGGCAATATGCTAACTCAAAAAGGAAGACAAAAACTGGCATTGCTGAATTAAAGTACAAGGACAGCACAGGGCAACCTAAAGTAGCTAAGAGCGATGAAGAGAAAGCCAACATATTAGCGGACTTTTTCAGCAGTGTTTTCACTAATGAACCAGAAGGGATCATCCCACAACTAGACCCTGTAAACATTGTCATACCCTATGAAGAAACCGAATTTACAGAAAAAGAGGTCGAAAAACTTTTGGAGGAATTGAACCCAAAACAAATCTACTGGACCAGATGATTTTCACCCAAGAGCTCTAAGAGAATTGAAAAAAGTCGTGACAAAACCACTAACCACAATATACAATGCATCTAAAGAGAGGACAGTTTGTCCAGATATATGGAAACTTGGTAATTTCGTGGCACTTTTCAAAAAAGGGGATAAATCAGATCCTGAAATACAGGCCAATGACCTTGACGAGCATTGCAAGCAAACTGATGGAAAAACTAGTGAGAAACCTTATAGTCAAACACATGCAAGCTAACAAACTGTTTAGCAAAAAACAATTTGGGTTCATATCAGGGAGGTCAACCTCACTACAACTCCTTAAAGTCCTAGACGTGAGGACCGAAATATTAGACAATGGTGGGAGTATTGACTCGGTGTACATGGACTTTATGAAGGCTTTTGACAAGGTCCCACATAGAAGGCTCCTCAAGAAACTAGGAAGATATGGCATTGGTGCAAAAACCATAGAGTGGATAAAAAGCTTTCTATCAGGCAGACAGCAGAAATTATCAGTAAATGGCTCTGAATCAAAATGTCGCAATGTGACCAGTGGCATATCACAAGGTAGTGTTTTGGGACCAATTTTGTTTGTCATCTACATTAATGATATGCCAGAGTGTGTGGATGCTGCAGCATTTTTGTTTGCAGACGACACCAAGATATTCAAAGATATTAAATCAGAGGAAGATGCAAAAGATCTCCAGAAGGATCTTGACATGCTACAAAATTGGTCAAATACCTGGCTACTTAAATTCCACCCAAACAAATGTAAAGTTGTCACAATAAGCCATAAGAATAAACCCGAAACATCAAGGGAATACCACCTGTATAACGACAACGACCAGGAAGTCACACTACAAAAGTCAGAGGGTGAAAAAGACATAGGAGTGCTGGTGGACGAACATCTGTCCTTTTCCAAACACATCCAGCGACAAGTCAATAAAGCAAACAGCATTATGGGTCTCATAAGAATAACTTATACTAATCTTGATATAACATCATTCAGGTACCTGTTCCAAGCGTTAGTAAGACCACATCTGGAATATGCTGCGTCGGTATGGTCCCCCTACAAAAGTCTGGACATTGAGGGCATAGAGAACGTGCAGCGACTAGCAACAGAACAGATACCTGGATTAAGAGACCTAGAATACCCGGAAAGACTTTAAAAAACTCAAAATGCCTACTCTGAAGTATAGACGCCTCCGTGGTGACATGATAGAAACCTTCAAAATAATCCAGGGTATCTATGACCAGGAGGTCACCACAGGGCTACTCGACCTGGATATTAATGTCAGAACAAGGGGAAATGACAAGAAACTGAAAAAAACACCGATCCAAACTCAACATCAGGAAGCATTTCTTCACAAACAGGATAGTTGATGTTTGGAATAGCCTACCAAACGAAGTTATAAATGCCAAAACAGTCAAGCAGTTTGAGATCTATCTTGACAAACACTGGGAACATCAGGATGTAAAATTTGACCACCAAGCTGAACTAGACATCACCAGCAGAGGTCGGAAATCCGGAAATGACAGAATAGAAATAGCCAGTCAAAATGACCAAGAGGTGGATACAGTGGTTGAAGAAACCAGCGCCCACAGTTGATCCTATCCTATCCTATCCTACCACTTCGCAAATGGTCAGAGGACAAAACGTAACCAAAGGTCACGTGATGAGAAGACAAACAACGAATGATCAGATCGAGAGTTAATAAAACACTTCATAAAACTTTAAGTTATAAATGATGAGAAGGGATAAAATAAACAAGGATGTAAGTTTGTATGGAGATCAAATCTACACACCTTGGAAGCATAAAGTCAGATAGAAAATAATGATATGTGGAAAAAGTGTACGCGACACGGCTCACATAACGAGCGGAAATTCAGAAAAAACCACAATGGACAACCGCCAGCAGCCTTTAACAAGGCCAGTAGGTGATGATCGCCGTTCTGCAATTGGTCCATGACCTAAATAAAATGCATATAATTCAAATTCAGTCCTGAAATAGTCACAGATATACCTCCTTCTTAAACAAGAAACAGAAAGCATAAAAAAACAAGTCAAACAAAAGCTTTGTCAAAGATTCCTGGCTTAGGACAGGCCATATAAAATAAAATAGATTTTTGGACCCAATCTTCAACCTGTTTTTAGAGTAGGTTTACATTAAATACACCGAGAGATGAACTCGGCATACATCCTGTCAGGTGTTGAGTAAATAAGCAGAATAACAAGTCAGATGAAGATGAAATTGAAGGTGGGTAAAAACACATTACATTAAATATAAATAAAAGTTTAATAACAAACACTTTAATTACTATTTAATAACAACAACAACAACTATGAGAGTTTAAAAGAGATTAAAACAAAACCCTATAAATCTAAGTATTTCTTAAGGTAAAGAGTAGTTGAGGACTGAACTATTATTATATATGTATTATATCAACCAATTTCAATTTACTTTTAAAATAATTGAAATGTTTAATCATTATAAACATACATTAGCATGAAAAGAATTATATAAATAAGAATTACAACAAAGTTCCAGACAATATATAAGAAGCTAGTTTTTCTTCAATATTAAGTCAATAATTTCATACAGGCAAGTTAAATCCGTTGCAACAGGCTAGTTTAATCTGTTGCAACAATATGATAATATCATTGAATTATTTCAGTGCAGATTTGAAGAGTCCAGCATAACTATTCATGTTTTCATTAACGAAAATCAATTTTATATTGTATCATAATACTGAAACTTAAATTCTAACAAACATTAGAACGACACACACAACTTGCACAAAATACACACTCTGCTGTTTACCCTATCATAACACGTATAAACTAAATCTAATTCCTTTCTCAACCCTAGAGATCCTATGTTGTTATTTTATCACAGAAAGCTTTTGTTATTGATATAGGAATAACTTTCTCATTTCTCATCAAAATGTCAATAAAACTAGAATTAAGCAGTTTAGCTCAAGATCCTTTTTGGGAATATCCTGAAAATAAAACATGTTTATTTTAATAATTGTTTTTATACTTTAGTTCCAGATAGAACGTCAGAAGAGAACCTAAAGGGGACTAATCGTTTGAAAACACGTAAATACATCAGGATAGCCAGAAACACAATAATAATCATTGCAATAAATGTCACTCGGGGTCCATAGGCATTATAGACCTGGCTCACAAATATTGGTCCGATCGTCCGTGCCAAACTTCCTGATGCTGTGAGCCATCCCATCATCATTCCCTGAAAATAAATTAATGTCTTTACATCATTTGAAATAACAATATGTTGCAATACAAAAACAACAAAGATACAAACAAAACTCAATCAAATGAATCTTTATTTTTAAACAGCTTATGCTGTACCACATCATAAACTAGGAAGAAAACTGATATTGAACTTTCTATACTATTCTGTACTTGAAGAAAATAAGTTATAGCTTTCTTTAATGTGTACTGCCATAAAACATCATTTTCTATTTTCAGAATGTAAAGGTAGAAATAAAATTTCAGAATAGGGATGATCAATTATCCACGAATAAAAGACAAAATAACATAACTTCACATCGAATATATTGTAATTGTTCTGTTTTGACTTGTGCAAGCATTTTATAATGTATGGTGAATTGAACCAGGTGTTATGGCGCCAGACATCCTTTTTCCCTGCAATCCTGATTCTATAATTATTTTGAAAAGATAACCATGTTAGTTGCACGGTTTTTGGTTTGACTTCTTGTTACATAATTGACCAAGATATTGTTATATTTGAAAATTCTTTTTCTTTTGATATAAGAATATGTTTCTTGTAAAAAAAATAAGATAAATTAGTAAAACCTTGTAAAAAGAAATCAATGATTTTTATTGGCTAATGTTAATAACATCATTTCAATTTTCTTCAGTTTAAATAACAGTTACGATCGGTTACCATTCTTACCTGTGGCTTTGGTCCAAGAATTTTAGAATATAATGTATATGTCATAACATTACATGTAGGATAACCTATTACTATCATTAAGGTTCCAACTATGAACTGTGCAAATGTAACAATAGGGGTGTAGGAACACCATTTATAACTGTCAGGACACCCCACTGCCTCAGCATCTGAAGATTTGTTCGAAGGTTTTGGTGTAGTTGTCAAATTATTTGGTTGTATTGTAGTAAAATTTGTTGCTTCACTATCTGAAAGTATGTATTTCTCAATTTTTGTCAATATCGATGATATTGCACTTGATTTTTTCTTCACTATTATTCCATTTTGATTAACCGTTTGATTCAGTGGATGTAATGGTATAACGGCAGGATCAGCCCCGCTGACCTTCATAGTTTGTCTGGAAGGAATATCAGGGTCTGCAACTATAGGACTAAAACTAGGTTGAATGCTACTATCTGTAGTCCCTATTGAATGATGTTCTTTAAATATTACAGTTGTTAGGCCTTTTCCGTTTTGATTTGAAGGCAATGATACTGTTCCTATCTGCAGTGCTGCAATGTTATTAGTTACGGTATTTTCAATGCCAGGAACTGTGGAAGGTCCGAAAGACCAACTTTCAGTCACTGTATCCGTCATATTAATCCATTCTGATGTTGTGTTTGTTGGTATGACATTTGTAGGGCCTATAGCTGAAAAGTAAATTTGAATATAAGTATAAGCAAAACATGTACATTTTACTAGTCGTATAGGTACACGTACCTTATCAGCATAAAGAATAATATTATAGTTCTTTTTAGTTTATATTATTTCACATACCAACACAAGTTGCTGTTAAGAGTATTTTTTACAGTGTATCTGCACTGGTGTTCGTGCATAATAAAACAAATCGATATCAAACATAGCTTCATGGCAAAAAAAAACTCATCTGTTGCAGAGCATCGATATTGTAATGCTATCTATCGAATTATACATATATCTTACATAGTAATAGGTTAACATTACCATAAAACAATGAATATGCATTATACTATCTTACTATACTATACTTTTCTATACCATGCTATACTATACTATACTTACTTGCAGTTTGATAGGATGGGTATTTGTCACCCCAAGGTAGATAAATAAAGAAGCCTAGGAGACAAAGGACGAATCCTCCAAGTAAGATAAACCTTTCATTTACTCTGAAAGAATAAAACAGTAATCATTTATGTATGTAATATTTGAATGATGGGTAAAATGATCAAATATTGTTAATACCACCAGCACCCTGGTACCACCAAAAAGAGAAAAAAGGGTAAAGATAAAGTTAAATGATTTTTTTATCAATGAGAAAAAAATGTCATGAATTGGATCTAAAATAGAATACAATATTTCATTAACTGCATCTAGCAAAATGCTTTTAAAAGCTGGTTATAAAAAGCAGTGTTAATATTCTATACCAGCATTTATAGCTCATACGGTTAACACAAATCCCAGGTTAAAGAACAAGTACAAAAACGAACAATATGCATATGGTATAGAAGCATAAATGACTATAAATACCTTTTAGATATGATTCTAATAATAATGAAGGTTATGATAGAGATAACTCCACCAACTCCTAGAATAGCACCCACATATAAAGTAGCATTACTCTTCGTCCAGGAATACATGTGCATTGTTAGAGGGGTTCCTATTCTGAAAACCCAAAATTATTGAATCAACATAAATAGCAAGTGTTAATTTGACATACTGTTTATTATTCGTTATTCTATATTCAATTGCTGCAGAAGTGAGCACTACTTCTTGAAATATGCATAACCAATTTAACTGTTTCACTGAAACCAGATTTAGTACGTTACACTTGGTATAATTTGAAAAATCTATGTCTCGTATTTAAAACAAGAGCCTAAAACAAAATTCAAAAGGATGTTATTATCAGAAAATATTTTATATAATGTGAAATTCTTATTAGGAAGAGTGTAAAAAATGCACTTACGTCTCAAAAACAGCAAAAATAAATAAAATTACAAAGAAGAGTAAAATTGAAGATATCACAGCTAAGGTGTCGGGTTTATAGTCTGGTACAATGCTCTCTGAAAAAAGATACATTAATATAGATGTTAGTTTTTTTTAAGAGGAGACTTTAATAAAATATTGTTGGTGTTGGTATCTTGCTGCTGTTTTTTAGTTTGGATGAAGTGTATGGAAATCAAAATTAATCAAAACAATGTTACTATCCATGAGTTATTAAAATCCCAAATTCATAGTTTAAAACAAATTCCTTTCGCAAAAATTAAACCATTTTTTAGTATGAAAGCTGAAAACTTCATCGTAATACTTTGATTACGTTTGTGCTGCAGAAGATTGATCTGTACATAACTAAATTATCAAATCTCCTGTCTCCCAAATTCCGACCAGAACCTCCATGAAGTGGGAGATGGCTCCGGTCTCCAGTGAATCGATGGTCATCGTAACGTATTGTACTATAAATTATCTATTGATCAAAGACCCTTACAACGAGTTGTGATCAGTGTGTGTAAATGTGTGTGTATCTGTGTGTTAGGGTTTAATGCCCTTTTCAACACACCTGTGACATATAGGACGGCCAGTTTTAATGGTAGAGGGAACCACCGACCTTTGGAAGGTAACTGACAAACCTAATCACATACAGGTGGAGAAGTCTCGATTTTATTAATTACAAGTAGGACTCGAACACCACCTGAGAGTACCAATAGTGTTATATTTAAACCAGCGCCTTTGACCACTCGGCTACCTAGCGGCCCCCAGTGGTGTTCTGCCAGAGTCGTTACCTGTAGATCCTGCTTGGACGCTGAAGTTGACGTCTTCGTCATTTATAACCCGGTGTTCACGGAACACAGCAAACAGCAGTATGATGTTGATGACACCAACTATTGCACTAAGTATAGCTGGAGAGGTATATAGATTCAGGTGGATAGATTCAATATGGACCGGACCTGGGTACCCTATTGGAACCATGGCTATTTGGATTACTGAAATTCGAAAAATATATTATTGGATATCCGTATGATAACAACAAAAACTAAAAAAGATAGATTTGAGTATCACAGGAGTAATTGTACACAGATTCCAGGGGCGATTCTTTATGTACTGGACCTGGGTATCCGACAAACACCATGGCACTATGTGTCACAGAAAATCGAAATTTTGACAATATGAAACCGAATATGACGGGAAAATTATATAGATTGACCCTTAGTTGTAGGATAAATCTCGATGCTCTCTATTTATAGTTTTCGAAAGGAACCGTTGCCATTTGTATTGCTATAATACTAGAAAAATGTAGACAAATTGTTTTTATAAGAGAATGATATTATTGATTTATTGTAGACAACAAGGTAAAAACATTCTTTACTTTCTTAAATGGAAAGCCCTCTCCTTAAATACATGTGGCTGCTCTAAAAATCATAAAACGTTACAATAAAAATATTGATACGCAAAACTCAAAATATTAACACCAGATCTAGAATATTACCTGGACCAATGATAAAACCAACCGATTGGAAAGCGCTCATCATGGCCATAGCGGCGGTTCTTTCCTTTAGCGTTGTTGCTCCGGAAACGTAAGCTCTAACCACTGCCACATTACCTAAATATCAAGAATGAAATGATATGATAAAATTACGAACAAAGTTTCAAGCAGAAAACGTGTTTACTTGATTTGATTTGCATTTCTTCGATAAAAGTTTCCAACATAAACAAAATTATATCAGATTGTAATGCTATGTAAAGGATTCAAACATATGTTGACAGTCATTTGAAAAATCATATTACCAATTATCTCCAACTTTCATTTACAAACTGTAAAAAGTAAACAAAAAGAATACTAAAGGTATACATGTTTATAGTGTTTCAATATTCAATTTGTGCTCTTTTATGGAATTTCAAAGACTTTAGAGGCGATGTTTTGAGCAGCTAGTATCAAGAAACAAACAGCCAATAAAATTGTTAATTATTACTATTACTATATTGAATCAACATTTATAAATTTACATCAGCAAGCAATTTACGCGTCGCTATCTAACCTGAAGAACCTTTTGCTGCTTACCTGCTCCAAAACCAACAAGAGCTCTGGCTACAATGAGATATGCTCCTCTGTCGGATGGAATACTTTGAAGATACGAGTATAAGACATTGGCTAAAACATTTATCAGCATAGACACCACCAATGGCTCACGACTCTTGCCCCTCCAGTTAGCCCAAGCTCCGAAGAGCGGAGAGGCCAATAGTTGTCCCATGCTGTAAGATGCTACGACCCATCCTAGATAATCTGTGTTGGCCGCAGAGTCAAGCTAAATGGAATTAAAAGGGTAACGTTCAATGTACCAAGCAATAGCTATTGTTATACAGAACGCCATTGGGATGTATCATTAAATGTATAAGTCATATATGATAATCTGTGTTGGCCTCAGAGTCAAGCTAAACGGAATTAAAAGGGTAACGTTCAATGTATTAAGCAATACCTATTGTTATACAGAAAGCCATTGGGATGTATCATTAAATACTGTATATAAGTCATATATGATCAGGTGTACTTTTTACAAATGTCATATAGCAATAGAAAAAGAGTGACCGAACATCCAAGTTTTGCCTTCTTTTGACCCTAATTGTACATGCATTTGGTAACTTTTACTATTTAGACTTTGCTGTTATTAGAATGTGAATAAAAGATGCCAAGTTTAAGCATATTCTATGTAATTTTAAATGTATTAAAAATATATGAATGGGTGTCTTTTTAAACAGGCCTATATATGAATGGGGTGGTTACAAAATTTCTTCATACTGTACCCGCAAACACTTGGAGTTACCCCTCCCCCTCCATGTACTGCGATTTTGATAAAATTTGTAGAAGATAGAGCATTTGAAAATCGTTCTTACAGCAACATTATTCATTATTCATTGGTCGTACTTTTCTAATACCATGATGCCTTGACTTAATCTATCGACTTTGAAATAAGACTGTCATATTTGACTTTCATGGCTTGATGTCATGTTCTCTTCAATTCTAGAATTTTTCATTCATCTAAGCATATTCTATCAAACACATAATTAGTTCTACTAACATCATATTCATATAAGCTTACCAGTTTGAGGTAGGGCCATAATGAGGACATACAGATGGAGAATGAAACACTACTGAGGAACATTGTGAGGTACATGACCCGGATTGACCGCCATCTTGATTTATATACATTTGGCGGCTCGATAATAGTACTTGGTGCTCCAACCACAGCATGGCCACTAAAATGGTAAAAAGATAGTATTTGATAGATACATGTCAAGATGAAAAATGGAAAAAATAAATGTGACACAACCTCATTGCATTTAACAAGTGGCAATTTAATATCTGCATTCAGTTTAGTTTTTTTCTTGTTCAATTATTAGCACGTAGTGGCAATTAGTTGTTCTTTTTCTTGTAAAATATCAGTAATTACATGGTGCCCCATTCACGGCATGTCTGCTTCAAAACAAGACGTGAACTTACAATTAATAAAAAGTTTTAAAAAGGCATATTTCAGTCAAAATATATCCTATTTTATAGCGTATTTTAATATGTAAAAAACTAAGACAATTTTGTGCTTTCAATATAAATGTATTATTTATATCTGACCTGTAAAGGGATAACTCAAGCAACTTCGTGTGCTTCTCCTCTGCCATTATTTCCAATTGAAACAATGTATAAAGTATTCTTTTGTTTAGAAAAAAAAATGCATTAATATTTTTGTTGTTTGTTGTATTGTGCCCTTTGGGGTCTATTGATTTGAAAACAAACATGTAAACGTGTTCAATTTTACATATTAATCACTAAATCACTTGTATTTAACCAATGTGACAAGTGGTATGCATCTATCTCAAGTGGCCATTCGTATACCTTAAAGAGGAAATTCATGTCATCTAAGAAATAGCAATTTACCCTTTATTCCAAAGTATATGTTCTACTTTAAACATATTTAGTAGAAATATCAAGCAAATAATTTGACCAATACCTCGATATACATGTACATTGTCAAAGAGAATTCTTGTATATGGAAGATTATTTCTTATAAAATATTTTCTATATATTTATATAATATATTTAGTTATTTTCTATTTTTCTAGACTAAAACTCTAAAGATTTAACCTTATTGTAAAAGAAGCAACATTTCAAATGAAAATCTCCACACAGATGGTGTGTATACTTGGCATAGCTTGGCTAGATCTGTCAAGAAGGAATTTGAAGAAGATTATCAAATTTTGAGAATGTTATACTTAATCATTAATATTATGTTTTAAGGAAATTAAAACAAAACTAGGAATAAAACGAGTAAACAAAACGCTATTACAGGGGAAAATTATAACCTTATTATAAATAAAATATCTAGCGTTGATGATTATGTGACAGCGGAATCTTTGGACTTACAAAATTAAATTAAATATTTGGACTTTTTAAAATACAGTGAAATATATTTGGCCTTTATAGTTTGATATGATATTGTTAAAAAGCTTATTAAGTTATTTTGCAAATTGAAAAGTCAAAAATTATATTATTTACAAATTATTTTTGTTCATGGTAAGTGTAAAAAGGTTATAAAGGATGATCTTTCTAAAATTCTTAATTATCGGAAGTGTCGCTTTATCATTTATTTAATCCGTTAGATAGAGAAATAATTTTTTATTTCGCATCCTGTCTTGTTCAAATGTAAATAAGTTTTTAATCCTCTTTTTCAAGTAAGTGCTATTTGTATGTCAAATTCAATTGTATTAATCTATGTTTTTAATGTTGTAACTGAAGTCTTGTACTTTAGTTGAAATCAGGCTGTTAAAATGACGACACCCAGCTAGTCAAAAAAAAAAGTTAAAGTAATCTTGAAAATTGTCTTTGTTTACCGAGAAAAAGTGGTTCAGCCAAAGTTGCGAAGTAAAAGTAGTGTGCAGTAAATTCACTTTAATAACCAGGAAGGTTGAGTTTCTGTTCAAAATATAATACCTTTTAAGCAAGTTATATTTCAGACTATTCAAATAGACACTGACCTAACTACATATAAGTATAAAATATGGAAGCTTTTCCCATGGTTTTTGCATTCACGTTGCTCGTCAATAAAATGCAAACATATTTGTAAATATTCTTAATCACATTTTTTATTTGTAAATATTCTTAATCACATTTTTTTCGTTTGTTGGTGTTTACTTAAACCTCTTGGGGTTCACTATTCAAAGAAAACTTAAATGTAATTTTTACCGTGACAAACTATCAGGCAAACCATGCGACACAAACAGTAAAACAATAGCAAATAGCATGTATAATATAGTGTAATAATGAGATTAGACATACACGTAAGTTAACGTGACACAGCGCTGAAATTAAAGCAAGAACTCTGAAGATTGGTATTTTCTTAATATAAACGATAAAAAGATGTAAAATAAGTGTACATTTACATTTTTTTTATACATATACATAAATGTACGACTGTACACAGCCCACATAAACAAACGACAATTTAAAAAATCACAAAGGAAAACAGCCAGCAGTCTTCAATTCATGACCAGATGTCGCTGCTCGCCGTCTACATATGCCCAAGACTAAAAATACAATTTATAAGTTTCAATACCAATCCTTGCAAAAGTTGAAAAACCAAAGTAACTTGATTCGAACATAACGATTACAGCAAAAGATTAAATTTGAGATTTTTTTTTATATAAAAAAAGAGTATGTACAAAACACAAAATGTCTCGCAACATTTGGAACGAGCGGACGGGTCCGAATACTCTAACATGCCCCCTCCTTTCTATATTTTTTAGAGGGAAGCAGTTTGTTCCTGTGTTTCAAATGACCAGGATTTTGAAAGTAACATGAGGAAATTCATCTGCTCTTAAACTATAAGCTATAATATACATTTAAGATCACGACGTATTAAATTTCACATCATACCTGTACCCAGGAGGGTATGTCCGTAGTAAACGTTCTTTTTCATCATCCCCCATTTTCCGTCATTTTCGGGTCATAATTTTATTTTATCTAATTTATCACATGATTTTCACAAACATCCGTACATACAATTATTTCTGTTATTTGTATTTACTTATCATATAGTTTGATAACTACTGTGTACATGTATAACGTGGTGTTAGTATTTAGGTACATAAAAATTAATAGACCGATTAAATATCTGGCGCCAATTTTAAAAACCAAGATCAAGCTTTTTAGTCAATACCCGATAATATTAAAAATGGTTTCCATTAAATTGCATATTTACGATCACTAAGTGTTCTACTTTACTTTACTACCAAATATCCCATTAGCACGAATGTTTCTTTAAAAGACCAGTCCAAAACTTAACTGTGACATAATTTTTAATCTTTACTTGTATAAAGTTTGTTTTATGTAAAATGGGGCGAACTCGATTTGCGCCAAAAACGAATCTAACTGCGCCACAATCAAATTGCGCCAGTACTCTAATTGCGCCACTTTCTTTGGACTACCCTAGGTAGAAACTGCGCCAATGAAAATGTTGCTAACAACCGGTAAGCACAGGTAAGAAGACAAAGGGAAAAAAATGACTTCCCTCCTGCTTTTTTTCCGGGCTTGGGACCGGCAGCATACAATTGATGGAGTCTCAGCCCAAACAGACGGTGGATACATTGCATTGTAATCAATGTAATAAGACAGCACGTAGTCAGCAAACTTTTCAACTCTAGCGTCGGAAGGTATGTCGGGCATTAAATCTTCAGCAAAGCAGTCGGAAATTTCCTCTGGCGCAAGAAAAGCCAACCCAAAAAAGTACTGTTGCCACTTGCTGATGTCACTGCCTTTTTTGTTGTATTCTTTAGAAAGTCAACTGCTTTGAATATTTCTCCACCAGGATTGACCGAGATGAAACCTACAAGCTTTGATAATAACTCCAGGAAACATGTCCCTCACAGTAATATGCATACGATCCTCAAAATCTAAATGAATAGCGCTAATATTTAGAGTTAAACTTAATCTCTCACAACTTTCTATTATCATTGAATGTTTTTCTTCAGTAAAGGTTAATTGCTTAAGGGTCATTTTGCAGGTAAAAATACAATATGCATACAGGTAAGGGTGGCGCTATTAGATTCTGTTTACTGGCGCAGTTAGAGTATTGGCGGAATTTATTTGTGGCGCAGTTTCTATCTTTGAAAATACCCAATTGGCGCAAATTGATTCCGGCCGTAAAATGTTGATATTATTATTCGTACATGTATTTGTGAAAAACCGGACACATAGCTGAAGGACTTTGTATTTCATAAATTTACAGTTTGAAAACAATTATCAAGCAAGTCAGTTTTATGTTTTTAATTCTCCAGAAAAATGTCAGTGTCCATATTGTTGTGTATTGTTGTTGTTGTTGTTGTCAAGCATAAAATTTCTTATTTATATCTTAGATCATCAAATTAGATGACACTGAAGGTTCTTTGAAGTACCAGTATTGTACCGTCGACTTCTTGTTCCCATTTCACTCAAGAAATTTTACGGTAGACATCATGCACTCATAGACAAAAACGGGATTTCTACCTCTCAGATGAGTACAGATGTTGGTTTGTCATAGGGTCTTAACCGGATTTGACACACTGAATTGGAAATTGGCAGCATGACGGGTGAGCTATAACAGACAGGAACCGCTTACTCTACCGGAGCACATGAGTTCACTCTCAATAAGACTAGAGTTCGCGTTTATTGATATTCAGTGGTTTTTGTGTTTCCGTATTTTATATGTTGTCTGTTTTTTGTCCTGTCCTTGTGTTTGCTGGTTTTGTCTCCGCCCTTTCGGATTTAGACATTCGGATGCCCTATTGTTACCTCTGCTTCTTTCACAAATATGATTTAGATGTTTCCTACGGTTTTCACTAATTGAGTCAATAATTATTGCTGAAAATTTTACCCAGAAAGTTCCCCTATTTCGATATGCACATGTAGTTTTAACATCATATTATAAAATGCTATCCGTACGGGTTCCAAGTTGCAGCGTTTTGCTTTGCGGTGAAAGTCCACAGAAGAGCGCTCAGAACCTGAAGGTGGGTCAGTCCGCAATGACAACGGAGCAACTTGGAAGTGTGCCAAATGTGGTTGAATGTGGTAATAAATTCCGGGTTGTCAGGCTATAATGTAGAAAACCTGTTCGGATATATAACGAACTGCAAGTTTCGATCGATACCCTGAATAAGGCTAAATTAGCAGAACAAAACCATCTTTACATTTTGCAGTGGCAGTCAAAACTCCATCCCTGAATGGTCTTGTGTCCCTATTTCCTCCGCTGTTTATAATCATGTCATGTAAATTTTATCATCCCATTTTTATCATCTCCCTGATTTAGCCGAATTCGTGCTGCTTAGAAGTGAAGCAATATTTGATAAAGAATTTGCATGGGCAGTCGCACACGACAGCTAATCCCCACCCGTTACATTAAATGACCTTAATCTAGAACACATACCAAATTCTATTCCTCTATCCCTTGCAATTGCAGAGATATGGACCTTAACCAAAACTTCAACCCGGGTCATTCACGCAGAAAACTTAGGTCAAGGTTTTGGTTCAGATGTTGGTTACTATCGAAATTGAACCCACTGACCCAATATCATTCCTCTACCTATTTCAGTTGCTAAGAAATGGATCTTTATCACAACTTTAACCTGAGTCATTCATGCAGAAAATGTAAGTCAAGGTCACCTCATTTTTGGTACTTATGCAGACTACCATGAAATATGTACTCACTGACCCCATATCATCCCTCTATGATGTTTTGTTCCAAAGTTATTGACAAAACAAAAATCATTACATGTACGTACGTACGTGCACACGAACGAACCAACCAAACGCTATATATCCTCTTCCAAACTCCGTTGGGCTCGGTTATAATTTACTTTACTATAAATCAATTAATGTTTATGTCTTTGTAAATAAACAGTAAAAAATACAAATAAAATCAAATAAACATGCAGTAACTATTGAAGGATAAATGTACTCTTTTTTACACATTTCTTTAAGCCTTTTAATGTTGTTTTTTTTCAAGCAAAAGAGTGTGACATTAAACAGATTGGAATGAGAAAATAATTATTAAGACTAGCTATATTTTGTTTTGGATGCCAACACACAAGTCGCCCCAAATGGCCTGGGATAGTATTCCTCTCAATTCATTACAATGAAATATGCCTGCTGAAATAAACTTTCAGTGAAATCGGACAATGTTTCCATTTCAACTGGACGGGAATGTAGTAAAAATTTCCGCCATTTATCGAAACATTGAACACAGCATACCTAGTTTACCCATACAAGTCATTTTTATGACGATCCGACAAACTTCATTTTTTTTCTATCTTTAGGAACAGCCGCCAGTTTGAAATGGCGGCCAGTTTGAAAAACTTCTTGCACAACTTCAGATGAAAGTATACAGTTGTGCCAAGTTTGGTAAAACTCACTCTAATTCCTTAGAAGTTGTTTTCGGACATTTTCATGATCAAGAAGAAAAATGTTTTGAAAATGGATAAAAATAATAAGTCGCCAAAAGGCTTTGTTTTGGGCGGCTAAATATCAACAAAACTACCGAACTTGGACTATGAATCTCATATATATCCGAGAAGAAAAATCCAAACAAAACAACGACAATCTAGAGAATAAATGGTGGGTTAAACCAGGTTTTATGGCGCCAATCCCATATGATTCGTTAACACAAAATGCAAGACATAATAGGGATAACAAAGTGTTTATCTCAGTACAACAAATAGCAAAAAACTAATATAAACAACCACGAATCTTTTTCATATCACATAATTTAAGAATGTTTCTACCAGTGACTTTAAAAAGATATTACCTGGGTCTACAAGCCGACCACAGAGACAGATGTGTCGGAAAAAAATTCTAAAAAAGTACAAGCCGGGAATGTTTAGCCAACAAATTAAACATGGGAATTTTCGTGTGAAACTTATCGCTCAAAATACAAGGCTTTTAGATGTAATAAAGTAAATCCATGACCAGTATGCGGGTCGGACGCAAAATTTTACACTTGTTCTCCCGTACGACCGTTAAGTTCTTGGTTAAGGTCAATATGGGTCAATGATATTTCACCACTGGATGCGTCTTGGGAAGCGCTTTAAAATTGGCTTAGTCGCTCCAACCTACGCCATGTATACATTTCGCATAACTAATTGGTTAATTTCTTAGCTAAGGTCTTTTTTCTGATACTATATGCCTATCATATTTTTTCACTAGATGTGTCTTGCTATTCCTACCTTGCTCATTACAAATTAAATGACCCGTCCTCGTATGTGGGTCGAACTTTGAGTTTTACAATTAGTCGTCCTTACGTCCGTACCACTTAGTTTAGTAAGCTCAATATCTCTGGTATCAAATGTTGGGGGTAAATGATTTTCACCATATATTAGATGTGTCATCACCCACTGAAAATAAGGTCACTGAAACTGATATTATTGCAAGATTGACTAGGGTTGGAGGTTGAGGTCCATATCACAGGTATTTTTGTCAAATAACAAGAGGCTCCCAAGAGCCTGAAACGCTCACCTGACATATGTGCCTGAAATATAGGCTATTAGGCAAAAAATATTTGACATTGAAAGGATCAGGTCAGGTTGATCACTTTAACCGTATGCCAGAGTTTTGATATCTTTTGGTCGTTTTTTAGTTATTTGCCAAAACATTACCCCTATATTCTATTTTTTGCCACAGTGACATTGTTTTACGACGAATCGAAAATCCCCACATAAGTTCAATGCATGATAATGAAGAACTATACAAAGGTGGTTGCAATTGAACTAATTTTGTCAGAGGAGTTAACGTTTCAAAAAGTTTACGGACGACAGACGACAGACGGGCGTTGGACGCCTAGTGGTGACAATAACTCAGATGACCCTTAGGGTTATGTGAGCTAAAAAGCACACTATTGGTTTAGAAATTTTTTCTCAAAAAAGTTAATCAACATATTTTGACCTTCCTAACATTATACACGTTAAGATGAACCTACTTAATTTGAACCCAAGTATTACTACAGGCCTGGCGAACTGGCTATTTTGTTTGAAATAAAATTTACATATTAATATGCCAAAAAAGAAACTGTTTCAAAAAAAGTAAGATTACATGCATTTATTTGTGGCATTTTAAATATTTGGAGGATTCCATTGTATTATAATATATTATATTTCATTTTTTTTTCATATTTTCGAAGACTTTTTTTCTACCCAACAACAAATTCAATCAATTGCCCTCAAATTAGAAAATTGTTTAAAACCATGAAATAAAGGCATTGGATATGTTCAAAGCGAATTCACATAGATATATATAATCTCAGGCTTTTGTGGCATGGTCTTTCTTTTCAAATCTTCATGAATGAATCATGATAAGAGAATTACTTAACAAAACCAAGCCAACATGTACATGACTTCTCGACCTGTGTTGTACTGCACTGAATCGAGCTTCTGATGTGTTACCTGAACGGAGATTAGTATATAAATAAATATTAAAATTGTATGACAATAACTTACTTTGTCTGTTGCCCATTCTCAAAAGGTGGCTTTGGCTTTTGCTCAACGTCATAAGAGATTCTGCAGATAAATAAATCAAAGCGCTAAAGCGTTTAAAGGCAAGCGAAATATATAAGAACTATAATACATTTATTCTCTGCTAAAGTATATTGTTCAAAATGTTTGCGAATTATTAATTTTGGTGAGCGAAGAAAGGATCGTCATGCAGATGCCCTCAAATTTAAAGTTAATGAACACAATTACACACACAAGACAGGTATCGTGTAAAAACGGTATCGATTGAAACACCCCTTCGATTAAAATGCACTCGTCCCAATGATGTGTTTATGAATGGTGACGCTAGAATCTGAATCCATGCATTGACCAATCAAATGAGAGAAATATTTATACGAACCAATCAAGTAATAGATGAATACATAATGTATATTCTATCGCCTTTAACTAAAAAGTTCGTCATGAAAGATGCAAAGGAATAAATAAAACTTGTGCCGGTCATATAAAATGCCAATAAAAATTGAGATTTATAGAAGTGTATATCATGTTAACAAATATTGAAAAGTAATATAGAAAATAAAGCATTTTATTCCAGCCTGGATGCAGGAAAATCACTCCGTCTAGACAGAAAAAAAAACGCGAAAATCATCACTACTCTATAGACTCCATAAGGCTTCGCTGGCGCTTGCCTAAAAATGGTTAAATTGTGATTATTTCAAAATAATTCAGTACATGTACCTTTATTAACGAAAGTAGACCATAAGATTTTTGGATTAGATATTCTTTAAAATGAGTCTGCACGCAGTCGATCTTATTTTTAATGAAAATCTAATCATTGGCAATAATATATTTTTAGGAAAAATCTGATTCCAGCCATTTATAACTTATTTTGTATGTAATGATTTTGTAACCTCAAAAATTAAAAGTTGTTAATTTTAATTAAAAAAAACAAATCTACAATCAATGTGACAACGACAGAAAAGTAGCTGTGTCGTTTTTAGAAATCATCTGTTCAATATTTCCTTGTACCTATCAGGTTCAAAATAAGTGCGACACCGGTTATTTGGGGGGGGGGGGATTTTCACAATATTTTATATTGCTATTAATTGCAATTGCTACTTAGTGTTATGGTTAAACATCTTTGAATGAATTGTCTTGTGACATTACCATAATCAGGACTGGCTTGTTTTTTTTCTCTGTTAATAGGGTTCAAACGCCCTTAGTTTTTAGGAATTTTACACTTCAAATCTGCTTCTGCCAAAACATTGCTCTTTATTTTTCATTTTGAGTAACTCTCTTTTTTACGCAGCAAAATTAAATACATAAGCAATCATTTCTATTTCATAAGTTATCAAAATACATTTATAATCGGAAATAGAATTTACCAGAAATCACTAGTTTATCTCTTGTTTTTTTGTTGTTTTTTTTTGGTTTTTTTTTTTTTTTTTTTGGTTAAACAAAAATACCAGAATCAGAATTAACCAAATAAATAAACATACATTGTATCAAAAACACGAAAGCTCCTAACCAAAAGTATGAAGAAATAATCCAAAGTTTCTAACTTAGCTGGCCATTGTCCTTTCACAAAAGTACACAAAATTACATAACAAAGTCCATTGTTTATATTTTAAAAAACTCACGTTTTGATGTATTTTAATTCTATATCCCCCTTCATGACGAACCATCGTGTCTTTCCTGTGGAATTTTACATGTCTAAATTGCATGCGGTTAGCTCATCAGTGAGGTACACGTAAAGAATCCCTGAAGCGTTAGTTTACACTCTCCCGTTATTAAATAAAATATCCCTGGTTTATCTTATCTCAACTATTTTCTATAACATGTAGTACTTGAATGACATGGATATTATCAGTGTTGACAAAAAATTGATTTATTCAATCAAAATACAGATATATTTTTGAATACATCTTTCTTGTAGCCTATCGTTATTTTGCGTTCATGGCGCATTTCTTTTTTATAATTTCTTTATACGGAAAATGGGAGAATTTTCAGAAAAAGACAAGTACTTGTGTATCATACATGTATGATATAAGAGTATAGTTTCCGATTACTTACAATAATTAGAATGCAGAAAACGGGAAAAACTTCATTGTGCATACAATGTATATATGTCATTAACAATTTCTTTTAAAAATACTATTAAGTATTCGTCGGCTTTTCTTAGAATACAAAAAAAAATGTAAATTGGAAGTTGGGTTTGTTTGAATAGGTTTCAAACGGATGCAAAATTAATTTTGGTCTCATCGTTGGTTCTTTGTTTAAAAAAATACAAAACGCAAACTAAAAAGATCGGTAATATTCGAGAAAAATATAAGAAACCTATTTATAAACTGTAATTCATTATGATTGCAGTGATCACATCTTTTTATGCCTTAAATGGAACCTCTATGAAGAATTAACATATGTTTTACACCTTAAAGCCATGAATGGTCATCGGAAATGTTCTTCCGGAACTTGTTTAGTTATATACGTCATGCTGTGTATTGGGTATATCTGTCTTTAACATAGCCCTAGAGCACAAATCTGTGCATTTAAAATTAAAGCGACAAATTTTAAACATATCCATAAATTGTTGAACATATTGATTAATGTTAAAAAAAATTAACATTTTGTTTAGATTTACGAATTCTTTTTTTTTTCAGTAACTCGGTGATTTATCAATATATGAAAAATTGGATGCTGTATTGGGACCTTTTTTATATATTGTCAGCAGAGTCTTTGTGCCTTGAAACTTTAATCTCGCTACCATTTATTATGCCCCCGCTTGAAAAGGGGGTATATAGTCATAGGGGTTTCCGTCGTCCGTCCTTCCCTCCGTTACACCTCGGAGAACCCATCTCTTATCCGCAACTCCTCCTTAACATCTCAATAAATTTTCATGAAACTTTTACACAATCTTTGTGACATAATGTAGATGTGCACCTCTTATTCTAAAATTTGATAAGATTTATTTTTAAGGTTTCCCATAGCAAAACTCCTCCTTTACACCTAACGTGATTTTCATGAAACTTTACACAATCTTTATGATATAAAATAACTGTGCATCCTTTATTTCAAAATTTGAACTGATTGATTTGGGAGGGGTATTTATTTGTGAGCTAAAACTCACAGTTTTTTTAGTCTTGTTTTCATTTATAAAAATATATCAAACCACTAGAATTGAAACAAAGCAAAAAAAATGCAAAAAGTGGGCGGAATTGCAACTACGAAGTTAACTGTTACACAGTTATCAAAGCTGATGTTTGTATTTCTTTAAATTCATGTTTGTTTTTTGTCAAGAAGAGGGTCTTTCCTTGCACTTTAGGATTGGACTTGAATCATATGTAGTTTATTTTCAATCAAGGACCAATTGAAAGACAGTGAGCAGCTACCACTGGTCACATTGAAGGCTGCTGGCTGTTGTAGGTTGTGTCGCGTACACTTATTCCACATCTCATTATCTTTTATGTTACACATATAAAAACTATAAAAGAAACATTGAGACAATGACGCTACAAAAAGAAACAAACAACAACTAAACTGCAATCATCAAACTTTAAGGTTAATTTACTGTTGAAACATGTTCATTCTTCTCATTAACTAACCAGAATGAATTCCTTGGTCGTTCGGTGTCTTATCGACCTTGGCCGAATATTTCTTTTACTTAGAGTGATTTTGACTGCCAAGCAACTCCACATAGAGAATACACCCTTTATCACATATCCTTTGTAAACATAATAGAAAAGTAAGACGTTATCTTTTTACCAATGCAAATAAATACTGTACAAGGTGGCCCGAATTTAATATCTGTTTTATCCCTATAAATTTGTACATCATGGCTGCGGAAGAGGAGAAGCGGAAATTTTGCACGACTAATAAGTGCATGTTGATAATTCTATTTCTAGTCATAGTCGCGATTGCTGTTGCTTGTGTTGTGGTATTTACAGACAAGGACTTAAGGAATAAGATACAATATGATCCTTCGGACTTGGAATGGTGGAAGAAATCGATCGTGTACCAGATTTACCCCCGGTCGTTCAAGGATTCTAATGGAGATGGGATTGGTGACCTGAAAGGTATAACATGTAATAGGGTTAAGAAATTTATTGTTCAAGATTTTGATGCAACCAAAAACAACACCAAAATAGCACATTTTTAATGCAAAAATACAAAAAAGAAATTGAAGTAAGTCTTGAAAGTTGTCTATACTTTTATATAGTTAGCGCAAAAAAAAGAATTGAAAAATTAAAAACATTCAGTGAAAGTTATGGTTAAGACGAGACATGTTGGTGGATGCTTTAAAACACATCAATTTATACTTTCTTTAAGAGCGTTTTAAAAGAAAACCAAAGCAAACGACTACTCAAGAGTACAAACAATGATGGTACAGGACTTTAGTCCCGTATAGAAATACTACTTTGCATCATATTTTAGTTATAATTGACTGCTTTATCTATCTATGCCAATACCCAAACCTTTTGTTTACAAAGCCCATCTATGACCTATCTTCATTCCACAATTTACCTCATAGAAGTGTCAGTAAGGGGAAAAAGATTGGCCATTTGTTTACTTTGTTGTATCTGGTAGTCAAAAGATGTCCATCTCATTCGGAATCGAAGTAACATGGACGAATGGTAATGGGATGTAGAACAATTGTGCGCGAGACAAACAATATAATATAAACAAGGGGAATTTAAACATCTTCAGCGGAAATCAGCAGGCAGCCTTGAATGTGACCAGTGGTCGCTGCTCGCCGGCTTGCATTGTCCCAAGATAAGATTCATGTATATCAATCCAAATATTATCAGCGAAAGACTGATTTAATACAAAATATTAATATCATATAACATCAAAGCAAAGATATACGGAAGCAATAAGTAGGTTAGTGTCCTGACACTCCTTATTGATCTAGGTTCGCCGACTTTAAAACCAACCTGACGGAACCGTCCGACATTTATTGTTATGACATTTTAAAATATGGAGCAGCGTACATGTATTGCAAATGATCAAATAATGACAATTTGAATGAGTTTATTAACTGTATTTTGAAAACGTTGATATTTCGATTTTTAAATTATTCTCTTAATTTTATTTGCAATATACGAAAAGAAGTATTTTTCGACTTCAAATTCCTTAACATAAGTACTTGTTTGCCTTCTCATGGGGTTTTTGATTACATGATTCCCATGCCATTTAAAGGTGATTACTTGATTACAAGAGCAAATATTTAATGATTATATGATTACCAAGGTTTAAATTATTGATTACTTGATTCCTGGTACCCCCCCCCCCCTCCATGAGGAGCCCCACTTGTGCTGGCATCGTTTTATTTTGTTTATACCTTCAAAGCACTTTCTAATAAGGGGTCCCTTATTCCCATTTTACAAATATTTTCTATTTTCAAAGTAAATTATTAAATTGTTAAAATTCATGGTATTTTATATGTATCAGATGAGCTGTCATAGGGTTATGCTTTGTTCACCTGTATAAGATTTGATACACTGAATTGTCCGTCAGCAACGTGGCGGGTGTTTTGCAACAAGCAAAAACTATTAATACCCCAAGCTCGCTCTCATTAAGACTCGAATTCTCGTTTGTGATTGCTCTTTGGTTGTTTTTGTGATGGTTTTTTTTGTTGTCTATTGTTTTCGTGTTGTTCTCATTTGAGTTGACCGATTGCTGACTATTGACTTTAAAATGCCGCATTGGTTCCTCATCGATTGTTGGTAAAGAAGTATTGGCATGATTTCTGTTTGGTGTGCACCTGCAAATGTTTGCTTATTTTCACTACAATACATTGATATAAATTGTCATATTAAAGAACAATTGATATTCAGACCAGAAACATGAATGCATACAGTTTAGGATAAAAATATAAGCATAAAAAAACACTTTTTCTTAAAAAAAATTCCGCCCAAAACAAGAAACATGATTGACATACAGTTTTTCCGGTGCAATTAGTCTTATGAAGCTTAGTAAAGAAAGTGTCCTAGACAAAATGCCGAAAAATATCAAATAATTGGAAATGATTAAGGTTCGAAAATACAAATTACATAATAAAATCTTTCTAATTTCTAATTTCTACTGTTACTTAAGCATCACAAGAGTGTCTCATTATTCCCCACATATGACAAAATGTTGCAACCCTTTATTACTAGTTATAAAACAAAATATCAACACAGATACCATATAAGAGAAAGTTAACTTCAATAAGTCTTCAATTAGATAAATTGGCACAAGCAATGCATTTTCTCTTAACCTTTTCGAGATGTTAAAGTCAAACCCTGATTGATGTCTTATTATCTATTTTGCATTGTTTAACTGCTTATCCAAATAAAAACCCCTAAATTCACAATTGATAATAAACAACTGAAGATACCAAGGGCCTGAGATCACTGCTTGTCACTTTCAATTGTCCAAATTATTGAAAATATAATGCAAGCGATTCAAACCTTCCTCAGAACTAAGACCATACAAAGTTTATTACTAATCCGTATTGCAATCATAAGATTTTTATATCAAGCACAGTACAGAAACATTCAAAATGCAGTGTTTATTTTGTAATAATTTAATTAAAGCAATATGGATCAGCTTCATTGGATCAGAGGTCCCTGGGGGTAATCACAAGCCTTGTCGACAGACTTGTCTGACACGATTTTAATAATAAATTTCTAATATTTTTGTCATTGAAATCATGGAGGGAATTTCCGATTGCTAAATTCAAAGATGTTAAAAAAAAACACCACGTTTCTTTCCTTGTACTGCACATGGTCGATATTCTCGGTACTGGTTTCGGCTTTCCTGTTCGACGTATAAATTTGGTTTTGAGTACTTTTCATTCAATACTTTTGGTTTTTGGCCTTCCATTTAATTTTATTCGTATGCTGCCGATGATAGGTTATTCCTTAAAATATCTTTATACAGCATAACCAAATTAACCGATGTATACCCGTTTTGGTATTGTATTTTGTATGTCTATTGTAATTAATCCTTTCCCTTTTAGGAATCACCAGTTAGTTCAAATACTCCAATACTTCGGAAGCAATATGGATCAGATACATTGCATAATTATTGTAATTAATCTTTTCCCTTTCAGGAATCACTAGTAAGCTCAAATACTTCACATACCTGGGAAGCAATATGGATCAGCTACCTTTATGTCTATTGTAATTAATCTTTTCCCTTTCAGGAATCACTAGTAAGCTCGAATACTTCACATACTTGGGAGTCGATGCCATATGGATAAGCCCGTTCTATAAGTCTCCTATGAGGGACTTTGGTTACGATGTAGAAAACTATACAGAAGTGGATCCTATATTTGGTAACATGGCTGATTTCGATGAACTGATGACCGAGACAAAAAAGAGAGGTTTGAATATATCAATTACATACAAAATGAAAATTTGTTATTTCCGGAATCCAGCATGTTTAATCATCTTATATTGTTGAAAAACACAAAAAGTTTTTCAGGTTTTTCTCTACTGAATAACAAAACTTAAAAAAGGCTTCACATATTTAAGAATACATAACAACAATGGCGAAAACAAAGAAAAAAACCATTTTGTAGCAAGATATATATATATATAAATCACAGTCTTTACTGTAGTAACAAAACAATAACAAACGGATACTAAAATGATCATTTTGCAATAACAAATTTATACCATTAAACAAGAGTTAACACTTAAGTATGTCTCGCCTGTCGGCACAATCAGAAACAATTTTTCTTTCTTTTGAATTTACATGGATTTTCAGTTTGTAAGATCAAAAGATGTTTATAGAACTTAACATTGCTAATATATGCAATAAAAACAATCAAAGTCACTCAACCAGAAAATCAAGGTCAAGGTCAAAAGATGGGGATGCAACTGTGCTAAGCTATTACTAGGGCATATGCATACCAAGTTTCATCAACCTAGGACCAATAATACTTGAGATATGGAGGTGTTTGCCAAACTTAAACATTGCTACAACATGTATGAATTGAAAATTGTCAAAGTCACTCAATCGGAAAATCAAGGTCAAGGTCAACAGATGGGGATGCAACTGTGCTAAGCTACTACTGGGGCATATGTATACCAAGTTTCATCAACCTACGACCTATGGAGGTGCTCATAAAACTTTTCCAATAAGTTAACGCCGTCGCCGCCGGTAAAGTTACACCTATGTTCCACTCTGCTTCGCAGGCGAGACAAAAACCGTTTCTGTCTATCTGTATCCAAACATCCTTTGGAACCCGACATTAATGATGTTTTTCCTTTGTATTTTCTTCAGATATAAAAGTAATCTTAGACTTCGTGCCTAACCATACCAGCAATGAGTCCAAATGGTTCATAGAATCCCGGAAAATGAACCCAGACTACAAAGATTATTACATGTGGGCAAATGGATTAACCACCGGTCAACCTAAAGTTTATAAACCACCAAATAACTGGGTAATTATTATATTAAATTCAAATACATTGAGGAATGAAAATTTGAAAAAATAGACAAACGGAAATATCCTGCCCATCGAACAATTCAATTTTAAACTGCAACTGATGTGCGTTTAGTCTATAAGACAAATACTGTACCAATGCTCTGGCAAAAAGTTGAAAGGCCAAATAAATAAGATTGCAGAATTAAAACTGTGACTAACCTATTTGATATGTCTAAGATTAAACAAGTCATAGACTAGGGATTCCGACAAAGTCGAAAATCGACAAATTAAAATGATTTAAAGTTCTAGCAAAACATTAAAAAAATCATTTACCGCATCTGAATCTGAATAAATACATGTACCATGCAGGACCAATACTGGTATAGACGCATATAACAAATTGGTTTACGAAATTCTTAAGTCCAGAGCCAGGAAACATCGAATACAATATTTAATAATATGAAGAAACAAGAAAAATAACCGCAATTATAGCTGCATGCTCAATTCAAAACGAGTGTTAGCTCAGGTGCTCCAGAAAGGTAAGCACTTCTATTTTTGCACCACACAGTCGTGTCGCCAACGATCATTTCAGCGCACAGGTACAAGATAAATGACTTTTGATGAAGACATTAAACCCTGTATACACCATCATCGGCCAATATAGCGTCAACCGTAAGGGACCATTTAACTTGATTAAAGGGGGGGTCTGTAAAATATTTTAGCAGCAGGTTATATATACTGAAAAGGGATTTATGCTGTATAAAATAACGGGCAAAAATGTTGTGTCGTGTCACCTTTACAAAATAAATATTTTTTTCAAGCCTCGTCCTTCAAGTTAGATGATTTGTCCCTTAGATAAATCACTATGTCTAAATTCACCATCCTTTACATCTACAGCTAAGCGTCTTCGGGGGTTCAGCATGGGAATTTGACAAGGAATATAGATACCAATACTATTATCATGCCTTCCTAGATTCACAGCCGGACCTCAATTATAGGAATCCAAAAGTACAAGAAGAGCTTAAGGTAACATACCTTTACTATAGCGTGTCAAAATGAGGAACTAACTGTACATGCACTTGAACATTCTAGAGAACTGCATGGTGTACGGTCCCAATCCTAATCCTAGTAATACCCATGTGAACTAATAATCATTAAAGCTTTGTTTGTTACTGTCATGTTTATCTTTAATTTTTGCCTTGATGCTTAATCTTTTACTTTTTAAAAATATCAACAATGTTCATATGAATACTGAATGTTTTATTTATAAACTATCTTGGGGAACAATAATCTCATTTTTATGGGAGGGGGAATGGATATTGTTTTCAACCAGGAACCTGGATTTTTTCTTTTTGCGTGCGCGAATACTTGCATTTTTTATCTAATATTTTTCTATTAATTTAACAGCTACAAACTCTATCCTAGCCCATTTAAGTCAGAGCGCTGTCTTGCCCTTTTATTTCATTTGTCATTGGGTATCCTGCCTTTTTATCTTAAATTTCTCCTTACACCCACCATAAAAATAAAATGGTTACCCCCTTAGTTGGATAGTGATCGAAGCCGTACTTTCAGTGTAGTATATATTTCAACATAATTAGAAAGAAGCAGTAGCGTTTTATTGTAGAGATCAACTACATGATCATCTACAGAATAATGTAGAAATCAACAACTGTTTTTATCCGTCACATATATGTATCATATCAATGTCCATGTAACTAAAATCGAAAGCGGTGGATTTTTTAAACATTTAGTAATTACCTCCAAAGTACTTAAGTTCATATCTTAGCAAATAAAGAAAAAAAAATCACGACTTTGATTAATTTTGTCTAAACATTGGGAACTCCATATGGCTACTTTACCTAGAAACACAATTTTGATTCTCATATTTTAGAATGCTTTAAAGTTTTGGTTGGACAAAGGTGTTGCAGGATTTAGAGTGGATGCCTTTAAATTTGCATATGAAGCCAAAAATCTGTCCTTGAACGAGGCTTTGCCGGTATGTTTTAATATCTTCAGAACACAAAATACCCAAAACGTATACCAATGTGAATATTTCAAGGAATAACCTATCCTTGATATAAGATTTGGAGTTTTCACAGAAAATATGATTTGTTTCAAATGAATGTCGCTATGACAAACGATCCGTTCACCTTTCCAAAAATAACAAAATGCTGTGAGCGAGCTCACAAAAAGAATATACCCGTTTCATTATGGACATTATTATTTTTCATTAATAACCAACTAAGTAGATTATTAGTCTATCTGCCCTTACTTAATGAAATGCCAAACAGGACCATTATGAAAAAACAGGGCATTATCACAGGGCCATTATGGCAGAAAACAGGGCCATTATGGATTTGAAACAAGATGGCCGACATCATTTTACTTCAGATGTTTCAGCAATTTGAATTAAAAAAGTATCAAATGTTACACGTTGGAAATAGTGTTAAACTACCGTTTGATTTTCTGTGAATTAATTTATTTTGTTGTAGATGGCTTATACTGCATGTAACTCAATGGTCATTTCACATTTAGATGTTTTAATACCCTTTTAGTTTCCTTTATTTCTTGAATAGGCTATCTTTTTTTACCTTGATCAAAAAAGGTTTTTAGATTTATTTTATACGTTTTATTTAAAAACTCAAACAAACCAACGTCCCTAAAAACTTTGCTGCACTGGTAATTCACAAATCTGAAATAATTAAAAATAAACAAAGTAAATGGTTCCTACATGTACCTGAAGATAAACCTATATACAGAGTCTGAGATCCTGTCTGTTTCTTTCAGGTTTCTAAAACAACCTTCTGAATGTCAATAGTTTGAATAAAATATTGATATACAGAAAATAAGCAAAACCCTGACAAACTTTAAAGATGGTTTATACATGTCTGCTGTCTGCTAAAGGGGGATTCTTGTTTGGGGAAAGAAATGGGTTGTAATTTGGTACTTCAACTCATCCCCTGAAAATTTTGTCCCTAAAAATATTAAACAACTAAAATTGTTATTATTTGACCACATCATATGATCTGTAGTTTTATTAGTTAAATATTATGTACTTTGCACAATAATTTCTCAAATAAATAAGATGTTTTGCAAATAGTTTTAATAGTAAGAACAAAAAGAAATGAAACGAACAGATCTCAATTATTGTCACCTTCGGAGGAGATCGGAGGAGAGATTTTTCAACAACAAATCGGCATTCCAATGGGCACAAACTGTGCTCCTCTCCTCGCCGATTTGTTTTTATACTCTTACGAGACTGAATTTCTTCAGGGACTCGTAAAGAATAAGAAGATGAAAGAGGCAAGGTCATTTAATCTTACCGGCATTCAGATATATTGACGATGTCCTTTCTATCAATAACACTTCATTTGGTAGTTGGATTCCTTCAATATATCCTCCGGAATTGGAGATTAAAGAGACCACCGAATCTAATTGCTTCACGTCTTTCTTGGATTTGCACCTCGAATTTGACCCAGGTGGTCATCTCAGTACAAAAATTTACGATAAACGAGACGATTTTAATTTTCAAATTATTAATTTTCCTAATCTACAGAGCAATATACCTACTTCTCCTGCATACGGTGTTTATATTTCTCAACTTATTCGATATGCCAGAGCTTGCACACATTTCACAGATTTTTTTATCAGACACCGGTTTCTTCGTGACCGACTTTTGAAGCAGGGCTATAAGAAAATACGTCTCATACGATCACTAAAAAAATTCTTTCTTCGTTATCAGCCACTAGTAGAAAAGTTCAAAATTGAGTTAAAAGATATGATAGTTAATTGTTTTAATTAGTGTTTGACTGGTGTGCTGTACTGAGATGATCACCTCAATATCCCTATTGTGTCTCACAACTATGTTGTGTTCTATGGTCATTACCGGATCCTAAGATCGCAATGGAAGAGGGAGGTTTAGCGTCATAAAACCTGGTTTAACCCACCATTTCGTTTGAAATGCCTGTACCAAGTCAGGACCATTGCGATCCACAAGTTCTCTGGTATCACTGATTCGTTTTTGTCATTTTCTCTGGACTATGAGATTGATCATTCAAGTTCGGTAGTTTTGTTATTACCTTTATTTATGTCAATGATAAATTTTAAAATTTTCTATTATCAATCTAAGACAAATGTACGTGATTTATGCATCGGCAAAGCAAAAGCCTAGAACAAAATGGTCATGAGCTATTAGACATGCATTTCAAAGAAATATTGGGCTAAAGAAGGTTTTACGAGTTACAGCTCACTTCTCAACTCAGTGTAATTTGTTTATTTTCTAGTTGGTTAATAAAAGTATTATTACTCGGCGTTGCCTCGGGCCATTACAAACACCTCGGGGCCATTATTGCAGACCTTGAACATATAACAGGGCCATTATAAAAACACCCATTTATTAATACCATATTATTATTTTATTATTATTCATTATTATTTTATTACAGACTCAATAATTTGGCGCATAAATATTGACACAAACATATTAAATGGCTAATTACGGCCACAGCTAACTGAAAGAGAGGAATTGACAAGATAGATAAACAGAACGCCTATCACTAGGATATACGGACCTTCATCCATGTATAAAATTTTAAAACCCGGAACAAAAACGGATAGTAAATTACGGAGAATAAAAAATCGAAATTTTATTAATCTCACTTTCATTCAACTGGTTTATCTTATAAATAAATTAACCTCAATATATATTGCCAAAAACAAATCAAAACCCAAGAGCCTATAATCTCTCTTGTATGTATCTCGGGCTGACAGACAGTGTGGTTCCTGTATGCCCCAAATTTTTTGTTTGCATCGAGAGGAACTGATTACAAAGTGTTGAAAGTAGTGATTAGTAGCCTGACCATCACTCATTTGTTCGCAGTCAAAAAATGACAACATGGAAATTTGAAAAATATTGCAGTATAACTTTCACTTATTGATAAATCTAAAAAGAGTGACGACACATGCACCCGCTTCATTGTACCAAAAAATGCATTGGTACTAAATATGATGACATTGACAAGTTGGTCAAATATCTTTCAGTCTCATAATATGATGATTGTTGAGATACAAAGGCTTTTTTCTGTAGAAAGTACCACCAGGGCAGAAACCAGTATGGTCAGATGAGCAGCCACATAATTATACAACAAACCTTCCAGAATTATATGGCATTATAAAAGACTGGAGAAAAATGTTGGAAGATTATAAAGAAAAAGATGAATTGTCAAGGTATAGTTATACAAATATAAAGATAAAGAACAACTGTCGCTATATTTCAAAATGTTTTTTTTTTCTTTCATGCTTTTTGGAAGGGTGCTTATCATTTGTGTAATTTTATACTTATTTACGTTCAAACATAGGGAACTTACAAATAAAAATTAAAAGTGGACACCGAAGACAACAACACTACTAATACAACAAATCACTCAAAAATACAAAACAGGAACAGGTGAGGTTACCTTTTGTTGTCAGAAATCGCATTGCACAAAGATGACCCCCTAAAAATTGACGTGAAGCAAATCCACAATCAATTGCTTATCGCTTCAGACATTCTGCAGCTCCTAGAATAATAGTTTTCATAGACATGGCTTGCCAGGGCTATAGGTGTGAGGCAGGAAAAAATATCTCATTTTTAACAGCTTATCCCTCCAGAAAATTTAAGTAGACTCTGATAATCGTTGACGCTTCTTGTATATCTGTGGTTTTGAGATCTTGAGACCATTTACCTTATCTAATTTTGTTTATTGAAGGTTTATGTCTACGGAATCCTATGGTCTGACCTTAGCCATGAGAGATGAATACTACAAAGCAGGGTCTATCCCATTCAACTTTGATCTGATTTCCAAACTAAGTAAAAACTGTAGTGGGACATGCTTTAAAGGAATTATAGAAGGGGCACTGGAAGGGCTTGCTTCAGACGCATGGCCAAACTTTGTGGTATGAAACGAGAATGTACAAACTTAAAATAAGTTTATAATATCGATATTTCAGCTGCACTCTGCAGTGATGGCAATGATATATTATTAAACCAAATAATTTATATTGTTAATGACAAATATGAATTTGTATTATCACCGAACCCAATCAAGTTTGCTATTAGGAGGGAATATAGCGTTTGGTTCGTTCGTTCGTACATTATGGTTTTCATTTTTTCAGCAACTACACATCACAGAGTAATGATATTTGGTCAGGAGTATATCTTTGATAGTATTCAACATCAATTACCACATTTTGCACACAACTGACTCGGGGTTAAATTTTGGTTAAGGTTTATATTAAGCAACTGCTAGTGGTCGAGGAATGATATTTGGTCAGCATATACATCTTGGGTGAAACCACATTCGTAACAAAATTGGGGCGCTTTGACCTACATTTTCCTCCATAAATGACAAAGGTTAAATTTCGGTGAAGGGTTATATTACAACAACTGAAAGTGGAAGAGGAATTATATTTGGTAAGTCGGTACATCTTGGGTGGTAACCAACATCCGTACCAAAATAAGGTCGCTTTGACCTACATATACCACATGAATAATGACTGGGTTAAAGTTCCATATTACAAGTGGTTAATATCAAGTAATTTTATTTGGTCAATGTACACATCTTGGAGAGTAACCAACGCCAGTACTGGAATAAGCTCTCTTTGACTTAAACTTTGACATGTCGAGGGGATAAGATATCGTTTTCTATATTTGAGAAGCAACTAGCTATTAATAGGCCAATTTTATTACTATGAAAAGACTATCGGCCTTAAGAAAAAACGACCAAATTAAATGTGGTCAAAATAAAACAAGATATCGTAATATACAAAAGTACCTGAAAATCAAATACATCAGAAAAAAGAATTAATTGAGGGTATAAAAATAATACAAACCTACTATAAAAAGTTCTCAATATTCTTTTGACTCAGTTGGCTCTAGAGTTCTTAATCTAATGAAAAGGGCTGGTTCTTTACTGAACTGTGTTTGTCTAACCTTGTCTTGTACTTTGTTGGTATGCACGTCTATTCACTTACAGATGGGAAACCACGATCGACCAAGAGTAGCAGACAGGATGGGAAGAGAAATGATTGATGTCATGAATATGCTCATTCTTACCCTGCCGGGAACCCCAACGTGTTACTACGGTGATGAAATTGGCATGGGCAATGTATTTTACTCCTTTGCAGAAACACAAGATTCATATGGAAAATACTATGGTCCTGTATGTAAGCTAGCAATATTCAGTGTGCAAATCATTGATAATTTTGTTTATATATGTTTCATATATTCATTGAAAATAAGTAGCTCGATGTTAACGACTAAACTAAATACAACTACAATATAAGAAAGGTTAATTTGGTTATGATGTAAAGGCATATTTCAAAGAAAAACCTTTTATCAGCAGCATTTCAATCAAAACATTGAAAGGTCTTAAACCAAATGTATTTTAAGAAAGTACTCAAACCCGATCGTTTGAACTGGAAAACCAAATTCAACATCGAGGATATCGACCATGTGCAGTAAAAGGAAAGACATTCATTGAAAATGACACATGGCGGTAAGCAATTTTGAACTTACACAATCGATATTTTAAAGGCTTATGCACGAAAAGAGAACCAAAAAAACTTTAATTCTTCTATCTTTTTAAGCCATTACATCTTTCTGCCTGTAACCCTACGACTTCCTTTTCCATTTGGATGCCCGGTCAGAACCAATAGTTGAAGATCTTTTCGTTGGAATATTTATTTGGGTCAGTAACTATGTTTTTTTATTTCCAGGACGACTACACTCGCTTCAGTCGTGACCCAGAAAGAGCACCAATGCAATGGGAAAATAGTTATAATGTTGGCTTTTCTACTGGTACCCCGTGGTTACATGTTAACCCATCTCATAGCAGAGTGAATGTTAAAGTATGTAAACTTACAATATGCTAATTTAAGCTAATAAGATGACCGTGGCTTTTGACATGTTTAATCCAAAACTAACTTGGGTGAATATATCATGTGTAGATTTTAAACGTGGTAACAAAATGACTTCATCAAGTTGAAAATTGTGCTACAAAAAGTGAAGCATACAGTGACTCTAGCATGTAGGTACTTTTACGTTTTACATAGAACTAGGGTGAAGATAAATGATATGTTGAATTGGTGCACATGAAAAAGATTCAGGATTCCTTATTAATTCAAGCCCCGAGCTGGGGATGTAAATAAAACGATCACAACTTATTTATGAACAAAAAGTTGTGGCGATATTTTGAAAATATTAGCAGGTTAGCAGATAATGGAGGCAAAACTACTAAAAATATTATCTTAATACTGATAAGACAAATTTTCAAATTTTTTCTAACTTGTGGATGACTCAGAATAAAACAAATAATAGTATTTGGTGTATTAGTATTTTCAGTATGAAGTAACTTTTCCTCCATATAAAACAAGGGCATTAAAAAACCTACAATGGAAAACACCAAGCAGCCTTCGGTGTAACCAGTGGTAGCTACTCGTCGTTTTACAATTGGTCCTGAATCAAAAATACAAAACATACATGTTTCAAAACGAACCCCTATTTTAAATCATAAAAAACCTTCTGACACATCATTGGTGTCAACGAAAACGGATAGTCTCATTGTGATGGAAATGCACATTTCAAGGCCCGGTCTCTTGTTAGCAACACTAGACTTAAAACATGTAAAACATAGCGAAAGTAGAAACCCAAATGTATTAGAAATAGATCAAATTTGAAAAAAAGAAGCCCCAAATTTTGTCAAGACGATATTGATTTAATCTAGAACAATACGTCCTGTAAACGGTCACATCATGGCAATAAATGATTTAAAATGTGAGTAATTTGTTTTGAATATGCACTAGTTTAAGGTTAAATGTTGCATTTAAGGAAACTTCGGTAGGAAGTGAATGGCCGACTCAAATGCATTTAAAAATAAAATCTATTTTGACAGATATGAAGAAACGCTTTTAGGTACTCTCTAACCTGTTTCATTTTTTTTTCAGGTGGAACAATCGTTAAAGTCCAATACTCACATCAAAGTTTTCAAAAAGGTTGCCGAGATCCGTAAGCTTCCATCGTTTCAAAATCCGGACATTGTATTCGCTTTAACAAACGAACGTTTTTTATCGTATATTAGAACAGCCGAAGGGAGACCGAAATATCTAGTCATTTTAAACGTGGACCCACAATCACAGGACAGGGTGTCTACGGCTGACTTTAGCGAAAGCCCGGTCTTGACCTCTCACGGAGAAATTGTTGCCATGACTGGTACTGTCAATATTGTTTTCGGTAGTAAAATTGACTTGACTCAAATCTCACTGAAAAGAGGAGAGGGTATGATAGTGAAATTAACACATTGAAGGGTAGGACAGAGAGCTAAACTTACATCAAACCATTAGCAGCAAACTTTCATCTCGATCGTTCGCACTGGCAATCATTTCGAGTACAAGAAACGAATTTAACGTGAATATGCAAAAATATGATAAATTGTTGAAGATATCAACTTTGTGAGAATGACTGATCTTTTATGACAATTGAATTATTAAGTTAATCATATGTATGTAGCATTCATCGCAATTCCATTGTTGTGCATTTAGAGGCATTCTTTGTTCATTTTATGATGCACATGTACATATAAATCAAGTGTGTTAATACAATGGTACATTACTATGCACATATGAAAGCTTTAATATTACTATATATATGCGTGTGTTGATACAATTTTATATGTCTATAACCAGAATTTAAGGAAACAACACAAATTTATTGTCTTGACCTGTGCTGTCTGTCTCTAAATTGTTGCTAAAAATGCCTCATTGAACTACAAATCATAAGGAGTAAAGCTTTTATATTTATTCTCTGCTGTTGTGGGTTTTGAGTTAACGATTGGAAATGCTTTGCGTGAGGGAAAGACCCCGCGGATGAATTAAGTTCTGTTCCTAGACCACCTTTAACCGCTAGTGACGCTAGGCAAAAATAAGTATCACTCATGAGACTTGGGTGCCTTTTCGAATGTATTCTCAATAGTTATTTAAAATAATGTAATTTTTATTGGAAAGACAAACTGTCAATAACTTTTTTTTCAAGTTATTCAAATCAAACTCAAATACTCACCCATAGTAGGGTGAGTCCAGGTAAAAGTGGTTTGGGTAAATATTTATGTTTCGACACGATGATTTAAATCACAAAAATAGACAACCGAAACAAAACATAATCCAACTTTCTACCTTTTTTTCTTCACCAGCTGACAAAACATTTTATATTCAAAATACATTACCAAAACCAACTTTAGGTGAATCTTGGTAAGTTTTGTTCATCACTTGTGAACGCTTAACGGGAATGGTACTCTATATTTTTACTTGATCTTCCGCAAGCGTACCCCTGCTTAGATATATTAGAAAAATATATTTGTGTTATGCTCCTATTAAGAGAAATGTATATATTCACTTTCAAAGCAATTATTTAATGATATTTTACAACCAGTTATTCTGTGATATTGTATAACTAGTTTCTTGTGTATTAAAGTAATGAAAAATAAAAGGTCTGGCCTCAGTTTCTCAAATCCTTCCTCAACTGAGATTTCTTGCAATTTCATTGGTCAATATTTGAGTTAAGGACAGTTTTGAGGAAATTTCAAATTTCAGATGTTTTATGAAACTGGGGCCTGATTATGTAATTGAAAAAATTGTTGTTATTTTATTACCTACATGTATAAAAAGTATTCTGTTAAAGTAACAAGAATTCAAATTTCATAGAGACGTTCGAAACTCAAATCAAAGAAAAGTATTCAAAAGCATGAAACTCAAAGACTACACAAGATAACTCTTAGATACAATCGTTACATCAACAAGCAATTGAAAAGCTACTTCACATGCAGAGGATGTACGAAAGGACGTGCAGTTTTGCCTATGTCCAACATACCTGTCAAGTTGCTGGTGACAAGTTTTACCGGTTTATCAAATATGTAACGAAAAATGGTGTGCAAAAAGGTCTACGACACGTACATCACATTCTTGATTCTGAAAATGATTACAAGATTTCACCAAATGAATGCCTTATCGCTGGCTGGACACTGTACACTCTGTGAAATGACAATGTTTATTCGACAAACCCCTGGCTGGCAAGTACATGTTTATATCTAATTCACAAAGCAAAGTCTCTAATCTTTCAGGGAACACTATAAAAAGGTGTTATAAAATGGTAATTGTCAAATCCTACGAAAATCACCGAAAAAAAGAAATAAGGCGTTCCGGAAGCAGTAACCATTAAAGTTCGACCCTATTATTCAGTTACTAGAAAGGATGTTTACATGTACTTAAAAAAAACTTACACTTTTATTACATTTTGATTGCATTCTTTCGTTATAAACGGTATACATTGTAGATTTGAAGCTATAAATCAGCTCTATCCCTAATTTTTTCTCAGGTGAGGCAACACATTGAGATTATCTTCAAACAATTGCGAGAGCGCACTTAAATTTTATCTGTACTTTATATAGTGCACAATCATAAACTAAACACCGCGAAATGCACCTGGTCTTAGTTCCATATAAAAACCTTAATAGAATCCTATTATTGATTGATAAAGTTACAAAAGGTGTTGACCTTAATTAAACAGCTAAACCTTTCAAACTGATGTTTTCGCTTTTTTTTTCTTTTCTTCTACATTTTTTTAAGTATACTCATACATATTATAAACTGATCACGTAATGTTTAATTATGTTTTATTTTTGTTTTTTTTGTGTGTTTTTTTGTTTTTTTTGTTTTGTTTTTTTTGTAATCCAAATGATTATTATATATTGCTTAATTTCTTTCCAATTTTCTATTTTATTTGTTTTTGCTATACCCACTATCTATTTTATTTTTATCTGATTTTTTTTTCATTATTTTTCTTATCTTAAATAATTAATTTATCATTTTCACCCTCTAATGTAAGTAATTATCAATCCTTTTTAGTCTTAAATTTAATCAGGTTGTTTAAAATATTAAAAACATATATAAAGTGCATCATTATAATTATTTTTTTTACCATTACTTGTATATCATATGCATTAATATCTCATTTTTATTGCATTGAACTTTTGTTGTTGTTGTTGTTGTTGTTGTAAATTTGATGAAATGTATATAATTTGTATTCACAAATCTCTGTACAAGAGGAAATAAAGATATATATTTAAACTAAGACCAGGTTACATTACCCTATACTCGGAGAGGACTACCTAAGTAAGATTTTTACTTTTGTCCAATCCCATATATGCTTCTATTGGCAATAAAATATGTTTAAACTAATTTACTCTATTCACTGTTTCAATACAGTGTTCATAGTGTTGCTTTTACAATGGACCCTAAGTATGCTATTTTACAGGGGTAACACCATAATTTATTTTGAAATCTCTATTCAAAATGAGGGCCACATCTGCTGTCCGTTACTACCTGTTTTGGTTTGATTTTTCAGAGGAGACGCACATATAACCCCTTAAACTGGGTAATTTTATTTTTGAGTCATGCTATAAACCTTGAGAGCAAGCTACACTAGACATTCATTGCAAAAATAGAGGAGAATTTGGTCCCTCTAGCGTCAATCCCTGGATCCGCCCTTGTTTTTCTCAGATATTTTGTATTATTAATCCTTGTTTATATGTAGTTGTTAATTTCACTGTTTAAATTATTAAGAAGGGACATTTTTCTGTTACTTACGCTATCCCTGGTCGTAAAGGTGTAGAAAGCAAGGAAACCCTTAACTGCATGCTAGTCTGGGCGTAATGGGTAACTGCATTGCACGAAAATCTTCATTTTTCGATTATTGGACACAAAAGAACTAGAAAAACTGCGATTTAGAAACTCACAGACAAAATGAACAAAAAACTCCAAAAAGCAAGAAAAAACGAACACCCAAAGAAAATCACAGACAGAATGAACAACCAAAGAAAAATCACAGACAAAATGAACACCCAAATAATCAATCGCACTCAGTTGTGAAAAAAGAGGTGTACGTCTATATAATTTCACAAAAAAAGAGTTCAAGTTTCATAAACAAAATAATGTGTAAAGATTTCATAAAGATCGGTCCAGTGCTTTAGGAAAAGTTTCGAATAAAAGATGGGTATCCTGAGGTTACTATATTACTATATACCCCCACTGCAATGGTTTAAAGTATATGCACAGATAAGTCATGCCTAATATTACATGTAGCATTAATTTATCAAAAAGATCAAAGGAAAAAAAGTAGGGGTAGTATTGTCAAATTTCTTTAGAACAAAATTCGTTCTTTTTCAGTCTAATTAAGTTTTTTAAAAATATTAAAATTTGCCAAATGTTTAAACAATCTATGCAAATATCTGGAAACGTGTGCATATATAATGTACAACAAAGAGTGCAACAAACAATATATTACTGTTGTATTTTCGTGACTATTTGTAAGAAAAGTTGTAAAATTGCCAACAAGGTTATGCCCTTCAGAACTACAGCAGAAATAAATTTAAAAAATAAAATCAAATTTAATATTTGATTTCAATTATAAAATTAAAATGGTTATTCAATTGCTCTAATTAGAAACAATTTCTTTTTAAAGCTCCAATTCTTTATTGTTCTTGCTATTAAAATGAACTTAAATCAATATTGGCTTTGTATACCGGGTATCCTATAATTCTTGTACTATCGATCTATTTAAAATAAATAGAAAATAAAATGGATAAGAAAAATAAATATTTATCTCAACTTAGACCCGATATCAAAGATCAGTGCATGCCCACGGTGAGGTCTTTAAGCAGCTACTGGGCGGTGGGATTGAACTTTCAGGGATCTTTTTAAAAAAGAAACCCCCGTTTGTACCTCATTTTGGAATATATTACAAGAGTTTTATGAACTGTGACAATATACAATATAAACCCCTAATACGATTGAAGTGGTTGAACTAAATCCCAGATTTGTTTAATAAATAAAGCGAAGTGCATATTTTGCATAAAAAGTTTTGCAAGTAATGGAGTGAATCTAGAATTGAGTACATTATGTCGAGAGTGACAGATTCCTCCCTTATTGTGGAGGATTACTCAGACAAGAGGAGATCCGATGAAAATCGATGGGTAGGTCAATTATTTATCTTTTTTTTTGAAAATTATGCAATAAATTCTAAATTTAAAGCCTTAGACAACCACCTCATGTGTATTTTATTTGTTTTTTTTGCTTTGTACATTTTTCTTAACTATAACTTGCAATAGACTTCATTTCATGCCCATCTCACAGTTTTAATAAAAGTAAATTTAATAATTAATGACAGCTTTCATGGTATGAAAATTGAAAACAATGAGAATTTCAAAACTTTTGAACCGATATATCGATTCACTTTACTTAATTGTGCTCAACTTAATATCTTTCAAGACTTGCTTCAACACTAGATTAAAATGGATAATTTGCAAGCTTCCTGAAGGATGCAGATTCTATTACAAAATAAAGAAATCGATTCAAGCTAATTGTTTTAGACCTATATATGTTATAAAATCGTTATTTCATTAGTCGACAAATTTAAAAATTCCGTGACAAACTTTGATTTCAATTTGTACAAAAAAATCTCGATATTGTATATCTATTCACTAGTTCAAATGGTTCTATGGAGTAATTAAAACGCTGATTCGTAATTTATGCATGTTTTTCATCGATTGTAAATATATGCAAAATTTGTATTCATTCGTGCCAAATTGCGTGTTTGCCAATGTTAATTGCAGTTATTATAAAGAAGACGATTGATATATCTCTTTATTATGAAGACGATAGAACTTTAACCTTCATACTAATTCGTTGTCAGCTATATAAGTTTTTGACTGTATATTATACAAAACTGATTATCCAACTCGTCTAGTATACAACACAAACAAATAATACGCTGTGCATACTAACATTAATGCTGCAGCATATGAATGGAATAACTTTTTTTTTCAATTTCTTTGATTAAAGCAAAGCTGCTTACCAGAGGTAACTCCTTGCATTATACATATATACAGCATAACGAAATGAACAGTTGCCTTGACACATACATGTATCTTGTTATTTTGTTTACATTGCTATCATTAAAAATGCATTACACCATACATGTATTGCATCTTTTACCGTTAGAAAAATTAAGCAAATAAAAATAACCCACACAATTGCATGTGAAATATAAACGCATATATCAGAGCATCCTTTAATTTTTTTTTTATAAATCTGCCACTTATGATCCATAGTACCAGCGGTTTTCAATCAAAAACTAACCCTTGACCAAAATAACTGGCGACCTTAATCTCAATCAAGTCAACATAATAAACAGTAAACTATTTTTCATAACGGTTGCTTAGGTACAGTTTGAAAATATTCAAAATTCGAAGAGACTTTTTACGATGGTAAAAAAAAAAATCATGCAAGCAACGTGAACAGCCCCAAAGACAAAAGTAAAATTGGATGCAAGATCATAAATCATGCTTTTTTCATTTCTTTTGAGTAGAGCTAGTCACGCAAGTGTGTAAGACAGAAAGCCATATTTTCAAGCTCAACAAAAGACGTCCAGACCAATTTAAGTGTATTTAAGACACTCCAAACTTTGGTACCAAATCAAGGGTTCACACGCTCTATAGGAGATGACTTGTAACGATAGTCTGTTTATGATAAGACATAGCATATACTCCTTTCGTTACTTTTAGATTTTTTTACAATCTTGTTTGAGGGATAGGTATATATGATTTATAGATTAAAAATGTCAAAACATACAAGTTTAAATTATCTCCGAAAGAATGTTTGACAGTTCAAAATAGATTTTTTATAATCGATGATTGTAAACATTTTACTAGCAAACAACTTGTGCAGAGTACACGTCCTTAATGTTATCAGTTTTTGATTTGTTTCGAACCTTGAAATGGTGTTTTTTTTTCTCTATTTTTAATTTTCGCTAAATTATTTTGACGTTTTCGGTTATTCGATGAACCGCTAGCGCTTTATTCTTGCAAGTGACATTTCATACACAAGACTTATCAATTAAGGCCTTGGACAGATCAATAATAACAAATAATATGAAACTTTTGCTACAATGGCCAGGACTTTGGACGCTTCACCTCTCTATCAGTTATTGGCTACAGTACAGATGCTTGCAACGGCAGAACATTGTTGGTGGGCTCCTACTAACTATAGAACATGTACTTTGCTGAATTAAAACGTTGATTGTTTTAGTTGAAACAAAAGTGTCAACTTATCATTTAAAGAAATTAGGGCATTGTTCTGTCATGTAAACGAAAAAGAAACAAATCCATGTATAATCAATGTAAGTAAGAATATCATGGAAAAAAGACCCCAATACACAGCGAAATCCAATACGAATTCCTGGTGTCCTTTCTATAATAGAATGTTAACATATTATCTATTTACATACAGTCTATAGTGATCCCTACGGCTTGGTAGTTTATGTGAATGAGATTTAACAAGTATTGATAGTTAAAATAACGGTAAAGAATTTGATCTGGTAACACGACACTGATTTATATAGGATCAATAGATCGAAGACACGGCTCCCGAATGTAAATTCCGTTATCTTGGTCCTAACTGAACCGTGCCGTGTAATGGTCGGTTTTGTTTTAATTATTTTGTGATACAGATAAAACACGCGTTTCGGGCCCATCACAGTATGAATAGTAGATGGACCGTTTCTGATAAAAGGGCTAGGTTACACTAAAGCTCAACAAAGTTGCTTCATAAGGTTGAAATCTTATACTTATCTAAGTGATGAATCAAATAGTTGTAATCTTGACCTAATTCTTCGTATTCTATTTTCCTTAAATGCAAACACTATTATACGGAATTAAACAGAATTATCGTTAATTCTTACTTAGTATGGGAATTTTAACATGTTTAAAATGAAAATTGAATTTATTTATGCAAGTGGAAACCATTATGAGATATTAATTATTCAGATTAAATGTTTTAAATATGTTCATTATCATTAACATTTTGACACAAAACAACAAAACAAATGTCTTTTATATCAAAGTTTTGTTTTAAAAATTAAATCTGTCTTTCGAAGAACTGCATGTTTTATACAACTTTTTTTAAGTTCAAACGCTACTTTCGGATTAATATGAAACTTTGAACACGTATCCATACTCATGATTTATAAAAGTTTTTGTATATCACGTAATCTAATTTACGACTAAATTTGTTTATCCTTTAATTCTAATGCGCATTCCACTGTTAATCGGTCGAAAACTCTTTAAACTTATGACCGACACATATAGTTTAGAGTATTTAAGACTATTTATGAAGAAACGAAGGGTGAAATAGTTGTCCCTAGGCCTCCAAGTGAGATTTTGATGTCCACCCCCACCCAATTTTTTTTCTAAAATATAATCTAGGTTGTGACGGACTGACTACAGGGGCTTGAATTTTGGTATTTATACCAACTTAAAAAAAATCATTCCCGATCGTTTTTTTTTTTAATTGATATAAATGAACAAAATTCAAGTTCATGTGGGACTGACAAACTTATAAGCCAAACAAGTGAATGCCCGATAAAAAACGAAAAACTTGCAGGACTTCAATTGGAGTATCGACAGCAGTGAAGATATGAAATCATTTGAACTGTACTATCGTCGAGTTGCACATAAAACTATTTACTCAAACGTAAATGCATCGTATTTATATGCACAATTCACTGTGATTTATCACATAGTTGAATTCCTTCGTATAAGTATAATATTGACATTTAAAACACATTTAACATACATCATTCTAAAACACAATACATTATAGTACATTCATAAACCCATTTTAAGTAGAAAAAAAAAATACCCTGATCTCATTGAATATTAAATATTCCTCTTAATCAAAAGTAAATATAAAACCAGATATTCATATCTCAGCGCTAATTATACGTTTAAACATTATACATTGTGCACTAGAAATACAAAACATTGGAACATACAATACATTTTGTATGGGCCTTTTACCCAAACTGAGTTCTAATGGACCGTTTATCCTTTTTTCTTCATAAATGCACATTTAAATCATTCTTTTTTTTCAAAGCTATCTTTATAAATATTTTAGAAATGCTCAATTGATCTGACAATTCAATTAAATTCACGAACCGTGATTGTACTAAAATCGAGTTTAACGACTTCTTTATAAAGATATATGTTTTGCGTATATGTTAGAAGACAATAAATAGATCAATTTTCTTGCTCTCCCAAAATGCTACTACATTTCCTTGTCGAAAAGTAAAAAATCAAAGACAATATCATTTTAAAGTTACATTGCACTAGAATGAAACCCTACGTATCAATAAAGTATGTCTCGCCTACCAGCACCACCAGAAACAATAATTCCTTCTTACTTCCACTATATTTTCATAAATTAGTAAGGATTTTCAGTTTCTGGGATCAAAAGGTGTTAATATAACTTAAACATTGTTAATATATGCAATAAAAATTATAATCAAAGTACCGTTGGTACTGACAACTCGGAAGTCAGAATGTGTTCTTTTTACTATGGAACTTTATATCCAATGGATGAAGAATGTTTGTCACCATATAACATGGTTTAACCCACCATTTTTTCTTTAAATGACTCAACTAGGCAGCGTACCATATTTCATATCTTGAAAATATTTTAAGGATTTCTTGTAGCATGTCTTTGAGTTGCATAAATTTGTTTATTTCTGCTGGGTATTCTGTTGCAAATAAATGCGACACATTTTAGTTTCTATTGAATGCTGATTTCAAGGATGGAGATTTCGTTAATCTGGTGTTTGATAAAACAGTTCCTGTTTTGTGTGGCTTTGTCTTATGTTGCACATTTAATCTATATCTTTTTTATACTTAATTTTGGAAAGCATTTCCTGTTTTGTGTATTTGGACAAGGCTGTATATTTATGATATAACCCTTGTGTGCAGTTCATATTATGGTATTGGAGTAAAAAATTAGCTTTATAATTATTTGTTGCAACAGATACAACTATAAGTGTTATACTTCTTCAATTCCAAGTTCTATGGAATTCTGTTTTGTTGTTCTTGGTATTTTGGTAAATTTAATTGTGTTCCAAATTTGTGGCTAATGAATACATGGTAATTATGCACGATTTCATATGATGAATTTCTTGCATACCAAGTTTTGTTAAATTTTGTTCAGATGTTTAAGGGTTGTGTTGACTAACTTGACTAACAGATGGGGACAGCCTTATCACCATTTGTACATGTATATCAGGATTTCAGTTTAATGGGTGATTATTCACACTATAATTTGCAGATGGAATCCTGGTAGAAAGCACAACATATGATGTACTTTTTAGAAATATCCGTTTACTTGTTCATTGTTCATGAACTATTATCAGGGTTTTCAACATAAATATTGGGTCAACAGTCCGACAAAACTTTGCTTTTCTAGATTTTTTGGTAACATGCATATCTATATATGGTGTAATTCTTGCAAACCATGTTTTGTTTGTGTTCAGTAGTATAAGTGGAGTTTCATTTATAGCTTTAAATTATATGTTTAATTTTCAATATTGTCTAAACCCCTAGATTCTTCTTACCCCAGACATTGTTAGATAAATTAAGTAATAATTTTCTTCCCCTGTTTGGTATTTTTGGTTTTATTGTTTTATGCTCATCATAATTAAATTATGTTTGGCATTTTCAATTTTTTTGGTAGAGCGCCTCTGATGAGTCTTGGTGCGTCAGGCGGAGCAATATTTATTGTCTGGAACTTTGTCATTTTTATTATAACAAAGTGATGTGTAGGACTAATTGATGGACCAGAGACATAAAGCTCTGCAACTTTTTTTGTGTGGGAAATAGATTGATATAACAAAACAAGTTATCTTTTATTATTACTTTTGTAGAATAACTAACATTTTTACAGACATAATATTCTTATAGCAGCAATTATGTTTGAAAATATGCATTTTCTATTGAACACATACTTGGTATTTTGGACAATATTTTTAGACATTAATACCATTTCAATGGTAGCATGTTTATTATTGTTCAATAATTAGTAAAAGTAATCTTTATCATGTTTATAACATTACATAGCAATCATCATATCAATATTACATATTGATTTACTAAAATGCATAAAAAATGTCACCAGCATGTTATATGTACAAAGAAAATGGGTACAATGATAAAAATAACCCTATTGGACTTATATGTAAATATTATTTAACCCAATGTTTTGTTATAAATAAACAATTACTAGTGATTTTTTTAAATGATAGGGGGCATAACCTGCCTCTAAATAATCTTAATTGGTCAAATGTCATTTCATTGACAAGGTTACATTCATAATTGAAACTTATAACATATATTGAAATACATGTAGGCAATCTTTAACATGTCAAATAGTATAATCAATCTATTTACATTGGATAACTTGTAATATATATCTATTGTAAACAGCTGAGGAATAAGATGCTTGTACTATGATGAATTGAAAGGATAATTTATAAAATACTTTGTTACAGTGAATTGAGTAAATATGCATGCCACAAAATCTTATTAAATAAAAAAAAACTTATGGAGCATTTACAGCTTTCAACTTTTGTTAGTCTTTTATCATTTTTTTATAGACTTCATTTGGCAAATAAATTGGAACTATGAGATTTCATTCTTTCTTGCAATTGAGCTGTTACACATGGTATGTTGCATTGACACTTGCATGTGTTTTCTTTTTCTTTGTGTGTGTAGTCAACTATTATACTTGTATGTCCAATATGGGTCCAGACAAAGCTTTCTTCATTAATGTATTGTTCTGCTCTGTATTTGCCTTGATGTTTATGAAGATATGATGTTGTGTGGATCCATCATCAATAGAAAATATATAGAGTAACAAACAAAAAAAGTTCTTATATCACATTTATTTTTTAATATTTCACTTGATATTAAATTCACCACTGAACTCATTCTTTTACACAACATATTAATTCATGATTTTTACTCAATCTTTTTCACATCATCCTAGGATGTTTATATATTTTGTAGCTGCTCAAAACAAATTTTCGTAATTTCTATAGACTTTTGGACTCCTTAGTTAGAAGAATAAAGCTCTCTGTAAAGGTAAACACTATTTTGATGCTAGATATATCCAGTTTCAGTGAAAATTATATATGCACAGTCAGCATTTATGATATCCATATCTTGAAATTGCAGATGCTGATGACTTTTATCAACTTTTAGCTTTATATGGCTCTATGTCTGAAAGAAAAAAAATATTTATACTTAACTTGCTAATACACACACATATTAAACATACAATGTAGGACACAATTCACATACATTTGTATAAATCCACATTTAATAGAAAATAAAGAGATGTGGAATAAGTGTACGCGACACAGCCCACAACCAAACGGCAATCCAGAAAAACCACAATGGACAACCGCCAGCAGCCTTCAACGAGGCCATTTGGCACTGCTCGCGGTTATGCAATTGGCCCATGGTCTAAATAAGATGCATATAATTCAAATGCAGCCCTGAAATAGTCACAGATAGACCCCCTTCTTAAACAAGGAACAGAAAACATCAAAAAGACAAGTACAAACGAAAGCTTTGTCAAGGATTCCTGGCTTAGGACAGGCACATGTAATATGTGGCGGGGTTAAACTAGTTTTTTGGGCCCAACCTTCCCCCTATCAATATTCCTAGACAAAGCACAAAAACTAAACACACAATAAAAATCAAATCGATCAAAGTCCAATTCTACTAGAGAGAACCTAAGACAATTAACAAGAACAAACAAAAGGACGGTAAAGGAACTCTCTATAGAACACTCGCTGTTACTGACAGCTAGCTGAGAATCATCAATCGACTGATGTAAAAAAATCAAACGTATTGATATTTTGCATTTGCAAATAAATAATGTTATAAAAATAAACATCAGCTTACAATAATGTATTTTTTATCAACAATAATGATCAATAATAGTCTTGCAATTTCATGTGTACTAAAGTTGCAGCAATTCCACTATAATATTATCAATCAATCAATCAGTTTATTGGATAAAGCTCATGAATTTACAATGCAATGTAATCCCCAAAAGACATTATATATGTAGCATAAGTATAAAATGTAAATAAGATGAAATAAAACATTTTTGTCCCAATATTTCAAGTTATGATATTGCAACATTTAAGGGCTGCAAATTTAGAATACAAGGAAAACTGAAGTTTCTTTGCTTTTTTTGTAAGATCAAAGATATTTGATGATAGATTTCCATTGCTTCCAAGTTATTACAATTTCTAAACACAGTTTCCTATCAACCAGAAGGTTCATGCAATAAACATGAAACCCAGAAAATGTAAAATCAAAACAAATATAAGGTGACATGTGACCAAATTGGCCATGCTGTTCTTTGAAGATATATCACATTAATATTTGTTATTGTTTTAAGTAATGAATACCTAGTAACTATTGAGTAGGTCAGAAAATATTGTCAGATATTGCTTTAATTTCTTTAAGTCATATAGTACACATGTACATTGTCATTAAAAATCTAAAAGGTCTTCAGGAGGGGGGGGGGTAGCTTTCCATAAAATGGTGAACAGGGATGTGGCAAAGAGTAGGCCATGCCCATAAAAATAACTTTTTTTATAATTGGTCCGATTTCAAAATATTTTTTCATAGGATACCTTATGAAAATCCCTGCCCTTTTTTGCAATCTGATTAACAAAATTCTTACAGTTTTTTTTTTTAAATTAGGGGTCAAAGGGCAAAAAATGTAAATTGATATATGCATATAAATAAGGCTTTTTGTATGAGATGTTGATGTCAATATACATGTATATGTGTCAAAATGCATTTGAAACTAGTCAACCACAGGATGTATGTGTCAAAAAGCTTTGTAAGTCCACCATGGGCTTCATGTGACCAAAGCAATAGACTATCCATATTGGGCCTCCAGCGTACAGGGTTCAACTTGTATCGGTCGTATCATGCTGCGCTCGGCGTACAGGCGCGTAGCTAACTTAAGAGAGAAGTGGATGCACAAGCTGGAGGGCGAGGGGTCTAGGGGCCGCTAAAGGCCCCCAGTGGGTCCAGGGCTAAGCCTTGGTAGGGGGTCCAGGGAAGCTCCTGAAAGATAGCATTTTCAAGAGCTATATTTTTTATTAAACTTATCCGTGACCGTCCCAGATAAATTGTTAAAAACCAGAACGAAACTGAACACTGAAGAAGACAGTTTTAGTATTTTTAAGTATAAACTGCACATTTGTTGCATAGTGTAAAAATTATAAGAAAGAACTTTTAACTTGAACAGTTATTTTACGAATGCTTTTGATCAACAAATAATTATATATTCAATGGAAAAAATGACATAATCAATGTATCTTTGGCACAAGATAATTCAGTTCCTTATTCAGGCTGCCAAAAGACATCCAAACGACTTTTTTTCTCTTAACGGAAAATACATGCGTTAATGACTTTCTTAACATCAGTGTTCTTATGTTTATAAGCATTTTGGGGTTTCGCGCTTCTCATAGCGCTTAACCTCCAAATATATATTCGTCTAAATTAAACTAATTTCTTGTCTGATGAAAAAGTTGTTTCGCTAACCAATGAAGTCAGAATAGAAAATTAGACGGCGGACCATGCGGACAGAGTATGAACCACATTTTCCTCAAAATAATTTATTGTTTTATGTTCCAGTAGACCACAATACAGGCTCTTCAAAAGAGGAAAGGAGGCGGGTTATTTGAAAGTTATCCAAAAATCTTTTGTATACATTACTTTCCTAAAATGAACATTTTTTTATTAGGTAATAACGAAACTACCGAACTAGGATGATCAATCTTATATGTCAAAGAATAAAAAACAAAACAAAAATGTAACGGAGAAATTGAAGATAGTAGACTACTTAAGGATCTGTCTTACCAAATGTCATTTTGGGTATTTTCTTCTTTATGTTCGACAAAACTTTTTTACATTTTCTGTCTGACCGAATCGAATTTTGTCTTCGGTTATATAAGACACATTTTGTCATGTCTGAAATAGCAATGGCCCTGACTTGGTACAGGCATTTCAAATGAATGAATCATTTCCAGCATATCGTGTTTAATAAAAATAAAAAAAGGTAAAGTTTACTTCCTGAATGCAGATTTGAATTTTGCTGTTTGTTCCCAAGACTCTGTCAGCAAATCTATCTTTACGTTATCTTTTTGTAATGTGGTAATGACATGTAATGACGGGTTAAAAAAGAAGGGTTGGTCAATGCTGACGTCTGTTCATCTGAGCCTTCTTTTGAGGAACAAGGTGACACATCTGTGATGGCAAAAGTATCGGAACTGCTTGCAACAGATTGAACCCAGAATTTTAGTTTAGGGGGATGTAAGAATTTTTCGTTAATTGGTATCAACGAGCGAAGCGAGGCTCATTTTTTTTTAGTGTTTTTTTCATGGATTTAGTGCAAAAACTTAATTTTTGTCAGTTTTGGAAGGGGTAAGTACGCTCGGTATGCCTTTCATTGGATCCGCGCCTAATAACATAAGGCACGGACCATTTGATTTTCTGGGGGGGGGCTGGGATTTTACCTTGAGCTGGGAAATTTTATTCGCCCGCTTTGCGGGCCAGATTATTTTTTTCACACACATATTAAGCAAGGAAATTTTGTTGGCAAGATTATTTTTTTTCAATTGGCAAGATTGAAACCAGATTATTTTTTTCAACCTAGGTGCTAGCCAGATTATTTTTTTTACAAAAATCATGGACTGGAAATTTTTTTCAAAAAAATCCCAGGCCCCCCAAGAAAATCAAATGGTCCATGCCTAACATATCTTTTATTTGTTGTACATGTAGAGGAAAAGAACATAATTGATTGAAGAAAAGAACATAATTGATCATGAATGATGTTGATAGATTACAATACATAAAATACAATAGACAACAATGGTGATACAATCAATATACATGTACAATGTACAAGATGTTAATGTGTGTAATCGTAAATTAAACAAAACTCTTTAAAATAACATAAATGCAATGCAAGACTTACTTGTCACGTCAAGTCTTTTACTTCCGCAAGCCTTGATACATCACAGAACCATACGAGATCATTCATGTCATTGGGAGCGAGTTTTTCAATAACAAAATCACTATTTCCCTCTGTCGAGACTCCTGGGCATGCATACAAACCGAGATCGTCTGGTTTGAATTCAGTTTCTATAATTGTTATGTCGATATTTTTTGGTATCAATCTCAGATAGATTGTTAAAATCACTCAGGCTGCCGTCGCCATGTTTGTTTGTTTGTATGTCCCTCCTCTAATTAGGAGCACCGCCATATAGCGTAATATATAGGCGTAGAGTGGAACATTTAACAAATTGCACCAGTGCAATTAATGTGAGCATTGCCTTCCCCAGTTCCCTAACCTGGCAGGAGTTGGACCTTACACTTACCTAAGAGGTACAGACAAAATGCAAATAAAAGTGAAAATAAAACACACACAACACTCGCTATGATAATTCACCTGGTTTTCGGTAATTCGTGCTACCCGCCGCTTACGACTTTACAAAGCAATCGCTTTTTCTCACCTGGTCCTATATTGACCACGAGAGTTAGCGAAGTGACAACGAGTTGTAACAGTTTGCCGCTTCTTCCATTTCATCTTTTCTCCGACAAGACTCGGAAGCCGAAGACTTCCGAGTAAAAATCCCTCAATCAGAAAATTAAGGTCAAGGTCAGAAGATGGGGGTGCAACTATGCGAAGCTACTACAAGGGAATATGCATTTCATCTACCTACGACTTATAGTACTTGAGAAATGGAGATGCTATTACTATTATATACATTTATCATACATTTAGCTTTGATGCCTTTAAATTTGTCCGTGTGTAACAGCCGTAAATTTACAAGCCATATCTTGACAAGGGACTTTTTTTGCCATATCAAGCCCTCGCGTGCACAAAAGTGGGCAAATATGGCCATATCAAGACCTCGGGTGCACAAAGGTGGGCAAATATGCCATTATCAAGGTCTAGAGCCTCACTTTGAAATTTCGTCTGCTATTTTTGTTTGTTGAAAATGTATGATAAAAAAATTATGACACAGGGTTTTCCATGTCAGGTCCCATATCATTCCTCGACCCATATTAGGTCTCAAATTTGTCAAAGTCACTCAACCGGAAAATCAAAGTCAAGGTCAAAAGATGGGGTTGCAACTGTGCTAAGCTACTACTATATGCACCAACCTAGGACTTAGTTCTTGAGATATAGAGGTGCTCCTAAAACCTTAACATAAAAGTTATCGCCACCGCCGCTAAAGTGACACCTATGTCCCGCTCTGCTTCACAGGCGAGACATAAACGACATATACCGTTTCCTGCAAACCTTAACCTTTTCAATAATCAAAGAAACTTGCTTCTTTCATTAATATATTATAATTGTTAGATACTTTGAATCTCATACTATATCAGTATTTAATAGTCAATATCAACACAATAATTTAGAGAAGTAAGCTAGTCCTTAATATTAGTCTTTAACTAACAAGAAGTTGAGCCTAATTCTAGACGGAGAAAAACGGACCCGAACTCAAAAATACTTTATAGTTTTATAGTCTAGGCACAAATACATGTAATGCTATAATCACAAGTGCTATATACGGTCTATTTCAGAGAGAAGACCTGAGCAACCACTTCCGAAAGCTTGGATTTTTCAGGGAAACGCCAACTCCCGAGTTATTACGAGAGGCTCAAGAGGTGTACCGAAAGTTGGACTGGGATCGTCCACTTGATGACGAAGGAAATGTATTACCATCACCTCCTCTTACCGCAAAAGAGGATATCAAAGATGAGGAGGCTTTTCAAGTGTTGGACAATCACGCTGTTAAGGTAAGTGAGTGATATAATAATAAATCGTACCTAACACGACAATTTGCAAAGCGCCTCAAACAAAAAGCGCCTGATGGGCTTTTGTCTATAAGAAATAAGGTAAAATAAGCATAAATCCTTAAGACAAAAAGAAATGAAAATGTTAATCTTGCCTTAATGGAACCTATTTGCAACCTTATAGCATTTCAAATTTCAATTGTGTTTAAAAACTTACATTTAGAAAATAAATATGATATTATATGTTTACAGGCTCCAAATGCATACATTAATCAACATATAAGATACCTTGTAGAGTATCTTTTACAACCTACAGACACAGATGTTCACAAGGCCAGAGTATTAACAAGGTAAGCCAGCATCAATACAACTTGCACAAATGAGACACTTATCTCAAAAAGAACAAAAGTCAATAAATTAAACGTCTAACAAACAACTAGTTATGTACCAAAAAAAAAACACAGTGACAGAACGAGGTTGATCCATCATAATAATGTTCAAGAACAAGAGACAACAGGGTAGTTACATATTACCAGAGAAATGAAAATCTCAATGGTCCAGACGTCATACAAATGGTTGATTGCAGAAGGTACAGCTGTTATTTATGCCATCTTTGCTCTTTCTTGAGATTTTACAATATCCATTGTATGCGTTACAACCACGTTGTCCTTTTGGTTACTACCGGATTGAAAGAGGAAGTTTCTGCACCGTGGAACATGATTTAACCCACCAGTTCTATTGAAATGCCGTTTCAAAGTCAGTACCATTGTGATCTCCAATCTCTCCGTCATGTCTTAGCTATAACCTTGTTTTTCATTTTCTTTTATTGTCTATCCTAGTTATTACCTTAAATGCTCTAAACCAACATAATTCGTTACAGATGGTTGGCACGATGTTTAGACGAAGACTACGTCCGCTATCTCCCAAGGTCGGAGTGGGCTGTTATCGAGGACTCAACGGCAAGCTATCTTTTTAAATTGCGAAAACGAGCCATGGATTATGATGAGCTGTTCCATGTGTTATGCGAGTAAGTCATAATAACGAAAATTGTCCACTTTGAGTACTTAATTTATTTATTTAAGTATTTTCGATAATTTTTGTCGACGAACTGCACTTTAATCATAACCTATAAAGCTTTTGTTTTTAAATGGTCAATGAAAAAGTCCTCCATAAGACGTATTACTTTAGACAATAGTGGTTGTCTGAATCATTAAGTTTGAATTGTTGTTCAATCTGTATTTCTATTTTATTGTAGGTATGCTGGTATTAAATTTGTGCAAGTAAAAGGATGCGTGAGAAATACCATCAACTATGAAATAGGGGAAGATTTCAAGAACCAGAGGAAGAGTTGGACAGCTGCTCTACTTGATGGGGAGTGGCGCCTAATAGACGTTCGCTGGATATGTGAAGCTGCTTATGGTGTAACAAAGAACAACTGGAGATTAATAGAAGACGAAAAAGGGAAAGTCAGCACAAGACGGGCAATGGAAGAAAACAAAGGGTCCTTTAAAACCCACTGCAGGTTTAGAGAGTTCTATTTTTTGGCTGACCCAGAAATTTTTATATTTGATCATTTTCCAGACGACGTAAGATGGCAGTTACTTGCAAGACCGGTTTCGTATGACGAGGCTAAGAATCTTCCAGCTATAAGATCAGACTTTTTTCAAGATCATTTAGTCCTGAAATCACACCCAAATGCAGTTGTTGTGAGCAATGATGGTCAAATGATATTCGAGATAGGTTTTGATACAAATAGACGAATGACATACGCTTACAAGTTATATCGTTCGAAAGGGTGCACAGAAAAGGTTGTTCCAACGAGAAGTGGACTTGAACGATATGTTTTTCTAGAAAGAGACCTGGACGAAGGTGTCATTAGAGCTAAAATTCGTTTTCCTTTCATTGGTCAGTTCTTATTTGAACTTCACGGAAGCGAGACATCAGAGACCCACCATGCATTGCTGATTACGTATCGAATCACGTGCACCGATATTGACGAGGATTGTAGACCACTTCCACCGAATATAAGAGAAGAGTGGGGTCCGGGTGAAGACACAAAGGAAATGGGCATGGTACCGCTGACTCATCGAAAAGGTCAAATAGATGCCGACGATGGCGATGCAGAAATTAAATTTTCTTTGGAAAAGGAACTAGAGTTCAAACATGATTTAGTCAAAGGAGAGCACGAGGAACCTGTAACTGAAGGACATATTTTACACACAATAGAAAACGGTGAAATGTCGATTAATGTCAGACTACCCGAGAGAGGGGAATATGCTTTGAACGTTTTGGCTAAGGAAAGAAATAAGAAAGCCAGATTCGCACCAGCGTGTAGCTACCTTGTAAGCTGCCAAGATGAACCTTTAGAAACAGAACCATTCCCAGACACAGAGGGCAAACAACTTGGACCAACTTCTGCCTTCCATGAACTAGGTTTCTCCGAAAGCGACCCCTGGCCATCTTTTATAACCAACCTTGTAACCGGGGAATTCAAAATGACTCTCACTAGAAAAAGAAATGTTTTAGTGGCCGCTTCTTTAGAACTTGAAGAAGGTGACACGACAACAGATTACCATAACTACGTCACGATCGACACGAAAGGTGAAACAGTTTTCATTTGTGCTATGTTCCCTAGATATGGCTCATATACCTTGACACTTTTTGCGAGAAATCTCCATGCTGTCGATGAATCCGACACCTTCATTCCAATATATGTCAAGATCATTGAGGTGGAACTACCGACATTAACTGGTATGCCCGTTCCAACGACGGCTTTGATGCCCAATTGGTGTAATGGTTATAGTGTAAAGGAACCAAAACAATGTTGTCTGCCAGCTAACGAAAAGGTTATGATATCCATAGCTATCCCAGAAGCAAGTGTTGTATTGGTCAAAGGTCATCCAGAATGTAAAATGAAGAAAAATGAAGATGGATATTGGGAAGGTCTTTTGAAAACCGGATATCCGGGAGGTGTGGTTGACGTCATGGCTAAGCAAACAACCAGAGATCAGGCGGATAAGATTATAACATATGAAGTAAGCTATCACTGAAAAATCGTTGATACTCTTTGCTATTTCATACTTAAAACAACACCTTATTTGAAAATTGATACAATATAAGATTTAAAGGTCTTATTAAAAAATATACTAGTAACTTCATACCAATAGACAGAATTTCATACGAGTAAATATACTCGATGGTGAACATTTGAGTGAAATTTATTTAAGATACTAAGTATGGGTTTTGTTGGGTTTCCGTGTTGCTCTCATAATCATTCGTGGAAAAAAATCAACACTTAAATAATTCAATCTTCAAAACCAATTAAAAATGTTGTCATCTATTTTCTAAGATTGTGTCAAAGGAGGATATGCTACAAATGGAAATGAAGCAAGAGGTGACTTTTAGAGAAGCGTTAAACAGATTAGAGGCAAAGGAGTCTGAAAGTACGTATTAGACAAATGCAAAGGACAATGTTATACATACTTCAAATAAGGCAAATAAGGGGAAAGGGATGAGCTCAAAAGTGTCTTTTATATCACAGATTATAATATCTCCTCTCTTACCCATAACACATGCTGAGACTCTACTTTTTGCAAATAATCTGACTCTGTTTCCAAAAATATTGATTTAACAAAGTTTCTGGTCTAATTATTTTTTTTTTTCAATTTACAGAACAAAGTAGACTGATGTCTCGTTTGCATCAAGCTATGAATGAACGCAATCGACCAAAACTACAGAAATGTATAGCTCGAGCCAAAGAACTCAATCCAAAAGGAGCATTGGATGATATTACTCGAGCAGAAAATCTTCTTAAGGATCTGTTGAGTGAAGAAGGTATGTACATATAGCATGGTATGAAGTCGCTGGAAAAAATCACTGTGACTGGTTCTGACAATAATTAAGTCAAAACAGAGATGCATCGAAGAGCCAATTCTGTAAAAGGAATGAACGGCAATTAGTCGAATAAGAATGATAAAGGCAAATTAAACCAAGCTTTCTATCTAAATGACAAACAACATTCATATACATACATTGCTGTTTCAGAGAGATTGGTGGCTAGGAAAGAACTACGAAAGGCCACTAGAGTGTCTGATATCCCATTACTAGAATCAGCCATTCGAAAATTCAAACATCTGAACATGGTGGAGGAAGATGGAGATTTTACAGCGGCCGTTGATGTTCTGAGAAATCTCTTAGAGAAAAAAGGTAACTTATATAGTGGCATCTTTTTTGAAAATAAAACGTCTTTATCATCCCTAAATTGCATTGCAAAGATTTTAAGAATGAATTATGATATGTAATATTACATGTATATGTAACTTGCTATCCGATTGATAACAAATTTGTTATCTGCAAGTCATTTAAGTTCAATGAAGTTCGTTTGAAATGCCTGTACCAAGTCAGGACCATTGCGATCCACCAGTTCTCCGGTATGACTGATTCGTTTTCGTCATTTTCTCTGGACTATGACATTGATCATCCAAGTTCGGTAGTTTTGTTATTACCTTTATTCTGAAATGTGATTTTCTAATTCTCTCATTTTAGTATCCTTAGATGGTTAAATCTAGTAATTTTGACAATAATTAATGTTATGAAAATAAATTCAATACAATTGTTGAACAATTTCAATGTTTACGTAGACCATAAAGAGAATTTTGCGTTGAATTTAGGTGCTATCTTGGCGGGGATATTGCGTCATCCACCAGCTTTACGTACGTTTTACCTTCGGTGTCGGTGACATTTTTGTAGTATTGGATATCTTCACAAAACACATTTTTGGTGGTTTTTGTTTAGTTTTATTATGTATATTTGGCGGAATATTGCAAGGTGCATCTTTTCAATTTATGTCAATTTTGGAGAGAAAAAACTGTTTAAGTAGCAAATTTTGTACATCTGGCATTGTACATACTTTTACGGTTTTTATGGAGACATCGGTACTTTATGATGCAACAAAAATGAGTTCAAATTGCTATATGCAACTGGTGGGCATTTTGTCGTCCAATAGAACACAGGTCATTGAATTAATATGTGTATAACCATTGAATAACTTTCAGATTTTGTAATACACTCAAATTTACAACAACTAGGTAAGTCATAGAACTAACACATAGGAACCACTTTGTAACTCGGGCTTTGTATTGTTCAAAGTACAAGACCACTTCTTTTTCTCTGTATTTAGTATACTGAAGTCTTTATTTCAAAAACAGAATGTTTGGATTTTTTTTTATTGTGTCACAACTTCTGAGTTAAATGTTCAATAGTGGGTGTTTTGTTTGATTTTCATAATATTTTATTCTGACATTTTTCGACCACTTTTTTTTTATATTTGAACCACAGTTGCTTCACTGAATCTAACTGAATCACAAAAATGTCACAACATGCTAATCCATTAGACACAAATAGGCTTAAAATTGTTTTTTTTTTAAATTTTAAAGTCTAAAAGTTATAGAAAATGATAGATGTTAGATGTTTATTTGTGATAGATAGTCATCTGTGTGTTTGTTTGTGTTTTATGTTTCCGGACATCAATTTATCATCGAACTATAACGCCAATCTTGACTATAAATAACCCGAATCTTCTTTCTCTCTTTCAAATATTAAAAATATAAAACCTAACCCAACTTGATTATCCAATGCTTGATGTGCAATTGTTATACCAATGTGTATCCATCGCATGCTTCTGTCTGTTTCCTTCTATATCCAAAATGGAGGTTTAAGAGTTAATAAACTTTTGAATACTCAAAATAAATATTTTCTTTCATAAAACAAAGATGAAGTTAAAAAAGAAGTTTCCTTGCATACTGGTGCCAGTGAAAACGTTTTCCGGAACACAGGTGGGGTTCATATTTATGTGCTACCTGACGGCCAGGTACAAAAACAAGAACTAACCGGAGCAGGTAAGAAAAAAACTCAACCAAAAGAAACTAGAGCCCTAAATGCATGGCTTATCTATAGAAATCTTAATGCCGAAAATATAACAACTTTGAATATTCGACAGATTTAAGCATTAGAGCTATATCTTTTTAGTTTCAACTGGTGCATAATACACACATAGAGTAGTTTAGTTAGCACCTTTTCACTCCCTTTTGATTTGGTGATGGTGGCTTGCAGCAACAATCCTAACACACCAACTATTTGTGTGCTTTATAGAACAACATAACATTTTTTAGATCTTTTTAGCAGGAAGTAAACCTCAGTAAGTACATTTAAAGGAGCTTTTTGTCTGTTTCTCGAAGTAAGCTCAAGTCAATATACAGTTAAACTTACATTTGTACATGTTCAAAACTAAACACTACATAAAAATAAAAACAATTTCTATGCAATTGTAGAAACAAGTTTTCTGCACCAAAGTATGAGATCAATGGCCAGAGATACAACACATATGACATTCTCAGAACTTCCTGAATCCAAGGGAGATGACAGTTTTACTGGACAGTCACATTCATTCAGTGGACCAACACTTGGTATGTTTCATAGACGGTCTTTATTTCTTTTTAAATTGAAGCGGTTACCGTTAACTATTATGTATTAGTTTAAGTATTTAGTAGCTTCTCGTTGGAATCGGCAAAAAATAAAGCGTAACACCAAAGTAGGCATCAATTATTATGAGTCAATCAATATATTTCACCACCATCGTTACAATATGTAGAAAATAGCTAAACACATTTTTATATCCAAATTGCAAGAATTTTAAAAACGAAGTAGAACTGTTCTTTCGTGATAGGTACATCTACTCCAAGAAAGAAGACAAAAAGCAGAGTTCCAGAATTGTTAAAGGAGGCAACTGTAAGGAGTGCTATACACCGTCAACTTGACGACGAACCTGACGATGACGAAGTTGAGGCCGCTTTAGATGAAATAGAGAAAGAGGAACATATAAATAAAGGTGAACACTTGTATGAAATGCTCTGTTGAAAAATACGTTTTCACTACAAAATATTTAATTCAAAAACCGATTGTGAGTGAAAATTTAAAATGAAGTATAACCGTTTGTGTCTCACTAATGTAGCTAAGTTATCCCATTTAATTGACTTTTTTGTAAAAAAATATAATAAAAAATTAGTAAGCAAAATTCTTTTTATATAGCGGTTTGTGTAAAATTATTGTTTTTAGTTTGTGCAAGATATTTTGTATCCTTTTCATGCAATTTGTTGATGTAGATTGGGGTGGCAGAAAACCGTGGAAGAATAGAACAATGAATGTCTTCAAAAAGTATTGGCACAGCATGAAAGAAAAATATGAAACTTCAGGAGAAGCTCTAAATGACGAAATAGAGCGGGAAATACAACGATTACGTCATATTAACCAAATGTGTCGTAAGATGTCACAGGCAGCTAGAAAAATTGGTCGTAACTATGGAAACTTGATCAGCAGTGAAAAATCGTTCAGTGAATTGTTGGGAGACATACCAGATCTCAACGAAAGTTTAGGAGAAGAACTTGCCAGTACTTCAATGTGTCAGCAAGACCTAATAGGTGTAGAAGGCAACATGAAAGGTAAGGAAACGACCGGATCTATGAAAGAAGCAGAGGTACCAATGGGGCATCCGAATATCAAAGTCCGAAAGGCCAGAGACATCAACAGATGCCATGACGTATGTCATAATATTGGTTAATCATGGTGTGTTTTGCTGCCTTTATTTAAAATTCTATGTTGTCTAGTGAAGGAAAATATATATATATATAACCTAAGTGTAAATAAAATGCATTAATTACATTAATTTGAATGCTGATAAAATTTGTGTAAAAGTAATTTAAAGTATATATTGTTACAAAATAAGTGAGAACTGTCTTTTTTTCAGTATCATTCGAGGATTTTGCTAGAACTATTGACAAACTATGTAGTGTCATGGTGTCAAAAGCTGAAGTGGCTGCTCGTGACCTAGAAAAGGCAAGGTAATGTATGCCTCTACGACGAAGTTACAGGTGCTACAGGTCTGAATTGAAATAACAGGTATTGGCAAGGTCTATTCTCAAAATAAATAAAAAGAGTCACATCCACGTCCTGTGAATATGCCTTTGTTAAGATGCCATTTATAAAACAATAAATACAAGTATGCCGTTTTTCTCAGTTTGCATTTTGGGGTTGTATAAATCATATAAATGTTGATTTGGCCCTACAACTATTGGCTTTACCAGTTTTGATGAGCCCTAAATAGACGAAAGACGCGTGGGACGCCATTTAAAATTTGCGCTTAGAACTTGGTTGTAAATGTTGATGCTTTCTTTTTCCACAAGTAGTGCATTGTTAAGAGTTTTGTTGCAGAATTGACATGGAAACCGAAGAGATTCTTTACGGAAACAGAAGCAGTCCAGCATATGGGAGCAGCCGTAGTAGTCCCACATTTGGAAGTTATGGTAGATCTGATACATCAAAGCAAAACACAATCAGAACATCGTTCTTTGCTCTCCGAAACAGTATCCTAGATGACTTAAAAGAAACTAACTCAAAAACGGTATGACAACACAAGACTAACTGATGATTTCATATGTGAAGTTCTACACCTTATCAATTGCATTATATGTCACATCAACTATGCGGGGAAAATATGTTTAAGTAGAAGATATTCTGCCCTGATAGTACAATTACAAGAAAATACTGTAAAATATGTTTTCTAATTATGAGGAACATGGAGTCAAACTACTGCTATTGAAAGAAGCAGAGGTACCAATGTGGCATCCAAATGTCAAAAATCCGAAAATGCAAGACAAAACCAGTAAAGAGTAACTAGAAGAGCATGAAGAAACAGACAATATAAGAATCCACTGCAGTTATATTTGAAATTAACCAAATTCTTTATTGCATAGCAAGACAAATTAAGGATGTGCTTACTTGCAAAAGACGACTCTGTTTCAAGAATAAATATATTAGGCATGCATAATCAGAAAATCACCAAATTAAGAGTAAAAACATCATCCAATGTTGGCCAGTGGTCCTGCTGCATATTGCTATACATGTACATATAACAAATTGAAGAAAAAATCCAAAAGTTCTAAAAAAATTGAACATTAACTATAATTAAACAAGAAAAACGTCACATATATATATTATTACAATATTCATAGTTCGAGACAGCCATATACAAAATATTGCACTAAATATAAAATAACTCATTATAAATGTATTTTTATTAGGAGGAAGAAATAAGAAAACATTTGGTAACCCTTCACAAGAAAATGGCGGATGTCCATTCAGGACCAGGAAACACATCACATGACAATTCGATGGAGTTCCTGTCATCATGGAAGATGTAAACCTGTTTGACTATATGGATAATAGTTATAAAGCAGTTGAAGATTACTTGGCAAAGGTGTATTGAAAGATGATTTTAACATAATTGTTATTGTCTGAGAAAATAAGTGTATAGAGATTTTATTGTTAAAGTTTTGATGATAAGTTTATGCTTGTAAAATGCAGTTGTTTTAGATTTTAAAACGGTAGACAATGTAAACTCTTCCAGGAAAGCAAAAAATCAAAATGTGGTTCATATCAACATAAAAGTTAACTATAAAACTGGCAGCAACATACTGTGTTTTTATTATGAACCATTTTCTGTAAAATTAGATACTTTAAGTTTTGAATTTCTTGGTGTTTTATTCACGTATTGTCATTTATATTGTTGATGTATTTAACTTAAAAATTTATTCAGTATTACTTTTTGCAACCTCAGTTGCATGTAGCCTGTAGTGTTTTTTGTAGTCCATTTGTAATATATAGTACTAGATAGTTCATGTATAATTTTTAATGAAAGACAATCTTTAGATACTTTTGAAAATGGTTATGTTGTGACATTGACTTAAAAAATTTATACTAGACAGAGTTACGTTTTTTTTACACATTTTTGTAGGAAATATCATTTGGTTTTGACAATTTCCTGACCTCAATGTTTTTGTTTTAGACAATGATCAGTAGCGTATCTGTGATAAAACATATATTTTGTTATTGTTATTTTTTTTTGTTTTTATTACTGTTTTTTTTTCTTAATCAAAAGTATTACTTTCACATCAATATATACAGGGTCATATGAGATGAGAGAGAATGGTTGTAAAAGCAAACATGAAAATGCTGAATATAATTTTAGAACTGTTTTGTAAAACAATATGTACATCCTCTATGGCTTTGTATAGGGTTAGGTCTAATTCACATTGTGTTGTTAATAAAAAGTTAAATAAGTCATATAGTTTAGTTATCTGCAATCAATAATTGTTTAGGGATAACATTATTGTGATTATACACGAAAAATAAACAGTTCATTGCACAGAACAGTAGATTGTAACACACAGAAAGTGGTTGAAGTTCATAGGATATGTGCATATCAACAGATCGTGTCAATAATTGTATGTCAATAAAACAGTAAATTAAGTTCGACTGAATATATATATAAATATATTTCAGTATATGGAACATGTGCAGACCAACGAAGAAACTTGATGTTTTAAACATTTTTTTTTATTATTGAAAATTTCACGGAAAAGTTTCTACCATAACTTATTCAATAAGTCACAAATTGTATATGTTCATATTAAAAAAAACATGTCTATTAGTATTGTAAATAATTAAAAGTAACCACCAACTACAGTAAATTACAAATACCAAAAAAGCGGGTATAAACGGTTAATTTTGATATGCTATATATCGATATTTCAAGGAGTAACCTCTCATCAGTAGCATTTAAACCAAAACATTGGAAGGTCAAAATCCAACACAGGAACCTGACTCGTTCAAAAATTTTCAAATGAAGAGCTTCTTTACAATATTTTAGAAGGTTCTGCAAATGCATTTACGGTAGTTTTAACAGCAAGTACAAAAGAGGATAACCCTATTTCATGTATTTGTTTTACACATTTGAGGCACAAAAGCCCTTGATCATCTGACTATTTTGACTCAATTAACGCGTAGAGCTTTACAATCTGTGATAATTGTAATGTATTTAAACAAAAGTATAATTGTTCACTTTTGAACGAACCATAACCCATATTATCTGACAACTCCGACTAAATGGAGAATTTCATAGAACTTCCCGGGCTTAACTTCAAACGACAACTTTTCTCTATAGGCAAAAATTTTTCATTCTATTTGATAACAACATAACTTTGACCTTCCAAAGACAATAACCCCTTAAACGAGTCATCTTAAAACTTGGAATGGTTTTCAATCTGATTAAAATTAGAGCTATCAATTGTTCCCTTCTGTCTCTGCATGGTATATCTGAAGACTTCACATTCTACTTTCTGTTATGGTGACCTTTTGAATTGACCAATCAGATTGCAGCTTCAAATATTTTGGAAGCAAAACTTCTTATGATCAATCCAGAGGAATCTGAAAAAGGTCATCAGATCAGAAATACAAATGACAACAAAGTTCCAGACAATAAATTTTGCTACGCCTGACGCGCGTTTCGTCTATTCAAGACTCATCAGAGGCGCTCTACCAAAAATATTGAAAATGCCAAACACTGTATGAATATGAAGAGCATAGAACAGTATAACCAAAAATACCAAACTGGAATGGGATGTCTTCAGACCTTCCATGCAGAGACAATAGGGAACAATTGATAGATCTGATTTTAATCAGATTGATGGATTTTTCAATTAAATTCAAGAATCATCATGCTATTAAATGAATCGCGATGCAATTAATAAGTAAGTATAAGTAAGCACCAGCATAATGCTAAACACTACAAATTCATATGTTACCAGAATTTCAGTACTTGCTGTTTTTGAAAGACAGCTTGAAAATTCGACAGATTGACTCTAATTCACATTCCATGATGCAATAGTTCTAATTCCATCAGGCAAAAAAAAACATTATGTATCCCCTAAAAAGAGTTATTTACTAAGATGTCTTTTATTTGTAGAGCTTTTGATTTAACATACTTCAAGATCCAAAACAATTATTCTATATGTTAAAAGTTTTTTAGAAAAAGCCTTTAAAAATAGAATTGTACCCTACATAACTATTTATGCAACAGCAGCCACGTATGTATGTATATTATTAACCCCCCCCCCCCCAATCTGTCAGGGAAATATGCATTAAATGGGATAAAGAAATTTGATAATTCCTGTCGTGCTTTGCTGTGGTGTTCATGTTAGAAGGTTTCCCTGGGCGGACATAGACCTTGTCTTGATTAATAGCTACAGAAGGACAACATAGAAAGATACAAAACCTAGCAAACATAAAGGATGCTTAACATGTTTGATGAAAAATCACCTCCAAACAATGGTAATTAAAGGACACTATGTAGAACAAATCTACCACAATGTATTTTTTACAAATTTGATCTGATGGATTCTAAGAATGGACGATTGCTGACAGATACAAGGTGATGGCAAAAACTGAAATAACTATTAATACCTTCAGTCTTGTGAGCTTAAACGATTACAATTTAAGCAGATGGGAAAGGAAAAGGCATGTGTTTTCCTTTTTTTAATCAAAAATGATTAATTTTTTTTTCAAAAATAGAAACTGTATTAACTCAGTTGCTGACAATTCCTTCAAATAAAAATAAGTAGTGATAAAGTTACCTCATTCAGTCTTAATCAATCTTGGTTTCACTTGATTTAAAAGAATTCATTAAGATATGCTTTATATAAAACGTCACTCTATTTCAAAGCTGAATGTTTTGATGAGAACAAATGTCAGGACTTTTTCCCATACTGTATAACAATGGGTGTATCGTTCAACTTATAACCATTTACCAAATGTAGAGCTTGTGTTGCTGTTTCAACATCTACAAAGAAAATACATCAGTCCATAAAAGGCAAACGTTTTGTAAATCTATTTTTTTTTTAATTTTATTAAATTCTATCTGGGTTAAAGTAGGATTTATGCTACTTGGCACCATTTTAACTATGCTGTCGTTATTCAGATCAAAACATATTGATAAACAAAAACTGAACATAGAAATATCTTTCCGAATTACAAAAATAGGATAATACAATAAATTTACAGATTGGTTATATCATATCAGCTGGTTTTTCCGAGTATAATATTTTTACTAAAATTATATGCATCGGCATCATCAGCAAGAAATCATTTCAAGAAAGACTACACCCCAGCTATCACAAGTTGTTCTTTAATTTTTAAGACTTGATCCTACCTTTAAATGTGACAAAAGCTTGGCCTCTCATTTTCCCACTCATTATTCTAAATGATAGAGGAGTGTCATTGTCTGTCTGAAATCGTAGAAATAAGGATCCCAGTTCATTTTCTGTTACTTTATTTGGGAGGTTCTTGAGATACAAAACCTAAAAGCATTATCAGACAGATTTATGCAAATAATAACAATATTGTTGATATTTAATAGTACATTTAAAACGGTATGTTACAGTTAAATTGCGATCTTCAATTACTCTGGTATGTCTTCCTTGTTTTGTCTTTTCTCTTGGACATTGTAATTGGTCCTCCAAGTTCGGTAATTTCGTTAGTACCTTTTTTTAACAGGTATGCATAAGAAAAAGAGATAAACTAGGGTCTAAAAAAACACAAAATCCTTACTAGTGTTTTACCGTCTAGAATCAAGCTGGAACTAGAGTTAGATGGAAAGTTGTTACAAAACTCATACGAGATCTGAGAATAACAAATCAGTCGGGTATGAGGTACTAGAACAGTCTTCCAGATGCATTTTCAAGCACAAAGGAGGGCACTCATTATCATAACATTTAAAACAGTGGCATTATGCCGAAAATGGACAGTTACCTGTCATTTAAATGAACATCTAAAATAATTCTGAATATCATGTCATCGGGAAAATTTATTCTAGTTGTTTCAGTAAGAAAATTATCTAATTTACTAAATTATCAAATACTTTTATAGTAGGATAGAAGTCAAAAGTCGAAAGCAAAAGCATTTGTAGAGTGAGTTATGACGATTAAGAAAGGATGCTTCATGTGACCATTTCAAGAAATATCTTATTTTCAGTGGAGAAAGAGAGAAAGAAACATTTTCAACAATTTGATGTTAACACTTTTTCATCAGCATTTCTTGTCTTGTCATAGACAAATATGGGATTTCGATCTCTCAGATGAGTGCAGATGTTGGTTTGTCATAGGGTTTTGTTTTGTCTTCCTTTACCGGATTTGACACGCTGAATGGACTATTGGCAACGCGACAAGTGTGCTATAGCAAGCAGGAACTGCTTACTCTTCCGGAGCACCTGCGTTCACTCTTGATCGACTGGAGTTCGCGTTGTTGATTGACATTCAGTTATTTTGCGTTTCCATGTTTTACATGTTGTCTGTTTTTGTCCCGTTCTTGTTGATGTTTACTGGTTTTGTGTCTGCCCTTTCGGACTTTTGACATTCGGATATCCCATTGGTACCTCTGCTTCTTTAATTTTTCAATAATATAAATTGTGACTCAAAATAATTAAAAACTGAATAAAAGGTTTTTCGTGAAGAGAAAAACATATAATTTGTAATACTTACATTGTTTGGTGCTCCTTCTTCATAGTTCTCAAACTTAGGAATTTTCCTGATTTCCTCCAACGATAGTCTATTCGAAATGATGTCTGATTCAGGAACCTGTTTTACCATATAGCTTAACACCTTTTTGTCAATAGACGTTGGTTTCTTTAGACTACAGTCAATTGCAGATGTTGAAATGTTACTTTCTAGATTTTCACCAGAAATTTCATCAAGTTTTGTTCGACTTTTCTGTAAATATTCTTCTTTTGATTGACAACCAATTCTTTCAGAATCATTTCCAGTGACATCATCAATTAGCGAACTTATTTGATCTTTAACTATGTCATTGTTATCACTATCAATATTAGTCTCATAAAAATCACATTGACTGCATTTTGTCTTGCCTCTTTTTCGTTTATTGTCACGTGGTGTCATATGCGTCATTTCCTGTAATATTTCAGGTATATGATTCATTGGATGTTCTGGATGGGGGTGAATACTAGAAGTTTGATTTCCTAAAAGCATGCCACTCAGTTTTTTAAACTCGATGTTATCTTTAACCAATGACCTTTCTAGATCCATGACATGTCTGCCTACTCTTGTCTTTCCCGAAAATGTGTCGGGTTTCGACAAGGATTTCTTGTGTTCATCTATTTTTCTATCAATCTCTTTCAATTTTTCATCTAAATAAAATGGGTTATATCCGAGTCTAGGTTTCTTTGAATCCTACAAATACAAAGGGATAATATAAGTAAGATTAAAGTAAGATAAAAAAAAAAACTATGAATCAGTTGTCAATAGAAGATAATATGATGTGGAATAAGTGTAAGCGACATAACCTACAATTATATTAACGATAATTATAAAATCTACGGAAAACAGCCAGCAGCATTCAATGTGACCAGCGGTCGCTGCTCGCTATTAAATCAATTGGCCCTTGATTGAAAATAAACAACATATGATTCAAGCCCAATCCTAAAGTGTCAATGAAAGACCCTCTTCTTTACAAAAAAAAAAAAACAAATAATATAAATTCGACGAATACAAACATAAGCTTTGATAAAGATTCCTGGCCTGGGACAGGCACGTTAAAATGTGGTGGGGTAAAACTATTTTTTTTTGGTCCAACCTTCTCATTTTTGATAATCAATAAGTGAATAACAAAGCACAAAATAACACACAGTAAAAATCAAATCGATAGCAGTTCAATTCAACAAGAGAGAACCTGGGACAAAAGGAAATAAAAGGGACGTAGAGATACTCTCTTGAGAACATACAAAGTTACTGACAGCTTGCTAAGAAGCATCTATCGACTGATGTAAAAAAAATCAAGTATGTCGATTTTAAATCCAACACAACACATCAAATAATTAAAGATTTGGTGATGAATCATCACACAAAACCGACACACTTGATCCCTGTAATGCTCAAAAATGGCATAAGCATTAATAGACAATTAACATTTTAAAATAAGTATCAAATTATCAATATTTCTATCAAAAAGTCTACATTCAAAGATTTCACTAAAATGTTCATTTCATAACCTTTATTCAAAAAGGTTTTAAGCCAGTTATTTCATTCCAAAAGACTTGTTTTTGAATTTATTTGCTTTATAAACAACATTACCGTAGAAATCGGGACGGGATATTCCCTTAATAATCAAATATCGACGTGCGCAGTTAAATTTTTCAATAAGTTATACATATTCACGATAAAACTTAGTAAACGACTTCAATTCAACAAGAGGGAACCTGGGCCAGTTTAGACCATGGGCCAATTGCAGAACCGCGAGCAGTGCCAAATGGCCTCGTTGAAGTCTGCTGGCGGTTGACCATTGTGGTTTTTCTAAATTGCCGCTTAATTGTGGGCTGTGTCGCGTACACTTATTCCACATCTCATTATGTTCTATTGACTTATTTGTGGTAACGATATCCTTGTTTTAGCAATTTTTCTGTCATCATCATGTGGTGCCCATGGTGTGGGGTGTGTCATAACTTCCTTGATAGATCATCACTTTTTAAATATATATAATATATTTGAGACAAAATAGCTTCAAATACACGATTTCGATATCTCAAACTAGTAGAAGTTTGTCATAGTTACTGTATTGTCGATCTTGACTGATTTAGCTTCATATATCTCCTAAAGCAAACCACAAGCGACGCGACATGCATAGGTTGCAATAAGCAGAAACTCCTAATACCTCAGGAGCACATGAGTCCAGTAGTTATGAAGTAAGTTCACTTTGCTAAATTTTGTTTCAATATGATATGTGTTTAGTATCTGATGGTTTTGTCCTCATTCTTTTTTACTTCCAGGTTTTACTACCCCTTTATTACCTATTTGATGGACTCTTCATCCTTTTGGTTCTTTACCATACTTTATGGAAGTGCCATGCATGGTGTTATAAGGAATGAAACAGGCATACAAAATTTCCCTATTTTAAGTTGTAGGAATATAAATAATTACTATACTGATACGACTTCTATATTGTGTTTTATTCTCAATATATGTGTATTGAAATCACTCATAATATTCGTTTTCATATTTCAACATGCAAACGTTATAAGCAAGTGCAAATTTTAATATAACAAAACGGGACATTTACAGGGGGTCCATTCGAATGAGTATGCGCAGTGTGTACCTATTTGGTAAATAACAGCCAAAAAAAGCGATGATCTCTCGCCTTCTAAAACCAAATCACTTATTTTTAGTTTTCAATGCATCAGACAACTTATTCATGCACCATCTAAAATCCCAATCAATCTTAAAGTCATACCCAGGAATTTTCTTCAGACTGAAGTTTTAGTTTAATTTCGTCTTCTGTGAGTCCACATGCCCTTAATTCTGTGACTTTACTATCATTCTCTTCTAGAGTCCTATAATCGCTCAAATCTATCATGCCATGTATTTCGTCTGTTGCTGGTTTGAAGAGGGTCCCATGGGTAAAATGACGACCCTGTGCGAGTTGTCTGTAAATAAATACGGATAGTGTTTAAAATGATATGAATAAGATAGTTTCGTTTATGACCATGATGTTGACACTATTGAAGATTTGAAAATTTGAACTTAGACACTGACTCGATCTACTTTTTCTACTTAATGCAAGTCAGTCATGCTGTGAATGCAGAAAAGCTTTCAATCGACTTTTTGTATCATGAAGATAATCTTTCTTTGTCTATCACTAATTTTGAAAAAGTAAAGGAACTAAGTCGTTTTCAAAATAAATGAATTCGATGCTATTCATCTAACAGTTACCACAAGTGTGCAACTTTGTTCAACCCTGTGATGTACTCACAATTCCCCTTGACCACTCTACAATCGAATGATGAATTGTATCTGAATATTGAACCAGCAACAACAATATTAAGCAATAAAGTCCCACAGTCAAACGTTGATGTCACAACAAAATTGTTAATGATGAATTTTTGGAGAGAAAAAATGCATTAATATATCTTACTCTTTGACAGTTGTTTGTGTACTGAGTTGCTTCTCCACCAAGGTTTTAAGCTGTCTTTGACCTTCAGTTTCAATGTCCTCCACGGGACCAGACAAATCTCTGACCTGACTAGAGCGGTCTCCGGCCATTCGTAGGACATCTTGGCTCTTAAAACGTCGTGGATTACCACTGCAAAAAATTATAAAATAATGAGTAAAAATGATAATGATGAGATGTTATAACTTCCATTTGAAAGAGCCACAAGGAAACAGATACCCAGTTCCGCCTTCAATATGACTACTGATTGCTGCATGCTAACCAGCAATTTACTACAAACTAAAAATATAATGTATTGATTTAAAACCATCCAAAGATCCTGTCTTCGGCCAGCTGAGCTTAAAATGGGGAATGAGCTGAATTTTCGAGATATGAGTGAGGGTTCATTACAGCAATATAAAAGTTTTAGATCTTGGACGTAATTCATTGTAATAAATGTGGCTACTGAAATTATGTCTCAGCCGACAGCACCACCTTTAAACTCATTCAAAGTCTATCTTAAGATAAGGATTCGAAGATAGAATGAAAATAGAAGAATTACGTGGACCAACTATTATAATAGTTGATCTTGATATCATAGTTCAAAACAAACTGACTTGAACATATATATAAATGTCAACCAATATTTACAGAGTCGTGAAAATCTAAACAAAACAAAAAACGCTTTTGAATATAATAGATTTAATTAAGTTCATAGTTTCAGATGTCTTGGTATAAAACTTTACGGTTTACACTGCTGCCGCCGCCGCCGCAACCATAAAGTAATATCTATGTTCCTCCTTCCACGACTTTTCGCTGCAGGCGTGACAAACACGTTTAACTGAAGAATTTGCTTATGCCATTATAAGGCACTGGGTTTCTTTGGATTGAATTTGGAAGATTCTGTCAATGATAACATCAAGGAATATGATAAGAGAATAAACATAGACCTGTACATCAAATTATTATTTCAAGTTTATGAATGTATGTACTTGAAATTAGTTAGACATGATCCAGGAATAGTTTCGTTGGAATATACTTATTCCTTTAGTTTGAAGTCTAAGCGTTGACAGCACATTGTACATTGTGAACGAACAAACACAGCTTGGTGAGGGACTTTAAGTCCTGAAAAACATTTCTTTTATCTTTTCCCCTTTTTTGTGTGATGGTTTAGGCTGGTGGGAAACAATATTAGAACAAATGGTTAAAGAGACAATCCCAGAAATATCTTGTTTTTATTTTTCTAAATTTCGTAGATGTTGCTTTAAAAAAGTACAGAACCACATATTGTTTTAAACATCAATGATAACATTGGATTCTTATGGTTTCAAGACGAATCTCTTTGCCATCTGACAACTCCATTTTCCTCTTTACTGAAAGAAGTGAACTTAAGGCATCATTCCTCTCAATTGAAACGGCGGTTCCATTTTTCTGTCCATTTTTCCAATACATATAATATTTGTAAAGTTGTTGATCTACCAGAGAATGTCCATTATGTAAGTCAGGAGTAGAAGATGAATCTCATTTTTTAATTACTTGTACCTCATTAAATAACATTAGAGAATAAAAAGCATCACCGAGCGCAGCATGATACGACCGCAACATGTTGAACCCTGTACGTTTTAGACCCAATATGGTCTGGACACATGCAGCCCATGGTGGACTGACAAAGGTTTTTGACACATGCAGCTTTTGGTGGACTTTCCACTTACAATTTTAAAGGAATTATTTTTTTTTCGAAAGGAGATCGAAGTTAGACCACAAGATTTCCATTTTGCCCTAATTACATAATAGGGGGAAAAGGGGGGTTGCAAAAAGTAATTCTCAATTTTGTATCAACTATTTGACAAGATAAAACATGAAAAAAAAATTCAAAATCGGATCATAAGTAAACAAGAGGCTCCCAGGAGCCCTATAAAGACTTTTGCAGAGCTAAATGGGCTGAACATTTAAGCAAGTAACAGCTTTTCTCTATGTACTATAGTTTTCATTCTGAAGCCGTATAGGCCCAAATTATGAATAAAAAGCTTCGCCGAGCGCAGCAAGATACGACCACAACATGTCGAACCACGTACATTTAAGGCGTAATATGGATAGTCAGCTGTTTTTTTTCAGCTGTCAGCACTTTAAATTTATCTGGGTGGAAACGGAGTTACCATTCATTTGACAAATTCTCTAGCTCTAGTATGTCATTCTGGATTATATCGTTCTCTATGGTGGAGATAATCTGTCGGAAAATTTTCGTGTCGTCTGCAAACATGTAGCAATCGGATTATAACTTGTTTGGTAGGTCGTTTATGTATATCACAAATAATATTGGACCTAGGACACTCCCCTGTTGAATGCCACTGGTGACCTGCTGGAAAGTTAAGAAACTGCTGTTTATTCGTACACGTTGCTTTCTATCTGTGAGAAATGACTTGACTGACCTATTTAATTATTTCATCTGACAGTCCAGTCCGTACAAGTTTTCAAGTTTACAAATTAGACGTCTGTGAGGAATTGTGTCGAAAGCCTTCATGAAGTCGAAGTAGATAGCATCTAAGGAGCCTCCTGAGTCGAGGATTTCTGTCCATTTTTCCAATACATATAATATTTGTAAAGTTGTTGATCTACCAGAGAATGTCCATTATGTAAGTCAGGAGTAGAAGATGAATCTCATTTTTTAATTACTTGTACCTCATTAAATAACATTAGAGAATAAAAAGCATCACCGAGCGCAGCATGATACGACCGCAACATGTTGAACCCTGTACGTTTTAGACCCAATATGGATAGTCAATTGCTCTGGACACATGCAGCCCATGGTGGACTGACAAAGGTTTTTGACACATGCTTCTCAGATGGACTTTCGACCCAGGGGGTAAAAATATGAATTTTCAATTTTGTATTCTACTCTTGAAAACATAATGTTTGGGCAATTTTTACCCAAAGAAAACTAACAAAAGGCTCCCAGGAGCCTAAATCGTTCATCTGGTCTTGATGTTAACCCTATGAAGAACTTTTTAGAGCTGAGCATTTAAGCAAGCAACAGCTTTTCTCTTTCAGCAATAGTTTTCATTCTGTTGGCCAAAAATGTGCAAAATGTTATTTAAGGGCCGTCTGAACACTTTGACTCTAAAGAGACCTTTTTAAGACCTTATTGAACTTAACATATTTAAGCAAGCAACCACTTTTCTTTATCTGCTATAGTTTTCATTATATCAGCAAAAACATGAAACATATTTATTTAGGAGCTGTAATCCCTATAAGGGGTCATCTGACAACTTAAACCCTATGAATGCATTTGTAGAGCTAAATGAGCTGAACATTAATGCAAGCAACAGCTTTTCTCTATCTGCTGTAGGCAAAAAAACACTATTTTTCATCTTTAAGGGACTGTTACCCCTATAAAGTGTCAACTGACAACTTCGACCCTTTGAAGACTTTTGTAGAGGCAAATGAGCTAACCATTTAAGCAAGCAACAGCTTTTCTCTATCTGCAATAGTTTTCATTCTGTAGACCAAAAACACTATTTTTGGTCTTTAAAGGGCCTTAACCCCTATAAGGGGTCATCTGACAACTTCGACCCTATGGAGACTTTTGTAGAGCGCAATGAGCTGAACATTTATGCAAGCTACAGCTTTTCTCTATCTGCCAAAATCAATCCCATCCATCCTTTAATGGTAAGAAATATCATTGTCAAATTTCATTGCATTTGGATCACTAGAACTAAAGTTATCGTGTATACACTAAAGTTAACAGACAACGACAACGACGACGACAACGACGACAGCATCATACCATTATACGTCCGCAATTTTTTGCGGTCGTATAAAAAACGTTATTTTAGAAGCCACAACCCCTATTAGGGGTTCTGACAACTTCCACCCTATGAAAACTTTTGTAGAGCTAAATGAGCTGAATGTTTAAGCAAGCAAAAGCTTTTCTCTATCTGCAATAGTTTTTATCCTATAAGCAAAAAACACTATTTTTCACCTTTAAGGGGCTGTAACCCCTATAAGGGGACATCTGACAACTTCGACCCTATGGAGACTTTTGTAGAGCTTAGTGAGCTGAACATTTAAGCAAGCGACACCTTCTGTCTATCTGCTATAGTTTTAATTTTATAGGACAAAAACGTGAAAAAAAACTTATTTTAGGGGCCGTAACACTATAAGGGGTCATCTGACAACTTTGACCATATGGAGACTTTTGTAGAGCTAAATGAGCTGAACATTTAAGCAAGCAACAGCTTTTCTCTATCTGCAATAGTTTTCATACTATAGGGCTAAAACATGAAAAAACGCTATTTTTCACCTTTAAGGGGCTGTAACCCCTTTAAGGGGTAATCTGACAACTTCGTTCCTATGAAGACTTTTGTAGAGCTAAATGAACTGAACATTGAAGCCAGCAACAGCTTTTCTCTATCTGCTATAGTTTCATTCTATAGGCCTAACACATGAAAAAAACGTTATTTTAGGGGCCGTAACCCCTATAAGGGGGCATCTGACAACTTCGACGCTATAGAGACTTTTCAAAACCCAAACGACACTTTTGTAAACCATACCTCAAAGAACTACCACACCAAGTTTAGTAATTGTGAGACTCATGGTGTTCGAAAAGTTAACGTTTGAAAATAGGATGAAAAACACTGAAAATGGTTAATTTTGACAGTCTAAGGGGAAAAACACCTATAAGGAATGGTCCTAGGACTTTGACCCAATTATATCATTTGTAGATCTACCCTTGCCACAATTTTGATATCTGTTACCGTTTTTGAGTTATTTGCAAAAAAAACCTGCTATTTCCCCCTATGTTCTATTTTTAGCCATGGCGGCCATGTTTTTCGATGAATCAAAAATCCAAACGACAGTTTTGTAAACCATACCTCAAAGAACTACCACACCAAGTTTAGTAATTGTGAGACTTATGGTTTAGAGAAGTTAACGTTTGAAAATAGAATGAAAAACACTGAAAATTGTGAATTTTGACAGTCTAAGGGGAAAAACTCCTATAAGGAATGGTCCTAGACTTTGACCCCATTATATCATTTGTAGATCTTGATGTGCTTAATCATATGCAATTTAATTTTTTTCAGATTTCTTGTATAGTTTTCAAGATATAGGGTTAAATAAGTGCAAAATTAGGAAAAAATCAGAAAAAAGGGCAATAACACCTACATCGGTTTTCGGATCTTCTTGAAAATTTCATGACAGGTAGATCTTGAGGTGCTGACCACTTTAACCCATGCCAGAATTCTGATATCTGTGACCGTTTTCGAGTAATTTGCGAAAAACTGCAATTTATCTCTATGTTCTATTTTTAGCAATGGCGGCCATGTTTTTCACCGAATCAAAAATCCAAACAACAATTTCGTAGAGGACACCCTAAATATCAATCATACCAAGTTTCATTATATTTGATCCGGCGTTTAAGAGAAGAAGATTTTGAAGAAAAGTTGAACGGACAGACGACGGACGACAGACGGACGACGGACGCCAAGCGATGACAATAGCTCACCTGGACCAGGCGAGCTAAAAAGTTTCGATTTTGGTCCCTTTTGGCCGCTCATTACATAATAAGGGGGAAAAGGCGGGGTCGCAAAAATTGATTCTCAATTTTGTATTGCTATTTGACAAGAATAAACATGCATAAAAAAAAATTCAAAATCGGACCACTAATATAGAAGTTTCGATTTTGGTCCCTTTTGGCCCCTAATTACATAACGGGGAAAAAGGGGGCCCGCAAAAGTTCATCAGGTTCATCCTTTTATTGTAAGAAACATTCTTCACAAATTTCACAGCAATAAGCCAGCTAGAAACAAAGTTATGGTGGAAACAATAAAATATTTGAATTGTTTGCCCCTTAAGGGCCCCTTAATTCGAAACAAAAAAGGGGACCCCCAAAATCAATCCCTTACACCCTTTTATGTCAAGGAACATTTTCTAAAGTGCAAAGCAATCGGATGACTAGAACTAAAGTTATCGTGGCAACATACATATAAGTAGCATTTTTTTACCCTTTTTGGTCCCTAATTTGGAAACCAAAAAAGGTGGGACCCTCAAAATCAATCCCAGCCATCCTTAAGTAGTAAAGAATATCATTGTGAAATTTCATTGCATTCGGATTACTAGAACTTAAGTTATCGTGTATACACTAAAGTTAACAGACAACGACGACAACAGCATCATACCATTATACGTCCGCAATTTTTTTTGTGGTCGTATAAAAACTTTTCACAGATGTATGTGATATTTCCCCCTCTTTTGTTAATATTGATTCAGATGTTAGATTTAACTTTTTATTCAATTGTAAAGACTATGATATTGTAAAAGTCATTGTAAATATATAAAAGGAGATTTGGGTTACTTATTTACTGTAGTGCATAATATTAGTCTAACTTATAATTGTTTTTATTCATTCATTTAATGCACCACCTCTTCAAATAATATACACCTGGAAAAAAGTTAAGCAACCCTAGACTTTTTATGCTTTTCGATGATTTGAAATAATTTTTAATTTTCATGGGTTTCGTCAGTTTTAATTCTTCAATATGTGACTGGAAGGATGTTAGCTTTCAGTTTAAAGCACATTTTTGCCTTGAAAAGCGGGAGATAACTCTTTAGGAAATAAGACGCCGAACTGGTAGTAAATCAAAGCGCTAAAGCGTTTAAAGGCAAGCGAAATATATAAGAACTATAATAGATTTATTCTCTGTTAAAGTATATTGTTCAAAATGTTTGCGAATTATTAATTTTGGTGAGCGAAGAAAGGATCGTCATGCAGATGCCCTCAAATTTAAAGTTAATGAACACAATTGCACACACAAGCCAAGGGTAGGGGCCGGGGCGGATCGTAACCCTTGGCTAGCGAAGATGACACAAGACAGGTATCGTGTAAAAACGGTTTCGATTGAAACACCCCTTCGATTAAAATGCACTCGTCCCAATGCAATGATGTGTATTTGGTACTGATTTTATGAATGGTGAAGCTAAAATCTGAATCAATGCATTGACCAATCAAATGAGAGAAATATTTATACGAACCAATCAAGTAATAGATGAATACATAATGTATATTCTATCGCCTTTAACTAAAAAGTTCGTCATGTAAGATGCAAAGGAATAAATAAAACTTGTGCCGGTCATATAAAATGCCAATAAAAATTGAGATTTATAGAAGTGTATATCATGTTAACAAATGTTGAAAAGTAATATAGAAAATAAAGCATTTTATTCCAGATTGGATGCAGGAAAATCACTCCGTCTAGACAGAAAAAAACGCGAAAATCATCACTACTCTATAGACTCCATAAGGCTTCGCTGGCGCTTGCCTAAAAAAAACAAGGATTCCAGCAGTCAATCGTGCTAAAGGTGGATATATTCGAAATTGACTCTTTGACGATACAGTATTTATCGTTTGATTATGATTTACCTTTTCGAGTGCGATTTGACAATGAATTAAAACTTGGTTTCGAGCTTCAGGGGACCATACTTTTAGGAGACCATGTTTATGTACAAAAGCCATCTTTTTGCAATGTCGTGTTATGTAAATAAACGATGGCTTTTTGTTTGTTACAAACATGTTAAATTGTGCTTAACAGTGCATATTTTAGTTTGCAATAAAAATTTACAATGATTATTAATTAAATAATGGTTAAAAAGTGTTTTGAAAATGTATGATTTTAAAAAATCATGGGGTGCTTAACTTTTTTTCCAGGTGTATATAATAAACTATATACTTTAAATATTGATGAACAAACTTACTAATCAAACCTGGTAAATTATACATATCTTTTTGTTATACAGAAAATAATGAGGCGCGTGTCTTAATCACTCGTTTGTATGTTTGTATGTGTATATAATTGTAATTGTATTGGTAACAATCCTGTATTTGGATTTTAGACCAAACAAGGAAATGTGTCAAGATGACACTGATGCCCCGCTGGCAAATAAAATAAAAATGTTATTTCAAGTTACCAAATTTGCTAAGTCCAAGGGCCCTAATTTGGGTCAAAATCAGTGGACCGGAACGAAACTCGAACTTGACCTGTAACTCATCATGGTAGACTCACATACCAAAAATCTTTTGAATATATGCAAGGATGTGGAAAAAAAGTGCGGAAAACTGTTTTTTTACAAAATTTGCTAAGTTCAAGGGCCGTAATTTAGGTCAAAATCAGTGGACCGGAACGAAACTCGAACTTGACCTGTTACTCATCATGGTAGACTCACATACCAAAAATCTTTTGAATATATGGAAGGATGTGGAAAAAAAGTACGGAAAACTTATTTTTACAAAATTTGCTAAGTTCAAGGGCCGTAATTTAGGCCAAAATCAGTGGACCGGAACGAAACTCGAACTTGACCTGTAACTCATCATGGTAGACTCACATACCAAAAATCTTTTGAATATATGCAAGGATGTGGAAAAAAAGTGCGGAAAACTTTTTTTTTACAAAATTTGCTAAGTTCAAGGGCCGTAATTTAGGTCAAAATCAGTGGACCGGAACGAAACTCGAACTTGACCTGTAACTCATCATGGTAGACTCACATACCAAAAATCTTTTGAATATATGCAAGGATGTGGAAAAAAGTGCGGAAAACTAAAGTGTGACGGACGGACGGACAGAAGGACGGACGGACGGACGGACGAACGGACCGAAAAACTATATGCCCCCCAACAAAGTTGGCGGGGCATAATAAAAATTCTGTTCTGTTCTGTTCTGCCAGAGAGAAATAAAAATTGTCAGTTTCTAAATTGTATATTATGAACCTTAAACAACTAATAAGCCGCTCGGTGAAAAGATATAATTGTTTTAAGATTTACTTAAAGCCATCAAGACTTCTAGTGTTAAAATACTATTTGTTTAACCACAGGGACTTGTTACAAAAAAAAAAACACCTGTTTATAAAAACATAGAGATATTTATTTTTTTCCATAACAAGTCCATGTTGTTGAATCTGAGAAAATCATACATTAATTATCAGGGGCGGATCCAGAAATTTTCGAAAGGGGGGGGGTTCCACATACTGGGTTCTGTTTCCCAAAGGGGGGTTCCAGACCAATTTTGCTGGAAATTTACACACAAATTAAAAAAAAATCGGAGGAAAGGGGGTTCCGACCCCCAGACCCCCCCCCCCGGGCCCGCCACTGATTATTGTCTCAGGTTTAATCTATAGTATTTCTTAGTTTCCAAATGAACTTATTTTTTTTTTGCGGAAACTAATCGCGCCCAACACGGAATTGTTTTAAAATTTCCTTTATCTTCCACTTCCGGTTAACAACTTGACCTCCAAAATTATTTTGGTGAAAGAAGTCAACATTTCTGGTCATAATGTCAACTGTTTGGCGAAAAGCAGGTTTAAAGTACGTTTTGTCTCTTAGACTTGATAAGTCTTAATCTTATTTGGGTACTATCACGATTACATTACGAATGTGCAATAAGCATGATAAGAAATTAAAACCGGCACATACAAAAATAATTCTATCCCTTCTACCACCTTTCACAGAGTACTAGACATGCTTTGCATAGGTTATCGCTTCAATGTCTATTTAACCAGTTATATTTTACAGTATCAAGCCTAAGCTTAAGCCTGCACAGGGAAAAATTCTTGCATTGTCTTGCAGTTGTAACAGTACATTTTAAATACCTGTGCTGTGTTCTAGTAGGTAATATAAACCACAAGTTATCCACAGTACTACTCAGCTAGAGGTTAAAATCTTTAACTCATTTGGTAACAAGCTGGCTTGTCAGGGGGCGACCTAGGTTCGATCCTACTTGACCTAAGTGATGCATCATGGTGATGTTGATCATGCTCTAGCTACATTTGGGGCCCATCTTACTCAAATCCAGGGGGTTTTGAGAGGTAATTGTAAGTTGTGGATAGTCATTCATTGAGATGGAGTGGGAAGTGCAAAGGGCCAGTTTAAATACCTGCGCTCTAGTGGGTAATATAAAGCCGCAAGTTATGGACTCAGATAGAAGAAATAAATTATTTATTGGTACATGTACATGTACAAGCTGGCTTGTCACAGTGATGGTAGTGTGGATCATGCTCTAGGGTTACAGTACAAATGTATTAGTATTACTTATAAGTTATACTAACATTTACACAAACATGTACTATATTACTTATACCAACATTTACACATACATGTACATATGAAACTATTTTGTATGTATTCTAAAAGGTTTTGATTTACAACCTGTATATTTTTATGTACATGTATCAGCCAAAACCTGCTAATACACATGTTTATGTGTCAACATAGTTAATATGTGTGCAGAAAAGGTTCAAAACTACATGTACATATAGATTATATATATAATGAGAGCCAACAACAAAAGTTTTAACTTCCCCACGGCAAGATGAGGTGAAATCTCAAATGACAATCAACAGGCATCATAATTTTGGTAATTGATAAATTATTTTCTTTAAAATAACGCTAACTTATGCTTTTATTCTGTTGAAAACATTCTTATTATTACCACATCATTTTTCCTTGCACCTAACTGATTTGAGTCTGTGTTAAAAAAAGACATCTGCTAAACAATGTACATGTACACCAAGATTACATGTAAAACTTTTTAAAGGGAAATTCAACATGTATATGATTTTAATATGTTATGTAAATGTGACCATACTCTTAGTAGAGGTTTGAGTAAGTATATTTGTACATGCACTAATCTGTATTTCCAATTTGTTTTTATAGTTACATCCAGTACTCCAACATATGTGCAAAAGTAGTCAGACGTTGCCTTAAACCACAGTTCAAGCCTGATGCTGAAAAACGAGAGGAATCATTCATCAAAGGAATGAAATGGGCAGAAGGAAAACCAGTTGTTGACGCTAGTGCTGCAAGTAAGTAATCATTGGTTTTAAGATGAAACAAATAGCAGTGAAGTTGATCTGAAATCAACTTCTTTACCAGGAAGATGATGAAGATGATTTCTTTTGTAAGTTTAAATGAGATTCGGAATAACTTTTTTACATGTACAAATGTATTTAATGTCAATAAAACAATTAAAAAATATTTATATTAAGCAGTTTTGAAAACGTGTCAGTCAGATATAATATTTTCTGCTGCAATTTTTATACTTCGATGTCATCATTGCTTGTGTCATCTGGTTAAACAAAAGTAATCATTGCATCATCCAATAATGATAAAATATTTTATGTTCATGATGTTGGTTTTCAATAATATTTTAACACAGAAACATGTACATGTGTACAAAACTAGTAACGCATTGGAAGATTGTTTATATGTGCTTTAATTTTACAGCCTCCAATGAAATGCATAGATTTGAATTCAATTTAGATTTGCATCTTTGTGAAATAATGAAATTGCTATATGTATAACATTTGTGTGCACAGATGTACATTAACTAAATTTATACTTTCACTTGTTAATGTATAAGTATATGTTGGTGATGTAGCTAATTATATGCAAAAAGGGTTCAGGGAATGGGCTATTGGTGGAAAAATGTAAAAAGAACTTCAATCATCAATTACTCTATTTTTATATTTTCAGAGAAAGCAGCAGCATCCTGATAGAATATCACAGATTTAGGACTTTTTCATTGGCATTTGTTGTGTATTTTATACAAAAATATGTTTGATTGATAGTAAACATAGTAAACTTAGTCCTCTGTATATGTTCTTTAGTGAACTGGTCATGCTGGTGGTCTTATTCTCCAAGGTTTAAATAGAAGGTAATGAGATGTGGAATAATTGTATAGGTCAAAACCTACATATATCAATAATAAGTTAAAAATCCACAATAGAAAATAGCCAGCATCCTTCAATGTGATCAGTGGTTGCTGGTTGTTGTTTTGCAATAGATCCAAATGTCTTCATAACTGCATTTCTGTCTGTCAGCATGACCTCTGATGTGAGTAAATACATATCTTCCCAGTTTTAACAACACAGTGCTCATGGTGTTATAAGATATGCAATGTTCAGTGGGGAACATGTAAAAAGTGCATAGTTTTTCCTGATTCAAATGTTGCTTATATTCTGTGTTGAAGACTAATGTTTAAAACAAGCATAGAGATATGTACATGTAAACTATGTTCAATTGTAGATGGATATTGGAATACCACTATGTATATAACATTTTCATGTATGTTGCAGACCTCAACCCAGGATATTTTAATCATCAAATTTGTCTGACATTAATTATGTCTCCCCAATTTACATAAATGTAGATGGGGAGACATATTGTTTTTGTTGTGTCCTGTTGTCAAAAGTTTGTCAACTTGTGAACAGAATTCAATGAAACTTGATATGTAGGAAGTACAATATATTTATTTGTTCATATACCAAAAGAATTAGGATCCCCAATTTTTGGTCTAGTAATGAATGGCCCTTTCAACTTGGAAATTTGCTAAAAAAAATACTCTCATCTTGTTAGTGCAACTCCTCTGAATCTATTTTATGGAATTTTTTGAAACTTGGTATATAGTAAGGAAATCATATGTAGTTATGCATATGCCCTAAATATGCATGTTTACAGCACAACTAAACTTAACTTTTTTTACACCTGCTTTAGTATTAGATTATTTTTTGTGGGATAATTGTACTGTTTGCCTGGAACAACTATAAGTCAAGTACAACTTTTAAGACAAAGAAAAAATATCCCATCAATGCCCTTCATTTGTACCTATATACAAGATAATCAAATACCAGATACATTTATATAATCAATAACATGAAAATAGATAATACCTGAAGACAGGGATAATGGGAAAACAACTTAAAGAGGTTAAAACTATGGCCACTAAAGTATGCATGTCTGTCTGCATCAACAGGACACTCATTAATAAAGGTCTGTCAAGACTTAATTCTTGAGGAACATGTATCAGATGAAGGACACTATGGTCATGGTCTTTTGGCAGATGACAGAATAAATTCTAACCACTGACCAAGCATGCCAGTGTAAACAGGAGATCAAGATTGCATGTCATGGTGACAGACCCAAATAACAAAGTTATTATTTTTTTACATACTGAATAGGTATAATTTTTTCAAGTAATTTATTTTCCTAAAAAACAATGTATGGAAGGTGCGCTGCGTAAAAACGATTGAGAAGTACACCCGCTAATATTGATTAGTGCTTTTATGGTGGCTTGTGGGTAAATCAGACGAAAAAGACATCCGAAATTGGGAATTTACATCTAAAATGCCAGAAATATGCCTAATAGTAATGTTTTTTAACTGGAAACTATTATTAAGGCATTTATGTTACTAATGACTTATAATTGACTTTAATTTAGTTCTTAAAAATACAAATTAAATACTTTTATACATAAATATTCCGAAAATCACGTATATAAAACATCATAAGTATTTAAAACAGTATTTTTTATCCTAAAGATAAGCTACCTAACTAACAATATATTGAAGGGTGGAGAGTCGTTTTATTGTGCCCTTTAATGATAAAACACGACATCGGTGCACAAGTTGTGAAGTGCATATGCGAAAGTTTTTTAGTACATCCGCACAAGTTGAATTGTACATCTTTTAACGATTGGCGAAAGTTGAGATGTGCAAATGCGACAGTTGAGATGTACAACTGCTTTAGTTGAGAAATACAACGAAGAGTTGAAAGTACCAATAGATATATATTATTTTTTGCTTTACGATTTAAGTCACATTGGTGGATTTTCAATTTCTCACGGTTCAGTTTTGTAAGTGTGTTTTGTTTTCTGTTAACCGATTATGAATGCTAGATTCGTCTTTGATCTTTCTGAGTTACCCATTTTCACATCTGCAAATGCGACTTTTTGTTTTAATAATAATATTTCCAGACGAAATCGAAATGAAATAGTCAATTTTCAAAAAAAAAAAAAAAAAAAAAAAAAACTGTCCAGAAATCATTAGCTTTTTCGTGTTTGGACGATATGGTTTGATCATTGATCAAATAAAAGGGAGTCGGCGGTAAAGTTGTTAACATGTCGGGCTTCTAGCACTGAGTCTCGTGGTTCCATCCTCGTCTGAGGTGAACATTTCATGAACCAATTTTCCGACTCTTCTCAACACCATTTGTGTTAGTGGTTTCGAGGAACGATGTCCAGTCCTTCAAAATGGGCAAAAAGATGTCCTTTTTTAATATGGTGAGAGGAATATCTTATGCTCGCTTTAAAAGTTCTTTAAAACTTTAAAGTCCTCTCTTGTTTGTTCCGTGCTTGTTTTGTTATGTAATGACCGATTTTGTCTTCGCTCTTCTTGACTTTTGGCTTCGGACTGCCCGATTGGTGTCTCTTGTCTTCTTGTATAGTTCGATAAGAGGAGGCTCAATTGTTAACGCTCGCAAACTGCAAGACAAAATTTGTAGCAATATATACGGTTTTCAAGTTACATGTATTTGTAAAATACATGTATAGTGATTTTTATGGTCCCAAAAATGCGAAAATTGTCATTTTATGCCACCCGCGACGCCATGTCGGGCACTAGGTTTTACTTATGCCCGTACGTGACGTCGTCCGTACGTATATGTATAATTCCGCAAAGCGTTTCTAAGAAACCGTAAATGGAAATGAGTTGGTACTTGGTAGGAAGGTTCAGTATGACAAACAATGCATCCTAAGCCATAAGCGACTCTCAGATCTGTAGGACTTTCAATTTTAATTTGGGGCCAACGGGGGCATCCGCGTCCCATGGACACATTCTTTACTTTTTTTTTTTTTTTATCTAAAATCGTTTCATTTTCAACAAAATTTCGAATTCATATATTTTAAGATGGAGCGTGACACTGGTCATGTGACCGCGAAAAGCAAAAAGTGCAACAATATGTGCAAATGTCATTAAATATGAATAAAATTTAGGCTAAACAGTTTTTTATATTAAAAGTTTAGGATTACTTTTGAATTATTATCAAACTCCTCAATCAAACGTATATACATGTAAATACATTTTTTTTTATTTTTCAAGGGAAATAATTCATACAAAAACTGGCAAAATAATGTTGGCAAAATTTTAAGCAAGTGACCCACTTTTTATAGTTTTAATTCAGAACATGTTGAAAAAAAAGTCATATTGATAGAATTTTTCTTGAGAATATATTTTATGCAAATATATTGACCGTTCTTGTATAAATTAGGCACACTTTGAACCCTGATACTGGGAAAACAAGGTAAGTGACCTTGCTACGCCTGACACGCGCTTCCTTTATTCATAACTTCGCAAAATATCTGTTTTCAATCGCTTTGTATGCAAAGTTCTCGCAGCGCTCTGTATTGTCGGGTCGGGAAATATTGAGTATGGATATGACCCTTTTAAAGAATACATCCTTAAGCCAATTTCTTGTCTAAGGTGATTGCCGATTTTTATTTAAATTTAGTATTTTTCGTGTTCAAATGTGTATAAACAAAGTACACTGTTGCACTGATAAACTTTAGCTTATGTACTATTCAACATGTGCTTGTGTACTATTCAACTAGTGCACTCTCAAAAAAGTTGTACTTCACAACTATAACATGAAATATTTTACTTGCTTTGAAAGATAGATTTGTAGCATTACTTAATACCTTTATTTCATCTATTTTATTCTATGTTTATTGAGGAAATTGATTAAAGTATACAATATGTACATGTTTTATTTTGTTTGTTAGCCCATTTTCATGCAGTGGATACTTTATTTCAAAAAATGAACAAAACGTTCGACTTTTTTATTCTTACTTGACGGCCATTGATTTAAGTTAAAAACGATTGTCATTTCATAGGACAATGTAAAGTATAGTAGCAAAAGCGCCAATTAAATTCAACGGAATGACTGCTTACAAGTCTTTTTTATGGAAAAAGCCAAAAAATATGCAGACGGTTTTCTAGGTTGCACAAGTCAACTATGACGTATGTACTTCTCAATCGTTTTTACACAGCGCACCTTCCATACATTGAAAAAGTCTTCTTAAAAGCATACACTTCTAAAATAGTCAGATCCGTTGAGACATAAAAGTGAGAAAATAGAAAATAATGAGATGTGGAATAAGTGTACACGACATAGCCCACAATCAAGCGGCAATTCAGAAAAACCACAATGGAGGGTCTCACTATTTAGCGACAAGAAGCGTCAAGAAGCGTCAAGAACCGACAAGGAAGATTTTTTTAACGACAAGAAAGATTTCTAAAGACAATAAGTCAAAAAATAAATATTTTTTATTAAATTTAAAAATTATGATAGTTAATAAGATTAAAAATTTCCATCGCCAGTGATTTGGATAGGTTTTCTGTCTCAGTTTACAAACATTTTGTGCTCATTAAGAATTTGTTTTGAAACGCTATCCTCTATCAGAGTTTCTTGTGCGGAGTACACATGATTTGTCTCAGTTATTTTTTGAGTCAGTGGCTCATTTCAGAGTAATATCTTTCAACTTCAGAGAGAAGACAAGTATTATTGGCGAAAGTTTCTTATCTATTCAATGATAAAGCATAGTCAATCTCATTTGCTGTTTTGCAACATTCAATGCATATATAGTCACAATTTTACCTTCATTAATTATTGTAAGTTGTGCTTTGTTCAGATTCTGGCATCTGCTGTGAAACCATGTTTCACATTTCTCACAATCATGATACACACGAACGTGTGCAATTTTTATTGCATGTACCACAAAGGTACATTTTGTATTTTTTATTCTCTTGCCCAAGGAGAATATGATTTGGTTTCTCTTGCCCAAGGAGAATCAATTTAATTGATATTCTCTTGCCCAAGGAGTATATATTTCTTTTCTCTTGCCCAAGGAGAAAATTTAGTTTGTGTAACTAGTAAACTGTATGTGCCGATACAAGAAACACCGTGCTAATAACGTAACACTTTCTCTTGCCCAAGGAGAAATTGTATTGAAAAAGACACAAAGACACGCAGATTTTTTTTTTCTTAAGGCATTTCGGGAATGGGGACTTAATTTACAAACTTAACAAGGAGTTGGGTATTGGACTGGGGCTTATCTCGCCCTTTATTTAACAATTTTCAAAGTTTGCATTTTCAAATAATTTCTTTTAAAGTTCTTCAATCTGCAGGTGATACTTTTTTGCTATTTTCTATATTTGCTGACATCGTTCTTTGGTGTAGACAAAATTTCCTGGATGTCGAACATCATACCAATGATCGTGGCTTCTCTGAATGTGTTTAAATAGGTCTTCATTCGTCTTCTTGAATACTTCTTTGTAGGCTTTGGATGTTGTCTCGTAGACAAGAAGAAAGCTTTCTCTGTCGACCATCTCAAAGATAAATGTATTTTGTGGCGTGTCAAGTGTCACTTTCTTCACTTTGTGTACTCTCTTTTCTTGAATCTTATCAGGAGACGGTGTTCCACTCTCTGCACTTTGACAAGATTCTACTTTTCTATTTGGTATCATCTTCATGCACTCTTTCTGGTTCGGCTTCCTGGACATCTTGGCTCTCCATAACGTCCATTTCACTTGGTGTGTGAGCGGTGTTTCCTAACTCATCGGTGTTTACGGGATGTTGTTGTTTTTGAACCGGTTCAGCAGATTCAGGATTTGAGTCGTTGTCTTCGACGGGGTCATTTTCTGTGACGGTGGAAACTGAGTCGGCATTCTCGGTCTCGAGTTTCTTCCGGGCAATAAAGGCTTGGAGGCGCTTGTTGTTCCTATCCGTCCTTGCTTTTGATGACTTCTTCCGTCTGGGTTGTTGAGATGGGTTGGCTGTAACCTCTTCTTTGTTGGTGTTGATCTTATGCCATCTTATCACAGGCCACGCAGATTCTAACACGAAAAATGCAAGAATCTTCAATGTTGATAAAACCAAATCTTATAAAGAAAATTAGAAACACGAAGTCTATCGTCATTGGTTTTTCTCTTTAAACCAATGAAACTTCTACTCAAAACATGCGAAGAATATACAAATGATTAATCCAAGATAAAAGTAAAATTAGAGAAATGTTACAAAAAATGCAAAACATGAACGCTTTTTATATACAACAGAAACAATGTTCAAAAGATTTTTTTTATTTCTAATCCCCTTTCATCCTATTCTACTCAAGTTTGTTGTTTTACCGTGTCTATATACTTCGCGGTTCTTCAAAAGGAACAATCAAAACAATCAATAAGTGTGCCGTTAATAATGTTGATTGCTGTTTGTAAAATAATTTAATATGATTACAAGATCATAAATGATCATGAATGGCGCGTGTAACCAATCAATCATATAACCACTTTCTTGATTAGTAATTAGCGTACATCTATCTTTTTTACCTAAACAATTGCTGGGAATTAAAAACAAAATTCTTCCTTAAATCATAACTTGAAGTTATTCATTATTTTTTAATAAAAAATGTTCGTGTTTAATGTTTGTATTTATAGCTGAGAAAATCATATTTGATTATTGTCTCAGTTTATAGAAACCCGCATAAAAGTCCCCTTTTTTCGTTTTTTTTATGAATTTAATTCGTTTTATTTAATGCTAAACTTAATATTAAACTTTTTTGATAATTCTTGTCGGTAATTAAACTTTCTTGTCGCTTCTTGTCGGTTCTTGACGCTTCGTGTCGGCTCTTGACGCTCCTTGTCGCTAAATAGGGAGACCGACAATGGACAACCGCCAGCAGCCTTCAACGAGGCCATTTGGCACTGCTCGCGGTTCTTCAATTGGCCCATGGTCTAAATAAAATGCATATAGTTCAAATCCAGTCCTGAAATAGTCAAAGATAGACCCCATTCTTAAACAAGGAACAGAAAACATGAAAAAGACAAGTACAAACGAAAGATTTGTCAAAGATTCCTGGCTTAGGACAGGCACATATGAATCCTAAGACACTTCGGTACTCGGTACTAGTCACCTCGGTACTCGGTACTAGTCACCTCGGTACTCGGTACTAGTCATTTCGGTACTTGAAAAATAAAATTTTTATTTCACTATTTTTTATAAATAAATGATATTTTCAGTCATAAAATTCAATATGATAAGTTTGATTACTAAGTGGAAGTTGGATGTCGGCTTTATCACTTTGATAATTGTAATTATTTTTGAAATGTCTAAGCCAGTACCGAAGTGTCTAGGTACCGAGGTGTTTAAACTAGTTTTTTTGCCCAACCTCCCCCCTATAAGGTTATATGGCAGGTAACAAGTGTGTAAATTAAAGCCTCCTGTCTGTATTCCAAATATCAGATGCCTAGGTATACTTTCAAGTTCTGTATTTTCCACCATGACTTACAAAGAAGTTTCCGCACCGAAAAAAAATCAAGTTCAAAATTCGTTAAAGTCAGTGTAAAAAAATGATTTAGGTCACATGACCTACTGACAGTTCCCCAAGTGTCTGTTTACCAAGTATCACTTGTCTAGTTATAATACTTTTCAAATAATTCATTTTCCAAAGAAAGTTTACGCCGCCGGAAAATAATACCAATGTCATTGTCTCTGCGACTATTCGTCGTAGGCGAGACATAACAAGAAAATGTGTCTTCTAAAAAAACTAATCGCCCATTCAGAACTTGTTTGTTGGGGCTGTGGATGCATGGTTAATAATGTCTCCCCCTTTTTTACACAGTTGATAGGAGACGTGTCAATCACAAAGTTATCCCATTCAACTTCTCTGAAACTACTCAGCAGAATTTAATGAAACTTGGTATTTAGCAAGAAGCAGAGGTGCCAATCATGAATGGGGCTGATCCGAATGGAAAAAGTCGGAAAGGGCAAAGACAAAACCAGCAAACACGAAGAAACAGACAACACAAAAACTAAAATACACTAGAAAATGTGTCTCTGTGCCAGAAGATTGCCTTCCCGTTCTTATATCATCATCATACGTATTACTATACCTGGGATATGGACCTTTACGAAGAAATTAATCAAAAGTGTTCATGCGCAAAATATTGGCCGCAGTGTCCTAATTTCTAGTGGTTGGTGTAGCCCTGCCCAAGACCCATCTGGTGGTGAAATATCATTGACCTCCAACATCTAGTATCAGAGTAATTGACCTTAACCAAGAACTAAACCAAAGTGTTACGGACGGACAACATGGACAAGGGTGAAACTATATAGCCGATCCACATTCGTGGTCGGGCCATAAAAAACATTGAATAGCAATCATTAACGCGAACTCAAGTCGTAACGAAAGTGAACTCAGGTGCTCAGAAAGAGTATAGCATACCCGTAATGATGCTATGTTTAATTCCGCGTGTCAAATCCGACAAGGAAAGACAAAACAAACCCCTGTGGTAAACCAACATCTGCACTCTTCTGAGAGATGGAAACCCCATATTTGTCTATAGGTACAAACATGTATATGATGTCTTTCATAAAATTGCTTCAGGTACACAACAACCGAGGAGCAAAGTTACATTGTACCCTGGTGTAAATAATGTTTGTGCTAGACGCGACGCTCTGCCAAGGAAATCGATGCAAGTCCCACAATCTCTTGAATAATGTCAATTGTGATACGTACGCAATAAGCAGGAGCGTATACAAAATGTAGCTACACAAAAAGGGAAAGTTGAAATCATCACGTTTGTCATAGAGCTTCGTTTAATAGAAGAAAATGAGATGTGGAATAAGTGTACGCGACACAACCTACAATATAAACGTAAATTTAAAACCTCCAAAATGGAAAACAGCCAGCAGGCTTCAATGTGAAGTCTTCCTTGAGTGTCTATTTCAAGATTTCATTGTATTCTTTATTTCAAGTCCTTGGAAATATACGAGATGGAAAAAGTCATCACATCGGGAATTGTTCAGTAAAGGTCATCACCAATGACCAAGTCTGCTTCATTTGAATGAAAGTATAAATCAGAAAGCGGTGATGTACAATAAGTACCCATTTGAATCCCAAATGTTTGCTAAAAAACACGTCCACCCAACTGAACAAATATGTTGTCAATAAGAAAGTTGAGCATGTCTATTATTTGGTCCTCTGTAAATTTGTTCTTTTTCTTACACTCATTGATGACAAAGTAAGTCTCTGCATAATCGACTACCAGATATTTGTACCCGGGGTTCACGTCCTTTTTGAAAAAAAACCCTTTGGCTGTACAACGTTAACATTTGTAGCTGTACATATCACAGGGAAATTATGGTCCTCAAAATGTGCAGTAGTAAGGGCTCGCTGAACATATAATTTTCCAGGAAATCCTAAATAACCAAGGTTTTCGCTCACCTCTTCTGAAACTATACTCCACTAGATTTTTAGCTGCAACAATGTAGCTCCTTAGACATATTTTTGAATAGCCGTGAAACTTTGAAATACACAAGCTTGTATATATTTTTTTAGAAGTTCTATGAATAAAAGTTTTGACGATAATATTGTCACTTTTACTATTTTGACCCTGAACTTTTGTATGAAGTTCAGAATCAACATTATGTAAAATTAATGATTGTGTTATAAAAAACTTAATATTCTTAAGTATTATCACGAATTTTACAATCAAACAAGTGTGGACTCTAATGCATATTGCCTAGCAAGCCGCTATGGACACAAAAAGCAAAGGTCTGCTTTAGTAACATAAAAAAAAAGACTTTATTATTTCTAGGTCCTGCTAAGGTTTATTGTAGCCTTTGTTGTACACATACTATAAAATCAATCTAAAATTAAGCCATTTTAAGATAAACATGTTGATGAATCTAAGTCATGTAAGCGTTTATCCTAAACATTATTTGTTTTTAGATCCAGTACATTGTACATGTAGGTTTATTATCTCCTATTTAGTTTAAAATAACTGCATCAAAGTTTGGTTATGTTAGTGGATGAAATAGGAAACTATTGCAGATAGAGAAAAGCTGTTGCTTGCTTAAACCTTCAGCTCATCGAGCTCTACAAAAGTCTACATTGGATCATAGATGTCACAGTCTGTTGTTTATAGGTCTTGATATATACTTATAAATCAGCTTAATGTTTAAGTTTAAAAAAGTTTCAATCTTCAGATTATTCTGAGAACAAAAGCTACCAACGGGATTCTGGGAATACCGATGACAAAAATCAAACATATATTTTTTGCCTAGAAATTTTTACAATTTTCGTTTTATAATATTACTATTTTCAACATTTAGTTGCATTCCAAGCATGCCAAGATGTAAAAACAAATCGTACATTGTTATTTTGACTTTTTTCTAAGTGTGACCAAAAGGCAAACTGGACTCATCCTTTTTTTTGTATTTTTAGTCTTGGGCCAATGCAAGACGGCGAGCAGCGACTTATGGTCATGCTGAAGACTGCTGGCTGTTTTCCATTGTGATTTTTTAAATTCCCGTTTCTTTATGTTGGTTGTGTCACGTACACTTATTCCACATCTATTTATCGTCTACTTTAATGGTTATCATTTGTCAGATCAGCCTATGATTTTGAAGTATATAATATTATATGAAATAAGTTTAAACCCAATGTAGATCTCTTTATGAAAATTTGCAATGTACATGTATGCCTTTAAATTTTTTACGTCTAATAGCAATAAATTATATTATAACTCAAACAGGGCCAGATCCAGAATTTTTTGAAAGGGGTTGGTCCACAGAAAGTCCGCTGTGGACGAATGACGAAAAGGGGGTGGTTCCAGACAAATTTTGCAGAAAACCTGCACGTTACTTGCGAAATTTTTGGCGGAAAGGAGGAAAATTCCAACCTCGGAACCCCTCCCCCCCCCCCCCGCATCCGCAACTGCTCAAATATTTTTGATTGTCACCTATTCAAAGATTGTCCCTCCTTTATGATAGAGACTAAAGCAAACTTATACAGGAACGTTGCAATCCATGTTCCACACACAGGGGTTGGATTCTCGTTATTTATATTGACTTAAAAAAATCGACCCCCTACTCTATAATCCAAGTTAAAATTATTTTCTGACATGTTTGTATGACAAGTGTGGCGACTTTGGTCTCTGTGTGGTGAATCGACAAAATTGTCAAGCAATGATAACATTTTCGAACAACCAATAACTTGTGACAAATAAGTTTATTTTTCCGGATCCCGCAATAGCTTTGTGAGAAAAAGATAAAATTATTCATCCTTATTAAAATGACCTAGATCAAGACAGACGAATGACCCAATGTGGCTATTTTGTCATTTTCTAAAAATCAATAAAATGCTTGAATTGTGTGTGTCTGATTGACCTATATTTCTGTCTGTGATAATCACGTGGTGATAATAAACTATCTTCAATGAATTAACATTTTGCAGTCAAAAATTTATAAAGAAAGTACGCTTAAACATGTGCACAACCTGATAAAGTATCGCTACATGATCTAGTTGAATCGCATTGTTGCTTTAAAACACCGCCACATAAAAGCATGAAATACGAAGATGCTGTGTACAACTTTTTTGCATGATTAACTTATTTTTGGTGTCCGATTAGTATTTTTGTGCCTTTAAAACTTTATTCAATTAAGTAAATTTTCGCAATCCAAAATCAAATATCCATTCATATGCTAAAGTTACGCAAGATATGCTACACTGACTAAAATATAATCCGAAGCGGAACACATAATCTACTGGTCGCGGCCATATTGTCTTGATGGGAATCCGAAGATTGAGAATCCGAATATAAGCCACCGAGTGAAAAGTGAAAGAGCTTTTGTAAATATAGAAACGACGGAAACAAACGACCTAATTTCAGTATCGCTGACAATCTTTTTATAATAGGTAGTAATAAATATAATTGATATATCCGCAGCAACTAAAAAATCGCACAAAAAACGCTCTCAAACTTAGCACTTAAATTTGAGGCGGCTACTTCATTACCTTAAATTGAACCCCATTAAAACCCTCACGATTAAGCAAGCATAAGATGGTTTTTTATTAGAACTTTAAAATTTTATGAAACTAGCTTTGTAGCTAGGACAACTTGATGTGGCTATACATATTTAATTTCATAGTTCGTGGAATTTTAAGTTTTCGGTGTCTTGTTTTAAAACTGGTACATGTATGAAAAACGACCAAAGAATTAGAGACTCTTCAAATATGAAGGATTTATCGGTCGATGAAAAAAGTTGGAGAATGGCGACAAAATGGTATCAAGTTATGAACATTAGACCAGTGTTTCTGAAAAAAAAACACATTAATGTGGTAATTTCAAGTATATTTGAGCAAGCCTTATGGAAAAAAAAAACAAAACAAAAAATGTTAAAATAATTTTTGAGAGCTCATTAGGGGAGGGGGTTAACGAAAACTGTCAGGTTTTAAAAAGGGCCGGGTTTAATTTTTCAAAAATTTTGCACTATGAAAACAGAGTATTTCGATGCCGACATCAACAATTTCATGTTTTGCTCAGTAAAAGAATTAGAACATGGACTTTACGTTGACTCTCCTCTAACCATTCTTTTCTCTGAGACAACACTAAATTCAGAAAAACTATGAACCACAGCTCGCAAATAATATATTCCCGCCCCATAACAATTTAAACCAGATCAAATGCATGAGTGTACATTGACCATCATAATTATGTGCAGTAGAGTCATTGCGAAATATAGAACGAGCTGCCAAACCACTTTAGAACAGAAACTTCTTTTAACCAATTTAAAAGTCTCGTCAACTCATGGAATGGCAGCTCGTGCCACTGTTCAGCATGCAAATAATTACTTTTCTTTGCTGCAAGTGCTAATTTGAAATTCCCGTCTACTATACTGTCTTTCAGATATTTTTATTACTCCATGTTTTATGTTTAGATGTCTACTAATACGATTGTATGATGTCTTATGTACATTAAATTTGTGTTTTATGTTTTATATGTAACTGTGTGTATTGCATGAAACTGTTTTGTCTTATTGTAACTGTATATGTCTTATGTGTACTGTGTTGTTATATGTTATGTCGGTTTTAAAAGCTCATTAGAGCTTGTGTTTTATGTTATGTATATGCACCGACTTTAAATAAAGCTTTTGTATTTGTATTTGTATAGAAATCAAGATAAATTATAATAATATCAATGCATACACCAAAAACTGTTGCAATTAAAAAAGGCACAAACTAGTTTTGCACAGGGAGTAAAAAATCAGTTTTTTGCTTTTCCTGAAAAACATGTAATTTCCTCATACGACATTTTTGAATCCAAGCGACGATATACTTGTATTTAAGAACAAACAGGGAGAAAATCCATCAACTTAAAGGAATCTTGGAAGATTAGACACCATATTGGTCCAATGGCTTAAGTCCGTAACCCCAAAAAATCGCACCAAAACGCGCTCAAATTTGAGGCGGCTGCTCCATTACGTTAAATGGAACCCCATCAAATCCCTCGCGAGTTAGCAAGCGAGACGGTTTAATTATTAGAACTAGATTGAGCTAGATAAACCACCTCATAGACGGAATTGAGGGTCCCCGCTTTGCAAAGCCATTAGCCGTGGTTCAGAAGTAAAATGTACTGTATGTACCTGACTGGAAGTGAAGTCAGCCAGGTCGCATAGAAATACATGTATATTGTGTATGTTTAAACTTTATATTTGACATATTTAGCTTCTAAATCAGTGGCGGATTCAGGGGGAGGCAGAGGGGGCGTACGCCCCCCTTTAATTGAGAAATTTTAAATTTTCTGTATAAAATTGACCAAGCAATTTCAAATTTTCATCAAAATCTGACATTTTTAGCAATTACACCCCCCCCCCTTTTCACGGACCTCTGGATACAGTCTGTTTAATTCTTATTCAAAAGTAATTAACAAAATACATATGCTTACCAAGGAATTCCAGTTCTTTCATAACTGTCTTTGCTTTCTTTGAAAGGTCTTCCATTTACTGACCCACCAGGCATTTTGGATTAAAATTAAGAATCTTTTTAAAATGTTTCAAATGAATGGAACATTGTTTTTGTTTTGTCGTGTCAATATTTAGAATGATATCATAAAATGTGAATCGATTGCGGAACACTTTCCGTGAAACCGAATTCGGTTAGTTGTCAATGTGTTTGTTCTCTTCTCGGGTCTTATTGCTTCTTTTGGCTAGCTCATGATTGAGCTATAAAGATATTGTACAAAGTTATCATCAAGCGCTGCAAGTTAGACACTGCTATTTTCAACCCGTTTAAAAAGTGTGTGTGTGTTGGGGGGTGGGGTATATATGAAATAAGTGATAGGGATGTTTCTAACTTTTTCATTCGATCTTTACGGTCCGACGTATGATACGGCCTAGGTCGTGTACATGTTATTTGTAAGCTTGCTTGTGGCTGATTTTTTCAAGTTCGTGAATTCTTGCAATAATTAAGCGTCTAAACTGACTTAAAACATCTTAGACCCGGCTGTTAAATATGTACAGGTCAAGTACCACCCACTTGTTAGAAACACAAAAATGCCCACAAACTGAACATCGTTTGCATGGAATTGCTTTTTATGTTAGTTTATTTTTACATTCCAATAATGCATATCTTTCAATCATGGTCAGCCAATAATTCCAGACTAGCATACCCCCATTCGACGATTTGAAAACAAGATTTACCGACTGACTTGGAATTGGAAGACACAATACAGATCCATGCTAAATCTGTATAACAAATTTGATATCAATCCCTTTAGTAAAGGCCGAAAAAATATGTTAAGAAAATTTCTACTATTGACCAATAACTAAAATAGCCTAAGTTGGCATGGAATACAGGAAGTAGATGTTTGACTGACCTGAAAAGAGAAGACATGGTTCAACTCATTGTGCTAAAGCTTAGCCCAATTTGAAATCTATCCCGTCAGAAGAATCTGAGAAATCTGCCAGGCAAATCGTGAACGGACAGACAGACAGACGTACAAAATGATTGAACTTAAGCCCCCTTCTGATGATTGGAGCATAATTTTATTGCAAAATAGTGAACCAGACTAAAGCTTTGAGGTAGGAAAGTTGTTGCTGCTTTTTGCCTTTAATTGACCTCATCTAAGAAAACTGATATCATGCATATTCACATAGACCTGTATAATTCATAAACCTTGTGCCCAAAACAAATCTGCATTAAAATTGTATCCTTTTTCAAAAGCACCGACAATAAACATAGATAGGATTGCTCTGAACGTCTGAACGAGCATAGTCTTCTCAAATATCCTGTGTGACGTCACACGATAAGTAAACGAACACACCTTTATCATTCTTCGAGCTGCAGTCGGCGAGGACAGTCGCTCTGTCCTCTCTTTTATCGTGGCCACGTGTACCTTTAATTTTATTCGGGCGATAATTGATTTATCACACTTCAGGTAAGCATATATTTATTATATTTATATTGAAATGTCAGGAGGTATAGCCGGAGACATGAGTTTAATTTGTTAATGCATGTGTAAATTGAGAGTAAAAGCCGACGACACGAGTTTTATTTTGAAAGATAATTTGAGATAAAGTCAATAGTAGTAGCCGCACATGTTATAATTTTCAAGGTGCGTGCGGAGTGTCGGTGGTAAACAGCTAGAGACACGAGTTAATTTTTTAAGTTGTATGTGTTGTAGTGTCACGAGGCATGGCAAGAGACACGAGTTAAATTTTTTATAAGTTGCATGTGAAGTGTCAGGAGGTATAGCAAGAGACACGAGTTAATTTTAAGGTGCATGTGTAGTGTCACGAGGCATAGCAACAGACAGAGTTAATTTTTGAAATTGAATGTGTAGTCAGTAGTGTCGGGAGATTAATCATGAGACACGAGATAAATTTTCAAGTTGCACGTGTAGTGTCAGTGTCAGAAGGTAGAGCAGCTATGAGGCAAGAGTTAATGATTGTGTACATATAGTATCTGTGGGCTTGACTAGTTCGGGGTATGACCGGGGAGACGATGTAAATGTTTGAAGTTTATTTTTCATGTGCAGTGTTAGTTGTTATAGCCGGCGTCACGTATAAAATTTTCTAGACGAACTGTTGAATGGGAAGAGTCGGTTGGTATGGCCGGAAAGACGAGACTTCTATGATGAAGTTCAATTTTAAAAGCTGCGCGTCATATTTTATGCGAATTAAATCGATTTTATTTCCTATTTATGTAGTAATGAGTAGTAGCCAGGTTACTGAATATTTCAAGTTCTGTAAGTCGTTTATGTAAAGTGGTAGAAGAAAAAAAATATATATAAGCTTGTGTACATGTGGATTTCTTTTAATTTCTATGACGGGTAATATAGTTGAATTGAATGAAGTTCACGTTCCCTTGAAATTGTTTCGATCTGGTCTAGGGTAACATGTAAAATTTTTAACTAGCTAGCATGATATTGATTTAAACTTAAATCTGGTATGGTTTCAGAACAGACACATGGCGTCATGGACGTAGAATGCGAGGGTTGTCCAAATCCAGAAGAATAAGCGTTATTATGAAGGTTAGTTAATTTCAAGTGTAAGTGGAAGAGTTTTGAACTAACTCGTAATAGTTTTAGTTATATAATGAATGTAAGATTGTTCAGGGGACGTATGACTTATGCATATGAATTAGATTTATTAATTGTGTTTCCAGCTTTGTTTTCAATTTCTTTTTTGTTTGAGAACGTTCTTACAAAGATCAGTCCGGTTTAGTGGTACATATATTTTGGTCATTCAATTTGTTATTGTTGGTAAAGTCATATATATTTTTTTTCCGAAATACTTACCCAGCTAGAGTTACTTGTTATTGTAAAATTATACATGTATTGGTAGTGAGACCAAGGAAATGACCATTGTATATCATTAATTTTAATAAAGGGGAAAAAAAAAGGAATGACAACCATTTTCTTCTGTAACTGATTAGATTTATAGCGGGCAAATGAATGGGGAACAGAAGTACGGTATGTTCAAACAGAAACTGACAGCTAGATATTAAAATTAAGTACGTCATTGAACCTTTTTCATTGAGAGAGATACATTTAAGACTATGAAGCTGGATCGCAACTTAAAAAAATGATCGTTAGGAATGTACTCTGAAAAAAAATCAGGAGAATTAATAATCAGAAAACGTTATTGCAACATTGTATGTAATTATGGAAAATCTTAAGATATAACCAAATACTGAAAGTTAGAATAATTGTCATTAAATTATAGTCTGTCATTTATGATTCAAAATAGTTTATTTTGATCAATATTTTTAAACCCCTGTTAGCGAAGTGTGTAAGCTTTAAAGTTTTAATATAAGCAGAAGTAATGGTTTGGATGGTATTTTATTAATATCTTAACATGTCGCTTACATTATAATTTTATATATTAGTAGTGGGCAGTGGCATATAGTACCTGATGATATGATAGAAGCAGGAGTGTGAATTAGAATATTAGAATTGAGGTAGGTTATGTGACCTGTTATTATTAAGTGGTGAAATCAAAATATTAGATTTCGAGAGGCATTCTAACTGAATAAGTTGCTATACTAATTATTATATAGTAAGGTTTCGTAGGCAATTTCTGACAGAAACCCGTTTTGTTTATTTTAAAGGTGGTCGGTTGCAGATGGACATTACACTGCTATGATAATGCTTGATCTTTGATCTTATTTTAAGTAAAAGAGGTATCAATGAAGTGATTTGAATCTTAATTGACTGGTTGCAACAAATGATAAATGTAAAGTTCGATTTTCGTTAAGTTAGTATACTAACTAAGGACCTAAATTTTTTTCTTTGTCATGTTTATTATGCAAATAACATGTGACCTGTCAATTTGGGGTCTTACTGTAAGTTGCCGCTATACGCTAAAGTCATTATTAAGTGTAGCCGAGTTGCAACGAAGTTGAACTCTGGTATTGTTATGATGATGGCGGGCAGCTGGCCGTGCGGGCATCAACAATTGGTTTCCGGACCGATTTTAATGAAACTTTGCGATATTGTTACATACCATAAGAGGAGAAACATTATTGATTTTGGGCTACATCCATTCAAGGTCTAGATCACTGCGACACAAAACGTCCGAAAATTTCTTGAATTAGTTGTTTCCGGACCATAAATCAAAAAGTTCTCAACAGATTTTAATGCTTGATTGATTGATTTTTGAAATTTTGTTAAATCTTAAAATGAACGACAACTCGGCTTTTGCACCCATGTGCATATTGATTTTTTGATGTTGAAATTGTATTTATATCGTAAAAGGCAATGTGAATATTTGTCCTAGAAGGATGTATACTGGTATACGAGTAGCCATTTTGTAAATAGTTAGATATTCATAGTTAATACTCAAGTGAGTTTGATTTACACACTCATTCTGTAATCGTCATTGTTCGACTTTATATGCTATTAAGGTCTAGAACAGAAACTATAATGCATTTCATTGAACCTGTAGAAATTTGGTATTTTCATGTTATATATTTTCAGAATGACGCTAAGTTGCGGTCTATATACTGTTGATGTTAACTTTGAGAAAGACTGATTCCACAATTATATATGGTATCCAGGATATATATAGGATCTTATAGAAATGCTTCGGAGAAGAAAATTGTTCCCCCGGTTAAGGGTCGATATAAGATTGCATGGAGTTAATGGTAGTAATATATTAGACAATCGTTGAGGATCTCTTCAGTTCAGTACAAATAAAGTGTGAAACTATGATTGCTTATTTGTGTTGGTTTTTCTAAAGTTTTATACATCATTTATCTTAATATGATGATATTTTGCAATAATTGCATTTAGCGCTCTTTTGGCGCTGTTTTCTTTGTAAATTAATTTCCTTTCGTCAGCAATTCAAGGGTGTCTAATGCCCTAGTGGGTTCGCTCACGTGAATTGTGGACGAGGGGATTTCTCCTTTTAAGTTTTTAAAATTTGACACTTGGTTTTAATTTTGCTAGAATTTTGTCTTTTGCGTTGAATTTTATTTCTTTGATTTATTTGGCTCATTGATTAATCTAGCTAATAGAGTGATGGAAAATCTCTAGCTCGAAGCTACACTTGAAGGAGAGATCTCTTCGTCTGCAGTTTCACGTGCAGTGCTAGCCATTTACTAGGGAATAATTGGATTTTGTTACCGGTCCTACACAGATTATGTTGCGAAATCCAGGGTTTGACAAATTGTCGTTTCAAAATAAAATGTGTATTTAAAACTTGTTACACTTGTTACAGAAGTTTTACATTTTCGTTAACTAAGGCGAAAACTGAAATTGAGAATTAAAAGATTCGGATGACAAAGGTGGAAATTCGTGTCATTCCCATCATCTTAAAACCAATATTGGAGGATAGGTATAATATGTTTTTTCTCATTACACCATTGTGATAGTGTTCTCTTATGTATATATATGGAGGTCTATGCTTGACGACCCCCTAGGAATATATATGAAGGTGTATACTTGACGACCCCCTTTTCCTCCGCAGCCATAGTCTGGGTAAAACTTGAATTTACCAAGTCGAACAATATTTAACATTTTAAAAAGTGATACAATCTATATAATTATGAAGATAGCATTATAATTAAAGTGCATTATTATGAATGGAGGTTTTGGGATTTTGATTGTCTATTTTTCGTTCGGTATAAAAAGTATTTTAAGCTTGAATTTGGGGGATAAATCTTATATCTGCGGTATCCTCTAGATAGTAGCATTGATTGAACTCGAGTGCATTGCCCATTCGTTTTGTCCGTTTCCAATTTGCTTAGGCTTAATTTGAGAAGCAATGTTTTGAAACTGAGTATCAGTAACAGTTTCCTTGGAAATGAATAAAACCCGCCCACTTTAGGTGGTGTTTCATCTTTTAAAGTTCTGCATATAAGTACAAACTGGCCTTGACTTACCTTAATATATTTAGTTAGTCTAACGGTAGAACTTTTCAGGAATGTCCGAAACAGGGTAGACAATTTAGGCAACATCATTTGGAGATTGAAATGCATTGTTATGGTTATGCCTTGGTACACCAAAGATGGCTTTCTGGCGATAGATGCACGTAATATACGCAGTGTGGTTTTACAATTTTCACAATAAGCTGTTTGTGAAATAGGTTTAAAATGCGGTCTTAGTCACTTATGGAGCTTTGCAAGTTCCCACTTTAGTTTAGACTTAGATATGGATATACATAGAGCACCCGGGTTAACCCGAGATCGTGAAATCGGTGGTTATCGTGAACCCGGTTAGGCAAAATGTAAACAAACGAAAATTAACCAATGGGAAAAGAGAAATTTCGACTAAAATGTAGTCGTTAACGCGGTTAATGTTATCGTTCAACCCGGTTTGTTCCTTTTTACTGTTATCGTGAACCGCGAATTTGTATAATGTAATATGTACCAAAAGCTTCTTTCTCTTATCAAATAGTGTAAGTTTAGATGTTTGAAACCTTTGTTAGTGTAACAAATTAACTTTTTGGTCTTTGAAATTAGAAGTATCTCATTAACAGATTAAGGATAGAAACTAAAAAGGGTAAATATAGGTAAAATTACCGGACTATTATAATTATAGATTATAATATGCCATTTTTCATATCAGACCTATTATCAGCCCCAGGTCACGATATCAGCCGGAGAGCCATAGGCTCGAGGGATGATAATGACCGTGGGCTTGACCTGATATGAAAAATGGCATGTTATGATCTTTTTATCATATACTTCAATATCAGTGCTTAATATACAGTGAATGATATTTGGTACCACACCTGTTTAAAGTTTTTTTTATCAGTGTAAACAAACAAGCAAAAATGTTATTCACACAATATCGTACCTTTTTCGTTTGTCGTCTGACATGATTGTGTTTGAGAATGCTAAATTCGTTTACGGGAATGTCTGGTATACAATTCCGACTTCGGCGTTTGATAATAAAACGGAAGTAGTTGATAATAACCTGGACCAGTTGATAATGAAAGTTATTATCACGTGGTAAAGGTTTTTTTGATAAAAAATAAAATTATAAGCTAAAATTACTTTATTATCGTATTGTTGAATTTAAGCATTATTATGTCTAAGTATATGATAATATATAATATATAGTAAGGTTGTCAACCATATGCAATTTACCACTCTCTTCGGTGTTTGGGAAACTTGGGGTATATACATGCGTCCGATTATTTATTTCTGACCCTGTTAAAGTGCTTTATAAAGAATTATCTTACTTTTTTTAAATTATACCCCCACTCGTAAGAGAGGGGGCTATATTGCAATCACCTTGTCCGTCCGTCCGTCTGTCCGTCCGTCTGTCCGTCTGTCCGTCCGGTTCAATTTCTCTGTTTCTACCGGATGGATTGGTTTCAAATTTGGTACACAGCTTCAGCATGATGAGGTATACTATGCCTACCCTTTCCAGGTCAGTCCATCATCTACTTCCTGTTTTCCAAGCCGACTTAGACTTTTTTAGGGAAAAACAAATTTGAAATGTGAAATTTTTCGTAACAGATTTCTCGGCTTCTACTGGATAGATTGCTTTCAAATTTTGTACACAGCTTCAGCATGATGAGTTATACCGTGCCTCCCCTTTCCAGGTCAGTCCATCAACTACTTCCTGTTTTTCGAGCCGGCTTAGACTTTTAAGGGTAAAAAATTTGAAAAGTGAAATTTTTCGTAACAGATTTCTCGGCTTCTACTGGATGGATTGGTTTCAAATTTAGTACACAGCTTCAGCATGATTAGTTATACCGTGCCTCCCCTTTCCAGGTCAGTCCATCATCTACTTCCTGTTTTCCGAGCTGACTTAGACTTTTTATGGGTCAAAAATAGACAATTTTTCGTAACAGATTTCTCGGCTTCTAGAAAAGGGATTGATTTCAAATTTGGTATACAGCTTTAGCATGATGAGTTGTACCGTGCCTCCCCTTTCCAGGTCAGTCGGTCTTCTACTTCCTGTTTTCTGAATGGCTGAGTGGGGGTATGCTTAGCACGACTAAGTGCAACCCCTTGTTTACTTTTCCATAACAACTTGGTGTAATTGTTTTGGTCGTGGTCCAAAATCTTGGAACTAAATATAAACGGTATGGCAAATTGCAACTTCGAATTCGGGTTTAATTTTTAAGCAAAAAAGGTTAACAAAATCCTTAGACGGACAGACACACGGACACGAATAGATATTATTATCATAATAAACCAACAGCCTATTCAATATTGGTAGTATATACATGTGTAGTACAAATGTACGACCAATTAACTTTGTTTATAAAAAAAATAACCAAGACATAGTGACTAAAAATCGATTCCAATGCATATGCTTCATACCAATATCAAAAGGCTGCGATAAGTAGTTGTTGAGTTAATTGATTTTTAACTTCGTGGAATCCAGCAAAAAGAGGGACATTTGCGACCCTTAAACATATTATTGACCTTTATAATTAATTCTCAATCTTATGGCAGTCGTTATGTACAGAATATTTAACATGAAAAGGGCTTCACTTGGTTCCGAATCCGTGCGGTGCACAGGTGGCGAATAACCCACAAAGGCGCTAAGCTTGTCGGAAGAAGTCCACTTAAGAGCGCTCAGAAACGCCTGAAATTTGATCCGTTCGCTTAGCCCATAAAACGACTGGGATATGTGCCTTAGGTGGATGAATAAGACAGCCCTGTCATAATGAATACCGAAGTATCATGCTAAAATTCGGTAAACCTGAACGGAAACCATAGTGGGTCAAGGTGAGTGGATAGGGCCAGTGGCTGATCCAGCAATTTTGAAAGGGGAGGGCGCGCAATTAAAAAAAGTCTTTGGGACTTCTTATTTAATACAGTTCCTAACCAAATTTTCCTGTAAAACGGGAGGGAGCGCGCCCGGCATGCCGGTCCTTAACCCACCTTTTGATTAGTCATGCTTCATGCATGTAAAAGATCACTTTGAGGATCGTCAAGTAATTCATCAAATATAAGCTAAATTTTCCACCCCTAACCACCTCGTCCTTTATCCTGTGGTTTTCAAAATTTACAGTTCTTTTGTTTCCCACCCAAACCTTTTTTTTTTGCTCAGTGTGTGTCGGTTCAACAGGATTCAGTATTGTATCAGTAACCCGTCAGATAAGGGTTGCCTATGTGAACCTGGTTAAGGGTTGGCTATATCCCACTCTGTTAAGTGTTCAAACTAGTATATGACCTCATTTCAAATGTTTCAGGTAAGGTTTCTACATTTTCTACATTGTCAGTCACCATAGATTAAAGTTTCAGATCATGCGATTTTTTTTTGGGGGGGGGAGGGTTTCGTTATTTTCTGGGTACATTGGCCTATAGTGCATTGGGGGTACATTTGTCTAATGAGTTGGTACATTTCCTTCTCGTTTATGGTCGTACATTAGCCCTTTCGCATGGCATACATGACCAAATATTTTTATTGAAAGCCTTATTCTTTATATAGCAGAAATCCTTTTTAATGTTTATCTGAACCTGTGCTGTCAAAACATATTTTTAATAAAAAAAATATTTATCATGTTTTTGTTTTTTTATCGGAAATGATCGGTCACTTGAATACTGTGCAAAAGTATGCTGTTAAAATCGTATACAAATACTTTAAGTGTGTAGGTCTATGATAATGATTTACTGGCAACGCAATAATGTTAAACTATAACTGGTTTTAGTTTGTCATCAAAATAATGCTCGTTTGATTCAGTCTAGAAAAGCAAGAGGTATAGGTTGTACACGGTTTTTTATTTTGTGATTTTAGATTTTTTTTTATTTTGTCACAACAATTTGTATATTGTATGAATTTGCACACTCCGTTTATTATTTTATGGGGTGTTAACAACTATTAAGGAAATACCTTTTATGTATTTTTTAATACTTTATTGATGAAATTACACCCGTAAGGGTCAAATCAACATACATTGATATTGAATACAAAACAATACAACATATCATACAATAGCGTAACATAAAACATAATAAGACAGCAAATCAAAAACAAACTAACAAACAAACATGATGATAGAGAAAATGCTTCATAAATCGTTAGTGCGCAAATCCGGGATTTCCGTTCCAAAACGTTCATTTTAAACCTTTTGTTTTAGTTATCTCAACAGAATAGTGTCATTAAAACATATGCAGTACGTTTTAAAACTAGAAGTTACCGTTGAAGGCATATGTGACAATGTTATGTTGACGATAACTTAAACCGATTTACACGATAACAGCTTTGATTTTCAACCGCGTTAACGACTACATTTTAGTCAAAATTTCTCTTTTCCCATTGGTCAATTCTCGTTTGTTTACATTTTGCTTAACCGACTTCACGATAACCACCGACTTCACGATCTCGGGTTAACCCGGGTGTAGAGAGTTGTATATTCTGCTGAAATGCAGACATGGCAAAGAAGCGAAAAAAAAAAAAATAAGGTTTGCATGAGGTTTGGTGAGTATTGGGATTGTATAAGGGTATGGATAGGGTATGTGAGTGATTCGAACATGCGTATACGCTGGAGCGGACCAAAATTTCATGCCAATACTCAACGCTGTTCGCTTACTTAGAGTGTGATGGCACATAGGAATATTTTATATCCTGTGTGACGTCACACGATAAGTAAACGAACACACCTTTATCATTCTTCGAGCTGCAGTCTGGGGAAGGTAAGGTGATCGTTCCGATCGCATAAGTGTTCTGTGTTGTTCATTTTAGTGCTTTGGGTGCATCTAGAGTTATATTTTATAAGACTTCCCCGCCCACCCACCCAGTATGTGTTCTCACATTCTCTGTAACCGAATCGCTTCCCAAAATTTCATGCCAATACTCAACGCTGTTCGCTTACTTAGAGTGTGATGGCACATAGGAATATTTTATATACAATATGTATTGTTGATTGGTCACATTATTTTTCTGGCCTGGGGGCCTTAACCTTGTACGTATATATACAGTCTCGTTATTATCAATAAATACTAATTCTAACATAAAGCAACCTGTTTAAGCCCCTGTGAACTCATATGATAACTTAATATGTTATGTAAATACAAGTTATTTATCTCTTAGATATAAGTTAATAGACCCGCTACTTGTTTTGGACCTTGCCTACATGCACATCACAATGCTGAAGCTAGTTTTTATTCTAACAATTTTTAGCAGTGTAGCCCATGCTAAAATCTTGAAATTTAATATTCGGGATGAAAATGACAGTCGAGTTGTAAAATTTTCTGTGAGTATCTAGTTTTATCATGTTAATTTGGTTGTTATACTGATTTAAATCAAAACAAACAAGTTCATAGACGCGATCAGCTGGCAGTTCTTACAAAGATTTGAATTAACTGGCATTGACTGGTAGCATTTTGAAAAAATATCAAAATATAAACTATACTAACTCACTAACTCGATGATTGAATGTTCTTTTGCTCACTAACTTCAAAACTCTTACAACATGTATTCACTTAACATGATTGTCAAAACATAACTTCGACAGAGATTTTTCGTAAATTCTATCTCTAGTACGATCGATACACCATGTATAATACCAATATCAGAATAGAAAACCAACAGAGTGAATACCAATTGTTTACTATTATAATATAGTACAATAAGTATTTTACTTTTGGTTTCAGATGGACAATGTACAGGCTTTCTCGTGGCAGAACTGTGGAGGTGACGGAGCCGTGCTTTCTGACCTTTCTGTGACCCCTGACCCTCTAGAATTCCCCGGCACCATCCATGTAGCAGCCAAGTTTGGATTCAATACAACTGTACAGGCGCCATTACCGGTAAATGCATTTTTTAGCCAGGCTGTTGGGGTTTTTTTCCATGAACCCAGCTAGAGTTTCCGTTGCCCTTTGCACCTATACATAAATATGCTCAGTAGGTTTCTTATTTTATTGAGCAAATATATTTTTTTTAGTTATAGGCATTTTCAACTGAATTGAATATACCTTAAAAATATAAACCTTATAGAGAGTGATATAAGATTTGCTTCAACATACAATAGAAGAAAATGAGATGTGGAATAAGTGTACGCGACACAACCTACATTATAAACGTATATTTTAAATATCCACAATGGAAAACAGCCAGCAGCCTTCAATGTGACCAGCGGTCGCTGCTCGCTGTTTTTCAATTGGCCCCTGGATTGAAAATAAAATACATATGATATGATACAAGTTTTTTTTTTAAGTAACTGCATGGCAGATTTAGATAATTTGATTACTTTGCAGCTTTTGTAGATCTATTTTATTCTTTTATATTTTTTTTTACAGGCAGTACTTTTAATAGAGAAAATTGTAGCTGGAAAGGCAGTAAAGATCCCCTGTATTGATAGCTTTGGTTCCTGTTCCTACGATGATCTCTGTGAGCTTCTGGATGAGATTTCCTGTCCAGATCCTTTAGTAAAAGCTGGAATACCATGTCAATGTCCATTCAAACCAGTAAGATAAAATACAAGAGTTAACACTAAATGATGTCTCGCCTGTCGGCACCATCAGAAACAATAATTCTTTCTTACTACCACTATATTTTGAATTTAAAAGGATTTTCAATTTCTGAGATCAAAAGGTGTTTATAGATCTTAAACATTACTAAATACTAATATATGCAATAAAAATAATCAAAGTCACTCAACCAGAAAATCAAGGTCAAGGCCAAAAGATGGGAATGCAACTGTGCTAAGCTACTAATAGGGCTTATGCATATCAAGTTTCATCAACCTAGGATTTTAGTTCTTGAGATATGGAGGTGCTCACAAAACCTTACCATTGCTATTATGTGTATTGAAAATTTTCAAAGTCACTCAACCAAAACATCAAGGTCAAGATCAAATGATGGGGATGCAACAATGCTAAGCTATTACAAGGGCATATGCATACCAAGTTTCATCAACCTAAGATTTATAGTACTAGAGATATGGAGATGCTCATAAAACATTAACACTGCTATTATATTATTGAAAATTGCCAAAGTGACTCGATCAACCAGAAAACCAAGGCCAAGGTCAAAAGATGCGGATGCAACTGTTCTAAGCTACTACTGGGGCAAATGTACACATGTACCAAGTTTTATCAACCTAGGACTTATAGTTCTTAGATATGGAGGTGCCCACAAAATTTTACCCTTGCTATTATATGTATTGAAAATTGTCAAAGTCACTCAACCGGAAATCAAGGTCAAGGACAAAAGATGGGGGTGCAACTGTGCTTAGCTACTTCTAGTGCATATGCATACCTAGTTTCATCAACCTAGGACCTATAGTTCTGAGATATGGTGGTGCTCATAAAACCTTACCCAAAAAGTCGTCGCCGTCGTCGGTAAAGTGACACCCATGTCGCGCTCTGCTTCGCAAGCGAGACAAAGACTGGGAAAACCAGATTGTATCTATGCTTCCCGGGTTATCAATTTGCAGAATGGCAATGCTGCTAAACAACAAGATATTTATAATAATGGTCAATTCGGTGACCACTGGATGGCTGTTCATATTTTTCAGATTCATTTTTTGCACATTATTAGGGACCGACCATTTAACTTGAAGGGGGGGGGGGGCTTGGTTTTTTCCTAAAAAAATATTCTGAAAATTATTTTTGATGAAAAAAATATTCTGGCAGCAGGGGGTAAGAAAAAAAATATTCTGAGGATGGATTTCTGCCAGATAAAATAATGATAATAATTAAAAAAAAATCTGTCGCAGCGCCTTCGATAAATAAAATTTTCTGACCAAAACAAAAAACCAAGCCCCCCTTAAAGTTAAATGGTACGTCCCTTAGCTCGTGGTGGAAAACTTCTTATACGATCATTGGAATGCACATGCATTAAACAGTTTTAATCAATGATATTATATATTTCTAAAAATCTAGCATTTGGATTTTATTATTTTTTTCAGGCCATGTACAACCTCCCGACGGCTGACTTCGAGGTCGATTCTTCGTTTTTCCCTTCTGGTGGCTATCATTTGAAAGGAAGCATCAGTATGAACGGGAAAATGACAGGTTGTCTGGACATTCACATCACTGTAGCTTAGAAAAGACACAAGCGTGACTTATCGTTCAACATCTAAACTGTTACTACATGTAGTATATTTTCATATGGTCATTTCATTTAAACTTATGTGCAATAAAATTGTTTATCTATCTATTAATAAATGTTTTATCTTTAATTGTACATAGGGTTATTTATATAATAAATGATAAATTTTCTGATCTCGGGCAGGCAAGTGCATGTTGGCAACTCTTAGTACAAACGAACTTAAAAAGAAATTTGCATTGTTGTATTGTATGTGTTGTGTACAAGTTACAATATTGTACATGTTGCAACATGTACAAAAAAGTTGTACATGTTGCAACATGTATGATGCAATCATACAAGTTGCAACATGTACACTAATTGCTGTACATGTTGCAACATGTACAAACTTTTTAAAGACATTTGTTCTAACTTGTACAATTGGTCAGTGAAAACATTTATGTTTCCTTGTTTTAAATAAAAAGTGTCAAATACATAAAACTCAGTTTAAAATTAATTGTGTTTGTATTTTGATTTTAAAATTACCCAGAAACTTGGATTAAATTATGATTGAAATGATAGAAATTAAAAAGGTATCTCAATGACCACTCAGCTTAAACTGAGAAGACGTTTAAAGGTAAAACACTACAAGGTTGGAAAACTGAGTGAAACACAGCAGAAGGTCTATCAAGAAATTGCCCAGCTTGCCAAGAACTATTCTGCAACAATGCCTTGAGCGAGGGAGGTACACCAGCTCTCATACAAGAATGGAAAAGGGCCCGAGCAAGCAGTGGCCAAAGGGACTTACTCCTCTCTTTCAGTATTTTTAAGAGTCAATGTGTCATGCGAAAAAAAAATTCTTTTGAAGGTTAAATTTACTACAGATTATAATAAGTGTCCAAAGGGGTTACCAAGTGTGAACGAGAGTAGTGCATAATGACAAAATGGTTACATGGGAAGGACACAGATTGAGTGAACAGGGGGTGTGATTGTTAGTGTAGCTGATGTACCTGATGTTAAATGGAATTTGAGGCTGTATGCAAAATGTCAGTGAGTAGAAAGGAATGGTTTTTTTTGTAATTGTAACAGGAAAAAATTTAAGGAAAGATGTGAGTGTCCCCCCAAAAAAAACAAAATTGCTATGTAACTTGAAGTGTCATTCATGTATATCTTGCAATAAAAAGTTGACTGGTCAATATTGCTGAACATTGTCCTTGGTATATTTCTGAAATATCTCCTTGATAACATTTGTGTTTGTTAATAAAGAAATGGAGCAGTCGCACACGACAGCTAATCCCCTTGTCCTTAACATTAAAATGTAAGTGGAGGTGACCTAAATCTGGAACAGGTGTCAATTACTGTCCAAGATATATCCACTTTCCAAATATCATTCCTCTACTGATTGTAATAATAATTGCCAAGATTTTCAGGCCAAGAAATTGATAAAACAAAACCCATTACGTGTATGAACAAACGAATCAAAAGCTATACATCCCTTCTCATCTCCGTTGGGCTTGGGGATAATAAAGCAGAAATTCATATAGCTAGCCTAGCGATTTATCCTTATATGCCATTTGTACAAGTTAGAACAAATTTCATTCAAAAGTTTGTACATGTTGCAACATGTACAGCAAAATATGTACATGTTGCAACTTGTACGATTGCACCATACATGTTGCAACATGTACAATATTGTAACTTGTACACAACATATGCATTTTATTTTGACCTTGGGCCAGCTAGCAGCGCCTATTGGCCTCGTTGAAGGTTGTTGGCTGTTTTTCATCGTGGTCTTCTTCAATGGCCGCTTGTTTATGTGGGCTAGGTCGCCTACACCATAGACATATAACCTACACTTATTATATTTCATCATATTCCACTAAAAATGCGTGACACCAATCTAAATCAGATCCGAGTGAAAGCAAAAGACAGAACAAATATGCTGTCATACACAGGAAAAATTGTAACATATGTTAAACATATGTTTGAAAAAAAAACATAATGTTATCATTATGTTAAACATATGATTACCTTATGTTTGGTGCCCATATGATAAACATATGTTTGAAAATATATGTTCATCATACGTTTAATGTTTTCATATGACAATCATATGTTTTAGAAAAAAAGAAGAAAAAAAAACATTTTGAATTTTAAGATGTTTGTTACCATATGTTAAACATATGTTCGTCATATGTTTAACATATCTTTGAAAACCGTATGATTATCATACGGGCACCAAATATAAGGTGAACATATGTTTTTGAACATATGTTTAACATATGATGAACATGATGAACATATGTTTAACATATGTTGCAATATTTCCTGTGTACGCAAGTAGTTGCCTTTCCGAAGCACACAAGTCCAATCACTTCAAGTCTGAATTTTGCCTTGTGTCGTTTAAGTTGTAATTGACTCGAGTGCACATTTTACACGATTTATTTGCTATGTCTTCCGGATTCCACTTTGTTGGGAAGATATACCAGGTATACTTTGTCCTTTCTGTCCCGTCTGTTCACAAAGTTATTCCTCTGAAATTATTCTTTAGACCAGGAACATTTTAAAATTCCTGTCTAGACTTTGATGAAACTTGGTATGTAGCAGGTGCACCATACGTAGTTGTGCATCTTAACGGGCCTGAATGTTTTATTATCCATTTTTATTTATTTATTTATTTGAATTATGGCCCTTCGAATTTTTGGTGGGAAAAGAAGAGAGATATCGTTTGCAGTAAAACAACTTGAATCAAATTGGGTTCTCGTGAATTCTAATTTACTAGTATTCTGTGTCTTTTGGTATCTTTTGCTTCCTAAATGTCATTAGTACAGACCCAGTAAACAGTAATAAAACAGTGTCTGACAATATGATTGCTCAAACAGTATAATAAATAAAACTCTGTCATTATTTATCATTTGATCTAACTTTTTTCAATAGTTCTTCTAAAAAGTGTAAGGAAATAATTTAAAACCTGACCATCAATTCTCAATTACAACGTTGTAACAAAATTGACCGAACGTTGTTTTGCAGACACTAACATATAGCCAATCTGTCGACCAAAATGCCAACGTTGACCCAACATATGCATGCTGACTAAGGAAAGGTTAAAAGAATAGAGAGAAAAGGGACAACAGAATTGAGCATACCGCATCTACCCTCCTAGACAAACCATCCGATGCTATATTTTCAAGTCAAAACATCCAACAACAACAACAACAACAACAACAACAACAACAACAACAACAACAACAACAACAACAACAACAACAATAAAATAAATAATTTAAACAAAAACTAAATTGTGAACAACAACAACAACAACAACAACAACAACAACAACAACAATAAAATAAATAATTTAAACAAAAACTAAATTGTGAAGAAAAAAGAGACAATAACCACAATGGGGAGATAGATGAGGTGACACGATTTCCATGGTCTGTTATCATGGTTATCTGTATTATATATAGGCAAACACGTTAAGGTTAATGTGGTTAACCGCAAATAGTACATTGGACTGTGGTCTAAATTGATTTATCTTAAGTTTATATAATGAAAATAAAAACAACGACAGGATGACTAAGGGATATTTCACTCTTCTTTTATGCTTAAGTTTTTGTCTTTGCTCCTCCGCGAACTTGATTAAGAAAATTCAAACTAAAGATGAAAAAGTGTTGGAGTTTTCGGTAAGTTTGCAACTTATATTTTAAAAAAATTAAAGAATCGAAAGAAGATACCAGTCGCGGCATATACAAGACGTTTGACATTCTTTTATAAATATACAGGGGGAAATGGATTAAAATTAGACCAATTCGTGTAATTAATGTCCACGATATCTATTTCATTTTCTAAGACTTCTTATGAGGCTCGCAAGGATCGATGTACATTTTGTAGGACTGACAAAGTTTCATTCATCAGCAAAATCAGATAAAAACACTTTTGCAATTCAACAATAAAAATGTCAGTTTCAAATCAAGTGTAAATGGTGTAAGTAGCATACATTAAAAGTCAGTAGCTAATACATGTACAAAGTTATCTAGCATCTTTTTACTTTTTATGAATATACATTTCGCATCTTTTTGAATTTTTAGATGCCAAGACAAGTGAGAGTTTCTGGGTTTTCATGGAGTAATTGCGGAGGAGATGCTGCAGGGTTCGCCAACCTCTCGGTCACGCCTGATCCTCTGAAGTTCCCTGGCTCCCTTCAAGTCTCGGCTTCTCTATACTTCAACAAAACAGTACAAGCTCCATTGGCGGTATGAAATAAATTGTGTTCTTAAACGTAATAAGTAAGACGTTGAAATTCCCAATAGCCTGCTATAGATATTTCCATTTCTGATTTTTTTTACTATATCAAGATGGATGATGTGGACACAATATTTGTGCATAATAATTGCATATGTTCATGCATGAACGGCATCGTTTAGAAACCTTCTCATTTGCTTTTCGCCATAATAAATAAAGATTCAAACTGAAATATTTTCAAAGTTTATAAGTGTTTAAGACTATGCCATTCTCAGAGGCCATTACTTTAAACAAAGAAGTGAGTAGATGCCCCCCCCCCCAAAAAAAATCGAAAAATTTGAGATTTTGGAAGTGCAGCGGGCTACTTTATACTTCTTATTCTGATATTATCATTTTGTAAAACGAAAATGTATGACTTGCATAACTTAAACTTACTGATCTAATTTATAATAGGGACAACTACTGATAGAGAAAGAATTATTTGGAGAATGGATCAAGATACCTTGTATAGATGGTGTAGGTTCCTGTTCTTACTCAGATATATGTGCAATGTTAGCTAAAGTATCCTGTCCTGATCCCTATGTCAAGGCTGGAATTCCGTGCAAATGTCCGTTTAAAGAAGTGAGTATCAATTAGAACAATAAAACCATAGAAACAAAGTAAATGAATAGAAGTTTCAAACAGGGCCTTTTGGCTTGAGTTAAAAGAGAGGTTGACCTTGTTTGTTATACAGCAATCAAACGGTTTTTCTAATCACAATCTAATCCACCGATTTTTATAACTGGGGTCTGTGTCTAGCCCCCACACCTTGTTACGCCTTTGATGATTGAGGAAAAACAATGCAACTGCATGTGAAGTTCAAAAATTGTTGTTCTGGTGTTCATGATTATTTTCTTCCATCTACATGACTGTAGTGATGGGGTTACCGAAAATTGTTGCTTTATTTTAAAATAAAATGCAGTTTTCTGTAACAATATAAACTGTTCATTATGAACAATGTGACAACACATTTAATGCAATTTCCCACCTTTTAAAAGAAGTATAAGATATCATCCATTTTGAGATTTTTTTCTTAGCATGTAAATTCAGAATGGTATAATTATATACTTTTTATATAAATTAATATCCCAACATTTCATCAGTCAGATGGATATTTTTTATCTGTATTTTTACTCTATTACTGTTCATTTACTAACGTCAAAATCCTTTCTAAGTTCATCTACATTTTTTTTCCAGGCAATGTACAACCTTCCTCAAATATCATACACTGTAGGTAGTGACACCCCTATACCCTCAGGGGGATATCATTTGAAGGGTAGTGTAAGCATGGGAGGAACCATGGCAGCTTGTCTGGATATCTACCTCAAAGTAGATTAACAAAAAATCTACCATGATTTATCAGGTATGGCCGTTGAGACAAAAGAATTATCATAGTGTTAGTACTTGAAATAGTGAAAAAGAAAAAAATCTGGATAAACAACTGTGAAAAACTATTAATGGTTACTAAACTTAATTTAAAGTCACTAGTTAATGTCTAACTGTTGGTATAAATGTATAAAATAGTCACAAAAGAAATCAACAGGCCTATAAGATTCCTATAAAATATTTTATGAATTAAATAAAAAGCTACGCCGAGCGCAGCATGATACGACCGCAACAAGTTAAACCCTGTACATTGGAGGCCCAATATGGATAGTCTATTGCTTTGGTCACATGCAGCCCATGGTGGACTTACAAAGCTTTTTTACACATGCAACCTATGGTGGACTTTAAAATGCATATTTGACACATATATATTTAAAATAACATTTAATAGAAAAACAATTATTTCTATATTCATTGACGTTTTTGACACGTTTAAGCCCCTTTTGGCCCTTTTTTAAAAAAAGGTTAGGACCACAAAATGCAATAAAAAGCTTCCTGCAGTGTATATAATCATCATATTTAAACTTCACAACAATTGGCTGGCCCACTACAGCTAAATTTCTTGTGTAAAACCATTTGCCTTGACCAACTTTTAAAAATGGCGTTTTTTGCCCCTTCGACCCCTTATATCTCAAAAACAGTAAGAGATATTTCAAATCTGATTGAAAAATGCAGGCAGGGATTTTCACAAGGATTCCAATGAAAAAAAGATTTTGAAAATCGGACCACAAATAAAAAAGTTGATTTTTTGGGTGTGGCCCGTCTTTGGCCCCCTGTAGCAATGTAACGGTTCAATATACATCAAAACCATTGACACATTTTGTTGACAGAATTTAATAAGGAATTCAATAAAAAAAAAATTTCAAAATCAAATGATTAATAAACATTCTACAACAGTTTTGTCAATACACCCGTATTAGCCCCTTTTGGCCCTTTTTTCCAAAACGGTAAGGGCCACCAACCCCAAATACAATAGGAACCTTCCTCTAGTGGTTACAAACATCATATAAAAATTTCATAACGATTGGTCAATATTTACTCAAGTTATCGCACGGAAACCAAATGTCCCCAGACGACGACGACGACAACGACGACAGCATCATACCATTATACGTCCGCAAATTTTTTGCGGTCGTATAAAAAGTCTGAACATGGTTTTTACATTCAGGCACGAATCCAAGTAAAGATGTAATGGGCATACACCTCCCCAAGAACTAACAAAAAGTATTAAATTAAGATTGGTATATTACAAAAATTATGTTTTTTAGACAAAATCAAGGTAAAAAACCCTGACACATCTTTGCCCCTTGCTTCGCTTCGCGAAAAACAATCTTTATGCTTCCCATAAATTGAAATCCTGGATCTGCCTCTGAGGATTCTGACAGTCATTTGGAACTCTGAGCTCTATAGTAAAAATTGAAAAATATACTAAGAGCTATTAAATAAAGGACTATTAATGTAAAATTAGTCACTTTTAACATGTTAAAATTATTGTTCTTGTTTTTTTTAAACTTCCAAACATGTTTAATTTTTTTTAATCATGTTTCAGGATTACCAAGTGATATTACGTGGATGTTACAGTAGATAGGTCAGGCCACACATGAACAATGCTGAACAGATCATGATAAATTTGTGTATCATATTTTCAAATGTAATTTTAGAACTATGTTTAAGATGAACTTACTTTTTCTTCTAGAGATTAACATAATTTAAATCATATCTTTTTATAAACAATAAAGCTGAAAATTCTGAAATGTTCTAACTTTATGTACCTTTAAATTAAGAGGCTCCCAAAAGCAAAGACAACAAGGAAATGTGTGAAGATGACACTTATGCCCTGCTGGCAAATATCAGTGGACCAAAACATAACTCAAACTTGACTGTAACTCATCATGATAGACTCACATACCAAAAATCTTTTGAATATATGCAAGGATGTTGAAAAAAAGTGTGTAAAACTGTTATTTTTACAAAGTTTGCTAAGTTCAAGGGCCGTAATTTAGGTCAAAATCAGTGGACCGGAACGAAACTCAATCTAAGACCTGTAACTCATCATGGTAGACTCACATACCAAAAAATTTTAGAATATATGCAAGAATGTCAAAAATAAGAGCAAAAAACTAAAGTGTGACGGACAGACGGAAGGACGAACGGACCGAAAAACTATATGCCCCCCCAACACAGTTGGCGGGGCATAAAAACTCAATATCAACTAGATTTAAATGCCATTTCAAGAAATAGCAGATGTCACTCCACTTTGTGTGTGAAGTTCATTAAGTACATGTTATAAGCTCTTTTAATTTCTATATGTCATCATGACCTTTACCTATGTTCAAGCAAAATTTTCCATGAGTCATCATTATGATAGATTTTATAAATAGGAATTACTCAATGAATGGTTTATAAATAGAAATTACTGCAGCAGCATGACACATGTTGACAGAAAATCAATACAAACTTGTCATGTTAATAGTTTTATAAGCTCTTCAATAAGTTACATAATGTCATCATGACCTTTACCTTTGTCCTAACAAAATTGTCCATGAGTGATCCTAATGATGTTTATAAATAGAAATGACACAAATTGACAAAAAATCAATACAAACTTGTCTTTATAAATTACAATATGTCATCATGACCTTTACCTTTGTCCTATCAAAATTTTCCATGAGTCATCATAATGATATGTTTATAATTAGAAATGACTCTAGCATCTTGACAGAAAATCAATACTAACTTGGCAAGATGCCAGTCAATGTTAAACCTATGGGGAAAACAGAAAATCTTTAACTGGCAATAATTTTAAAATGCCTGCTTCAATCAACTAAAAAAAAATTTTGATAGAAATTTAAATTATAGTCTAAGCATACTTTAAATTTTGAAACATTTAATCAAATGGTTTTCTCAAAAAGCTATGGACAAAACTCATTTACCTGTAGCAGACGACGCATGTTAACTGAGAAAAATCAATACCAACTTGGCTTTCTGCCAGCCAATGTTAAACCTATGGGAATTTTTAAATTTTAAAATCGCTTTAATTTAAAAATGGCTGCTTAAATCGAAAAAAAAATTAATTTTGGTATAACTTCATATTCAAGTCTAAGTACATTTAAAATTTCAAGTCTTTTGATCCAGTAGTTTTCTCAAAATCGTTCGGACAAAATTCATTGGAAAAATAATAATAATAATAATAATAACTAGGTATAATTGTGTTGGGATGCCAACACACAAGTCGCCCAAAATCGCCTTGGATAGAGTTCCATTCGAATCAGTGCATCAAAATAAGTCTAGAAATCAAATTTCGTTGAAATCGGACAAAGTTGACGTTTTTAGGGGGGCGGGTGTAGTAAAATGGCCGCCATTTTGAAACCGTAAGTCGGATTCCAAATCCGGTCGCAGATTTGAGCTCAGCATATCCGCTTTACCCAGATGACCAATTTTCAAGACGATCGGATGAAAAAAAATTTTCCGCCCACTTTTTCCGACGGCCGCCATTTTGAAACGGCGGCCATCTTGAAAATTTCAAAACTTGATTGCACACCTTTAGGTAACCCACTATCCAATCCAACAAGTGTTATTCAATTTCCTTGAACCGTTTTCTTGTATTAGGGAGGACAGCTTCATGATTAAGAATCAGAAGAATAATAATAATAATAACTAGGTATAATTGTGTTGGGATGCCAACACACAAGTCGCCCAAAATCGCCTTGGATAGAGTTCCATTCGAATCAGTGCATCAAAATAAGTCTAGAAATCAAATTTCGTTGAAATCGGACAAAGTTGACGTTTTTAGGGGGGCGGGTGTAGTAAAATGGCCGCCATTTTGAAACCGTAAGTCGGATTCCAAATCCGGTCGCAGATTTGAGCTCAGCATACCCGCTTTACCCAGATGACCAATTTTCAAGACGATCGGATGAAAAAAAATTTTCCGCCCACTTTTTCCGACGGCCGCCATTTTGAAACGGCGGCCATCTTGAAAATTTCAAAACTTGATTGCACACCTTTAGGTAACCCACTATCCAATCCAACAAGTGTTATTCAATTTCCTTGAACCGTTTTCTTGTATTAGGGAGGACAGCTTCATGATTAAGAATCAGAAGAATAATAATAATAATAATAACTAGTGTTGACTGTGTTGGGGATGCCCAACACAAAAATATCTCCCAAACGTACGCAAACTGTCATTCTTGCATAAATTTTGCCATCGTTTGAAACCCCTAGATACCAAATTTTGTCGAAATCGTAGCATTTTTACAATCTTCCCATTTTTGGGACCGAAAAATCACATTTTCGTGAATAACTCGAAAACCGTAAATATCGCTTCGAAATTTTTTTTCGTATAATTAAAGAGCTCCTTTTGCTCTACTCACCTACAAAATTTCAGAACCCTGCGCACCTAGGTAACCGAGATATCGCAATGTCCTATATTATGACCTCTACCTGTTTCCATGGAAACGGCAGCCATTTTGAAATTTTTGAAAATTGCATGCACACCTTTGGGACCCACTCTATCACCTTACAAAATATCATAAAGAACCATTGAGTAGTTTTTGAGAAACCACGCGGACACGTTCATGTCCGGAAGAAGAAAAAAAAGAAGAAGAATAATAACTAGTGTTGACTGTGTTGGGGATGCCCAACACAAAAATATCTCCCAAACGTATGCATACTGTCACTCGTGCATTTATTTTGACATCGAACCCAAACTCGCTATCATTTGAAACCTATAGATACAAACTTTTTTGGAAATGGTAGTATTTTTACAATTTTCCCATTTTTTGGAACGAAAAATCACATTTTCGTGAATAACTCGAAAACCGTAAATATCGCTTCAATTTTTTTTTTCGTATTATTAAAGAGCTTCTTTTGCTCTATTAACCTACAAAATTTCAGAACCCTGAGCACCTAGGTAACCGAGATATCTCAATGTCCCATATTATGACCTTTTGCTGTTTCCATGGAAACGGCGGCCATTTTGAAAATTCCGAATAGCCTATTACCACCTTTGGGACTCAGCTTACAACCATACATAATTTCATGAAGATCCATCAAGTCTTTCTATGAGATGTGGCTCGGACAAGTTCATGTCCGGAAGAAAGAAGAAAAAAAAGAAGAAGAATAATAATAATAAGAAACAGAATAAAAACAATATATCTCCCAAACATAGTGTTTGGGAGATATAATAAGAAACAGAGTAAAAACAATATATCTCCCAAACATAGTGTTTGGGAGATATAACTAGGTATAATTGTGTTGGGATGCCAACACACAAGTCGCCCAAAATCGCCTTGGATAGAGTTCCATTCAAATCAGTGCATCAACATAAGTCTAGAAATCAAATTTCGTTGAAATCGGACAAAGTTGACGTTTTTAGGGGGGCGGGTGTAGTAAAATGGCCGCCATTTTGAAACCGTAAGTCGGATTTCAAATCCGGTCGCAGATTTGAGCTCAGCATACCCGCTTTACCCAGATGACCAATTTTCAAGACGATCCGATGAAAAAAAATTTTCCGCCCACTTTTTCCGATGGCCGCCATTTTGAAACGGCGGCCATCTTGAAAATTTTAAAAGTGCATTACACAACTTTGAGTGACCCACTATCCAATCTCACAAGTGTTTATGAATTTCCTTGGACCGTTTTTTTGTATTAGGGAGGACAAATTCTCGATAAAGAATCAGAAGAATAATAATAATAATAAGAAAAATAATAATAATAATAATAAGAAACGGTGCAAAAACAATAAGTCTCCCAAACTTTGTTTTGGGCGACTTAATAAGAAACGGTGCAAAAACAATAAGTCCCCAAAACTATGTTTTGGGCGACTTAATAATAAGAAACGGTGCAAAAACAATAAGTCCCCAAAACTATGTTTTGGGCGACTTAATAAGAAGAAACGTAGAATAACAACATGTCACATCCACGATGTGGAGTGACATAATAAGGGGCTATAAATTGTATTATGTATCATCTTATAGCTTCAGTCAATGGCTACTTTTGTAGAGTTATATGACCTGGAGGTTTAAACAAGCATTAGCTTTTCTCTATCTGCAAGTTTGCATTCTATATGCAAAAGACACACAAAAAACAATACTGTTTCACCTTTAAAGGGCCATAACGCCTATAAGCAAGTCATCTGACAACTTTGACCAAATAGCAACTTTTGTAGAGCTTTTGATGCTTAAGGACATTTGGATCAGATTTTCTCTAATACTTTTTAATTCATTAGTCAAAAAATGTGGTCTGACCCCCTCCCTCCCCATTCTTTTTTAAGCAATTTTTGTTGGCAATTACCATTTGTGCCACCTTGGTAGAGGAAATTCTAACGATAATGTGTGCAAGGTTTCAATCAATCCCTTTGGTATTGTCAGACCAAACACCCATAAAAAATTCAAATCATTCTCACTGACAGTTTCTGGGAAAAACTTGACAGAAAATTTTTATATAGACATACAAACATAAGTAAAACTTTATGGCCCTGATAAGTTGTTGTGAGGGTATATGTATTAAAACATAAACATTTATATAAGACAATAACATTTCAATTTTAATCATTATCATCACTTTCATCTTCATCACTATCATTGTCACTATCATCATCCTTATCATCATCTTCAGAATCATCGTCATCCTCACCGTCCATTTTATCTGCACCTTCAGCCAGTCCTGAGAAGAAATCATCTTTTCCTGATGACTCCAGTAATTTAGATTTACTGGATTTTTTAGCTTTCTTTTTGTCACTGACTTTTTTCTGTTTTAAACTGTCAACATTCCAGAATTTGATGGTATTGTCATGTGAACAGCTGGCTAAAATAGATTTGTCATGTGACAAGCTGAGGTGCTCCACAGGGAAATTGTCATGATCACCAATAACTCCTATAATTCTGTTTGGAAGGATATTCACAGCCCTGAAATCACAAGATATTATTAGAAAATGAATTGTAATTTCACTTATAGCATACTAATATAGTACAAATCAAAATTCAGTGTTTGTTTTGTCATCTTTTATTTCTAAATTTTTAGAATTCAAGCTTGTTTCAAAATTATTGATGTGATGCATTTATATAAGAATATTTCTTAATATGTATGTTATTTGATAAGAATGCTGTCCTTTATCAAATTAAACACTTTTGATTTGGTTGATATCTAGGTCAAAATTGTTCTCTGAACCTCCTTAATTATCAATTATGTTATCAACAACTGAATTTGTAGAGGTTTTAACTTATATGATGCCATCATACAATTAATTCCTTGTACAATATTTCAAACAAGTTATAACTTGTACCAAATAATGACATGTACTCGACATATCCATCTGTACTAAATCACACCTGGGATATAATTTTATTTTATTTTGTTTCATTTAACAAAATCAATAAAAAAAACTAATTAAAGAATTACCTGATATTGCCATCATCACATCCTACACATACAATATCATCTGTTAACTCTACCATACAGTCAAGGGAAACAGGTGGAGAGTGTAGGGCAGGGAACCTGTCACTCATGTTACCCCACTCCCCCCAATTAAAAATGTAGAAAACTCCATCACCAGATCCACAGACCACCTTCTTGTTTTCCTGAAAAGCAGAAATAAGTGATCAAGAAATATCTTATGAAATAATCACCATTTAACTGACAATAGCAGGTAAATTTTGCTATATGAGCGAGGTCTTTTAGCTCAAAGTCCATAACTTTATATAATGGTTCTAAAAATTTGCTATATTTTTTCTATTTACAACATGTTTATGTCCCGATTATGGCTGAAATATCGCCGACGGGACACTAAGCAATCAACAATCAATATTTTCTAAATTTTATGGACCATAGAACATTTTATACAAGGACCAAATATGTCATAAAAGACTTGCAGTTGAGTTGAATCAATTGCATTACCAACAGCAAGCAATGACCTCTAGTCAACTAGTTTACACTTAAGGTAGATGGGGTGTCTATCACTGAGCATCTTTTTTGCACATCTATCATAACTTTAAAATTGATTATGCTTGTTATTCTAATTGATTTCTATTGGGCTTGGTGTACATCTAAATTGATAATTACAACAAAAATTGGGAAGAATCAATTAGCGCCAATTACCCCACATATCTATTTTTATGAGGTTTCATATGCGTCAGTTTTCAGAATTTATTTGCGCCAACTGACCTGTACAAGTATTTAACCATCAAAGGTATTATATACTAGTACCCTGAGAAATAATAATAAATAATAGTTTGAGGTTTTTATAAATTATATATGGCTTTTCACAACAGCAAGTAGTCTCAAATATTACCCGTGGTTATTGATAGATACTTTTTGTGGATTATATGAAAATCATAAAAATGATAAGTAGTCGCCAGTAATAAGTACAAATTTCGACCATTGTGTGAATCTTTTAAAAACTTACACTTCCATGACTTTTTGTTTCAAAAATTTTGCAAGACCTTTGAATTTACAAATTTCACCAATTTTATTCAATTGTTAAATAATATCTTTTTAAAACATTTATTTTGTTATATCATTTGCATGTTTTATCGATTATAAATAAAACTACAATATGAAAGATTGTAACTCCATCAGTTAAGATAAGCTGCCGGTCACAAGGCCGGAAAAAGAAGAAGGAAAGTCATAATATAGTAAAATGTAAATATAACTTTACTTCGGTATTTCCTTTAACTCAATGTGAGTGGTGCAATGGAGTCCATAAAATATTGGTGCAAATGAGCTTCCCCTCTCAAAAAATATGTTGGGACAATTAAGTTGTGGCGCAAAAGGACGTCAAATTGGCGCAAATGGATATCTACCCAAAATTAGGATAAAATACAGCTTTTTTAAGAATTTCAACATTTTTCAGTACCGGTATTTTTAAAGGGGAGAAAATTTATAAAGAAATAATAGTAAAAAACTAATTTTTAACTTTTTTCAAAAATCTTGAAAGTGAACTTTATCTTTTATTTAGTATATTTGTAAAACTATACAAAACAGAGATTTTCACGAATTAAAGAAATTTTAAGGAGTAATTTTTTTAGGTAAAAGAAATTTGAATTTTCCCTATTGATCCCATATTAAAAGTTCTAAAATCATGTATTTTTCAAAGTGGTGAACTTTAAATGGTGAACTTTTAATTTTATTATGGAGATTTAAATTACCAGTATAGGGCTAACTGTGGCCAAAATTTAAGAAAACTCTATGGATAACATTTTAGATGCCCCATCTACCTTAAGGTTGCTGACTGTTTTCATAGCAAATTTTAAAATTACTGTTCTTTCTGAATGTTAAGTAATGTAAATTTATCCCAAATCTCATTATTGTTAAATTTTTTGAAGTGTCCATTATGCTTACCCTCATTTGAGCAAGAGACAGGAATTCTGAATCAAACAATTCTGACTGAAGTTCTAACTTCTTCCGTCTTATGTTAAATGCTGACAATGTCCCATCTCCACTGCAAGAAAAAAACTTAAATATAACAGTAATATTTTGGAGATTTTGGCAAAGGGATTATCATTGTACAAAATCAATGAGGAAAGTTAATAATTAACTACACTGTGTGCAATTTAAGAGTGACACTGAAAATCATCAAGCTTGATCTTGTTTAAAACTTTTGAGTCCATTCTTTAGAGGAAGATGTATGTCACCTGCATTATTCACTTTTCATTTTTGGTTCAAAGATATGACAATGAATTACATGATAATTATAGTATCATGGAATAAGGTTGTCATCCAAATATCAAGAGGGTCTATTGTCATGATTGTGAGTGTCTAAAGACTTTGTGAAAAGCTTTTTTTTTACAATCAGGGTTTTCTTGTAAGGCTCTAAATACCTTGTGGCAAGCATGGTTTTAATGTGAGGGTTTATACCTTATGACAAGCAGGATTTTGTTTTTGTGAGGGTCTATACCTACTGACAAATAGTTTTGTCTGAGTGGGTTATACCTTGTGACCAGCAGGTTTAATTAAGGGTCTATACCTTGTGACAAGCAGGGTTTTCTTGTGAGGGTCCATAAACAGTGACAAGCAATTTGTGTGTGTGTGTGTGTGTGAGGGGTATACCTTGTGACAGGCAGTTTTTTTTGTCAAGGTCTATACCTTGTGACAATATACAATAATGAGATGTGGAATAAGTGTACGTGACACAACCAAATAACAGAAAGAGCAATTTTAAATAAAAATCACAATGGAAAACAGCCAGCAGTCTTCAACATGACCAGAGGTCGCTGCTCGCTGTCTACATTGGCCCAATACATAAGATTCAAAACGAATTCCAAAATCATCAACGAAATACCCATTTCTGGACATAGAACAATAAACATAAAGATGACAAGGACAAACAAAAAAGCTTTGACAAAGATTCCTGGCTTAGGACACATATCAACAGTTTTTAAGGGTCTATACCTTGTGACAAGCAATGTTTTCTTGTGAGGGTCTATTCCCATATCACTTATGAAATCTTCATTTTCTTTTATCTCTATTACTTCTTTATTGACTCTTGTGTCCCACACCTGTAAGGAAAAACATGCAATCTTTAGACTTTCATACATGATGATTATTCTTCATTCAAATAAATTAACCTTCATCAAAATATATATCAACTTATTTATACAGGAGTTTAAAATTCAAACTAGAATGGAAGACATATTTTGCCTATAGCTTGAAATATTTGGTAAACAGGAAGTAGATGAGTTATGGGAAGAAAACCACTCAACACCATAAAGGACTACATGTATAAGAGGAAGCCACATGCCAAATATCAAGAGGCTGTGATAATGTAGTTGCCTGGAAAACTGCGACAGAAATTTTGGTGACGCCTAAGGAAGCAGCAAGACGATGGATAGTGTCAAAAAGATACCTATATGTCGCTTTGCAACACATTGCAGGCGACATAATAAATCAAACAACTGAATTTGTAAATAGTTTGTTTGTTTTTCGATGAAAACTCAATTTGTTTCATAATGAGTAATAGGATTTATTGTTGACTTCTCAATCAATGATGTTACTCAGCAGTTACTTTAATCTTATTACATTTCTGTTGCTACTATTTACATGTACCATTGTATATCTTATTTACCTTAATAGTTCCATCATCATCTCCTGAGGTTAAAAAGTGTTCTCCAGTGACCAACATACAATAGACAGGGCATCTACAACAAAAGACTAAATAATATGAGAGCAGCATGATTTATCTAGTTGCTATATAAGTGGCTAATTGAGGGAATAAAGTCACATATACAATATGGTTATTTCAATTATAATGCGATTATCAGAAAGGCATGTTTAAAGAACAAATATTAATGCTATAATTGCACCAATAACCCACAGAAAATAACATGTTTTGGGAAGTTTTTACTGGTTATAAATCTGAACTAATCCCATTATAATATCAGAATAGATAATGCTTTTAATGTGTTGTCTGTCTTCGGCATAACTGTCTCTGGATTAAGAATAACCCGTAAATTGTACAACGTGGATTTGTTTACAAAACATAGCGTATGAATATGTGACGTTGGAATGCGACTGTTGCACAATTGGTGTACATATTATTGCGCTGTAATAAAGACAATGAAAGTTTGAAACTTTGGCAAAGTGTAAAATTCACATAAATTATCATTAAATCACAGTTCTTTATCGACCGGTTTCATCTCTCGGAGATAATCATGGCTGAACTGGTAATAAACAACAAAACATTATGATTTAGTCTTAGTAACGTCATAATGTATCTATCTCACATGGGGTGGTGTGAGACAGAATAAAAAGCTACGCCAAGCGCAGCATGATACGACCGCAACAAGTTTAACCCTGTACGTTGGAGACCTAATATGGATAGTCCATTGCTTTGGTCACATGAAGCCCATGGTGGACTTACAAAGCTTTTTGACACATGCATCCTGTGGTGGACTTAAAAATGCATTTTTGACACATATATATTTACATCAACATCTAATACAAAAAGCCTTATTTATATACATGTAATAACCACAACTTAATTTTAAGCATAAAACTATTTGCCTTGACAAACTTTTAAAATTGGTATTTTTGGCCCCTTTGACCCCTAATTTCTCGAAAACGGTAAGAGATATTGCAAATCTGACTGAAAAACGCAGCCAGGGATTTTCACAAGGATTCCAATGAAAAAAAGATTTTGAAAATCAGACCAAAAATAAAAAAGTTGATTTTATGGGCGTGGCCTGTCTTTAGCCCCCTGTAGCAATGTAATGGTAAAATACATATCAAAATCATTGACACATTTAGTAGACAGAATTTTATGAGCACTTCAACAAAAAAAGAATTTTCAAAATTGATTGAATAATGAACATTCTACAACAGTTTTGTCAATACACCCGTTTTAGCCCATTTGGCCCTTTTTTTCTAAAACAGTAGGGGCCACAAACCCCAAATACAAACCAACATTCCTTTAGTAAATATAATCATCATATTTAAACTTCATAACAATTGGCTGGCCCACTACAACTTAACTTTGGTTAAAAACTATTTGCCTGGACAAACTTTTATAAATGGCGTTTTTGGACCCTTTGACCCCTAATTTCTCGAAAACGGTATGAGATATTGCAAATCTGATTGAAAACGCAGGCAGGGATTTTTACAAGGATTCCAATGAAAAAAGATTTTGAAAATCGGACCACAAATAAAAAAGTCGATTTTTGGGGTGTGGCCCCTTTTTGACCCCTTATAGCAATGTAACGGTACCAGATACATCAAAGGTGTTGTTACATTTTGTTGACAGAATTTATTGAGGAATACAATAAAAAAAGAATGATCAAAATCGGATGAAAATTAAACATTCTACAGACGTTTTGTCAATACACCCGTTTTAGCCCCTTTTGGCCCTTTTTTCTAAAACGGTAGGGACCAGAGTCTCCAAATGCAATACCAACCTTCCTTTAGTGGTTATAAACATCATATATTTTATCTTATAACAATTGGTTAACTACAACTAAAGTTATCGCATGGAAACCAAAGTGTCTACAGACAACAATGACGTCGACGACAACGACAAGGACATCGCCATAACATAATACGATTGCAAAAAATTTGCGGTCGTATAAAAATCTCACATTGCTAAAAATAGGAACTGTTCTGTCCAAAAAGTGAGAATAAGTATACATGATCTTTTACATCAATTGATAGATGTTTCTAAACTTGATATTTGTAACATTCACAATGAAGTGTTTATCTTGTACAATTTGCATGATATATTCCCAGCAGCTAGTCTTTGTTGAAGGTTTTTGGCAAATTTTATGTTTTCTGCAAATTTTAAATATTTATTGTTTTACATGTTTTATGGATGTTGCTTTATATACATTTATATGAAGGTCCAATGGTTTTCTTGCTCTACTCACTCATGTGCTTTTTTGAACTTGTGTTTAACAGCTCCTGTATTTAGGTCGACAATCTGTATGGATTTATCTCTGGAAGCTGTGTAAAGTTCCTCACCATTATTCGAGAATTTTAAACATCGACATGCCTTCTTGTGGTGTTCCAAAGTCATAAGTTCATTGCAATCATCTTTTTCTGAATAAGAGTACCTAGTAAAGAAAGGATGTATTGATTGTGTAAGCAATTTTATTTTATGCTTTAACATGTTTACACATGAATAATATTTGCATAATTCATTTATTGCACCTTCATGGCCTTAATACATGTAATACTGGTACATATACATTGTTTTTAAGATTATGGATTATTTTCTGTATAAACACATACATGACATAACACACCATTTTGTCCAAAAAAACCCTTATACAATTGTTTAACCAAGTTTATCCACATCACATTATCATGATTATCTTCCATTATAGTAAGAAGAAATGCTAACTATGGAAATAAAAGAAAAAGTTGTTTGCTTTTTTACACCTTCATGTATTTCTAATTGCCATTGTTATTGTTGTTGTATATGTGTCATGTACACTCTTTCTCATCTCATTCAAGTTGTGATTATCTTTCAAAGCTTACAATTTTACTTCCCCTTCAATATTCCCAGCTGCTAAAACATTTTTCTTCGGATGAAAACACACATCGACAGTAACATGCTCTGTCTTAATGGTATTAGGTTTTTGTGATTTGGACTCCATCTGAAAATATATCATAATACATAACAATTATCTTCTAATTAATGATGATATTTTTATAAACAGCAAAGTACTTTCCCTTGATTGTATGTTTAATAAAATATGCACATTTTATGAATTTTCAGAACAAATATTGTTTTATTTTAATTATCAGAACAAAGAGTGTACATATTATGTGATTAGTTACATCTTCACATACATGTTATATACAAACTGTATGCTGATAGTGGAAATACATGTATCATATAGTATTAAGATCATTTTCGATCTCCATAGTACATGCACATGTATGGGCAATGAATTGTACAAGAGGGTCCTAATTGAAATTAAAGAAACCATTAAGAATCATCCCTTTTACAAACAAATTACACGTAGTTGATATCAGGAAAAATCCACCTGAGAAAGTTATATCAGCTCCAGTACAAAACAATATCTAAACTGCCTTGTTTGCTCTTTGACCAACCAATCTGTTAATACGATAACGAGGAATATAATAGCACCTTGCCGACATTCTAAAACACTGTACACAATGAACTATCTGAAGCAAACGTTACCTTATTTAGAGTGCTTGATCTGAGGCGCTTTGCTCTGTTGATGGTAACAGACGAGAATCAAAACCTTTCTGAGAAAATCAGGAGTGAGGGTTATGTTATCCAAAGTACAACTACATGTATCACCAATCTTAAAGCAGAAGCAAAAACCTTGTGATTGTGTTCTTTAAAAAAAAACCCAAAAGTTTAATTTACAGTGTACTTAATTACACAGACCTACATGTAGTTTATTCTTATTTACAGGTCTGTGATATGTGAGAATAACGAGCTCATAAATGAAAAAAGTTTGCCAAATTGCACAATATGATGAATTAAAATTATTCTGTCACTTATTCTTAATTTTCCACAGAGTCTTAATAGGCTGAAAACCAACAAGATATACAATCATATCATCTCTCTAATTTTCTTGTCTTTTAGATCTAAATGGATTATTTAGTTTTTGCTAAATATGTACACTGTCACACAAGCTTTGAAGGAAATGTTTTTATTTTATATTATGAAATAGACATTGCCTTAAAAGCTTGCATAGTAGGGTTGAATAATTAAGATTGATGCCCAGGGGCAAATAATTTAGGGATGTGTTTGGAAGGTACCATGTGAGTGACCATGGTAACAGAACAATTTTGCATCATATTTTCATGCAGGCAGGTAGTCCAAGGAATTATATAGAATTGATCTGATTCCTTGGGTAGTCCAAATAATAAGGCCATTACGAGGAAGGCTGACATTTTTTTTCTTCTTCTTCTCTTCTTTAGGTATTCTGTTATGAGTGTTATCCATCAATTTGTGATTATCACTAACAGTAGCATTCATGGTAAAAATAATTTGGAACGTTATAATAATACATGTATAAAATCTATCATTGTGACAAATATTTAAAATTTGTGCCAAATAAATAAATATATTTTTTAGTTCACTATCTTTTGTATATATTTTTAAGTATATTTAAAATAAAACTATGTACATGTTATAACAGGTAGGTTATACTGTAAGTTAGCAGAAAACAGCAGGTGTTAGCTGTTCTCTGATGGTGATAAGCCAGCGCTCAGTACAGACACTGTAAGACACTGTAAGATAATTTATGTATTTTATTTGGATTTTTGGATCTCCTGTACTTGGCGATCACAATACTGGTATACCAGTATTGTTAACAATACTGGAACAAAAAAATATTCCAGTATTGTATTCCAGTATTGTACCAGTATTGTTAATTTTCAAAATTTTACTGCAGTATTGTATTTGAGTACTCAACCAGTATTGTTTTAAGACTCTTTTAATTTGTTTAATGTCAGGTATTTTATGGTTTTGATATTTGCATGGCATCACCTGCATAACAATCAGTATCAATTAATTAGCATGATAAGTGCATGTATGCTAAAAAACTAAATGAGAACACTGTTAAAACAGATTTTAATAGTGAGGGATTTTAACATGATTAAAAAGATATACAAATGTAGTATTTATGGTAAAATTTACATGTTTAGAAATCCCAAATTGTCTATAAATCAACTTGATACAACCTTGATTCTTTAAAATATACAAGTTCAACATTTTTTTTAAATACATGTAAGTCTCATTTTTATACATACACAAGCCCTAGCTACCTATTAACAATTACACAAAATTAGGATGTTTTGATTACTAATCCTAATCATGCTTATTTAATCGTTACATGTACAACATGTATATTGTTTCACAAATTTGTTTTGTTTTATAGCCTGGGGTTTTTATAAATAATTAGCATTGATTAAACCATACACCTGTATATATATTCTAATATACAGGTCTATGGTAAAACTGTTGGTGTATTGTCATGAATTTGTTAAAACTGTATTGTAATGACAATGAAAGAAAAAAAATTATAGCCCCAAAAATACATATTATTGAAATATGCATGAATAGTAAATGTTTTATTTACTGTCAAATACAAATCATTTATGTACATGTATTTTATAGATGAAGAAATTTTGAAGCATAAAATATTATTATATTTTTTTTATATTTTTTTATTTCATGAAATATTCTTATTATCCAGCATGTCCAGTATTGTCCATTTTGACAATTTCAAGGGTATTGCCAACCCCGGGAAAACCCCAGGCCATCAATACTTATATTTAGCCAACCCAAATGTGCAAATACATTTTTTAAAACATTTTGGTTAAGTTTTCACTTTATGTTTTCATTAAAAAGTTTATTTCTCATCAAAATCAAATGAAACTTTCACATATAGTCATCCATTAAAATTTAGTCTGTTCATAATCAATACAATTTATTCTGAATAATTTCTTAGAAAGGCAAAAATGAGTTAGAAAAATCGCATTCTATCTAAAATATGTCTATGCTGAGAAAATAATTTGTTTATTGTTATCTCAGGTCTATGACATAATGTATTACTCAAGGAACAATATTGGAACATCAATATATTCCAGTATTGTTTATTTTTTGGAAACAAATCAACAATACTGGAATAAAATTTTGTTCCAGTATTGTTAACAATACTAGTATACCAGTATTGTGATTGCCAAGTACAGGAGATCCGGATTTTTACTTGGACGCCTTCGTAACAACAAAAGTAATGAAAAGGCCTTATAAGAGGTCTTAATTATTTGGACTAGCAGGCAGGAACAATACCAATAAATTGTTTTTGAAAAGTCCTCATAAAATAATTTTTTGACATTTACATGTAGATAACATGTCTGTTGATAAAAGCTGTGGTTTGATACTCTGTATACCTCACCCCAATTTCTTTATTATTATTGGTACTGTCAACTATTAATGAATAATGGTAAAATTATTGAAACATGACAGATATTTTTTTGCAAAAACGTGCACCTGTTTACAAACTGTTGAATTTTAAATTTAGCAAAACGAAATAAAAAATTTCGTTTCAAATGATATTTTTTGCTCATATTTTCTTCACAGAATTTAGTATAAATTAAGAATAATGAATAAAATTTAGTAATTAAATTGTTATAATTTAGAACAATAATCATAAACTTAAGGTTTTTTAAAATCTATAGTTTCGTTTTGTCTAGAAATATTCCTACCTACCGGTGTTTACTTCCGGTTGTCATTTTTCCACAACAACACCAAAATTATTTTGTTTTAAGGAACTCCTTGTAAAATGACGACAGCAAAAGACAAAATTATAGCTGACAAACTTTTGTTGCAAATTCAGTTTCTAAAATTTGCTATTGTGACAGTCTCATTGCCAGCTTTGTCTCTTTTGGTGGCATTTTTGTATGGCATTACATTCCAATTTAATGAAGTTAATGAAACAGTATGCAAGGTGTGCCATTTTTGTACATATTAAATTTTATATTTGCATCTACATATTTTAGAATTTAGTTTTCCATGTTGAAATGATTTATATAGTTTTAGTGGTGCCTGTACCGTATGTATGTGTATGTTTCCCATTGGCATTGCAAGGGGGGTGCACTCGGCTTACGCCCCTTTTTAAATTCGAAAAAAAAGTTAATTTATTTTCATATAAAATTGTGATTTTCTTTTAAACAAATGTGTCAATATCTTTCTATTAATTCATTGTCATATATTATTTTGATTTTCTTGAAAATACATCAATATCTTTCTATTAATTTATTGTCGTATATAATTTTGATTTTCTTGAAAAATATGTCAATATCTTTCTAATATGTTAACAATGCACCTCCTCTAAGGTCAAATCCTGGATCCATGCCTGACAATTGTACATATTTTGCTTAATACTAATATTTATATTAAATAAGATAATGGATATATTTTAGTGCTAAGGACTACGACTATCAACATAATTTGGGGCACATGCTAAAATGAGTAACCTGTACCCATACCAATTTTTACTTTACCAGTACCTGTTACCAATTTTGACTAACATATTGATATTAAAACAGCATGAACAGTGAAACTTTTTGCAATTACTCATGTACAATCACATGAAGGTTTCTGATAAAATATATGCAATGAACAGGTCTCTTTTGTTTTTCAAATCTTTATTTGAAGTTTCAACAAAATACAATTGAAGTTGTTGAAAAATTTTGGTCCTAACAAGAATAGAAGATAATGAGATGTGGAATAAGTGTACACGAAACAACCTACAATAATATGGCGTAGGCATTAGCCTAAAATCGGACGAAGTCTAAAATAAAAGAAATAATAAAAATAAAAATTTGAATAATTATTTTGTCAATGATTAAAAGCCCCTTTTATTTTAGTCTAAGACTTTAATCTCCCCTGACAATGATGTCATTTGCATTCTTGTTAGAATATACCTTGGATCAGTAATTATGCAAACTTGAAAATTGCAAATACCGTAATCCTTCTAATTGCCGCCCCCGGGGATAATAAGAGATTCATATTTCTGATTTCTGTCTTTTTGCGGAGGGGGTGTTTATTAGAAGGGGGCGTCAATTAGAAGGATTACGGTACCATCCAAATATTTGTGGACAACAGTAAGCGGGGACGAATTAACTTCTTCATGACGTCATTTCCCTGTCAGCAAATTTCGCGCTTCAGTAGACAACAAACAAAATGTCAACATTCCAGGTTTTGAAGATTTTTGGTGTCAGTATTTAATTCTCGGTCGTATTGACATCAGGAGATCGATTTAGCAACCTGGTGGAAAATAACGGCATGAAGGTTTGAGGATATCTCAAAGGATTGAAATTTTCCAAGGATACATCTCAGCATCTGAGGTAGGACCCTTTCTTTCCATTTTTAAATTTTGTTTTGTCATAGGCTGAGATAATGAGAGTAGCTAAATCAGTGCAAGGCTTATTAATGGTCATGGTGCATTATTGTTCGTATGTAAACATTCCCATATTGATTACGTTGACATGGTGTCATGTCGTTATCGGTGACGTCATTTAGTAATGTTTTAGTCTGTCGTCATGTAAACACGTCACCATATTGGAATCCATTGTTATGGTGTTTTGTGTAGGTCACATGCATGACCAACGTTTCGAATAAAGTTTCAATTTCGCACAAAAACTTGAAAAAAATTGTTTGAAAATTTAATTGGCTAAGAAATTATATTTTGGCTTCGCCAAAACATAATTTCTTTTAAGTTTCTTATGCAAAAACACAGCTAAAGCTGGCCTTCAGGGGATTATGGGATTGATTTACAAAATGCTACATCCGGTTTGCAACATTAATACACTTGTCATGTGACCTATATTCTACACTTAGTCGGACTTCGTCCGATATAAACTACAATTTAAAAAATCCACAATGGAACACAGACAGCAGCTTTCAATGTGACCAGTGGTCACTGCTAGCAGTTTTGCAATTTGCCCTAGATTGAATGTAAACTACATATGACTCAGCCCAATCCTAAAGTGTAAATGATAGACCCTCTTCTTGACAAAAAACAATAAACATAAATTGGACGAATACAAACATCAGCTTTGATAAAGATTCCAGTCTGCGTCCAGGATAAATGTTCCAAAGCTTTCTTTAAAATTATGTTTTTCATTGTATATTCCATGTAGTTTTTTTTTTCATCATTTAATTTTTATTTTGAATTCTACATGTATAAATGATCATTTTCTAAAGAACCACTTTAGTGAATCTGTTCTAACTTTATTGTAACATTCAAAATTAATTTGTCGTCAGGGCCTTTTGGGGACATTTGGTTTCCATGGGATAACTTGAGTAAACAGTGACCTATTGTAATGGAATTTTGATATGAAGTAAATATAACCACTAAAGGATGGTTGGTATTCATAATTGTATTTGGAGTTTGTTGCTATAACAGTTTTAGAAAAAAGGGCTAAAACAGGTGTATTGATAAAGTTGCTGTAGAATGTTTATCATTCATATTTTGATTTTTTTTTTATTGAATTCCTCATTACATTAATTCTGTCAATGAAATGTGTCAATGTGAATAATAAAATTTAACTTTGTACATGTACATGTATCTACACGAGCTTTAATGCCAATGTGCATGCCTTTCTCATATAAATAACAAAGTAAATAGGATATATTTTTATGCTTTCTCAAAATTACCAATGAAATGTGCTAGGGTTGTCATCAATAAACCATTAACAAATATATATATTTTTAGGTCTTAGTCACAAAAGCTTTCACTAATTCCAGCCCAAATAAATTGATCATACTGTTTTCCTGTTACATGTTTGTTATGCATTAGAAATTCAGACATGTCATTTACATGTATCATGTTTATAACAGTGATCTCCCCAGACATTTTTAATAGCATCCTGGTATTTTCAGTTTTCTCAATAGCATCTTTTGCTTTGAAACTATAGCATCACATTTCTTATGAAATAAATTAAAGATGATTTCAGATAGCTTCACATTTGAACCAGATAGCATCACATTGCCAGGATGCTAAAAGGGTCAGGGGAGAACACTGTGTATATGTAGCTACAGACAAAAATGCAGCTGTCTTTGATGACCATGTAGGTCTGTTACCATTTTAATGTTCCTTGGTGGGCCTTATTCTGTTTTGGGTTGTATGTGTATATATTGTACTCTTTGTACATCACAGATCTTACTTACAAGAAGTGTCTCCTAGTGTATTTCTTGGGATCACTTAATGTTTTATTGTGGGCAATGAATTATTTATGTTTTCATATATTTTTCAGGCACAAAACGTTGTACCATCTATAAGTGCTGTTACAGGAATCACCCCTGGTGCCTATGTATGGAGGATATGTATAGCATTACATTGTACACCTAGGTTTGGAGTGGGATTTGTTTACTACAATTATTACAAGGAAAGGGCGCAATTTGTAAATGAGAAATATAGAAACTTTTACATGAAACTTATTTCTCTAAACTTTTGGATTTATTCAATAGAAAATGCTTGTCTGGTAGCTGTGACTTATATATCAAATAAAGAAAATTATCGTAAGTACAAATATAAGTTTGGAAAACTTATTTGTATATATATGTAATAGAACAAGGGAATGATTTATATAAAGTGCAGTTTTGCTAAGCATATATATAGATGTATTTAAAAAATACAATAGAAAATAATGAGATGTGGAATAAGTGTACGCGACACAGCCCACAATTAAACGGCAATTTAGAAAAACCACAATGGACAACCGCCAGCAGCCTTCAACGAGGCCATTTGGCACTGCTCGCGGTTCTGCAATTGGCCCATGGTCTAAATAGAATGCATATAATTCAAATCCATCCCTGAAATAGTCATGGATAGACCCCCTTCTTAAACAAGGAACAGAAAACATCAAATAGACAAGTACAAACGAAAGCTTTGTCAAAGATTCCTGGCTTAGGAATTAATTAAATTAAATGCGGCTAAATATGTTATTGTGTAATGAAGATCACAACCAAAATGCCAATGAATACTCATGCCCTGACATGAATGAAAGCATTAACTGTTACTGTGTATTCTTATACTGAATTACTCCCTTTTGTATTTTAATTGATAGTGCAAAACCAAAGTAACACTAATTTGTATTCACCTGATAGGCACAAGTTATGAAAATCTTGGTATGCATGACAATGGCTTTTTTTATTATGCTGTAAAAAGGTGTCAAAGTGTAAAGTTTTGGATAAAACCAGTGATTGAGTTATTTTGCGATTTTTTTCAGCATTATTTTAGAAACAACAAAATTAAAAAAAAGAAAACAACAAAGCTATGAACAAACATTAACACTAAAATAAAATTTACTTATATGTACATGTAAACAACAAATTGTGAAATATGGTACTAAATGTTTGTACAGAATAAATTTGTTTAGGAAACCATAATTTTTACTTCCATTTATGTGCATGATGTACTTATGTTTGATATCTTGTTCTGTTGTAGCTCTACATGAGAAGATCTTTGTTGTATTTATGATTAGCTGTTGTTGTTACATGTTGCTGAACACAATCATCTTTAAATGGTCAAGATCAGGGCCTATGACAGAAAATGTAAGTAGGGGAAATAATTTTCTCTAATTTTCATCCAATTTATCAACCTCTCAACCAGTTGTGAAAAAAATATTTCTCACCTCTAGAGAACAATTTGTTCTCAGCGTGATTGCACGTGCAATTGATGAGTGACCTTTTGCAATTTCTTACCTGTAAACATTAGAGAAAAACCTTCTACAACTTAATTCTCGATGATTATGGAATTTCTAACATCTCGAGAAATAAATTTCTCTCGATGTTAGAAATTCCATAATCAACTCAATCGCGTTGTAGAAGCTATATGTCTTGGTTTTATCATTCATTGTAGAAAATCCGGTGTGGAAAAATTCGATGTGACAAAACATACAAAAATTAGCTGTAATTTAAAATCCACAACAAAAACAACCAAAATAAACTTTGATAAAATAGTATAAAAAAAAACTCACTGTCTCTCAATTAGTCTACATACAGACTATCAGAGAAACTCCTCCTAGACCACTAGAATAACTTTTATGAAGGAGAAACATGCATAAAAAGAAATTTTCTCACTTTGTTTAAAAATTTAGAGGAGATAATTGGACTTACTATATACATGTAATGTCTTCATCTTTTTTATGTTGTTAGTATAAACTGTAGAATATAATGCACCAGTTCAATCACTCACTAAACTGAACTGAAGTGAAATGAATCTGCAGTGTGCTTTAATTTTTGGTTCTATAATATTTACATGAAGCATAATCTTTACAAAAAAATGTGTATGTAACGGGGTTGATCCCCTTCGTATTTTAATTAGGTTTTATAGCCAGCATTTACTGTTGAGCTACATTTAGAGAAGTACTTCTTTAACTCAGTGGTAAAGCGTCTGACTACGAACCTTGAGGTCCTGGGTTTGAGTCGCAGTCAGGACATGTAGATTTTGTAAAGTAATTCATGCTAATCGGTTACATTGGCGCCCAACTCAAAAACACACAGTGGTTAGAAGGATTCTTAGACAGGGTTGTGTTGTGTTGAGAGTCAAACATTGAGGTATGGTGACTCTTGAGGAGGGAGAAGTGTAACGGGGTTGCTCCCCTTCGTACATTAATTAGTAGGTTTGATAGCCAGCATTTACTGTTGAGCTAAGAAAGTACATGTACTTCTTAAGCTCAGTGGTAGAGCTTCTGACTAAGAACCATGAGGTCCCGGGTTCGAGTCGCGGTCAGGACATCTCAATTTTGTAAAGTAATTCATGCTCTCCGGTTACATGTATAAATGTATTACTGTAAACTGGGAAATTTTCTCGCCATCTTTTTTTTCTGCGGTAGGTCATGCCAGTTTAAATTCATGTCATGTTATCGTCCATAGACTAAAATGGGAGATAATTATACCCCCCGCAAACAAAGTTTGGGGGGGTATATAGGAATCACCCTGTCTGTCTGTCTGTCTGTCCGTCTGTCTGTCTGTCCGTCTGTCCGTCTGTCCACATACCTCGTAAGCGCAACTCCTCCTAAACCCCTTGATGGATTTTGATGAAACTTTACACAAAGGATGTACACCATATGGAGATGTGCATGAAGAATTTTGGTTGCTATCAGATATCATTCAAGGGAGATAATTGGACTTAGACTTTTTAAACTTGGTGTTCAATGGGAGACCTCGTAAGCGCAACTCCTCCTAAACCGCTTGATGGATTTTGATGACACTTTACATGAAGGATGTACACTATATGGAGATGTGCATGAAGAATTTTAGTTGCTATCAGATATCATTCAAGGGAGATAATCGGACTTAGACTTTTTATACCCCCTGCAAACAAAGTTTGGGGGGTATATAGGAAACACCCTGTCTGTCTGTCCGTCTGTCCGTCCGTCTGTCCACATAACTCGTAAGCGCTTCTTCTCCTAAATTGCTGGGAGGATTTTGCTGAAACTTTAGATGAAGGAAGTACATCATATGAAGATGTGCATAAAGAATTTTCATTGCACTTGGACATCATTCAGGGGAGATAATTGGACTTAGACTTTTTAAAATACATTATTCAATGGGAGACCTCGTAAGCGCAACTCCTCCTAAACTGCTGGAAGGATTTTGATGAAACTTTACATGAAGGAAGTACATCATATGTAGATGTGCATGAAGAATTTTCATTGCAATCATACATCATTCAGGGGAGATAATTGGACTTAGACTTTTTAAATACATTATAATACATTATTCAATGGGAGACCCCGTAAGCGCAACTTCTCCTAAACCGCTTGATGGATTTTGATGAAACTTTACATAAAAGAAGTACATCATATGTAGATGTGCATGAGGAATTTTCATTGCAATCAGACATCATTCAGGGGAGATAACTGGACTTAGACTTTTTAAATACATTATTCAATGGGAGACCTCGTAAGCGCAACTCCTCCTAAACCGTGTGATGGATTTTGATGAAACTATACATGAAAGAAGTACATCATCTGTAGATGAAGAATTTGTATTGCTCTTGGTTATTATTGAGGGGAGATAACTGGACTTGAGATTTTTTTTTACAATACAGAGTCCAATATGAAGCGGGGGGTATCCTTTTGTGAGCTCGCTCACAGTATTACTTGTTAAACTTGGTGTTCAATGGGAGAGCTCGTAAGCGCAACTCCTCCTAAACCGCTTGATGGATTTTGATGGCATTTTACATGAAGGATGTGCATGAAGAATTTTGGTTGCTATCAGATATCATTCAAGGGAGATAATTGGACTTAGACTTTTTAAACTTGGTGTTCAATGGGAGACCTCGTAAGCGCAACTCCTCCTAAACCGCTTGATGGATTTTGATGACACTTTACATGAAGGATGTACACTATATGGAGATGTGCATGAAGAATTTTGGTTGCTGTCGGATATCATTCAAGGGAGATAATTGGACTTAGACTTTTTAAACTTGGTGTTCAATGGGAGACCTTGTAAGTGCAACTTCTCCTTAACTGCTTGATGGATTTTGATGAATCTTTACACAAATGATGTTCACCATATGGAGATGTGCATGAAGAATTTTAGTTGCTATCAGATATCATTCAAGGGAGATAATCGGACTTAGACTTTTTAAACTTGGTGTTCAATGGGAGAGCTCGTAAGCGCAACTCCTCCTAAACCGCTTGATGGATTTTGATGGCATTTTACATGAAGGATGTACAATATATGGAGATGTGCATGAAGAATTTTGGTTGCTGTCAGATATCATTCAAGGGAGATAATTGGACTTAGAATTGTTAAAGCGGGGGGTATCCTCCGTGAGCTCGCTCACAGTATTCCTTGTTATATTTGCATTGTTTTATTTTCATGTTAGAAAGGTATTAAAACACGAACATTGCAAAGGAAAACTGCTCTGAATATTTCCCAGTTTACAGTATCAGATTGGAACAATAATGGTAGAGACACGAAAAAAGTACCAACTAGCTTTTCATGGAATTGAAATTATTATCTATTCATCCACCTAAGGCCTACAAAACTCAAAAGCCTATGGAATTACTTTAGCTCTGTCTTATTTTATTAATACATGTTCATTTATTTTTCTTTATTTATAGGAACTGTTCTCATACAAGATCAAGAAATACATGTGGGTTGTAATCATGATGTCAACAGCAGTTCTTTTGTATTGTTTTGTGCTTCACAGAGTGTACTGTGTACCATTTGGTATGTTGATAAGCTATTGGCACGAAAAAAAATACCACTGTTATCTGCTTACTTCTTAAATTTGATCAGTTGCATGACCTGTAAGGTCTATCAACAATTTATTGTGACACTTAATCCAAAACTCTGTAATATTCTAGTACAAAGCTTAAGGGACTAGTGACCATTTGATTTTAATGAAGGGGGCGCTACAGATATTTTCTCGCCCTCTCTCATAATCATGTTTATTTTAGGAAAAATCAGGGTCTGGATTTTTTTTTAACCATTTTTCAGCCAAAAACAGCATCCTGCCTTTTTTAGCTCACCTGGCCAAAGGCCATGTGAGCTATTGCCATCACTTGGCGTCCGTCGTTGTCGTCCGTCGTCGTCGCTAACTTTTCTTCAAACTTCTTCTCCTCTGAAACGGCTGCACAGATTCAAACCAAATTTGGTCTGGTGGTACTTTAGGGTATCCCCCACAGAACTGATGTGGGGATTTTTGATTCGTCAAAAAACATGGCTGCCGTTGCTAAAAATAGACCAGGGGGGTCAGACTACTGTTTTTGGCTTGTAAATCAAAAAGTATAAGAGATAGATGAAATCTGATGCCACGCTACTGCTTCAGCATCAAAAGCTCTACTAAAGTCTCCATCGAGTCGAAGTTGTCAGATGACCCCTTATAGGGGTTATGGCCCCTTAAAGGCAAAAAAATAGTGTTTTTGGCCTATGGAATGAAAACTATTGCAGATAGAGAAAAGTTGTTGCTTGCTTAAATGTTCAGCTCATTTAGCTCTACAAAAGTTTCCATAGGGTCAAAGTTGTCAGATGACCCCTTATAGGGGTTATGGCCCCTTAAAGGCAAAAAATAGAGTTTTTGGCCCATAGAATGAAAACTATTGCAGATAGAGAAAAGCTGTTGCTTGCTTAAATGTTCAGCTCATTTAGCTCTACAAAAGTCTCCATAGGGTCAAAATTGTCAGATGACCCCTTATAGGGGTTATGGCCCCTTAAAGGCAAAAAAATAGTGTTTTTGGCCTATGGAATGAAAACTATTGCAGATAGAGAAAAGTTGTTGCTTGCTTAAATGTTCAGCTCATTTAGCTCTACAAAAGTTTCCATAGGGTCAAAGTTGCCAGATGACCCCTTATAGTGGTTAAGGCCCCTTAAAGGCAAAAAATAGTGTTTTGGCCTAAAGAAAGAAAACTTTTGCAGATAGAGAAAAGATGTTGCTTGCTTAAATGTTTAGCTTAATTAGCTCTACAAAAGTCTTTTTAGGGTCGAAGTTGTCAGATGACCCCTTTAAGAGGTTATGGCCCTTTAAAGGTGAAAAATAGTGGGTTTTTTTGCTTTGGAATGAAAACTATTGCAGATAGAGAAAAGCTTTTTATTGCTTAAACATTCAGCTCATTTAGCTATACAAAAGTCTTCAAAGGGTTGACATTAAGACCAGGTGAGCGATTCAGGCTCCTGGGAGCCTCTTGTCTTAATTCAAAGCACTGTTCTGATGTTTGGCATCCTGCATTTTTATTTCAAATTTCATCCGATAGCCCCTCCCCTAAAAGTCAAATGGTTGCTTCCTTAAAGTATAAAAAGTTCCTTGTTGAAAAGTGTCAATCTATGCAGATGAGCCTTTGTCAATATTTTAGTTGGCATTAAAAAAAAAAATAGCTAACAAAATTGCCAAGTAAGGATAATTATTCCATGATATACACATGATAAACATAAACAGACAAAATAATGTCATTCACGAAGAATGGGAATCAAAATAACAATGGTCCTGACACTTTATCAACTGTTATAAACAACAATTTATGGAGTTAACAAAAGGAAATTATTTGATTGAAAAACATCATGCATACATTAACTTTTTATTTTAATAAATGAATCTGGATGGAATCTTTGAATAACTGTTTGAGGTTTGTTATTTTGTACATGTAATGGAAGTGTGTTGGCCATTAAATAGAATTGTTTAAAGCGAATAAATGACCATCTTGTTCTTCTTTTTCAGCATTCAGTTTCTTTGCAGCCTCTGAATATTTTATTGCCTATTCAAACATGGCCTATCATGTAAGTGCTTATTACGAATTCAAAGACATCTCTGTGTCATTCGTTAGCTTGGAGTTCTGCCCAAATACCAATGGTTCAGCAGTGTCAGAAATGAATGGAAACAGAATATCACCTAGAAGACTCAGGCCAAGAGAAAAAGGAGAGAAAGCCTTTTGATGAAAACTATTGTTCAAAAGTTGAAGATTTTTTTATATATCAAGGACCATCCTAACAGCTTTAGAAGTAAAGTCAGAAATTATCCTAGTTTTATGAGGAATATAAAGTGGTTGTCTTAGAGAAAAGCATACAATCTTGTGTTGATAGCTAACATTTCTAATCGACTTAAAAGATGCAGCTAAAATTTCATTTTAGATTGGTTTTATTTTTATTCTTATTTAGGGGGTTTTAACCATATAAAATGTATAAACTGCATGGATTGTAAATTCGATGTTACTGAATTTTAAAAATTCAATAATTTTATATTTTGTTACATTTGTCTTTTCTGTTTTCAGATGCAATTGTTTTTTCTGTTATATTTATTTAACTTTTGTATGGTTTTCTCTAAGACAAACACTCAAATTGTGTTGTGATGCTGAAGATAATTCACTATGGATATCTTTTTTTTTTCTTTATCGTTTTGTGAGTCAGCTGTATCAAAATATCATTTTCAAATTTTATTTGGACTGATTTATGTTATTGTCCAATCTATATAGGAACTTACTTTTTAACCAAGGAATTAGAATACTTGTTTTAACTAAACTCCCATTCTTTAAAAAAAGTTGCCAATATACATGCAGGCCTTAGTGTTTTGTTGTTACTTAAGAAAATATGTTAATTACATTATAGCTTCAGTAACATAAAAACAGTCATTTTCCATTAAATATACAATGTACTCTAAATGTATATCATGGATATGTTATGTTCACATTATAACATGTAGAAAGGTTTTGTACAAGTAATAACATGTACAATTTGAGCAGGTTCATGTTAAATGAAAAATGCAAAAAGTCAGTTTTAACAGTTTTACAAAAGTAATTACATAAAATATTTTAAATTAGCATATACATTGTACATGTTATATGATGTTTAAATCTGTTTTTATTTTTATTTTTTTAGCTACATGCTATTAGACCCCTACATCAGATCTTATTTGTTTTCTTTAATTTAAATATACATGTATACACGTATATGTACAAACTTTTTTCACAAAAGATAATTAAGATGTTTTGTTACGAAATATCTGTAAAATATATCACATTGTGTCTTATTTAATATAGCAACCATTCAAAAAGTATTTGTTTCTAGTTATTGAAGTTTTATTCATTTTGAGTAAAAGATACATGTGTATGAAATTTGGAGTAAAATAAAGTTTTCTTATATAGAAATAATCAAATGTTTTATTAATATTAATAAGGTTGAAAATAATCTTACATTTTTTTTTGCACTAGAGAACTTTTTCATTTTCTCTACTGTTTATAGAAATGGTACACATGAAGCTTGTATTAAATCCAACATTCAATTTGCTACCAATATTTAGTGGACCTTGTCAAAACACTTTATTCTTAAGCTGCATGTATTTGTTTTTTCTTTAACAGAATGTTTTAATATGTATTTAAGCTTAGGGCTGTTCCAGAATTAATTGTGTGGGAGGTCGGGAGGAATTTCTATTACATATGTGGTGGGTGTTTTAGAAATAATTTGTGAAGAAACAATGATAAAAATTATGTATTTCTATATGGATGGTGGGGTAAAGAAAAAAGTGCTTCCCCCCTCTACACATTTAATTCTGGAACAGCCCTTATTGATTGTTGAAACCAAACTTATGTTATCAGCCTTAAAATAAAGCAGCAACCAACAGCTCCTATAAACAATATCATGAATATGAAATGTTATACCCCCACTCGTAAGAGAGGGGGCTATATTGCAATCACCTTGTCCGTCCGTCTGTCCGTCCGTAACAAACTTTCGTAACATATTTCTCAGCTTCTACTGAAGGGATTGATTTCAAAATTGGTATACAGCTTTATCATGATGAGTTGTATGGTGCCTCCCCTTTCCAGGTCAGTCACGCATCTACTTCCTGTTTTCTGAGCCGACTTAGACTTATTTAAGGGTCAAAAATAGACAATTTTTCGTAACAGATTTCTCAGCTTCTACTGAAGGGATTGATTTCAAAATTTGTATACAGCTTTATCATGATGCGTTGTATCGTGCCTCCCCTTTCAAGGTCAGTCACGCATCTACTTCCTGTTTTCTGAGCCGATAGATTTTTCAAGGGTCAAATATAGACAATTTTCTTAACAGATTTCTCAGCTTCTACTGAAGGGATTGATTTCAAATTTGATATACAGCTTTATCATGATAAGTTGTATTGTGCCTCTCCTTTCCAGGTCAGTCACGCATTTACTTCCTGTTTTCTGAGCCAACTTAGACTTTTTTAAGGGTCAAAAATAGACAATGTTTCGTAACAGATTTCACGGCTTCTTCAAAAGGGATTGATTTCAGATTAGGTATACTGCTTTAGCATGATGAGTTGTATCGTGCCTCCCCTTTTCAGGTCAGTCGCACATCTATTTCCTGTTTTCTGAGTGGTCGAGTGGGGGTAACCTTAGCACGACTAAGTGCAACCCCTTGTTTTTCTCAAATTACTTAATTTGCTTTAAATGTAAAATTCTAATGAAAATAAACAATCAATCCAGCATGCATGAAAAACATACCGCTGATATATATATTTTTTTTAATTTATTTGAAAATAATTATTAATGCCTTTTATTAAAAAGTTTTATTTGAACTCCTTAATTTTTTAAAATGAAGGTCCTGGTGTTCTTGTACATTTTTATTGTTTTAGTCATACCAATTAGTTGTAGATAATAGTTTGAGTTATTTATTGTATTTTATTTAATATCATATATAATATAATTTATAATTTTATAATCTGTGTTACTAAATTGAAAAAACAAATCAAATAAATTGTGGCAGGTTTTATAAAAAGGAATTGACAATTTTGTGTAATTAAATTGTATTAATTAAGTCATATTCTAGTCAACATTTCTAAATGTTAACATTTTAAATAAAATTTTTTGAATTAAGCTTTATTTAACTAAAAAATTCATTTGAAATGCCTGTACAAAATCAAGATCATTGTGCTTCAATTTTGCTCTTTTTGTCTTTTCTTCCTAAACATTTGAGAATACAAGAATCTAACACCGGTGTTAGGGCAAGATAAGGAAATCTCCGACACCCAGAGGGTAAGATTTCAAGTCTGCTACGAGGCTCTGCCGAATTGAAGATGTAAAGAAATCTTACCCAAGGGTGTCGGAGATTTCCTTATCTTGCCCTAATCATCGGTGTTTGATTATTTTTCTCACTAAACCCGTAAATTGTACAACGTGAATTTGTTTACAAAACATAGCCTGACGTAAACAATAGAGTTACGTCTCTTGGAAACTGCACTAGGCTATCTCACATTGGGTGGTGTGAGACAGAAAAATCTCACAACGCTAAAAATAGGAACTGTCCTGTCCAAAAAGTGAGAATGGTCATTCCAGCTTAGTAATTTTGTTAATTACCTTATTAATGTGAATATCTTTTGTAATTCTTAGCAGTAAATCTTACTTTTTAGGTTTCAAACAAAATAAGAAATAAATTTTCTATGTTTTTTTTCGGGTTTTTTTTTTTTTTTTGCTTTTGTTAATTTTTTTTAAGCAAAATGATCTGATGTTAACAAGTGCTACACCCTGATTTTTAGCTCACCTGACCCGAAGGGTCATGTGAGCTATTGTCATCGTTAAGCGTCCGTCGTCCGTCGTCCGTCGTCTGTCGTCCGTCGTCCGTCCGTTAACTTTTCTTCAAAGATCTTCTTCTCTGAAACCACTGAAGGGATTGCATTGATACTTGGTATACATGATCTTTAGGATGTCCTCTACCAAGTTTGTGAATTATATTCATGTCGACCAACCAAGATGGCTGCCGTTGCTAAAAATAGAACAGGGGGGTCAGACCATTGTTTTTGGCTTATAACTCAAAAAGTATAAGAGATAGAGAAAATCCGAAGCAACCTGCCTTGTTCAGCATCAAAAGCTCTACAAATCACTCCATTGAGTCGAAGTTGTGAAACAACTCCTTATAGGAGTTATTGCCCTTTAATCATCAAATTTGACCGTTTTTGCAGTTTTTGGACAATATCTTGAAAACCGTTAGAGCTAGAGGAAAAGTTAGCATTGCAGAATTGTTGAGCTCATTGAGATCTACAAAAATGATTTCAGGGTCTAAATTGTCAGATCAGCCGTTTAAGAGTTATTCCCCTTTAACTGTTTTTTCCATGAATTTACACTGATTTTCAAAAATCTTCTTCTTTAAAACTACTGAAGGGATTGCATTGATACTTGGTATACATGATCTTTAGGATGTCCTCTACCAAGTTTGTGAATTATATACATGTCGACCAACCAACATGGCCGCCGTTGCTAAAAATAGAACAGGGGGGTCAGACCATTGTTTTTGGCTTATAACTCAAAAAGTATAAGAGATAGAGAAAATCCGAAGCAACCTTCCTTAATCAGCATCAAAAGCTCTTCAAATCTCTCCATTGAGTCGAAGTTGTGAAACAACTCCTTATAGGAGTTATTGCCCTTTAATCATCAAATTGGACCGTTTTTGCAGTTTTTGGACAATATCTTGAAAATCGTTAGAACTAGAGGAAAAGTTAGCATTGCAGAATTGTTAAGCTCATTGAGATCTACAAAAATGATTTCAGTGTCTAAATTGTCAGATCAGCCGTTTAAGAGTTATTCCCCTTTAACTGTTTTTTCCATGAATTTACACTGATTTTCAAAAATCTTCTTCTCTAAAACTACTGAAGGGATTGCATTGATACTTGGTATACAAGATCTTTAGGATGTCCTCTACCAAGTTTGTGAATTATATACATGTCGACCAACCAAAATGGCCGCCGTTGCTAAAAATAGAACAGGGGGTCAGACCATTGTTTTTGGCTTATAACTCAAAAAGTATAAGAGATAGAGAAAATCCGAAGCAACCCTCCTTAATCAGCATCAAAAGCTCTTCAAATCTCTCCATTGAGTCGAAGTTGTGAAACAACTCCTTATAGGAGTTATTGCCCTTTAATCATCAAATTTGACCGTTTTTGCAGTTTTTGGACAATATCTTGAAAACCGTTAGAGCTAGATGAAAAGTTAGCATTGCAGAATTGTTAAGCTCATTGAGATCTACAAAAATAATTTCAGGGTCTAAATTGTCAGATCAGCCGTTTAAGAGTTATTCCCCTTTAACTGTTTTTTCCATGAATTTACACTGATTTTCAAAAATCTTCTTCTCTAAAACTACTGAAGGGATTGCATTGATACTTGGTATTCATGATCTTTAGGATGTCCTCTACCAAGTTTGTGAATAATATACATGTCGACCAACCAACATGGCCGCCGTTGCTAAAAATAGAACAGGGGGGGTGTCAGACCATTGTTTTTAGCTTATAACTCAAAAAGTATAAGAGATAAAGAAAATCGGAAGCAAATTTTTTTGTTCAGCATCAAAAGGTCCTTACAGTAGTAATTGCCCTTTAACTGTTTTTTCTATTAATTTAAACTGATTTCCAAAAATCTTCTCTGAAACCACTGAAAGGATTGTTTTGCAACTTTGTATACTTGAAAGTTTGTGAAATTTATTCAAACTTTGGCATAAGAGATCAGGTGAGCGATTCAGGCTCCTGGGAGCCTCTAGTTTAAATTAGATGCATAATTATTTTACAGAAATATAGTTTAAAGTAGTTATGGAAAATTTAATTGTTGCAAAGATAAAGTCTTTAAAAGGCCTTTGGATTTAGACTGAAACATTTTAAGGTTAGAGGTTACAATTTTTTTTAAATTTTTTTTTTTTGGGGGGGGGGTGAAAAAATGCATGAATTGTATCATTTGAAATCAATTCAAGAAATTATCAGAGGCGGATCCAGGATTTTAGTTTAGAGGACGTAAAAACAATTTGTAGTTGTTTTTCTCATGATTTTTGTCAGTTTTAGGACGCATATGCCTGATACGCCTTTCCTGGGATCTGTTCCTGAGTATTAATGGAAAATTTTGTTGTGGTCATAAAAATATTTAAAGATTTTGGTCTTAGTTAGTAAAAATATTTGTTAAAAGAAACAATATAATGTCAATGCACCAATATCATAAAAAAGTGGAAACATTTTTCCCAACATGTTAACATTATAGATTGAAACTATTTTTATGATTACAATATTTTCTTATTATATTTTTCTTCTTTTCAAGACATTTATTGTACTATTAAACAACCTCTCTTAGAAATTTTGAAAGTTGTAACTAATGATGTCAAGACCATTCAATATAATAATTTCCCTGCTGCCAACTTTTGAAATTTTTAAATCAGACTTTTAATTATTTCTGTGATGTTTAACATTATAATTTCTATAAACTGAGGACTTAAAGATTGGGAAAGCCTGTGAAAATCACAAAGAATGGCAGCCCTGTATTTTTTTTGGTTCAGTTATGTTGTTGAATCCTTCATGGTTTTAAACCACTTCAAACAAACATCAGCTGTATATTTTTTATACTTTTATTAAAACCTATAATATAGGTTGATGTGGATGATTGTTACTAAGATAAAATGTATTCCATGTGTACATGAATAAAGGTATTCATTGCAATTGTTAAATGTCACAGTTGTTATTTAAATGTATTCAAATGTATATTATCAAGAAATGTTACAAGTAATAATTGTGTTTCTTTATTTCACAATGAAGTTGCCTCTATATTTATTCTTGATCTGTATCAGAATAGAAAGTATCAAAGTTCAGGTTGTGGTCAAATAAAAATGGTCAACTTAATTTGAGAGTATTAGAGGTTGTGGTGTAGAAAGTCTTGTGATTTTTTTATGGACAAAGAATACTATGCAAGTTTATTCCAACAACAAACAATTAGGTGCCAAGTGGTCAATATAAAATTAACCATATCAAAGCATTTCAAATATAGAAACTTGATATACCTTTTGATAAGATAAGTGCCCAATAGGTTAAATCATGCCATATTTTTTAAGATACTGATAATTTCATTCTGTGTACATTAAATAGCAGAACATAAAATTATTTATTGGTCAAGTTTCAGTGAAGTCAGATGACCAGCAGTGTCAAATTGAGACTTTGTCTAAAAAGTTTGCAGGACTAGTCAAAAGATTCATAATGTGCCACAGGTTGTTCAAATAATGACACGCAATTGCCAGTAAGCCAGTCAAGAGGTCTTTGCACTATGATAGAAAATAATGAGATGTGGAATAAGTCTACATGACTCAGCTCACGTAAGCAGCAGTAATTAAGTACCACACCAGAAAACCACCAGGAGCCTTCAACGAGGATAGTTGGGCTGCTCACCATTCTGCAATTGGCCCAAGGTTATATAAATGCATATGATTCCAATTGAGTTAAAGTTTGTTTTTGCCTGCAAAAACAGTGTCTCCCCCCTTTCACCCCAAAAGTTGTAAGTTTCAAAAGGCCAAAACTCCAACAAAATTTTGGGGATCAAAATTTCCTTGCAACTTGCACAGCTACATATGGTGTCCTTCCTGTATACCAAGTTTTGTTTTGTTGAATTGGCTTCAGTAGTTTCAGAGGAGTTGCGCTGACATGATGACAATGAGGATTTTCACCAAATTTCTAAGTTCAAAGGGCCATAACTACCACAAAAATTTAAAGATATAAATTTCCTGGTAATATGCATTACTTCATATGGTGTCCTTCCAAAAACCAAGTTTGTTGAAATCCGCTCAGTAGTTTCGGAGGAGATGCGCTGATAAACTTTGTGACGGACGGACAGATTATATCTCCCCATAATTAGTCAAAGATAGACTCCCTTCTTAAACAAGGAACAAACCTTCTTAAACAAGGAACAGAAAATCAAAAGACAAGTAAAAACAAAAGCTTTGGTTGTAATCCTACTACATAGAGGTTTTTGTTGTCTAGCCTGCGAAGCAAAGCAGAACATAGGTGTAACTTTACGGCAGCGTTAACTTTTTGGGTAAGGTTTTATGAGCACCTCCATATCTAAATAACTATAAGTCCTAGGTTGCTGAAACTTGGTATGCATATGCCCCAGTAGCAGCTTAGCACAGATGCATCCCCATCTTTTGACCTTGACCTTGATTTTTTTGGTTGTGTGACTTTGATAATTTTTATTGCATATACAAATTATAAATGTATTTGCAATACATTGAAAGTATTAACATCTTTTTTTGTGAGCGTAAATGCTGTTTTTGTGCAAAATACAGGTGCATACTTAACCTTAATACAACAAGAGGCTCCCAGGAGCCTAAATGGCTCACCTGGTCTTGATGGCAACCCTATATTTTGTAGAGCTAAATGAGCTGAACATTTAAGCAATCAACCGTTTTTCTTTATCTACTATAGTTTTCATTCTATAGGCCAAAAACACAAAAACTGTTATTTTAGGGGCAGTAACCCCTATAAGGGGTCATCTGACGACTTTGACCCTATGGAGACTTTTGTAGAGCTTTATGCGCTGAACATTTAAGCAAGCAACATTTTTTCTCTATCTGCTAATAGTTTTCATTCTAAAGGCCAAAAATATAAAAAAGGTTATTTTAGGGGCTGTAACCCCTATTAAGGGTCATCTGACAACTTCGATCCTATTGCGACTTTTGTAGAGCTATATAAACTGAACATTTAAGCAAGCTTTTCTCTATCTGCTATAGTTTTCATTCTATAGGCCAAAAACATGAAAAAGGTTATTTTAGGGGCCGTAACCCCTATTAAGGGTCATCTGACAACTTCGATCCTATTGAGACTTCTGTGGAGCTAAATGAACTAAACATTTAAGCAAGCAACAGCTTTTCTCTATCTGCTATAGTTTTCTTTCTATAGGCAAAAAACATGAAAAAACATCATTTTAGGGGCTGTAACCCCTGTAAGAACTTCGTCCCTATGGAGACTTTTGTACAGCTAAATTAGCTGAACATTTATGCAAGCAACAGCTTCTCACTATCTGCAATAATTTTCATTCCATAGGCCAAAAACATGAAAAAACATTACTTCAGGGGCCGTAACCCCTATAAGGGGTCATCTGACAACTTGGACACTATGGAGACTTTTGTAGAGCTAAATGAGCTGAACATTTAAGCAGGCAACAGCTTTTCTCTATCTGCAATAGTTTTCATACTATAGGGCAAAAACATGAAAAAAACGCTATTTTTCACCTTTAAGGGGCTGTAACCCCTATAAGGGGTCATCTGACAACTTGGACCAAATGGAGACTTTTGTAGAACTTTTGATGCTGAAGCAGTAGGGGTGCATCAGATTTCATCTATCTCTTATACTTTTTGATTTACAAGCCAAAAACAGTAGTCTGACCCCCCTGGTCTATTTTTAGCAACAGCGGCCATGTTTTTCGACGAATCAAAAATTGGGATACCCTAAAGTACCACCAGACCAAATTTGGTTTGAATCTGTGCAGCCGTTTCAGAGGAGAAGAAGTTTGAAGAAAAGTTAACGACGACGACAGACGACGACGGACGCCAAGTGATGGCAATAGCTCACATGGCCTTTGGCCAGGTGAGCTAAAAAGTGTCTGTGTTAACAATTGAAATTGGGATTGATTTTCAGATCTGTTGCTCACTCACCTACATACTATTTAACAAAATATGGCCATTTTTGACTGACAAATTTTAACATTTCAGACTTATAAAGAATATCTAAAAAATTACCCGTTGATGACATGAGATTCAAAAATACAATAAGGTATGTGATGGCTTGGATAATAAACAATGCAAATATTCTGATACCATTTTTTATTTTAGTCAACAAATCAACAGACTGAAGTAACAGAATTTGGTGGTTGAAGTAACAAATGTTGTAATGGTGTAAAGAATAATAATAGAATGTGAAAAAATATGTATAGGTCTATTGTAACATGAGATAGGAGTTATTACAAATGTAATTTATACACAAGAACTGTTTAATGCTACTGTAATATACTTATCTATAATTTGTATATCAGTTTATATGCTAGATGAATTGCTAAGCAATCATTCATTATTGTCAACCATTTTCCAAAGTTTACAAAAATTAAAACTTTTTTTGCAAACCCTCCTCCCTACTTCAACCATTTTGTGAACTGGGCATCCAGGGGGAATAGTTGTCATTGAAATTCCATTACTTTTGTGCATGTTATCTTTTTAGCGTAATATAACTACAAATTTTAAGCTGATACAAAAGATCATTCACAAAATGCTCATATTATTTATTAGATTTAACACAAACTTTTATTATGTCATTGACCTGTGAGAAAAGGTATGAACATATAAAAAAATTCAACCTCCTTCCCCTGCTTTTCACACTTTGGAAAATGAATGATAATTATGGTTGACCCCTTCAAAAATTCCCAAGAAAAGTCTACCCAATTTGCTATTAATCATGGAGAAATTAACGATACAAAATAAATAAAGTATTAAAAAAATGATTTTACCAATCTTCAACAAAGTTGAATTACCTACAGTATTAGCAAAATGAAATGTATTTCAAAGATATATTTTTTATATTTCAATGAGATAAGATAATCATTTGTAATGGACAACCAGATGCAAAAAGCCATGCTAAGCCATTAGTTACTACATGTATACACACCCAGATTCTGTTTATACTCCTTGATTAACACAATATATTTTATCACATTGAATACTGACCAGTTTGACTGAAAGCAAGCATCTTACAGACATTACTCATGTTAATACTGTAAACACAGAAATTTTTGTGGAGTATTATTTTCACTATTATGTAATGCTAATTTTTCTATTGGGAGATATTTCATGTTACTTTCTTTTTATTTACAATCTTTGCTGAAAGAGTAATTTGTGTGAGGGATATTTTCACACATGTTTTGTAATAGCTGAATAAGCAAAGAGAAATCTCCACTTGAAAATTTCAACATTTACAGTAATAATTCAAACATGTTACAAACACACATACCTGGTACATATTTTTTTATTTTTCCTCATAGGAACAAAGTTAATTCTAAGAACAAAATATCAAAATCTACAAAGCTTCATATCCAGGCATGACAATAATAATTTATTTTCATACATTTTACATATTAAGTCCATCTACACGTAATTACCTTCCTTTATAAAGAAGACGCCCCCCCCCCCCCCCTTAATCAACTTAATCCCATGTATAATTATGCATTTCCTGTTTAATTGGGTTAACAATGAGGAAAAATTTACATGTACAAAAAAAATGCACATACAAGTTATTATTGTTTTAAAAGACATTTTCTTGAATTTGTCCTAGAAACGAAAATATAATTGACAAATAACTCAATTATGATAATAAGTATACTTTGAGAATTTTTTTTATGAATCAAAGGTGAATGATAGTCTTTTCATTGCACCTTTTACTTTCTAATAATGAAGTTTGAAATATCTTCATGAATATGTTACGAAAAATTAATTTCATTCAAAGATCAATTAGCAGCTTCAGGTGATTGTTTAAAAATACAAAATTTTATTCATCATATCATGGATAAAATTTTTCATCTGGTTGGCTCCAATTGGGGAATTTAAATTTATAAATTGATTTAAAATTATTAATTCCTATCATATGATTTTATATTGAGAAAGCATGTAGTAGAAATTAGTTTAAAAGAAATGACCACAATATTTGTTTAGTCTAATTTAATAACATACTCACACTCACTCAGTTACACAAAAGTGTGTGCCAAATTTTTTAATTTTATTTCCTCAGAGACAGAAAAAATGTTGTGGTCAGAAGACTAGGAATTGCACAAAATTTGTAAAAGGGCTTTAAAAACAGAATACTGGTATTTATTTTCATGGGTTCCATTTTTAATAAGTAGTGATTAATCATGTTAATGGAATTCAAGTATAGAATGTTAAATACTTAAAATTGTGGATAAACCCTCCTCGTAAAACCATGAAATTGGATGCCAAACAATAATACTTTTAAAATGTTTTGTAAATAAAGAAATAACTTAGAAATGATCTTAAATGATTGACTTCTATCTACTTCTTTAAACAATCTAAGTTAAAAAAAATGTTAAAGATTTTAAAAATAGATTCTATTAAAGTCATTGCCATTTAACAGTCAATTTACTAGAATAAAAAAAAAAAAAATAAAAGCTTTTATTAGTAGAATGGAAACCTTAATCCAACAAACTCATATTTGATCTTAATAACAATTTGCTCCAGGTATATGTTCTATACTACTTTCATTAATAGAAGAGAGATTTTAATACAACTAGAAATGTGTCTATGAGCCACAGGATGGCCCTCCCGTTCTTGAAATATTATTGACCCCCAACATGCCCAATGTGTATTACCTGAGATATGGACCTTTACCAAGAAATAAATCAAGTGTTCATGCGTAGAATATAGGTCGCAGTGACCTAATTTCTTGTAGGTGGTACCATGTTACCAAAGCTCATCTAGTAGTGAAATATCATTGACCCTTAACATGAAGTATCTGAGATATGGAGCTTAACCAAAGTCGTTCATGCATAAAATATAGTTCACAGTGACCCAATTTCTATTGATTGGTGTCATGTTACCCAAGACACATCTAGTGGTGAAGTACCATTGACTCCCAACATATAGTATCCGAGATATGGACATTAACTAAGAACTTAACCAAAGTCATTCATGCGTAAAAAAATATAGGTTGCAGTGACCTAATATCTGGTGGGTGGTGAAGGCCTACCAAAGACCTATCTAGTGATGAAATATCATTGACCCCCAATATCTAGTGTTGAAGTTATGGACCTTTACCAAGAACTTAACTTAAGTGTTACGAACAGACGTACGTACGTACGTACAGACCGACAGACGGACAAGGCGATTCACATATGTGGTCGGGCCATAAAAATGTGTACGTTTTTTTAGGAATGAATTGTAAATTTTTGGGGGGAAACATGTTACAATAATGAAATGAAAAAATACAAAATAAACAAATATCACAAGACATTTTGAATCTCAAGAAATAGAAAAGACACTTTTAAATAATCAGTTTCTAAAACTTTCTTTGAAAACAAAGTAATATAATCAATGTTTCACCATACAAAAGTACATGTACAACATACAATTCATATATCACAATTTCTTTAGGGCTATGTCATTAAAATTTATATGGAGAGTGTAGAATACATTTTTAAATATATTTCTTTAAGGTTAGGGGTACATTTTTTGTCAAAAAAAAATGACTGCACTGTAATACAAAACCTTAATTCTGCTAGTGGTATTATTATGGAAGTAACCCTTTCAAATTGCTGCATTCCACTACATCTTTATAAATTTTAATGGAAAAGCTCTTATCATGCATTAAGTAGAATTACACATTTTGTTTTCATTCTGGTGATGACTCAGTCAATTCACCAACAAATGAGTCAAATTCAAACACATTGGACTCAAACATTGACAACTGGTCGGTTATCTGTTCTAACGTCTCGCACACTGTGGGCTCTTCTTTAAACATGGACAGGCTTGGAGCCGTTGTAAAGTCTCTGTAAAATTTTCCTAGGTCTGTGTTTGGATCTGCTCCAGCAAATGGTGTTTTCTGAAGAAAAAAAAGGTATAATATCTAAATAAGACAATTATTCCAACATGCATGACATGTCAAATAGCATCAATGGTTAAACATATTCTGGAGAGATCCAAAATTTCATGTTTTTAAAAAATGAAAAATAGCAAATACATGTACATGAATATCTATTTAAACAAACGGTGCTTAAACTTCACAAAACTAAATACTAGTAGTTCATTACTTTAAATGGATGGTTTTTTTATGTAGGTATACATTTATTCCCAAAAACCAGTATTTTGAGAGAAAATAAACAGACAAAAATGAATATTTACTTGGGATTTATGTACATTTATATTGTAAAGTATTGTTGTATTTGCAGGTTGCAATGCTCTGAAAAAGGTCCCTATATTTCAAAATAAATCTTATCATAAATTGTATTTTGCATACACCAGTAACTAAAATAGTGATGCTTTCTTACTGAAAATGAATTTCACTGGTTAACAATATAATTTTTATTTATTGAGAACTAAATGTAATTTGTTTGGTTAAAAGTTGAATGTTTTCCATTCTTACCAATTCTACCATTACAAAATCATCTGGTGGTAACTCCTGACTAAGTGAACTGTGATTGGATAAAATACTGTCATGTGACTTAATACAGTCCCCACTTCCTTGGTTACGGCTTTTATCACTATCACACGATGAGTCATTTCTCGTTTTCACCATTTCTTTCACATTTAACACTGTTTTATCATCAACTTTAATATCGTCCTGTATAAGGTTAAGAAATGGGATGTCCTCCAAGTCAGATTTACTGTCTCTGTTTATTTTATTGTCTGCAAAGGCCCCTATACGTTGATAACTTGTAAAGCTTGTCTTTTTCTCTGGGTTACTGAAAACAAAAAAACAATGATTACTATTGAATGTATAAATTATAAAATATAGTATACAAATATAATTATGATATCGTGTATGTATTTCAATCAAATGTAACAATTTTTTTTACGATTAATGCTGTTTCAAAAAACTTGAAAAATGTGCAATTGTATTTTTACTGTTTAGTCTTTGAAAGAACAAAATGACTATCCATACTTGTACAATTGGTGATACTTGGAAAAGGAATAAATCTTTGTTTTTCAAGCTTTTACCAACAAGGTAAAAAAGTCAGGATTTTTTTTATACCTGTGAGATTTTGGCTCTGGTCTCTGTTTAGGATCTTTGATACCAATTGGTTGTGATCGAGGTATATGACTGTTCTTTAGAATGTTGTCACCAGGACTGTTGGTGAAGGTAAAAACCTGTGTCTCATCTGATCCTTGGCATAACTCGTCTGCAACACTTTCACTGAAACATAAAATCAGCAATGACTATAGCAGTGCACTATACTTTAATAAATTACTTTAGATCAAGACCAATCTGCATGCTTAAAACATGCAATAGATAAGAACACGATATAAAACGTTCAGATGATATGTTTACATTTTGAAAACTTGTGTTATTTCTCAATGGATGAGGTTTTTGAACAAGTGGGGTTCAAAATGGGGGTTTTTATTTATAAATTGTTTTAAAATTATTTTTTTACTATCATACGATTTATGAATTAAGAGAACATGTAATTGAAATTAATTCATAAGAAATGACCACAATATTTTTTCTGTCTATTCAAAATAACATTTTAAAATGTTATTTCTTCATAGACAGAAAAACATTGTGGTCATTCCTTAAATAACAGTGCACTATACTTTAAGCATGTTTTAGCTAATATAAGCAGTGCAAATGTGAAGAGTGTTTTTGCATGTTTAGATAGACTGAGCATTTATCATGACTTGCATATACATGTGTAGATTACACATGACTGCAATTGAATGTTCAAGACATGTATGTTATGTAGAAGTCTCTAAGAAAAGAAATATAACATATTTATATTAAACACAGATCACTCAGATTTTTATTCATAAATTAGAAAACATAATATGGAATCAATATTGATTACAAATCAGCTTACCCTAATAAATTGAGCACATGACAATCTGCAACTGTTGAAGGCATTTAAAATCAAACTTCAATCTCCCTTTACAAAATTTACTAGAATCTTTTTTTTATAATATTTGAATCTTGTGTATCCCTTTTGAAAAAAAGTACAATAATATATCTGTGTGTATATATGCACATCTCAACATATTGCAGGAAACAATACATATATATATATATGTGATTGCCTATTGAAAAGTTTCAATTACTGAAAGTTTAAAGTTATATAATCTCTCAACCAAACAAATGCAATTCTATTTCCTGATTCATTGGTGACCAGGATAAAATTAGTACTGATTCAAGACAAGGAAGATTTCAGATATAGATTTCATCAATAAAAGAAGAAATTCCTACTATTACTTCCTTATATGCAAGTATTTTAATAATAAACAATTTTTTTATCAATTACATGATTTGCTGATATTGTTATGCAATAAGGTTCAAGGAAAACGATATATTCTTTAATTTGTGATATGACAGAATGAACAGAAACAATAACTTTAAAAGTTTTCAAATTCAAGGGGTTCTATAAGAAAATTTGATTTGTTATCATTATTTCTTCAAGAAACCTGAAATTGTGAAAAAAAGGTAATACATCCATGACATCATGTAGTATTGTATGTTGTGTACTTTTATGGGCACAAATTATTGTGGACTTTGAAAGAAAATATGGATTACAAGTGTTTAAAAAGTACATTTATATGTCACATGTATGTACATTCAACATTTGTTCAGAATAAAACATGATTGATATTTTTTCATGTTTGTATGTTCATACAACTTATATACATGTATGTTTTTCCAGACATCTCCAGACAAACTGTTAATAAAATATATTCCTAGATAAGATGAATTTCAATTGATTAGTTCAAGTGTAATTTGATAGATTTTGGCAGGCCAGGGGCTTTCCAAACTGTTAAAGACTTATTCTTGACAATTTCATCATAATTAAAGTGTAACCATAATAGCTCTGTTAATTTTTTTTCACATAAAATTTGCACAATTTTTCTTACATTCATGACATTATGGCAAATACATTTTCAACATCTAATTATCATGTATGCTTAGTCATGTTAGTTTTGTGACAATAGTATTTAGTAAATAAGACCAATCGTCCATGAAGACCACAATGATTTGTTCTTATGTACATGATGTATATGATTCAAATGTATACTACATGTACATTATACACTGTAGATCAACACATACAAGAGTTTTATACATACTTTCTTTTGTATCCTAATGAACATGGTTTGGGTGTCGTTGGTCTTTTAGGACTATTGTCTTTCTTGAAATGGTCATCTTTAACTTCAAACAATGCTTCTTTTGCAGTTTTTTGTGGTGTTATTAAAAGTTTTGTTCTGTATGCAAGATTAATATTTATAGTGCCAACTGGTGTAGGGACAGATCCGACTTTGGTCGTCTTGTAGTCTTCACCAAGCATGTAAAACTGTGGTTCGCCATTGTAAATTTTATAACAAATCACAAAGTCGTCTGCTCCCTGCTGTCTGGAAAGTTTATAGGCTGGAGTTACACGTGACACACTTAGTAAAGATTTCAGAGCAACGCTCATCCGATTATACACGGCATAGCAAACTTTAACATTTGGGTCACAGGAATCATTGTTTAAATTGATGTACCATGTTTCCAAAATCATTGTGTCTCCTTCTGCAGTTTTTAAAGAAATTTCCACGCATATACATTGTCCAAGTAAGGTTGACTGTCCTGATAATGTCTTCTTTGCCTCCGAATGCACCTCAGTAATGTCTTTAATTGCTAAGTTAAACTAAAAAAGATAAATGTAAACATTTTAAAATGACTACAAGAACTATTTGAATAAATTTATGTCTGCTAAAAGACTTGAGTTGAGAGTGAAGTTTTACATGTAAGTACCGATATATTGCTTTGCTATATTCAAAATAATTCATGGTGGGCTGTGGTCTGTAGTACATGTATGTTGTTACATGGATATCCATTGTTTAATATGTAATTTTCCCCTGGCTTTTCCACTCAATCAGGGCAATATAGCAACAAAATTAATCAACAGCATTCAATGTTAAAATCTCAAACCCACAGTGGCCAAATCCTAAATATATTGCAGGAATTTATATTTACGCAAATTTGACTAAATTGCCATTACAAATAGTCATGATAAGGAACGTAACCAACTGTTTGGGTTATGATTCAATGATTCCCACACATCACTTTCAACAGAAATTACAGAGCACAGCCAAACCAATTGGGGTCCCTCAGGTATAAATGATTATCACATTAACTTTTGAAGGATAATTACTTACATGACTTATAATTAGTATAACCTACATGTATTTAAAAATCTGAAAAAGTTAAAATATCATGTTTAAACCAATTTTTTTTTTTCAGACATGTACATCTGGAAATATCAACACATTTGATTGTCTCAAGTGCATCTTGCACATTGTTCCATATGAAAAAAACTCTTAAGATAAGGTAAAAATGTACATTAACAATTAAAGAAAATTTGGGTGGGGTTCATTTTGAGGTCAATGGGTGTGCATTATTACCCTCAAAGAGAGAAATTATACATGTTAAAGGGAGGGCTACGTATACTTCTACTTCTACTTCTACAGTGTGATTGGCCGCCTTCAACATATTGAATATTCTGCCAATTTAGCACAGCGCAAGAGGAAGGTTAATAAAAACTTATTATATTTTTTTTTATTTTTAGCTAAGATAAAACTATGTACAAGACTTGTGGGTTTAGTGTTGGATTACTGAGACAGCTGCCTTGAATGACTCAACTGTGTCACTCAGGACAGTGTCCAGAGGAAGGTTGTTCCAGTTTCGAATTGTTCTGGGAAAGAAGGATTGTTGTCGGATTTGAAGACGTGATTGTGGAATTTGGAAGGAGAGGTGGTGCATGTGTCTAGTGAGCCGGTTTGGTTTAATAAGCCTATTTTCTGTGGGGATAGCAACTTTTTCGTTTGATAATTTATATAGCATGGTTAAACGGGAGTCTGTTCAACGGTCTGCTAGGGATCTCCAGTTTAGATCATAGATCATGTCACTAACGCTTGATGTATTATGGAAGCGATTAGTGACATACCTAGCAGCCCTGCGCTGGACTTTTTCGATTTTTTGAATATCTTCCTGTGTGTATGGGTCCCATACGCAGCAGGCATACTCCACTAAAGGTCTAACTAGTGATTTGTATGCCTGCGTTTTTACTGTGGTGGAACTAATGTTGATGTTTCTGCGTAGGAACCCTAAAGTTTTGTTAGCCTTATTGGTGATGTTGTTTATGTGACTGTCCCATTTTAAATTGGATTGAATTGTGACACCTAGGTATTTTGCAGAATCAACATGCTCAAGTTCATGGCCATGTAGGAGGTATTTGTATTTAATAGGGTTTTTGTTACGTGTTATAGATAAGACATTACATTTATTTGGGTGGAATTCCATTTTCCAGCGTTGTTCCCATTGCCCTAGTTTATTTAGATCTCTTTGTAAAGTTTCACTATCTTTGTTGGATTTAATGGCTAAATATGCAATAGTGTCATCGGCAAAAAGTCTTATTGTTGATGTTAGGCCTACTGGGATGTCGTTGATGTAAAATAGGAAAAGACTGGGTCCCAGTACTGAGCCCTGAGGGACTCCTGACTCTACTGATACATACCCAGATGCCTCCCCTTCTAGTATGACTGCCTGTGTGCGGTTTTTGAGAAAGTTTTGAATCCAAATGTTTGTTTTTCCTTGAATGCCATAATGGTGTAATTTATGAATGAGAAGATTGTGACTTACTTTGTCAAAAGCTTTAGAAAAATCCATAATTAAAACATCAGTTTGTGTAGAGGAGTCAAGATTTTTAGTAGTGTCGTCAATAAATTCCAAAAGTTGAGTTTCACAGGATCTATTTTTTCGAAAACCATGTTGTAAAGGGTAAAGAATTTTGTGTTTGTCTGCATGATTCATGATTGAGCTGACGACAATATGTTCAAGAATTTTGCAACAGATACAAGTGAGTGATATTGGTCTGTAGTTTTCCGGATTATATTCGGAGCCCTTTTTGTATATAGGTGAGACGTGTGCGGTTCGCCAGTCGGTGGGTATGTTGCCAGTATCAAGTGATTTAGTGAAGATGAGTGTGAGTATTGGTGAAATACATTCTGCAAGTTCTTTAAGGACTCTAGGTTTGATTTGGTCTGGGCCTGCAGCTTTCGATGGATTTAGGTTAAGAAGCAGTTTTTTAATACCTTCGTTTGTGATGTAGATGTTGTTCATTGGTGGGTAGCTTTTTGTGCCTTGCATGTAGTCGTTTTGTTGAAAAACTTCCTTAGAGATGGTGCTTTTTTCTGAGAACACAGATTTGAACTGATGGTTGAGTGCAGACGCTTTTTCTTTTGTGTCTGTAATAAGTTTACCATCCTGTTTTAGTGATGAGATACCAATATAGTCGGTTTTCTTTTGTTTTATATATGACCAGAATTTTTTCATATTTTTGAAGCTGTTTTCATTTTCACTAGTGCTAGGTGTTACAATGTTTTCAATGTAACTCCAATAAGAGTTTCGTAATTGCCTTTGTACTTGGTGTTTGATTTGTTTGTATTTTTCACGCTGTTCTTTATTGCCTGATTTTTTCATCTTATTATAGAGTCGGTCTCTTCTTTTAATTAGTTTTCTAGTTTCATTATTTATCCATGGTTTTTGAGTTTTGGTACCAATTTTCTTTGTTGGGATGTTTTCTTTTACCAGTTTTTCAAGTGTTATTTTAAATTCTGTCCACAGTTTTTCTACTGAATTTGAGTCATACATGGTCATGATTTTTTCATGCAGATGTTCAATTTGTATTTTCATCGTCTCCCAATTAGCTTTTTTATAAAGAGGTATGTTTCTTGGTATCTGTTTTATTTTTGATGGTGTAATATTCATTTCAACAAAGACAATGTCATGGTCAGAAATGCCAGGCATTGTTTCTGTGCGTTGTATTTGATTCGGAAGATTAGTTATAATAAGGTCTAGGGTATTATCTTGTCTTGTGGGTTTTTCTATCATTTGTGTTAGCCCTGTGTCGTCTAAAATATTTCCGAATTCATAGTGTATTTTTTGGTGGTTCGTATTCGGCTTCAGTACTTTCTTATTCCAATCCCAACCAGGAAGGTTAAAATCGCCCCCTATTAGGATGGCTGCATTTTTTATCTGGGTAGCTCTCTGTACAGATTTTTCAAACCCTTTGAGACTTGATTCATCTGATGTTTTTGGGTTGTAATATGACGAGATGTATAGAGTTTTATTGCCTTTGGTTTCAATTTTTGCCCATATAATTTCACACTCAGTACCAGGATGGAGCTCTTCAACTTCATCACTGATATAGTCTTTACTTATGGCTATGAGGACACCACCCCCTTGCTTACCTACTCTGTCTCTACGGTAAATTTTGAAATTATCTGTGAAGACCTCATTGTTTTTAATACTTGAATCAAGCCAGGTTTCGGTGCCTATGACAATATCAGGTTTTGTGCTATCTAACATGTTGCATATGAGATGTTGTTTATTTTTCATTGATTGAAAGTTGACGTTAATTATTCGCAGTGGTGTTGTTTTCCTGCTTTTTGACCTATTTGATTTAATTGGCGTTGACTGATGTGGTGGTCTAGGCCAATTTGTTGGTGACGTGATGCTTTCATTGTAGTTTAGTAGACTTTCAAATGGGTTTGGTGTATAAACTGAGTGTAGATCAAAAGTAAAGGTACTATAGTTGGGGTTGTTGCATACTAAGCAATGCCAGCTTATCATGCTATCGTTTAGTTGTTCATAAGACTTGCTGTGTATGTTCTGGCAGTCAATGTGGAACCACTGGTCACAAGTCTCACATACTATGCCTTTGTGTTCCCAGGTAACTGTACTGTCACAGGTGCCACACATGTACCTAGTACTATCATTACTTGGACCAGGGTTGCTTTCAATGTCATTTGATCGTGTTATTATAGTAATTATTAGATATAAAATCAACTTACTTGGTTTCAGATCTTTCTTGGTTTGCAGTGACTTGATTGAAATCATTATAGCTTGTGTTGTCATTTGGTCATTTGTATCATTTTCGTTTGGAGTATGTTGCCTTATATCAATGCTTGGTTTTGTTTGCTCAAGGTGGAATGGGGTTCTTGTTATAATGATGTTTTTTAACGCAAACATGGGGTCTTCAAGGTGCTCAAGTATATGAGTGCTCATGTGGGTGTACAAATTGTTTATATTTTCATTATAGTGACATTGATGTTCTGAAGTTGGATACAATTTCTTGGCATTTGACAATGTCTGGTTGTCAGTCACAAGTGTGGTAAATACTGTAAGAGTCAGCAATGTTATTATACAAAATGATTGTACATGTAGCTGGTATGGTTTCATTGTGATGTATGTATGAGACAGATAATGCTGTGCACAGAAAGAAATAATAGTAGGAATGTTAAAAGGTAGACTCACTGTTAGGTCTTCGTCCCTTGGGCGACTCAAGGGAACAGGTACTGTCTCAGGTTAAAGCCTTGATATTTTTAACAGAATCAGAGAACACGTTTTATTTTTCTTTTGTTTACTTCCGTTTTAATGGCTGATCACGTGACCAGCTGTCAAAAGTTTTGAAAATATCAGAATTTTTGATTGGGTTTGCTTTTCAAGTTTAGATAAACAGAATGTCAAAAATATGTTTATATCACAATATTCACAAGTCTTTTGAGGTAATCTAGGATTTTACAAGGTAAAAATAGGGTTTTCGAGGGAGACCAGAAAAGACGTCCTCTTCCTCTTGACGCATGCGCATCGTAATTCCATTCGTATAAAAATACAGTGTATCTTTCATGTAACTACGTTTCTACATTACCAAGAGAAAAGAATAAAAGAATGAAGATAGTTTTCAAATTTTACAGATATCAACTAATGTATGAAATGGACCTGTCACTTACCCAATCAGACCCAGTACCATTTAACTTTGACTTCGTGTTTATTTTCTCTCCAAGCCTTGACTGCACTATGATCTGCAGGCTCTTGTAAATTAAAAATTTAGTAAATTTCTCCAAATCTTTTCTGTCTTGGTTGCTTATTTTAGGCCCAGACATGATTTGCAAATATTCCAACTATTTGACACATAAACCAACATAAATAATGCATGGAGAAAGTTTTTTTGTAAAAGCCTGTACCCTGGGCAGTTCAAAATTTGCTTTCGTTATGCCATTGCTGTGATTTATCAACATGACAGTCGTTGAAATTTGAAAACATTTTTGTAAGGTATATTCTACTTTCATGCATCAGCAAAGCCATATGAATATAGGCTTGCAATCAAAGTTTTTTTTCCTTTCCAGGTGCCCTGATTTTAAAGCCATGTTTACACGTTGAAGAAAGAAGGTCAAGAACGAATTTTTTCTCATCTAGGTACCTGAAGCGTTTTTCTACACCATACATGTGGACAGAATCTAAGCTTCTCTTTAACATAGACGGTCTAGTTAAAAACCGAAAATGGGTACCAATGGACTTTTGTTCCAGATTTCAGTCAGTCGATTGGTCAAAGCAATGCTCTTTCTGCCGTTTTTTGGAGCATTATTTTGCATAGTTTGGTCGATTATTTATGATTTCGAATCTTCAACATCAACCCACTGCAATGTATGTCTAAATGATGAAAGAATTCATAAACCTAGTGTAAACCGGAACACTATTTCCTTTCATAAAATCATGAATTACAAATCAAAATTTAGGAAATGATGTAAATTTATTTGAATTGTCAATGAAAAACTGGATTCTCTCTTTTACTGCTATGTTTTTATCAGATTGAATCATATAATATATCCTTCATGTATGGATATACCACAGGGGCTTGTGTACAGTAAAAAAATAAAAATCATATAGGGGGATTTTTATTTTTTTACTGTACACAAGCCCCTGTGGATATACTCCTTTCTCATTATATTGTGGGTTCCATTTTTTCGTGGTATTTACGATCATTTCAACCAAATATTCAACTGTGATGTCACTGTTTCTACATAGCTACGTACCACAATATTACGAGATACCAGTATATATTTTTAAAAATGCACACTCAATAGCCAACATACAAACAAAATAGGCACAGGATATGGTTACGGCAATTTTGGGCAAAACTGTAGCAACAAATTGTTACGCCAAAGAGAAAAATAGGGAATGGATGACGGGATGGAGACCAAATCATTTCAACCATAACAATATGAATTTTCTTATTATTACGGCACTTATGATGACGGCAAATCGGCAGTCCCACATATGTAGAAACTTGCAAAAGTTAATGGTTTGGGTTTTTTTCCTAACCCGATGTGACAAGTGCGCGCAAGCGCACTAGGCATGAATTTCTATGGGGCCAGAAATTCGATGCTTTTTTTGGAATAAATTTTGAAATTGACAGATTTAATAACCACAGTTAATTTTGTTTTTAAAATATACAGGAGAATACAGATGGAAAGTCAAAACTAAACTCTCTAAATATATTTTTCAAAGGAAACTCTTGTTGTTAAAAAGATGAAATGATCTTGCCAAGTTCTCGCGAGAATTGTCATTGTGAACAGGTGGTTTAGTAACAATCGTGATTAGTGATTGTTTACTAGTAATTCAACCAATTTATGGCGATTTTTAAGACAATAACAATTTAAGATAAAAATTATACAACACCAAATAATAAAAAAGATGGTCTAACCTTAGCTGACCCTGAAGATTTTTTTAAAAATCCTGTGCATCTGCATGTTCCAGTGCTTTTTTTCCAAAATCCAAGTCACCTTCTCTGCCAGGTTTTTCTATTAATCTTCTCCACCCAATACTTCTAAAAAGATATATTGGTATACAGAAAATCACCCAAAACCTGGCAGAAAAAAAGGTTGCTTTGTTTTCTTCTGCTGGAGCGCGAAATACTCTGACCGGGAAATGACGTCATGGATTATGTAACACCAAAAGAAGGTTATTTTTTCCTGTCAACGTCATCCTATTATATTTTGACACTATTTTAGAATGTTACAAATTTTTGTAATTTGTACAAATAATTTGATATTTGTAATTATAAGTAATTGACCAATGACACTTTTTTACAACTATTTTCTAAAGCTGCGTCCCATTTTAGGTTGCACCTATTATCATAATATGATAATAGGTGCAACCTTAGTCTAAAAGTGGGACGCAGCTTTAGAATATAGTTGTCAAAAAATGTCATCGATCAATAACTAATAATTACAAATATCGAATTATTTGTGCAAAAAATAATTTGAAACATTCTTAAATAGTGTAAAAAAATAATAGGATGACGTTGATGGGACGAAATAACCTTATTTTGGTGTAACGTAATCCATGACGTCATTTCCTGGTCAAAGTATTTCGCGCTCCAGCAGAAGTAAACAAAGCAACCTTTTTTCTGCCAGGTTTTGGGTGATTTTCTGTACACCAATATATCTTTTTAGAAGTATTGGGTGGAGAAAATTGATATAAAAAACCTGGCAGAAAATGACGACTTGTTTCAATCAGGATTTTGGAGAAAAAAAACACTGGAACATGCACATGCACAGGATTGATTTAAAAATCTCCGTTCAGCTAAGGTTATAAGAATCTAACACCGGTGTTAGGACAAGATAAGGAAATCTCCGACACCCCGAGGGTAAGATTTCAAGTCTGCAACGAGGCTCTGCCGAGTTGCAGATGTAAGGAAATCTTACCCAAGGGTGTCGGAGATTTCCTTATCTTGCTCTAATCATCGGTGTTTGATTATTTTTCTCACTAAACCCGTAAATTGTACAACGTGGATTTGTTTACAAAACATATTGTGACGTAAACAATAGATTTACGTTCCTTGGAAACTGCACGAGGCTATCTCACATGGGGTGGTGTGAGACAGAAAAATCTCACACCGCTAAAAATAGGAACTGTCCTGTCCAAAAAGTGAGAAAAGACTATCTTTTTTACTATTTAGTGTTGTAAAGCTTTTTCTTTTATTGTTTTCCATAAATTGGTTGAATGAACTAGTAAACAATCACTAATCACGATTGTTCCTAACGCACCTGTTTACAATGACCATTCTCACGAGAACTTGGCGAGATCATTTCATCTCTTTGACAACGAGAGTTACCTTGAAAATATATTTATAGAGTTTAGTAGTTTTGACTTTCCATCCATATTCCCCTGTATATTTTTAAAGGAAATTTTACTGTGGTTATTTAATCTGTCAATTTTAAAATTTATTCCAAAAAAAGCATCGAATTTCTGGCCCCATAGAAATTAGTGCCTAGTGTGCTTGAGCGCACTCGGCACATCCGTTTCGAAAAAAATACAAACCATTAACTTTTGGAAATTTCTACATACGTGGGACTGCGTCCCATATTACTCAAATAATGTAAATTTGACTCAATTTTATTTTGATAACTTATGGCACAAGCGATACAACCAACAAGTGGTTTTCAGATTTTTTTTTATCCTGCACATTTCTGAAGAAACCATTTAAGTCATCCATCACATTCGACTAATGCCACAGTGTGGACATCAGTGGAACAATCTTTGCAGTTTCATTTCCGGCTTTGATGAAACACGCATTTTAAGTTCCGTTAATGTTTTGTCTAAAATTTGTGTCATCAAGTCAGTTTCATCAGTTATGTTTTGGATAAAGATTTTATATAATCAGCAATCAGAACAAACTAAACATCTACTAAAGTGGTAATTAAGGGAGGAGTCAACTATATATGTTTAGTAAATCTCGTATTGTTCATATATAAATTTGCCGTGATAAGAAATGCCGTAATAATTAGAAATTCTTATTGTTGCGGTCGTAAATGATTCTGTATCTGTCCCGTGATCAGTTCCCAATTTTCGTCTTTGCCATAACAATAAGAATTTCTTATTGTTATGGTTTTGCGGTAATCGTATCCTGTGCCAACAAAATAAAATGCCATTTCCATGTGTGGTTTCACCACCAGGTGTGTGTTTGGGTAATGCAACAACACCAACTATAAATAAGGTCACTGCACCCTTCAGTGTATATTTACACATGAGCGACATTAATCTAGTTGAGATGTTAGCTCTGGTGATAATTTTTTGATTGGCCAAAAATTATCACCGGCTTAAGAGGCCAATCGAAAAATTATCACTGAAGCTAACATCTCATCTCAACGAGATTAGAACAACATTGATTAATTTCTTGGTAATTTGGGGGTGAATTATATTTCAAGAATTGGAGGGTCATCTGTGGCTCATACATTTACATATATGTAGATACATTTTCTAGTTTTAACTTCAAATTACCCGGCCGACTCAAAAAACAATCGTTAGCCAAGCCAAGGTTAGGATTCAATATCATAAAATTGTAGCTACAATTCCTTAAATCCTAATGCAACCCTTTCTCCTTATATTATATAAAATGTATATTATGTCATAATACATTTACATATATTTAGATACATTTTCTAGTTTTTACTACAAATTACCCGCCCAACTCATATAACAATTGTCATGATTGTTAGCCAAGCCAAGGTCCATCAGTACAATATCTTTACTAAGGTTCACCAGTACAACATGATTTTTTTCTTTCTCCCTCAATTGTCAATGCCTGTTCACATGGTTCAGATTGTAAATTGAAAAAGGACAAACTCTCCATATTGTACCTCTTGAACACCTATTTAATTAAACAAGATGTACAGTTTTGATTAAAAATCATTATCGAATGTTGCATGAGATTTGAAAAATGGTGTAAGTGATATTAACATAAAATCACATGTTTCCAAAAATAGAGAAAAAAGAAAACGCAAAAATAAAGGAAATTGACATGAAGACTTAATAAGAATTGAAAAATTTTCTAGAATACATGTAGGTATACATGGAATAATACTGTTTACATCCCTCATGAACTGCTTCTGTATATGTATAGTAGTTAGCCAATTACATGGAATACACTGTCATGACTGTACATGTTAATGATTTAATTTGCATAATTCATATATATGTAGAAGTAGGTTGACATAATTTCTGTTGGCATAGTGATGCATCTTGCCAAGCTTATAGACATATATATGTTTACTTGAAAGTTTTAATTAATAGTCATGATAGTTTTATATACATGCATTATGTTATCAATAGATTTACTACTGTAGGTTGTTCAAACAATTTAATTAATTACTATTGCATGAATTTTGCCTAATTATTTTTTTCAGTATCGTGGACAGGTAAAAAAACCCTAGTTGAGAAAACGTTTATGTATGCCTTGCATGTGGCATTGCCTTGTGTTTGTTTTGCATGCTTTTTATTTTTAGTTTTTAATATGATAATTTTTAATTGAATTATTCATCCTTACCATGCTTACCTATACAATGTTAATATTTATATATCTTTTACCTAAAAAGTACAATTATACAGGTTGACTTTTTAATCCTATTAATGACATTTCTTATAAAATTTTAGTGTAAAATTATCTTGATCTTTACTGAACATATATTTTATAGCTTTTTACTTACATTTCCTTATAAGATGTATAATAAGATCTTTAAGCCATTAAGTTTATTTCATGAAGCCTTACAAAATGTTTAATGGTATTTCACACTTTGTGGATTAACAATTCAGTTAACATGTTAAAACTCAACACTTAGCTTGCTTAATGACTACAATCATGAAAATAGCAAATACTTTTTTCCATATAAATGGTTCCTATACTTCTATTACGTTTTCACCTAATTTATTCTTTCACATCATTGGAAATTGTCTTGTTATCATAGCTAAAAATACCATCCTGCCTTTTTTTTACTCGAAGCACTGTCCTGCCTTTTTATTAGCTCACCTGGCCAAAGACCATGTGAGCTATTGCCATCACTTGGCGTCGGTCGTCGTCGTCGTTAACTTTTCTTCAAACTTCTTCTCTTCTGAGATGGCTGCACAGATTCAAACCAAATTTGGTCTGGTGGTACTTTAGGGTATCCCCCACAGAACTGATTTGGGGATTTTTGATTCGTCGAAAAACATGGCCGCCGTTGCTAAAAATAGACCAGGTGGGTCAGACTACTGTTTTTGGCTTGTAAATCAAAAAGTATAAGAGATAGATGAAATCTGATGCCACCCTGCTGCTTCAGCATCAAAAGTTTTTCAAAAGTCTCCATTTGGTCCAAGTTGTCAGATGACCCCTTATAGGGGTAACAGCCCATTAAAGGTGAAAAATAGCGATTTTTCATGTTTTTGCCCTATAGTATGAAAAGTATTGCAGATAGAGAAAAGCTGTTGCTTGCTTAAATGTTCAGCTCATTTAGCTCTACAAAAGTCTCTTAGGGTCGAAGTTGTCAGACAACCCCTTATAGGGGTTACGGCCCCTAAAATAACCGTTTTTCGTGTTTTTGGCCTATAGAATGAAAACTATAATAGATAAAGAAAAACTGTTGCTTGCTTAAATGTTCAGCTCATTTAGCTCTACAAAATATAGGGTTGACATCAAGACCAGGTGAGCGATTTAGGCTCCTGGGAGCCTCTTGTTTCAAATATCACCATAGCCCCCACATCAAAATCAAATGGTAGCTCCCTAAGCTTTATGTTTCTTTTACTGTTCATGCTACCGTACAGCGGGTTATTTTCGTGGGGGTAAACTTTCGTGGTTTTTGTGAAATAAAGTATGTGAAAATTTTTGCAAGTTTAATTTTTGCGGTTTGTGAAAGTGTTAATAACGGGAAAATATCCATCTAACGCAAATTATATACAGTATATAATTTGCGTTAGATGGATATTTTCCCGTTATTTATTTTGGCGGTGTCTGTTGACCTGCGAAAGTATTAAAGCCAAAATTAAGCCACCCGCTATACGGTATTTGTTTCCACATTTCACATATAAAGAATCATTGCTACAAAAATTAGATTTTCTAAAAGTAGATAACCCTAAAAGTTACTGGAATCTTATATATGAAATCCAGGACTTGAAAAGAAAACTGTGCACTAAATATTGAACCTGATATTTGGGTCAATCATTTTAAATCACTACACTCACATGTAGATGACAAATTTCTTGAAAGAGTTAATACCATTGAAAAAATTGTAAAAGAAAGAGAAAATTCATTAATTTCCAATGAATTAGATTCAGAAATTTCTTTTAAAGAAATAAGTGATGCCATATCCAACTTGAAAAGTGGCAAAGCCAGTGGCTTAGATTTGATTTCTAATGAAATGCTGAAGCACAGTCAGACTCAGTTGATACCATGTATGCACAAACTTTTTAATTTATGTCTTAAAACTGGAACTTATCCTAGTATTTGGGCCAATGGGTATATCTCTCCAATATTTAAATCAGATGACCCAACTGACCCATCTAATTATAGGGGTATTACAATAACAAGCTCTATTGGGAAATTGTTTAATGCAATTTTGAACATCAGACTTGAAACTTTCTTAAAAAAACATAAACTTATCCATCCATCGCAAATTGGCTTCACAAAAAATGCTCGCTCGGCAGATCATGTATTTATTCTCAAAACACTTATTGAGAAATATTGTCACCATAAAGATGGAAAACTATTTTGTTGTTTTGTTGATTTTAACAAAGCTTTTGACAGTGTTATTCATACTGGACTTAAACTTAAACTGCTACAATTAAATGTAGGATCTAATTTTTATAAAATTATATCTTCCATGTATAATAATAGCCAGGCTTGTGTAAAGGTTGGTGAATCTTTGACACAGGATTTCTTTATAAAACTGGGTGTTCGCCAAGGAGACAATCTTAGTCCAGCTCTCTTTAAAATATTTTTAAATGATTTTCCAAGTTATCTTCAGTCATGTTCAGATAGTGTGTCTTTACATTGTGAAAAATTAGATTGCTTAATGTATGCAGACGATGTTGTTATTTTTTCAAGATCTGCCTCTGGTCTACAAGAGAGATTAAATAAACTAGAAAAGTTTTGTGAAGACTGGTGCATGAAAATTAACATAAAAAAAACTAAAATACTTATTTTTAACAAAGCTGGCAGAAAAATTTCTGAAACATTTACTTTACAGAATAATATTTTAGATTGTATCTCTACTTATAGATACCTTGGGGTATATTTTACTGCTTCAGGATCCTTTCATGAGATGAGGTCCGAGCTCTATAACAAAGCTCTTAAAGCTTATTATAAATTGAGAAATGACTTTTTAAGTATAAATCCTAGTATTAAGACCAGTCTACATATTTTTGATCATACTCTTAAGCCCATTCTACTATACAACTCTGAAATATGGGGCAGCTTTTGTTCTTCTCATTCTAAGTTGCGTTCAATTTTTAATCTAGAAAATATATACAAAAACATACCATGTGAAAAACTTCATGTTAAATTTTTAAAATATATACTATGTGTTCATAAGAAAAGTGTTAACTTTGCAGTACTGTCAGAAGCGGGAAGGTTTCCATTGTTTTATGATATTGTGAAGTCTATTATAAGATATTGGTACAGACTAGAAAATTTGTCTTCTGATTTTTTCCTACTTAAAGATGCCTATGAATGTAGCAAAAACTTACATAGTAACAATTACTTTTCTTGGTGTACATTTGCTGACAAATTAAGAAATTATCTGGGAATAACTTCTGATATGGCCTTATTCAACAATTTCAAATTTAACAAATGTATTGAAAAATTGCTTAGAGAAAAACTTTTAGAAAACTGGTATGATTTAAGAACCAAGAATATTGATGGGAAACTTTGTACTTATTTTAAAGTTAAAGATCATTTTGGATTTGAAAATTATTTAAAGTCAATTAATAATTTAAACCAAAGAAAAGCTCTTTGTAAATTTAGAATCTCAGCACATAGACTGCAAATAGAATTAGGAAGATATCAAAATGTTCCAAGAGAAGAAAGATATTGTAAAAATTGTTCTTTAAATGAGGTTGAAGATGAGGTACATTTTTTATGCAGATGTACAAAAAATGATTCTAAAAGGGACAGTTTGTTTGAACTTGTTTATAGAAAATTTCCAAATTTTAAGTATCTTGATAATGATAACAAGCTAATTTTTCTTCTAAGCAATGAAGACCCTCAAATACTGTCAGCCACTGCCAAATTCATCATAGATTGTTCTAACTAAGAAGTTATGAGTTGTATTTTGCTGTACCCAGTCAATTTCTTTTTATTCACATTGTCATGTTATAATCTATAATTGTTGATTGTTAATGTAACTGTGTTGTATCTTCAAATCATGCTCTTTCATCTCATAAATGTAAAATTCCACTTGCTCCATGTGGGCTCCTGATTTGGAAAATAAAAATATGTTATGTTATAAATATGTTATAGTTCATTCCACTTATCCACTATTTACATCTCCATTCTCTTTATACATGTCACAATAGCAGTAGTACACAATCTTTAAGTAACTTATTTAGCACCTTTAGCTTAGAGCTTCACATAAAATTTTCTTCAAATATTACATTAGAACATGTTAGATACAGCTTTCAGTTTCCCAATTTACTCTCTATTATGGGTTTAGGATATCACATCTGCAATCTTATCTTGATCATATTAACAACTAATTTATCATCAATATAGAAGACACAAACAATGTTGAAGCAATGAAAGTTTTCTGCTTTTTTTTCTGCTATAATTTTGTTGTATACTTAGTAGACTTAAAACAAATTAAAGTTAAGAAGAGTAAATACATCATGCTTAAACATGTTAAAAGAGTGCACGCTTTGGCTTAATTGTCTTTTATTTTAAATGTTCATAATTGTTAAAAGTTTTAATTTACACTAGATTAAAAAAAAATTAAAGTTTATCATTCAAGTACATTTTGTAAATTACATGTACATGTACTACATTCAAAATTAACTTGGTATGTCACATTTTTAGATTTTCATTTTGACATATTTAAGACTACTTACTACATTCTATTGAATACATAATAATTGCACTTAAGTTTTTATATCAAAATGCATATACATCATGCACACAAGTTCTTGCACGAATTATAATTATCTTTAATGCATCTTCTGCAATTTATATATATTGTTTTGCCTTCCTTAAAAATTTGGATTACAACAAACTTTAAGAAAAAAAATTCTCTTTGATATTTTAAAAACTTAATATTTATACATATTATATTATTTTTTTCCAGGTGCCAAATTACCTCCCTTCCATTAGTTCAGCGATCGGTGGCTACACACCCCAGCGATATGTATGGAGGATATGTATAGGTTTACACAGCAGTCCACGTTTTTTTATCACCGCAGGATATTTTACGTACTATACACAGTTTAGCGTGGGAAAGAGAGATGGCTTGTATAGAATGTTAGCAGGGCTGTGTGCAGTTTTAAATACCATAGAGATTTTAGCCCTAGTTTCTTTAACTTACATATCTTCTATAGAAAATTTTGGTAAGTATGAACATATTAATAATTAATTCCTTAAAATTTATTTATTACAAACATGATAATAAATCTTCCTTTTGTATTTATTACAAAATAAATAACAGGTAATTTTGAATTAAAAAGCAAATAAAGACATACTAGAATCTTTTTTTAATCTCAGAGTAAATAAAAAAAATAAATATCAAAGAGAATGATAAGGGATAAGGGGGTGTGGTGGCCAAGTGGTTAAGGCAATGGACTTTAAATCATAGGTTGTCATCTCTGTGGATTTCAGTGTCAAGGTTTCCAGGAACATACAGTTACTTGTGGGTTTCACCGATTTTCCAGCTTTAGATATCTGGCTTCTCTCCAGCACAAGCCTTGTGGAAATGCAAGGGCCTATTTTAGCCAAAGGGTTGTTAATCTTGCCGTTGGTCAAAAGGTCTTCAGATGTTATATTAATTGTTTGACTGTGTTCACAGCTATTCACAACATTATATAAATCTAAACCTTTACCTTTAGACAAAATGAGGAGACATTAAAACCAAGTCAATACAAAGAAACATAAACACACACAATTGTATCATGTGTATGGCAATATCCAATCTGTCTGAGTCATGTTTCCCTCATGTCAGTCTGTCATGTAATAGGATACATGATATATTGGATAATCAAAAACTCAAAACCTTATGCTGGATCTTTTTGAAATTTTACTATGAAAATAGACATTTGAAGAATGCAATTTTTCATCTATCCAAAACAAATTTGGTACTATGTTTTACTTACCGGTAGTCATTCTTTACTGCAACACATGCCAAGATACATGTATCAAATTATCTTGTTTTTTTTTAATTGAATTTTTATGATATTTCTTAATCATGTCTTTATTTTGTTTTATCTTGTTTTTCAGGTCTACATGAAAAGTCCTTTATAGTATTTATGGTGTGTTCAGAGTTTTATATGTTATGTACCTGTATAATTTTTAAATGGGGCCACACCAGTAATGGCAGACACATGACACAAAAGGTCAGATGTACTTTAAGATTAACATTGTTAAAACTGTCACTCGAGATGTAATTTGGGTAAATAAATCAATGATAGATGTAAATGAACTTTTCATAATAGATAGTTTCACTAACGCCATTCTTTCAAGGAGGGTCTGGCATTTATCATGAGTTAGAAAGTTGTTTTTGCAAAATCACAAACTTATCCAAAAAAAATTTGATCCTAACAGCAGTGAAAATTCATAAAAAAATGAAAAATATGAATAGACTCAGAAGGCAACACTACCTAAAAAACACAAACCACAACTTAACTGCTATCAGCAACCCAGCAACCATATTCACAAAATTTTGTAGACGTAAAGTCAGGCGTAACTAACATAGACAACATGGGAGGTACGGCTAAAGTTACGTTTACGAACTTTTTTGAATATTTGTCCAGCTTCTTATACTTGTGCTAATAGAAAAAAAATCTGCAAGATAATAAACAAGTTGTTAAATATCAACCTTTGAATTGTAGAACTTTTTCAATATTTTTTTTCTATTTACAGGAGAGACAGTCATTCCGATATAAAGTCTTCCTCTTCCTGTTTAACGTGTCCTGTTTTATGTTTGCTATATATTTATATTTCCGTCACAATAACTATTGTGAACCAGGAGGTAAGTTGAATTTATATTACCCCCCTGCCCCACCCCCCTGCCCCTCAGTCCCTCCCACCTCCATCTTTGCTGCAGACTTCATGTTTATAGGATTCTTACTGTCTGTCCATCATATTAGTGAAACACCTTCTAAATTAATGAAACTTGATATGAAGAAAGAACATCATAAAGAGATAGCCATTGTCATGTGAATGAAAACAAATTCAGCCAGCATACATGTACATGTATATTACTATGATCCATAATATGGATTAAACATGTACAATATATATTATTATTTTGAGACAGCTATGATATATTTTCATCAGGTCATTTCTTAAGGTAGCACCATACAAAGGTTGTTTTAGTCCGACCATCACACTTTAACCTTGCATAACTTTCTTATTATTTTACCAATTTTAATAAATGAGACATCATTAGAAAGAGGAAATGTAACCCTTTATGATGATACTAACAAAAATTAACTATAATGTATAACATATGGAATTACTCTTCACAATTAAAAATTTCAACACAACTGACTCAAATGAAATTAGCTCTCCTAGCATTACAAATATCTCTTTAACATTGATTTAATCTGAATCAACACAGCATGACCTTCAAAACCGTGTCTCAGAATTTTCCTATCACATTCCATTCTCCAATAAAGCAATATTTTGTGTACAAGGCTTTATTGCATAAGGATCACTCTATTCAATGTGCCATAAAATATTTTCTGAAGCTTTAATCTAAAATCTGAGACACGGTTTGGTTGATAATAGACCTTGGAATAACATATCCAAAAACCAGCCATATTGGGGTACTCATGTGGGAGCTAAATTCAATCAAACTTTACTTTTCTCTTGAAAAATGAAAGTGGAAAAACCCCAAAAATATCAATTTCCTACTTTGAGCCCCATTTACTAGATCAAATGGCATGATTCTACCATGGGGGCACTGTAGGATTCTTAGATCATCATAAATCAACATTTATTTGACCTATAAACCTTAATTTCATCCACACAAACATTAAATATAGCCCAAAATGCACAACCCCCTTAACCCGAATAATACAGTCGTTATATTTCGCTCCTTGCAGTCGCTACATTAACGCCTGAATGCTCATACGATAATAATTCGTCAAAATTTGGTCCGGTGAGCATACTGTGTTGACCAAAATTTCTTGGGACCAGTGTAGATAAAATTCATTATCATCAATTTATTATTAATTATCACATAATTCACACCTTTTTGTCATATCTGTTTTAGAAAAGATCAAACTAATCTTATCAACTAATTAATTAACATCATTAAAATGATTGTGATTGGCTGTCTGAACTGGACAGCGAGTGACGGAGAATTTCCATTGGACGAGTTCAAGCCCTGTTCCGCCGAAGTATGCGAAGACGGATAGGGCTTGGATCATTCGAGTTACAACCCCCTACACTTAATTCAGAATTTGCGGGAAATATTACATCAAATTGACCTTATCTCAGGTCAGTTGTTAACTGTAAAGGGCAAGACTCCTCCTTCACTGACCAGATGTTTCCACTATTGATTGTCCATCTTATTCATTTAACTTATTTCACTTCAAATGACTGGTCAAAAGTCATAAAACTTTCCAGCTGTTATAGATAAGACCAACCTCCATGGTTTATTGACAGCTTAAATTACATGTGCATTTGTTTTGATTTTTTAATCATCACCATAGCTCATTAATTATTAGGTGTACTAAAAATATTTTTGCACCATTAGATAAAGGACATTTTATAGTATTGAAAAAGTTATAAATTAAATTTTTGATAAAATTTTAGCACTTTTGTATGGTGCTACCTTAAGCTACTTGATTTGTTAATTTTCAAACTAAAAGTTAAGCAAATCAAAAGTAAAAAGGTTAAAATCAGAAAGACCAAAAAAAAAAAAAAAACTTTTGTAGGCTGGATTTCACAAACTGAATATCTCCTCTATCAAATGATGAATGTTAGACAGCAGATTGGGAACAACTTTTGTAAAATTGTTCTCAGCAACTTCTCATCACACCCTCTTGATATTTAGTATGCATCAAAGGCATCTGGTTCCCTAATGCTGATTCTATTTTAGGTCTGTCCATCACTGACTACATTTACCAGTTTAATCGAAATCCAGCCATTTTGAATTTTACCTTTACAAAAAACCTCAGTCTAAATGACCCTTTGCTCCTTGATCAACCTAGCTACAGCCACAATTTTATCCTAAGTGCACATTTACTTGCAGTGTACTCCATTTTTGCTGCTTGTGAATATTTAGTCGTATTCAGCAACATAGCTTTCCACGCCACCACCCTACTTGACTTTGAAGGCACAGTCAATTCCATAGCTCCACAAGAACTGATTGATGATAGAATATCGAAGAAACGTTGATAGGTAAACAAACCACCCTCTGTCAGAGGTTTAGATTAACTCTTCAAGCACAACACTTTTAGCACTAAAAAATTATTTTATTGTGTTGTTTGTCAGACTATAGTCATTGTTTTACCTTCTTTTACAGTTAAACATAGGGCTGTTCCAGCAAAACATACATGGGACCAGGGGAAGGCACTTTTTCTACAGGGGTACCACCCATAGAAGCAAATTATTAAACTTTCCTTATTTTCTTTGAACTTAATACAAGTTTCTAACACCCAACCATACCAGCAAATTAAATTGCCTTCCCCCCGTCCCATGTATGTTTTGCTGGAACAGCCCTTAGGGGTGGTGGGTGGAAAGGAATGTTTATGTCATCTACAACATGTTGACATATATGAGTCACTTTGGTACTATTCATCTTCCTGCCACAACTCTAAAATTTCAAGACAACTACATGTCACACTCTTTAGATATTTGGCATGTAGCTTCCTCCTATAGTTCTATATGGGGTGTGAAGGATTAAATGCCTGTAACTCATGTTCTTCCTATTTTTGTATTGCCTGCGAAGCAGAGCGGGACATAGGTGTTACTTTACCGGTGGCGTGGCATAAACTTTTTGGAAAAGTTTTATGAGCACCTCCATATTTCAAGAGCTATAAGAACTTGGTATGCATATTCCCCAGTAGTAGCTTAGCACAGTTGCATTCCCATCTTTTGACCTTGAGCTTGATTTTACGGTTGAGTGACTTTGACAATTTTCAATACATACATGTAATAGCAATGGAAAAGTTTAGTGAGCACCTCCATATCTCAAGAACTTATTGTCATAGGTTGATGAAATTTGGTATGCATATGCCCAAGTAGTAGCTTAGCACAGCTGCATCCCCGTCTTTTGACCTTGAGCTTGATTTTACGGTTGAGTGACTTTGACAATTTTCAATACATATACATGTAATAGCAATGGAAAAGTTTAGCGACCACCTCCATATCTCAAGAACTTATTGTCCTAGGTTGATGAAACTTGGTATGCATATGCCCCAGTAGTAGCTTAGCACAGTTGCATTCCCATCTTTTGACCTTGAGCTTGATTTTACGGTTGAGTGACTTTTACAATTTTCAATATACATACATGTAATAGCAAAGGAAAAGTTTAGTGAGCACCTCCATATCTCAAGAACTTATTGTATTAGGTTGATGAAACTTGGTATGCATATGCCCAAGTAGTAGCTTAGCACAGTTGCATCCCCGTCTTTTGACCTTGAGCTTGATTTTACGGTTGAGTGACTTTGACAATTTTCAATACATATACATGTAATAGCAATGGAAAAGTTTAGCGAGCACCTCCATATCTCAAGAACTTATTGTCCTAGGTTGATGAAACTTGGTATGCATATGCCCAAGTAGTAGCTTAGCACAGCTGCATCCCCATCTTTTGACCTTGTGGTTGATTTTATGGTTGAGTGATTTTGACAATTTTCAATACATATACATGTAATAGCAATGGAAAAGTTTAGCGAGCACCTCCATATCTCAAGAACTTATTGTCCTAGGTTGATGAAACTTGGTATGCATATGCCCAAGTAGTAGCTTAGCACAGCTGCATCCCTGTCTTTTGACCTTGAGCTTGATTTTACGGTTGAGTGACTTTGACAATTTTCAAGACATATACATGTAATAGCAATGGAAAAGTTTAGCGAGCACCACCATATCTCAAGAACTTATTGTCCTAGGTTGATGAAACTTGGTATGCATATGCCCCAGTAGTAGCTTAACACAGTTGCATTCCCATCTTTTGACCTTGAGCTTGATTTTACGATTGAGTGACTTTGACAATTTTCAATACATATACATGTAATAGCAATGGAAAAGTTTAGTGAGCACCTCCATATCTCAAGAACTTATTGTATTAGGTTGATGAAACTTGGTATGCATATGCCCAAGTAGTAGCTTAGCACAGTTGCATCCCCGTCTTTTGACCTTGAGCTTGATTTTACGGTTGAGTGACTTTGACAATTTTCAATACATATACATGTAATAGCAATGGAAAAGTTTAGCGAGCACCACCATATCTCAAGAACTTATTGTCCTAGGTTGATGAAACTTGGTATGCATATGCCCAAGTAGTACCTTAGCACAGCTGCATCCCCATCTTTTGACCTTGAGCTTGATTTAACGGTTGAGTGACTTTGACAATTTTCAATACATATACATGTAATAGCAATGGAAAAGTTTAGCGAGCACCTCCATATCTCAAGAACTTATTGTCTTAGGTTGATGAAACTTAGTATGCATATGCCCAAGTATTAGCTTAGCACAGCTGTATCCCCATCTTTTGACCTTTAGCTTGATTTTCCGGTTGAGTGACTTGTGATAGCAATGGAAAAGTTTAGCGAGCACCTCGATATCTCAAGAACTATAAGTCCTAAGATGATGAATCTTGGTATACATATGCCCCAGTAGTAGCTTACCACAGTTGCATCCCCATCTTTTGACCTTGACCTTGATTTACCAGTATATACATGAAATACATGTAGCAATGTAAAGCTTTTGCAAGCGCCTCCATATTTCAAGTATTATTGGTCTTAGGTTGATCAAACTTGGTATGCATATGCCCTAGTAATCGCTTAGCAGAGTTGCATCCCCATCTTTTGACCTTGACCTTGATTTTTTGGTTGAGTGACTTTGATTATTTTTAGCTCACCTGACCCGAAGGGTCAAGTGAGCTATTGTCATCGCCATCCATCCGTCGTCCGTCCGTCGTCCGTTGTCTGTCGTCCATCGTCCGTCGTCCGTCCAGTACTTTTTCAAAAATCTTCTTCTCTGAAACCACTGAATGGAATTTTTCAAAACTTGGTACAAGTATTAATCAGGGCATGATGTTTAAAAATTGTGTTCGGCTTTATGATTTGATAACAAACATGGCCGCTGTTACTAAAAATAGAACATAGGGTAAAATCACATTCAAAGACTTATACATTTTGTAACTTGGAAACTAGAACAGATAGAAAAAACCTGAAGGATCTTAGGCTCTTCAGAATCAAAAGCTCTACAAAAGTCTCCATTGGGTCGAAGTTGTCAGATGACCCCTAATAGGGGTTATGGCCCTTTTAAGGTCAAAAATAGCGTTTTTTCATGTTTTTGCCCTATAGAATGAAAACTATTGCAGATAGAGAAAAGCTGTTGCCTGCTAAAATGTTTAGCTTATTAAGCTCTACAATAGTCTCCATTGGGTCTAACTTGTCAGATGACCCCTAATAGGGGTTATGGCCCTTTTAAGGTCAAAAATAGCGTTTTTTCATGTTTTTGCCCTATAGAATGAAAACTATTGCAGATAGAGAAAAGCTGTTGCCTGCTCAAATGTTCAGCTCATTAAGCTCTATAAAAGTCTACATTGGGTCAAAGTTGTCAGATGACCCCTAATAGGGGTTATTGCCCTTTTAAGGTCAAAAATAGCGTTTTTTCATGTTTTTGCCCTATACAATGAAAACTATTGCAGATAGAGAAAAGCTGTTGCCTGCTAAAATGTTCAGCTTATTAAGCTCTACAATAGTCTCCATTGGGTCGAACTTGTCAGATGACCCCTAATACGGGCTATGGTCCTTTTAAGGTCAAAAATAGCGTTTTTTCATGTTTTTGCCCTATCATGCCTATAGAATGAAAACTATTGCAGATAGAGAAAAGCTGTTGCCTGCTAAATGTTCAGCTCATTAAGCTCTACAAAAGTCTCCATTGTGTCGAAGTTGTCAGATGACCCCTAATAGGGGTTATGGCCCTTTTAAGGTCAAAAATAGCATTTTTTCATGTTTTTGCCCTATAGAATGAAAACTATTGCAGATAGAGAAAAGCTGTTGCCTGCTAAAATGTTTAGCTCATCAAGCTCTACAAAAGTCTCCATTGGGTTGAAGTTGTCAGACAACCCCTAATAGGGGTTATGGCCCTTTTAAGGTCAAAAATAGCGTTTTTTTCATGTTTTTTCCCTATAGAATGAAATCTATTGCAGATAGAGAAAAGCTGTTGCCTGCTAAAATGTTCAGCTCATTAAGCTCTACAAAAGTCTCCATTGGGTCGAAGCTGTCATATGACCCCTAATAGGGGTTATGGCCCTATTGAGGTCAAAAATAGTGTTTTTTCATGTTTTTGCCCTATGGAATGAAAACTATTGCAGATAGAGAAAAGGTGTTGCTTGCTTAAATGTTTAGCTCATTAAGCTTGACAAAAGTCTCAATAGGGATGAAGTTGTCAGATAAGCCCTTATAGGAGTAATGGCCCTTTTAAGGTAAAAAATAACGTTTTTTCATGTTTTTTGCCTTATTGAATGAAAACTATTGAAGATAGCAAAAGGTGGGGCTTGCTTTAATGTCCAGCTCATTAAGCCTCAGGAAAGTCTCAATTGTGTCTAAGTTGGGACTTGACCCATTAAAGAAGAGACCATTAGTATGCCTTAAGGACCAGGTGAGCGATTCAGGCTCCTGGGAGCCTCTAGTTATTGCATATATTAGCAGTATTTAAGTTCTGTAAACATCTTTTGATCTCAGAAACTGAAAATCCTTATGAATTTAAAATATAGTGGAAGTAAGAAATAATTATTGTTTCTGATGGTGCCAGCAGGCAAGACATACTTTAGTGTTAACTCTTGTCTTAATATTATAAGACTCAGGTGACATGCATACACCTTCTATGAATGACCACCATTCTAGTTTAAATTTCTATTTCTTCTCATCTTTTGTGGAAAACAATAACCTCAGAGGTCTCAAGAAAAGATTTAGGTTTAAGAAGTTATTGTTACATTTTCATGTCTGTGTGTGTTTGTGTGTTGGTGTTTAACACCCTATATTGACACACCTGGGCCATGTAGGGCGGTCAGTTTTAATGGTGGAGGAAACCAGAGTTTCCGGAGGAAACCACCGACCTTGGGCAGGTAACTGACAAACCTAATCACATACAGATGGGGAAGTCCCTTTTTTGTTAAATACAAATGAGACTCGAACACCAGCTGAGAGGTAATCGGCTAGTGATCAATAGTGTGGTATTTTAACCAGCGCCTTAGACCACTCGGCCACCCAGGCCCCCACATTTTCATTGTTGTGACCTTATAATTGTTCCATATACGCTTTCAAAGCAAGTCACAATTTTAATAACATAGAATAAATCAGGAGATAAAGTTATTTTAACAAATTGACAAGCTTCCTATTGAATTAGTCTTTTTTTTTACTAGTAAATACATTCATCTAATTATATAAAGCCACTCGAAAATCTCTGTCAAACTTTTCCAAATTACATTGGAAAAATGGTGAGGTATTTTTTTATAACATATTCTGCAGTTGTAGTGAGAAACTTTTTTTAGATACAAGTTATTTTTGTAATCAAGGGGCATTATGGGGGATGGAAGACACATTTACCTTGACCAACCACCATCCATACAATCTTTTGGCAATTTTGCAAAAGAATGTATTATTCAATTTCCACATCAACCCCATCATAAAGGTAAAAAGTGCTATCAAACACCCAAAAAAAATTTCCTGAAAAAGTCCTTAGATACAAGATTATTTTTCAGTCCATCCTCAATTACAATTCAAGTAGTCAAATTATAAAGATAAAAAAGATAAGTACATCAAGGTAGCAATGAGCTGTAGAATTATTAAGACAATGTTGTTATTTTCCTTTATTTGCTTATTCTCAGATTTGAGGGAAAATTTAATCCAATTTTCAACAAAATTGGAGAATTCTATTCCTATATACCCTCCTGTATATGGACCAACTTTATAGCTTGATTTTACACAATTTTATCATGTTTATTGCTATAACAAATGTACAATTGACATTTCAACATTCAACATCCATGCTTTTTTTCTTTATAGTTTACAGCCAGTTTGCATTCTTCGAGTACCTGGTAGTATTATCTAACATAGGATTCCACTGCACAATCTGTTTAGATTTTCACGATAGTGTGCTGGCCATGCATAAACTCATTGACTCGCAGGAAGATGTCCATCTCTCGGGTGTAAAGACTGTTTAACCATGCATAAACTCATCGACTCACATGAAGATGTTCAGCTCTTGGGTGTAAAGACTGTGTAACCATGCACAATATCATCAAATCACACAAAGATGTTTAGCTCTTGGGTGTAAAGACTGTTTAACCATGCATAAACTCATCGACTCACATGAAGATGTCCAGCTCTCAGGTGTAAAGACTGTTTAACCATGCACAATATCATCGGGTCACACAAAGATATTTAGCTCTTGGGAGTAAAGACTGTTTAACGATGCATAGACTCATAGATGTTCAGCTCTTACTATATAGGTGTATAGACTGTTTAACCATGCACAATATCATCAAGTCACACAAAGATAGTTAGCAGATGGGTACAGACTGTTTAATCATGCACAATGTCATCATTCAAGTCAAAGATGTTCAGCTCTTTGGTGTAGAGACTGTTTGGAAATACACAAAAATCATTAGACTCACACATAGATGTTTAGCTATTTGTGTATAAACTTAAGATTTTATCATTTACCAACAGTATGCTAGCTGTACATATTACAACTCAAACCAATATGTCTTTCTTGTTTTTGGATTTGAATAACCATATCATGTATTACTTAAAAAAAGTCAAAAAGATAACTATTACTATAGTGTTTAGGACTATTCCAGGAAAAAATGTCTCATAGGGACAGAACTCCCTTAAATTATAGTAAATAAAAGTTGATGTGTAAAATTAAGTATCCAATATTTTTATATAACACAATGTCAAAACATTATTTTTAATATGTTGGAGGTACCCCTAAATCAATGGGAGTTCTACCCCCAGGAATTATTTTTTATGGAATAGCCTTAACATCATTTGTGTCATCTATGCATACATTTAAAAATAGAACCACGTAAAGTTGCCAATCTCTCTGCATCTTCACAGGCCAAGGGTTATGATCCGCTAACACTTATCTTTTCTTGAAAATAAGAGGTATCGGATTGCAACCCTTGGCTAGCGAAGATGATGTCTTTGTTTTGACAATAGGATAAATTTATGTGAAGATGATAAAAAGTCAAAGGACTGTAATGAAATATCATGTGGGAGACAAATTTGATACCTGTATATTATATAAAGTGATACCTAGAAATACTCAATATTATGTGATAAAGTTTCTCATTGCTTAAGTTTTAGTACTTTTTTGTTTGTTTTGTTTTTGTGGTGTCATAGAATTAGAATTTTGTATAGACATGTATAAAGGACAAGATAGGGTAAGAGCATGAATTGGCCCCCTAAATTCGACAAATTTTCCCAAAAATTTAATATTGAATTATAACAGTGTGATATTGTGATTAAGAAGATACATTTTTGGAACAGGCAAAATTTTATTGAAAATTTGACATATGGCTTAATTACGCATGTGCACAAAATGATAGAACTATGAAATGTAGCAAAATTGGCTTAAAATTGTTAATATGACAACAGTTTTTGTGAGATTTAAATACTAGGGGACCTGCGACCCGCAAAGATAGTTTCTGGAAACATTAGTTCTCGTATGCCAAATCCTCAGATAAAATATTTTTGTGGGCCGCTTGTCCACTCATAGTTATTTTAGCCAAATACATACAACAGTACACTAACTTTTGAGTAATTTTGAGAAAAAGCCACTTTTTCATCAAGTTTGATCAAATGCTAAATTCAGATTAGATCTATTATTTGTGTAAAACATTTATAAAATCGGACACTATTTTTCATGAAAATCATTAATTTACCCCCAAAATCAATGTGATTCTTTGCCGTTTTTGTGTAAAATCACTAAAATTGAATATTTTCCGATTAATCGATTATTGATTTTATAATCGATTAGTAGCATCGGAAGCCCATTTCGATTAGATTTTTCGATTAATCGATTAATCGGAACATCACTACTTATCATACCTTGTCCTTTGTTCTAAAACCTAATTTGTTAAAACATTGGTATAACTTTTTTCTTGCCAAACTAGATTCACTATCTTTTGTCTGTCAGTGCTTAATTTTCGTTTATCCATTAGAATTTTATCTTAATAGCAAGTGTTTAAAAAAATTATCCCAACATACATTCCACATCTCAGTAGTTTGTGTTGTGACAATCATTGTGGTGTTTTTTTGTAATTTTATTTAATCTTTTGGAATAAAATATTATTAGTTTTAAGTTTAAACATCTACCTGCCATTATCAGTTACACAATTTTGTTTTTGTTTTATTTATCTTAGTTGAAAATAACATAAATAGGGGGCATGTCATGCAAGCACCATCTGCATCAGCCACTGTCGACATAACAGAAATATGTTTAAACAAAATGAAAAAAGTATTATTTTTACACCCGAAGCAACAAATTTGCAGAAAGTATAATGATTTTTACTTGTCCCTCAGTCAGTCCGTCTGTCTGTGATCACAGTTGTGGACACAGCTCCTCTAAAAACACTCAACAGAATTAAGCAAAACTTGGTATGCAAGAAGTACACCTTATGTAGTTGTGCATGTTACCAGGAATTTTTTATCTGGAAATTTTTGTAGGAGTAATTTTTTGTAAGCCCTTTGGACTTAGAAATTTACCAAATATCCTGTTGTGGACACAACTTCTCTGAAACTACATAACAGAATTTAATGAAATTTGGTATGCAAGAGGTATAGCATATCTACTTGTTTATGTTATCAAATATTTTATTTACAAAAAAATTAAGAGCTCAAGGTTAATTCTATAAGTTTTAACAAGCATGGAAGTATTGCAAATTTACAAAACATAGTCCCTTACCAGCCCCATATTTCAATGTTTAAAGAGTAATAATTCTGGTAAAAATTAGGGAAGCAAAGTGCAGAACACTGAAATTTCAGTATATTCTAAAAGCTATAAAAGGGCAATAACTCCCATAAAAATGATGACTAGAACAAAACGTAAATTGGATCTGTAAGTCACCTTGAATGACTCAAATACCAAAACCCAGTTCATTATCAACAAGCTTTTAGAAAAAAGTGTTGAAACTGGAATTCAGTTACTTTCCAAAGCTCAAAGGGCCATAGCTACTGTAAAAATTAATATACCAAAATAAAACCTAATCTAGATCTGTAAGTCATCATGGTCGACTCACACACCAAAACTAACTTTATTATATACAAGTGCTAAGAAAAAAAGTGAGGAAAACGGAAATTTTAGTGATTTTTCAACGTTCAAAGGTCCATACCTTCCATGAAAAGGATAGGTAAAGTTGATCTCTAACTCATCAACGTTGACTTACATACCAAAAATCAGTTGATTATCTACAAGCGTTTAGAAAAAAAAGTATGGAAAACTGAGGCGTGGCATACACATACAGACAGACATATGTGTACAAAAAGTCATGTATATTGATGGTCAACGTGTTTCCCAAACGAAGCGATTTTTTGTGGATAGATCCTTGATAAAATATCATGAAACTTACTTAATAAAACTTATGAAATAAGGAAAAGCTTAATACATTTTTGGGTCAATATATATCTCAAAGTCCGTCAAAGTCACAAGTTTTGCAAAAAGTGAATGAAGAAGCATAGTCCTGAAAGAACTTCGTATAACTTTTATACATGAAAGATGATGTGGGAAGAAAAAAGTGGATGGGGGTCAATGTCAAAGTTTTGCAATGCAATGGACCTAGTTGTTAAGTCTTTGAACCAGCATTAACATATTTTGGATAAAAAAATTAGGCACATATCTTAAGCACTCTAAGTTGTATGTTTATAAAGTTTAGTATGCCATCATTGGATCGGTTATTTTTATTGAAGTATATTTTAGCAAGGTTTAAGTTTTTTAGAACTCCACATCTAACTGTAAACCTTATGCAAATAAAACTTGGCATGTAGGTTCCTTATAGTGTATAAAAGTATAACGACTGCATTCGAATTACTGAATCTTGACAAATGGAGTGGCATTAAATTGACAGTTACACATCTGTAGTCTGAAAGCCCATTAGTCCCAAATATAGGTCATCAACCTAGCAGTGTCGAACATTATCATTATCACTGACATGGACAAATATGTTATTTTTTCGTGATTTTTTTCTCAAATGTAAAATCTTGTAAGAATTTGTTTTTATACCAAAAATGGGTGGTTTTTTTGTGGATTATTAAGTATGAAATTCGTCTTACCACGAAAAAAAACAGGATATAGTGCACAAGCTTTCCCGTTACACTTTACTTTTCTCTTTCAATATACAGAATTTATTATTAATTTTGTTTTGGAAATGTATCCACGTGCATACAAAAGTATTGCATTTCATGCTATTGATTTGAAAATTGAATTTGAAAAGCGTGAGCAGCATTATTGCTAAACTTTAATGAAATGTAATTTACGGGATTTTCTTTCCATCTTAATTTCTAGGACAAAGATGCTATGCATCAGGTATGTAAGTTATTAATTAAGAATAATTAAATATTTATAAAATAAAATTTCTGATTTTTCAAACTGTATAATACACCTTTTTAAAAAGAATCAGAAACACTCCAAACTGCACAATATTTTCGAATTTTGACACTCGTTCGATTAACGATTTAAAACTTTTGAACAAATCACCTATAACCTTATGATATTACTATAATAATAAACAATTATTTCTAGTGACCAAGATCAAAGTTTATAACAGTCTATTTAATTAAGAGACATGACGCGTTGTAAACTGTGGCAAACATAATTTGATAGGGAAAATTATCCGTGTCCGTTCCTACGTTACGTCTTACGTCTTTTCGTCTCTACAGATGCAAACTTGAGTCCTGTCCTGTTAGTAGTATGGACAACATTATGGAATAGTGCAGAACTTCTGGATTAACTTCGTTCAGTTAAAAATGATTTCTTGTTAAGTTTAAGACATTTTTGAAACTTTATTGTAAGGAGAGGGCACCAATGGAAACCTTTACCTTCAGGTAAGATCATTAAGAATACCAGATCATACTAGTTACCTTTATAAATTTTTAGAAAAAAAAACCGCTTCAATTTATAAAATCTATAAATTAAAAAAAATACAAAAAAAGCATTTTTCTGACTCATCGTCTTTAAATCGAACATTCACAGCTATTTATAAGAGATGGATAACCAGAAAACTTAAGAACATCTATCTATCATCTAATATTGAAGTCGAGGTTTCGTTACTTGTTATCTATTATAATTTATCAAAACTAATAATTTTTACATGACAAAAAACGATAAAACTAGAAAAACAATGAAATTAATCATCGAAGCTGAATGTTCGATTTCGCTCAATACGTTTTTTAAACAGATCGCATTTTGAGCTTTCTTAATTAATCGTCAATGTCCTTGCATAAATTCAATTAGTCTTAATTATCTGTGAAATAGTATGTCACACTGACGATTTTTTGCCCTGGTCAAAGGTGTCATATGAAACCTTTCTTCAACAATTTTCGTATCAAATTAAGATGCATGGTCTCTCGAGTGGATTTTGGCTCCCAGCACATGAAGGGAACTGAGCTAAACATGCTTAAAGAACCCAAATCGACTATTGTTCATGGATTCCCACTTCTTAAACTTCTTCTTGATTCAAGACTGGTAACTGTCTGCTGCACTTGCTATTTCTGAAAATTCTATACGAATATATCTAAAATAATGTTTTTATCACTTACAGGTTATGGTCCATTTTGTGTTATGTTAGCTTTATTACCATTAAACTCGTGTATGCACAGAGTAAGTATATTTTGTATTTTAGAATAACCAACGCAACTAAACTACCTTAAACAACAATCTTTGAATTGAACAGCAACAAAACCAATAAAAACCACGAAACAACCACAACAAGAAATGACTTTAAAACTAACAGCAACAGTCAATAGGATCAAACAAAGTCTGTTTTGAATCATTTGAATTATTTATTGCTTAGTGTTGATCGAACCACTTAAACAAAAATATAACATATAACAAAAACAAAAAAAAAGAACAGCGAACCTATAGAAATGAAAACTAGCTAAATGGTATGATAAGGTAACGCTCCAGCATCACGGCCGAACATGGTACTCTCTTGACAAAATTGCAAATAGCACATGTACTCACAAACAATTTTAAAACGAAATTCAAACGAGTTAAAACTTTTGAGCTAGAGGTTATAAACTAACTTGACCAGTGTGTGGTTTCCTTTTTAGATGAATCTTTGGTAGCCACAGATAGTGCTAAATATTTAACTTCCCCTGGATACCCCACTTCGTACCCCAAGTAAGTATAGAATGTAAAAACGTTAAAAAATATAAGTGACTCAATTAAGAGTTTTGTTAATAATCTAAGTTAAAATGAAATACCCGCCACCGAGTATCACCAATGCATGTTTAGGTTTCCAAAATGTAGATATGTCACAAACAATCTATTAAAAGAAAAAAGGGCAAAATAAAATAAAATCTTTTGAAATCTTGGACGCACAAAAACAAATTTTGTAATCCAATTTTTTAAAATCCTTTAATTTTCAGTAATTTGATCTACGAATGGCTGATAACGTCCTCAGTTTCTACAGAGTTGGTCAAAATAGAGGTTCCCGACTGCGAGATTGAGTACCTAGCTGGTAAAATCCCAGCCTGTCAACTAGATTCTCTGGAAATATTTGATGGTAAGTATGTACTGCGAGATATTTAGCTGCTAAATCCCAGCATGTCAACTTGGTTTTGGGGAAATATTTGATGGTGTTACCTGTAAAAAGTGTAAGAAAGATAGCTTTTAGTGTACAAACTGACCAATAGAAAGAGTGGTGATGGTAGAAATGGTTAATCTTCATGATTTTCCAGTCTAGAGGTCTTATAGAAGTTAGAAACACCCAAACAAACATATCCTCATGCTTACTGTGTTTTGTTTTTTATATTGGTTTCCATTTCTAAAAAAGTCAATGCTATAAGTTCTACTGCTTTTTATACCCCGCCACACGAAGTGGCAGGGTATTATGTTATACCCTCAGTTTTTTTTCGGTGTCTGTCCGTCCCCCGAAGGTTTCCGACCAATAACTTGAAAACGCGTCAAAGGATTTAAATGATATTTTGCACAGCTGTTTAGTACAATAAAATACAGGTCAAGTTCGATTTCCAGCATGATAAAAAAAAACAGTTTTTATGAAATTTTTAGTTTCCGACCAATAACTTGAAAACGCGTCATGAGATTCAAATTATATTTTGTATAGCTATTGGGTACAATAAAATACAGGTCAAGTTCAATTTCCAGCATGATCTGAAAAACAGTTTTCGACATAGGCCACTTTGAAATTAAATTTTATGAACTTTTGATATTATAACGTGGCGGGGTATCATTTAATGTCCCATTACATGCCCTATTTTTTTTTCATGCGAGTAAGATAATGCCGCTTAAAATGTGAATGCCGTGAAATCAGTCTTGTTTGACTATTTACATATGCATGCATTGAAAATTGATTATTTTTCTCAATAATTGATGCCGCTGCTATTGTTTACAAGACAAAAGTTAGTCTTGTTATATACTAAAAAGTACGTTTCTGCTTTTCTTCCCGGTGACTTTGATAACTAAGTCTTGTAATATTATATAATAACTGTTCTCCTTTTAGGTGAGTTTGACAATGCCACCGTGTTGTACCAGTCTTGTTGTATCACATCAGTGCCGTCCATGAACAGTTCTGGACCTAACCTGTTAATCCGGTTTACCACTGATAGTTCTGATGCCTTTAGAGGGTTTAAGATCAAGTACTACAACACAGCCTATGTACCCGGTAAGTATAATAACAACAGAATGTAGAGCGAAAGAAGCAGAGGTACTAATGGGGTATTCGAATGTCAAAAGTCCGAAGGGCAGAGACAAAACCAGTTAACACCAACTTTTGTTACCTCTCTCATGTTTAGAAAATTGTGGGAATTCTTACGACGATGCATTCCGTATAGCTAAAAGCCCAAACTTCCAAATGATACCAAATTTAGCCGTGTGTTAGGATGTACATTTAACTTTCAAAATCATATAAAAAGTAACTCGGCTAGGAATTGATATACTAGTAGGATATATACGGGGGTGGAACTACATGGAAGCAGTCAGCGGCTTTCAAAACAAGCGGTAAAAGTTGGCTTTTCGAGTCGGCTCAAACATAACTCGTGCAGGATTTTTTATTTTTTGGGGGGTAGGTTCAAACCTTTGTTATCATCAAACCACTTTTTAAATTGTCTTAGAAGTAATTTGGCGAATATATTAATGGTATAAATGTTCATAGAATCACTTTGGTTACGAAGAACATCAATTTGATTCATTTTGAAAGGGTAACAAAAATAGCACAAACCCTTTTTTTTCTGTATTAAAATAATTGTATGACTTTTTTCTTACAGAGGATGTTGCAGCAGCCTTTGGTCTCTACATTGCTATTGCTGTTGTTGCCATTGTTATAATACTCGTTGTGACTGTCGGAATATTTTATATCTACAAGATGAAGAAGTCAAAGGAGGCCCGTGTCAACCCCGATGGTATAGAGCAGGCAACGACGAGCTCAACTGCGGACAAGAAGTACCGAGAGCCCGTAATTGATGAGTATAACAAACCCCCGCTGCCCTCAGATAGCCCCATACCTGCCCCGAACGCTTGGTCAGAATCGGACGGAATGAGGGCCCCAGAAAACTTGGGTCCCAAACCTGATTTAATTTTGGACCAGAATTTACCTGATGGCAACACAAGAGGGAACAGGCTTCCACCTTTAAACGGAATGTAGCATGGACATATAAAGACTATAATGATATTTATTTATTTATTTAGTATTTAAATATAATTTATTCAATTATGTATTGTGAATGTGCAAAAACTATGATGTAAATTTTATTTATAATTTTTGACTGTACAAATCTGTTTCTGAAATATATTATCTTTTTTATTTAAATTAAAATATATTATCTTACAAGCAGTAGCTGTGGTTCGTAGCTCTTTATGGTTCTTTTAATATATTTTTTGTGGACCATAGATGCATGGTCCGCTAAATCAGAAAACGTTAAAAATGACCATTAAGAGCTACGAAACTCATTTAGAATGGATTTGCAAATTGGTGAAATCTCACAATATCTTCAATATACAGGTGTACATGGTTTCATATTTGTAGATAAAACACACACAAAAAAAACGTATGCATACAGGTTCGCCGGTCATGCTTTCGTTTGGAATTTCTAGATAACAGGACCGTAAATTACATGTAGGCATGTAGACAACTGTCTCCTCATGATTGCAAACTGGCAAAAAATTGTAACCAAAAATAAAATGAAATAAAAGTAAAGAGAGAAAAGGAAGAAATAAGATAAGAATAAATTATAAGTACAATTTATAGTCTATGAGCAACCCCATGCAGCTATTACATTGTCTAAATTTGGGCTCTATACTTTAAAAAAGTGACAATTCTTTTTATCCTTTTAGTCTTTCTGGCTTACGTTTGCATCTTGCCTTTCGTTGATATAAAAGAAAGAAAGACACGTATCAAAACATTTAAGGCAGCAACAAATCATCATTAAGCAAATAATTATTTCTTCGTCTGCATTGTACCGGTGGGACTTCTGTCCCGAGTCACCAAAAACGGGTATAAAACGATTAATTTGGTAATGCTGGATATATGTCGATATTTCAAGCTGTAACCTCTCATCAGCAGCATTTGAATCAAAACATTGGAGGATCAAAAACCAAAAGTATTGAACGAAAAGTACTCAAAACCAAACAGTTCGAACAAGGAAGCCAAAATTCAGCGCCGAGGATATCACAACGAAGAATACCTAGCGTTTTAAACAATTTTGAATATAACAATCGGAAATTTCACTGACAAAAAATATAAGAAATTTATTGGTAAATCCATGTCAGACAAATCTGACGACCAGGCAACAAACGAATAGATAAGTTTTGAAATTTAATTGCATTAATAATTACTCAAATGGCCATTAAAGTATTGTATTTGCAAATAACATCATTCTTATGTTAAAGTTTTTGTCGACATCGTTTTGAGATTTTTGGAACAACTCTCCTTGCGCCCAGTGGGCTCCGGGTTTGAAAATAAATGATATGTTATGCTTTGTTAATTTGCAATGAATGCCAACGCATTTCATCGTTAAACATAATCTTTAACACATTAAAATATCACCTTTCATGTGCTTGCTCTATGCCGGTTGGTCGTTTGTTAAAAATATGTTTTTATACCCCATGTACGAAAGTAAAAGGGGCATATCGAGTTCTGGTCTGTTCGTCCGTCCATCCAAAATGTGGCTAGATGGAGCATCTATCAGACATATTCCTGTTTTGTAATGTTGTGTTGAAAGGGGAAAACTCATAATCTATAAAGCTGTGTATCGAATTTGAAATCAATCCCTTTAGTAGAAGTCGAGAAATCTGTTAATTACGAAAGTTTGTAACGTGCCGGAAGACAGACGGGACAAGCCGTAATTGCAATTTAGTCCCTCTCTTATGAGTGGGGGTATAATCATAGAGATATTATGTCACTAAACATAAGATCCGACAACTTGTAGGTGAGCTGTCATTATCTTCACTGGATATATGCAATTTCTAATTTGTTTTTGAAATTTGAAATGTATTTAATCCTGTGGGACTCTCAATTCTGAATTCATCACTATAATGGCATGCAAATAAACAAATCTACGTTGACGTTTTCTCCATTATATACAGGCCCAGTGAATAGAACACTTTATAAAAATTAATGATTATACGAATACAGACTTTACAGTGCACGCCAAACATATTCAGAAACATAACGGTTATATTAGTTTTATTTGTAAACCAAGTAAAAGGAATGAAAGTTTAATGGTAATAAAATCACCCATTTTACAATTATGACAAACAAGACAGAAAATTGCAGCCACTCTGGGAATATTTGAAATCAGGACATGCAAGCACTTATTGGGTAAGATTCCCTTTGTCTGCTTCCATTTGTTTAGAATGGCAAATATTTAATATTTATGGAAGCATAACATTATTGATGAATACAATAACATGTAAAACACTTAAACTTGTGTTAACCATAATTTACTGTTTTTGAATGTTGCAAAATCATTTAAAACTTCCCCTCAAAATATGGAAGAAAAGGCCAATTTAAGTGTTTTTGTTTCAACCCCCTTTTCATAACAGTTCAAAGTACTGATTATTTTATGTGTATCATAATGTAAGAAATTCAATTAAAACAATTTACCTTAAAACAAAATAAACACACTATATATATATATAAATTAATGTAATAAAAACTACCGAACTGGGATGATCAAGGCAGAGACACGCCAAAGAAATTGAAAATCGTAATGGTCCTAACTTGATACAGGTAGTTTAAAAGAAATGGTGGGTTAAACCAGGTTTTATGGCGTCAAATCTTCCTTTCCATATTAAACTTGACTGATGATGCAGAGCTAATGATACACCTCGAAGGTGAAGACAATTCAACTAAAAACAATTTATCGGCTTGTACAAATACTTCAAATCAACTTCTCGATCCGTCCGTCTGTCAATGTTGTCAGTGTTTGAGAAGCAAAGAGACACCAATGGAGCATTCGAGTGTCAAAAGTCCGAAAAGGCAACGACAAAACCGGTAACATGCAGTAAACACGAACAAGAATAGCACTAAGAAACACAAAATCAACCGAACGGAAATCAACAACGCGAACTCAAGTAGTAACATGAGTGAACTGAGGCCTCCATGTTTGCAAGTCTGTAGATTTCAGAGGAAATACAAATGACAACAAAGTTCCAGACATTAAATTTTGTTACGCCTGACGCGCGTTTCGTCTATTCAAGACTCATCAGAGGCGCTCTACCAAAAATATTGAAAATGCCAAACACTTTATGATTATGAAGAGCATTGAACAGTAAAACCAAAACTACCAAACTGGGGAACCAAATTATTACTAAGATGATCAACCTATGTCTGGGATAGGAAGAACCTTAGGGTTTAAACGATTTTGAAATTTAAACGGATAATTTAAAGCTTTGATGTGTTCTCCAGCACAAAAGTGTTGGTGCCGGATCGGGCTAACCTCGGGGAATTAAAACTCCACCAGCAATGAGAGTACTCTTGTACACTGATATTTATCCTTGACAAGGATTGTACACTTGACAAACTTTCGTAATTAACAGATTTCTCGACTTCTACTAAAGGGATTGATTTCAAATTCGATACACAGCTTTATAGATTATGAGTTTTCCCCTTTCAACACAACATTACAAAACAGGAATATGTCTGATAGATGCTCCATCTAGCCACATTTTGGATGGACGGACGAACAGACCAGAACTCGATATGCCCCCTTTACTTTCGTACATGGGGTATAAAAACATATTTTTAACAAACGACCAACCGGCATAGAGCAAGCACATGAAAGGTGATATTTTAATGTGTTAAAGATTATGTTTAACGATGAAATGCGTTGGCATTCATTGCAAATTAACAAAGCATAACATATCATTTATTTTCAAACCCGGAGCCCACTGGGCGCAAGGAGAGTTGTTCCAAAAATCTCAAAACGATGTCGACAAAAACTTTAACATAAGAATGATGTTATTTGCAAATACAATACTTTAATGGCCATTTGAGTAATTATTAATGCAATTAAATTTCAAAACTTATCTATTCGTTTGTTGCCTGGTCGTCAGACTTGTCTGACATGGATTTACCAATAAATTTCTTATATTTTTTGTCAGTGAAATTTCCGATTGTTATATTCAAAATTGTTTAAAACGCTAGGTATTCTTCGTTGTGATATCCTCGGCGCTGAATTTTGGCTTCCTTGTTCGAACTGTTTGGTTTTGAGTACTTTTCGTTCAATACTTTTGGTTTTTGATCCTCCAATGTTTTGATTCAAATGCTGCTGATGAGAGGTTACAGCTTGAAATATCGACATATATCCAGCATTACCAAATTAATCGTTTTATACCCGTTTTTGGTGACTCGGGACAGAAGTCCCACCGGTACAATGCAGACGAAGAAATAATTATTTGCTTAATGATGATTTGTTGCTGCCTTAAATGTTTTGATACGTGTCTTTCTTTCTTTTATATCAACGAAAGGCAAGATGCAAACGTAAGCCAGAAAGACTAAAAGGATAAAAAGAATTGTCACTTTTTTAAAGTATAGAGCCCAAATTTAGACAATGTAATAGCTGCATGGGGTTGCTCATAGACTATAAATTGTACTTATAATTTATTCTTATCTTATTTCTTCCTTTTCTCTCTTTACTTTTATTTCATTTTATTTTTGGTTACAATTTTTTGCCAGTTTGCAATCATGAGGAGACAGTTGTCTACATGCCTACATGTAATTTACGGTCCTGTTATCTAGAAATTCCAAACGAAAGCATGCCCGGCGAACCTGTATGCATACGTTTTTTTTGTGTGTGTTTTATCTACAAATATGAAACCATATACACCTGTATATTGAAGATATTGTGAGATTTCACCAATTTGCAAATCCATTCTAAATGAGTTTCGTAGCTCTTAATGGTCATTTTTAACGTTTTCTGATTTAGCGGACCATGCATCTATGGTCCACAAAAAATATATTAAAAGAACCATAAAGAGCTACGAACCACAGCTACTGCTTGTAAGATAATATATTTTAATTCAAATAAAAAAGATAATATATTTCAGAAACAGATTTGTACAGTCAAAAATTATAAATAAAATTTACATCATAGTTTTTGCACATTCACAATACATAATTGAATAAATTATATTTTTTTTATTTTTTGCAACATTCAAAAACAGTAAATTATGGTTAACACAAGTTTAAGTGTTTTACATGTTATTGTATTCATCAATAATGTTATGCTTCCATAAATATTAATTATTTGCCATTCTAAACAAATGGAAGCAGACAAAGGGAATCTTACCCAATAAGTGCTTGCATGTCCTGATTTCAAATATTCCCAGAGTGGCTGCAATTTTCTGTCTTGTTTGTCATAATTGTAAAATGGGTGATTTTATTACCATTAAACTTTCATTCCTTTTACTTGGTTTACAAATAAAACTAATATAACCGTTATGTTTCTGAATATGTTTGGCGTGCACTGTGTCGATTTTCATTCATTCTTATTGATAGTGTGGATTCTGAGAACAGCCTCGTCTTTTGTTGTCCTTTAAAACTCATCAGAAACAAAAACATGGTACAACTGCATCACTGGAGCTATGTTATGAACCGAACCCTTTTACGAACCGACCCCTCAAAATTGCAGGGCGTAAACACAGAATATCTTATTTTTTTTAGCAATGCCTTGGTGTCTACACTGGGGGTTTTTATACTGGACTAGAACTATAAAACTACGTCGAATGACATTCGATTTTTATGAATATATGCAAAAATAAGAGAGAATAAAGGTTACTTACATTCCAGTCGAAAGGAAAAAGTTCCGCTCACTCATATCCGGATGTCCCGCTAACGTAAATTCTTTCATAGCATTTGGATATGAGTTTGCGCGATTGGTGGCCGTGATGTGGTCCTCATCTAACATAAAGTTTAACAGGTCACCATGGATTGCATCATACAGACAAAAACATAATGATCGTACAGAAATCAACTGATGGTGGGTCTAGTTTTTAATATCTTCTTAGTTTCTAGTTTCTGACTTGTTTGTAGGCTTTGGGTCATTAAAGTTCGATGTTGATTTTTTTGCAATTAAAACTAAGTTAAAGTATAAAAAGACAATTTCATGCTAGCACTTTGTTGTTCATCTTTTAAGCATAACCAATCTGTAACACAATTAACAAAAATGGTTCCATGATTTGCAAGAAAAGGTTTTTTTTTTAAATAACAACGTCCCCTCCTTCTGGAACTGCCTAGCTCTTCTTTCATCGGATGCTACCCCGGGATGCAATTCATGGCGCTGGATAAGGCGTGGTTAGAATGAATGATAATTTCAGTACGAACCTGCATAATAAAAAAAGTATGTCATTTTGTTTTTTTGTTTTTTTGTCGCTTAACCTGGTTATTAATGAGGGTGAGATTGACATAAATATTGGTTACCGTACACAAAATACCGATTCTGGAATTGTTTTTGTATAATAAAAGTAAAAACAAACTTACAGAACCTGGATGATAAAAGTTCAAGTTATAGTTCTAAAAGAAACATGAAGAAGATAATGAAGCTTGTTTAGGGTATATTAGTGGGGCTTATTAACCCACAAAATCAAGGAAATTGTGCAAATTGTGATACAAGCATGAAATTTTTCACAACGCTTCCTTTACTTGTGTAGACTGAAATTCAGGTCCTAATCAGAGGTCCTAATAAAAGAATTATTGATATAAATAAAAGAATTATAAATATAAATAATGCATTTATTAATATAAATAAATGAATTATTGATATAAATAAATGAATTATTGATATAAATAAATGAATTATTTATATTAATAATTTCAATTTGAATTATTAATATAAATAAATCGAATTGTTTATATTAATAATTGAATTATTAATATAAATAAACGAATTATTTATATTAGTAAATAATTATTTATATTTTAAGAACTAAGATTTCTTCATAAGAGTATTTGTACAACATTAAGACTCGATGATGACCAATAATATTGCGCCAAAATGCTAATAATAACGATTTTTTTAACTATATTATCGTATATTTTGCTTATCGTTTGAAGTGTGGTCAGGACTGTCAATATTTTGCATAATACTTGTTCATATAAATATAACAGAATAATTCTTTAATATATGACAGTTGCATGTTCATAGACCTGCACACGGTTATCGGGAATGTCAAAGGCAGTTGCATTGTTTAAAGGCACATTTGTATTGACACGGTGTTTAGTAAGAAATTATTTCCTGCTATGTTTATCAACAATTAATCCAATGTCTTCTGGAAATTACTAAACTTTTCACAACCAGATGACCCCGAACATGGTCATCTTATTAATGTATGCTACCCTTATCATGTGGTAGAGTAACATATTTCGAGATGATTGGTAGAATTATCAAGTATTAGTCGGCAAAAAGATCGATGCATGTCTAATTTATGCAAATATTAACTAGCCTTTGTCATTAATTCAAAACACTAATGCCCTCCAGTGTAACAGGCTCTGGTATGAACCTAACGCCATCGATCACTAGTCCATTGAAAATATAAGTGTTCGAGTCTTGCTTTGAAGTTTGGATTGGACCCCTGTATGTTATTGATTTTCGCAGTTGCCTGCCAAGTTCATCCGTTTTCTCTAGGAAAGCCGGTTACTCAATATGTACGATGTAGCTCATGTGCGTTGAAAAAAAAACCCGTTAAATTCAAACACCTATACTCCTATTTCTGAAATATGGGTCGGAATCGTCCAAAAGCCTGCCAAGGTTATTTTCCCCTTTTCCCTACAACAAGGCGACACAAATGCAATTGCCAGTGCAACCATATCCAAATATATTATAATTTAATCCCTTGAAGTCATCGGATAACCTTTTCGTATTCTCATTTGTTTGTAAGAAAAGAATGTGTCAGTGTTTTTATATATTTTGCACTGATACAACTAGCATTATCAAAGTTACACAACGTCCAAAAAAACTTTTTTATTTGTGGTCCAATTTTCAAAAACATTTTTTTTTGCAATATCTTTTACATTATTGAGAAATAAGAGGTAAGAGGGGCAAATTAAAGAACGAAAGTTGTACAAGAAATTGTCTCATGTTGATATGTCAAATACGCATGCTTCATTTAAAGTCGATCACATAATGTTTGAGACAAAAAATTGTGTGAGTCCAAATGGGGTTGGATTTGTCCATAGGAATTGACTTTCTACAATAGACCTCCAACTACATACATAGATCAGCGAGTTGCCATCGTAACATGTTGCGCGCGGCGTAGCTTTTTATTTCGTTTAAAATGTGGTTATAGCTACCAAATAATTCGTTTTATATGTCTCACCATTCAACATCTCTAGTATCAGCTTCATTAAGAAAACGACATTTTTACTATTTTATATATTTCTATCTAGACGAGCAGAAGAAGTGAAGAACTGTATTTTGAACATAATGTTCTGTAAAGCTTCTTGAATAGATACAGTTTTATGGTCGATACTTCAACCATTACCTCAAATACATCAAGACCATTTTCCACATGAGCTTACACAGAGCTGTTGGTGGTATTTGATTTTTGAAATGACAATATCCCACATTGTTATCTTAATTCTGATGATGTACGTGTTAATAAAACATAATTGGTCCACTTAAAACCAGCCAATGCATCCATATCAATTCTTCTGTATAAAAGCTCGTGCATAGTAAGAATTGAAAAAAAGAGTTGTTTATATGTGTACCAACAAGAGAGTCAGGCATGGCTATGGAAACAAGGTTTTCATGAAATGAGTATCAAATTGTTTTAGACAACAAAATCAAAAACATTTATCAGTGATAAATTGTGATCGTTGGGACAGGTATTTCTTAGCGTGTGCTAAAATATTTTCATTGTCTGCAATATGCACTTATGCAAAATAATAGGATTTTAATTGATAAGGGATTATGAATTGTCTTGGAACTTTTTTCGGAATATTTTCGAAAAAAATGACATGCCATACATTGTTCTCAAAACATTTTTATTATGTCATTCCTTAAAAGAAAGATGTTTTCTCTAACGTACTTGTCCTTTAAGTCACTTCGTGCTGTAATAGGAACTTTAACATAAACGTAAACAACTCAATGGAAGCACTTGTCTGAAGCCGGTCGATCTTGTTCATCCTTGCTAATCTACGTACATTCAACAGTCAAATGAAGAGGAAAATTATGCAAAGCATCTGAATGTTCATGGCTGCGTGATAATCAGGTGACGTTAAAGAAGATATGATTCGAAATATATAAAATGAAAAATCGCATTTTTTAGTATTTTGGTGTCATTTTGAAACCAGAAGCTGTCATGTTGTGCTGTATAATGCGATGTCAACGTGCTCAAATGAAAAAAAATACCTTCGTGTAGTAATGTCTGCTGTCAAGTTAAACTTTTTCAGTTTTATAATGATTATCAGTAAAAACTACTATGCAAAAACGACAGTTTGCGACTGCTAGCAATCAAGATTTCTTTATATTGCACAGGTCGATGCAGATGTAACTGTAATATATATAAAGCATTCGCCATTATATTTTGTTTAACAATCACCATAAAATTTTATGACCAAGTCCCGACAAAACCTCGAAAGATAAACAAAAAGTACAAAAATCCTCAATAAAAAATGAAAAAATTGCCATTTTGGCGCCATTTTAAAACCGGAAGATGCGTTTATGCGCCATATTATGGACCATTAACATGTCTATATGTTGTAGAATTATCCTAATGAAGAAATCGTAGTTATTTATTAAAGTTTTGTAGAGTTATATTATAATAACAAAATAAAAGGTACTATAAAAAGACGCAATTTTGAAAAATTGGGTGGCCATCTTGAAAAAATGATTTTTCTTTGGCCAGGGCCTGAATATTAATATACACATGTAAAAGAAGCGTTGTGCAAAGTTTCATGCTTGTATCACATTTTGCACAATTCTTTCCATAATAACCCCCACTATATTGGGATATGGGATATTCACACAATTTTTTCATGGGATACGGGATATTTGAGGCAAAACTTACTGGGGTATGGGATATTTAAGTCCATTTTATTTAAAGGGATATGGGATACTGAAAAAACACTTTTTGGGATATGGGATATTTGATGAAAAATTTACAGGGATATGGGATATTGATACCCCCCCCTAAACAAGCTCCGATAATGCCGGCCGAAGAAATTGAAAATCACTTTATGTCTGACTTGTTCTGTACAATCATTTCAAATAAAATGGTAGGTTAAATAATCCGCCTTACACAGGTATTGAGGTGGTCATCTTAATTAGTACTATAAAGATTCAAAAACTGAAAAGAGGCAATGAAAAAAATTTGACACAAACGAGAACATCGATCGTCAATTTACGAAGGTAGTCGTGTGCCCCGGAAAGATGAGCAGTTCCTTCTTATGAGGGTATTGATGGGGTACCCTTCATAACGGATAACGGCTAAAAATATCGCCATATAACGGTATCGGTAGCCTGAATCAACGTAACGGTTAGCTGATTTAACTTATCTTTGAAATGAAATAAAAAATGTTTCCATCTATATTGATACTTCGAATACAGTATAGGTCAGTAAAATGCATAATTTTGAATTGCAATCATAATAAAAACTAAGAACTCCACGTCTTGTTGTTTTCGTACAGTATTTTGTCTTAGGTTTTCTCTCCTGTTGAATTGAACTTTTGTCGATTGAATTTAACGGTGTGTTTTATATGTATGCTTTGTGCAAGCTTATCAATAGGGGGAGGTTGGATCCAAAAAACTAATTAAACCCTGACACTATGTGCCTGTCCTAAGCCAGGATACTTTGCCAAAGCCTTTGTTTGTCCTTGTTTTTATGTCTTAACTGTTCTATGTCAAGAATTGGGTCTTTCGTTGATGATTTAGGGATTGCTTTTGATACTTTTGTATTGTATTATAAGTCTTGGGCCAATGCAAGACAGCAAGCAGTGACCTCTGGTCATGTTGAAGACTGCTTGCTGTTTTCCGTTGTGATTTTTATGGCCCGACCACGTATGTGGATCGGACATATAGTTTTACCCTTGTCCGTCCGTCCGTCCGTCCGTACGTCTGTACGTCCGTCCGTAACACTTTGGTTAAGTTCTTGGTTAAGGTCCATTACTCGGATACTAGATGTTGGGGGTCAATGATATTTCACCACCAGATGGGTCTTGGGTAGGGCTACACCACCCACTAGAAATTAGGTCACTGTGACCTATATTTTATGCATGAACAACTTCGGTTAAGTTCTTGGTTAAGGTCCATAACTTGGATAATAGATGTTGGGGGTCAATGATATTTCATTACTAGATGTGTCTTAGGTAAGGTGGCACCACCCATTAGAAATTAGGTCACTGTGACCTATATTTTACGCATGAATGACTTTGGTTAAGTTCTTGGTTAAGGTCCATTACTCAGATACTAGATGTTGGGTGTCAATGATATTTCACCAGTAGATGGGTCTTGGCTAGGGCTACACCACCCCACTAAAAATTAGGTCACTGTGACCTATATTTTATGCATGAACGACTTCCTTTAAGTTCTTGGTTTGGCTTAACCTGGTTATTAATGAGGGTGAGATTGACATAAATATTGGTTACCGTACACAAAATACCGATTCTGGAATTGTTTTTGTATAATAAAAGTAAAAACAAACTTACAGAACCTGGATGATAAAAGTTCAAGTTATAGTTCTAAAAGAAACATGAAGAAGATAATGAAGCTTGTTTAGGGTATATTAGTGGGGCTTATTAACCCACAAAATCAAGGAAATTGTGCAAATTGTGATACAAGCATGAAATTTTTCACAACGCTTCCTTTACTTGTGTAGACTGAAATTCAGGTCCTAATCAGAGGTCCTAATAAAAGAATTATTGATATAAATAAAAGAATTATAAATATAAATAATGCATTTATTAATATAAATAAATGAATTATTGATATAAATAAATGAATTATTGATATAAATAAATGAATTATTTATATTAATAATTTCAATTTGAATTATTAATATAAATAAATCGAATTGTTTATATTAATAATTGAATTATTAATATAAATAAATGAATTATTTATATTAGTAAATAATTATTTATATTTTAAGAACTAAGATTTCTTCATAAGAGTATTTGTACAACATTAAGACTCGATGATGACCAATAATATTGCGCCAAAATGCTAATAATAACGATTTTTTAACTATATTATCGTATATTTTGCTTATCGTTTGAAGTGTGGTCAGGACTGTCAATATTTTGCATAATACTTGTTCATATAAATATAACAGAATAATTCTTTAATATATGACAGTTGCATGTTCATAGACCTGCACACGGTTATCGGGAATGTCAAAGGCAGTTGCATTGTTTAAAGGCACATTTGTATTGACACGGTGTTTAGTAAGAAATTATTTCCTGCTATGTTTATCAACAATTAATCCAATGTCTTCTGGAAATTACTAAACTTTTCACAACCAGATGACCCCGAACATGGTCATCTTATTAATGTATGCTACCCTTATCATGTGGTAGAGTAACATATTTCGAGATGATTGGTAGAATTATCAAGTATTAGTCGGCAAAAAGATCGATGCATGTCTAATTTATGCAAATATTAACTAGCCTTTGTCATTAATTCAAAACACTAATGCCCTCCAGTGTAACAGGCTCTGGTATGAACCTAACGCCATCGATCACTAGTCCATTGAAAATATAAGTGTTCGAGTCTTGCTTTGAAGTTTGGATTGGACCCCTGTATGTGTTATTGATTTTCGCAGTTGCCTGCCAAGTTCATCCGTTTTCTCTAGGAAAGCCGGTTACTCAATATGTACGATGTAGCTCATGTGCGTTGAAAAAAAAAACCCGTTAAATTCAAACACCTATACTCCTATTTCTGAAATATGGGTCGGAATCGTCCAAAAGCCTGCCAAAATTATTTTCCCCTTTTCCCTACAACAAGGCGACACAAATGCAATTGCCAGTGCAACCATATCCAAATATATTATAATTTCATCCCTTGAAGTCATCGGATAACCTTTTCGTATTCTCATTTGTTTGTAAGAAAAAAATGTGTCAGTGTTTTTATATATTTTGCACTGATACAACTAGCATTATCAAAGTTACACAACGTCCAAAAAAACTTTTTTATTTGTGGTCCAATTTTCAAAAACATTTTTTTTTTTTGCAATATCTCTTACATTATTGAGAAATAAGAGGTAAGAGGGGCAAATTAAAGAACGAAAGTTGTACAAGAAATTGTCTCATGTTGATATGTCAAATACGCATGCTTCATTTAAAGTCGATCACATAATGTTTGAGACAAAAAATTGTGTGAGTCCAAATGGGGTTGGATTTGTCCATAGGAATTGACTTTCTACAATAGACCTCCAACTACATACATAGATCAGCGAGTTGCCATCGTAACATGTTGCGCGCGGCGTAGCTTTTTATTTCGTTTAAAATGTGGTTATAGCTACCAAATAATTCGTTTTATATGTCTCACCATTCAACATCTCTAGTATCAGCTTCATTAAGAAAACGACATTTTTACTATTTTATATATTTCTATCTAGACGAGCAGAAGAAGTGTAGAACTGTATTTTGAACATAATGTTCTGTAAAGCTTCTTGAATAGATACAGTTTTATGGTCGATACTTCAACCATTACCTCAAATACATCAAGACCATTTTCCACATGAGCTTACACAGAGCTGTTGGTGGTATTTGATTTTTGAAATGACAATATCCCACATTGTTATCTTAATTCTGATGATGTACGTGTTAATAAAACATAATTGGTCCACTTAAAACCAGCCAATGCATCCATATCAATTCTTCTGTATAAAAGCTCGTGCATAGTAAGAATTGAAAAAAAGAGTTGTTTATATGTGTACCAACAAGAGAGTCAGGCATGGCTATGGAAACAAGGTTTTCATGAAATGAGTATCAAATTGTTTTAGACAACAAAATCAAAAACATTTATCAGTGATAAATTGTGATCGTTGGGACAGGTATTTCTTAGCGTGTGCTAAAATATTTTCATTGTCTGCAATATGCACTTATGCAAAATAATAGGATTTTAATTGATAAGGGATTATGAATTGTCTTGGAACTTTTTTCGGAATATTTTCGAAAAAAATGACATGCCATACATTGTTCTCAAAACATTTTTATTATGTCATTCCTTAAAAGAAAGATGTTTTCTCTAACGTACTTGTCCTTTAAGTCACTTCGTGCTGTAATAGGAACTTTAACATAAACGTAAACAACTCAATGGAAGCACTAGTCTGAAGCCGGTCGATCTTGTTCATCCTTGCTAATCTACGTACATTCAACAGTCAAATGAAGAGGAAAATTATGCAAAGCATCTGAATGTTCATGGCTGCGTGATAATCAGGTGACGTTAAAGAAGATATGATTCGAAATATATAAAATGAAAAATCGCATTTTTTAGTATTTTGGTGTCATTTTGAAACCAGAAGCTGTCATGTTGTGCTGTATAATGCGATGTCAACGTGCTCAAATGAAAAAAAATACCTTCGTGTAGTAATGTCTGCTGTCAAGTTAAACTTTTTCAGTTTTATAATGATTATCAGTAAAAACTACTATGCAAAAACGACAGTTTGCGACTGCTAGCAATCAAGATTTCTTTATATTGCACAGGTCGATGCAGATGTAACTGTAATATATATAAAGCAATTCGCCATTATATTTTGTTTAACAATCACCATAAAATTTTATGACCAAGTCCCGACAAAACCTCGAAAGATAAACAAAAAGTACAAAAATCCTCAATAAAAAATGAAAAAATTGCCATTTTGGCGCCATTTTAAAACCGGAAGATGCGTTTATGCGCCATATTATGGACCATTAACATGTCTATATGTTGTAGAATTATCCTAATGAAGAAATCGTAGTTATTTATTAAAGTTTTGTAGAGTTATATTATAATAACAAAATAAAAGGTACTATAAAAAGACGCAATTTTGAAAAATTGGGTGGCCATCTTGAAAAAATGATTTTTCTTTTGGCCAGGGCCTGAATATTAATATACACATGTAAAAGAAGCGTTGTGCAAAGTTTCATGCTTGTATCACATTTTGCACAATTCTTTCCATAATAACCCCCACTATATTGGGATATGGGATATTCACACAATTTTTTCATGGGATACGGGATATTTGAGGCAAAACTTACTGGGGTATGGGATATTTAAGTCCATTTTATTTAAAGGGATATGGGATACTGAAAAAACACTTTTTGGGATATGGGATATTTGATGAAAAATTTACAGGGATATGGGATATTGATACCCCCCCCTAAACAAGCTCCGATAATGCCGGCCGAAGAAATTGAAAATCACTTTATGTCTGACTTGTTATGTACAATCTTCACAAAACGAAATAAAGCTAAATTTAATCTTAAACCCAAGAAGTGAAATTTCTGGGATCCTTTTTAAAACAGTCAATGACACTGAGGACAGGAGACACTTAAGTTTCATTGTACATGCTATTACTATTTGTTGTAATTTTGTCAGTTTATTGTTTGTAGCCTTTGGCCCTTCATTGGGCGTAACTTGTGCTAATAAATTTGATTTGATTGATTGATTTATTTTTATGATAGTAGGTTAATTTCAAATAAAATGGTAGGTTAAATAATCCGCCTTACACAGGTATTGAGGTGGTCATCTTAATTAGTACTATAAAGATTCAAAAACTGAAAAGAGGCAATGAAAAAAATTTGACACAAACGAGAACATCGATCGTCAATTTACGAAGGTAGTCGTGTGCCCCGGAAAGATTAGCAGTTCCTTCTTATGAGGGTATTGATGGGGTACCCTTCATAACGGATAACGGCTAAAAATATCGCCATATAACGGTATCGGTAGCCTGAATCAACGTAACGGTTAGCTGATTTAACTTATCTTTGAAATGAAATAAAAAATGTTTCCATCTATATTGATACTTCGAATACAGTATAGGTCAGTAAAATGCATAATTTTGAATTGCAATCATAATAAAAACTAAGAACTCCACGTCTTGTTGTTTTCGTACAGTATTTTGTCTTAGGTTTTCTCTCCTGTTGAATTGAACTTTTGTCGATTGAATTTAACGGTTTGTTTTATATGTATGCTTTGTGCAAGCTTATCAATAGGGGGAGGTTGGATCCAAAAAACTAATTAAACCCTGACACTATGTGCCTGTCCTAAGCCAGGATACTTTGCCAAAGCCTTTGTTTGTCCTTGTTTTTATGTCTTAACTGTTCTATGTCAAGAATTGGGTCTTTCGTTGATGATTTAGGGATTGCTTTTGATACTTTTGTATTGTATTATAAGTCTTGGGCCAATGCAAGACAGCAAGCAGTGACCTCTGGTCATGTTGAAGACTGCTTGCTGTTTTCCGTTGTGATTTTTATGGCCCGACCACGTATGTGGATCGGACATATAGTTTTACCCTTGTCCGTCCGTCCGTCCGTCCGTACGTCTGTACGTCCGTCCGTAACACTTTGGTTAAGTTCTTGGTTAAGGTCCATTACTCGGATACTAGATGTTGGGGGTCAATGATATTTCACCACCAGATGGGTCTTGGGTAGGGCTACACCACCCACTAGAAATTAGGTCACTGTGACCTATATTTTATGCATGAACAACTTCGGTTAAGTTCTTGGTTAAGGTCCATAACTTGGATAATAGATGTTGGGGGTCAATGATATTTCATTACTAGATGTGTCTTAGGTAAGGTGGCACCACCCACTAGAAATTAGGTCACTGTGACCTATATTTTACGCATGAATGACTTTGGTTAAGTTCTTGGTTAAGGTCCATTACTCAGATACTAGATGTTGGGTGTCAATGATATTTCACCAGTAGATGGGTCTTGGCTAGGGCTACACCACCCCACTAAAAATTAGGTCACTGTGACCTATATTTTATGCATGAACGACTTCCTTTAAGTTCTTGGTTTAGGTCCATAACTTAAATACTAGATGTTGGGGGTCAATGATATTTCACTACTAGATGTGTCTTAGGTAAGGTGACACCACCCACTAGAAATTAGGTCACTGTGACCTATATTCTACGCGTGAATGACTTTGGTTAAGTTCTTGGTTAAGGGTCATATCTCAGATACTACATGTTGATGGTCAGTGATATTTCACCACTAGATGTGTCTTGGGTAAGGTGACACCATCCACTAGAAATGAGGTCACTGTGACATATATTTTACGCATGAATGACTTTGGTAAAGTTCTTGGTTAAGGTCCATATCTTGAATACTACATGTTAGGGGTCAATAATATTTCACTTCTTGATGAGTCTTGGTGACATGGCACCACCCACCAGGTCACAGTGACCTATATTTAACACATGAACACTTTTGATCAATTTCTTGGTAAAGGTCCATATCCCAGGTAATACACATTGAGGGTCAATGATACTTCAAGGACGGGAGGGCCATCCTGTGGCTCATAGACACATTTTCTAGTTTAAATTGCAATTTGTGTATGTTTGTTGTGTCGCGTAAACTTATTCAACATCTCGATATCGTCTAAGATAAGAGACGGCATTACAGACCATTACAGAGTCTAAGCATTAGTCCAATATGTCGCTGCATGAAGTACGTTCAGGATTGTGAAACACAGAGTACAGAGACTACGCAATACAGAAATAAATGTACGATCACACCAGAGTGTTTTAATAAACACATTGGATGCAGGGTCTACATATATTGTTATATTGAAACCCTATCTGCTAATGGATTAGCCCAAAATTATGATAGGCATCAATTGACGGCCATTTTGAATAAAAAAATGAAACAATAAGATTATAGCCAATACCCTATAGAGCAAGTGTGCAAAGTTTGGTTGAAATCGGTCCTGATGGTCCAGTAGTTAAGGACAAGTTAACGTTTGTAAAAGTTTACAGACGACGGGCGACAGACAGAATTTATTTTTCGCCAGAATATTTATTTATTATATACTATAATACTATAGAATCTGGGGTTATGATATTTATTTTATTTTCTTGGGGTTAGGACCAGAATATTTATTTTCAGCCTTGGCCAGGTCAGAATATTTATTTACAAAAAAAGCCCCCCCCCCCTCAGAATCAAATGGTCGTCCCCTAATAAAGAGGATCGGGAAGACCGTTTCCGGGACGCCGGGATTGGCCATATTATTTAACGGGAATTCGGGAAAAGCGACTAGCGGGACACGGGAACCTGCATTTTATTTTTCGGGACGGGGATTTGTAGTTTTTATTATCCAGGAAAATGGGGTCATAAAATCATTTTGACGGGAATTCGGGACAGGACCCCCTCCTCCCCTCCCCAAATAAACATTGAAAAATATAAACAATTATCAAGGGACGGGGCTTTAATTCCCGTTCTGCATCTTGATGTTGCCTGAGGGTTATCAACAATGAACGAATGGTCCATGCCCTCAAACAAGATCCAGACTTGAAGGCCCCTACATGTTCACTAACGACTTTGACATAGCGCAAGATATCATAACCGGCGAACTTATCACCTTTATTGAAATTGTGTAGAAGACTTACTATTCAATTCTCCATGATTCGAAAGCATTACTCTTTAAAAATCCCACTGTTGCTGGGTTGTTATTGAAAAATTTTCAAATTTCCCCGAAGACCTGTCGATTCTATGAATCTTTAAGTCAACATTTTGGGATCCCAGTTTCTTGGCCCTTTCATTGATCCCCAGAAAAGATATCAAATGTTTTTTTAGGGTCTCTAAATTCTGTTTCTGTTTCTGTAGGTATACTGGGCTGCACTTCAATACTGAATATAGTGCCCAGGGGGTTGATGCGGCTCTAGTCGTACTGTTTAAGGGGGCCTCCTTGCCCACGGAGTTCCCCCTTAAAGGAGTCGATAGTAGGAGATGTAGTACACTTTTCACTTAGATTGTTCCAGTCTTTGATTGTCCGGGGTATAAACGAGTTCTTGTAAATGTCGGTGTTGCAGCTCTGTACTTGGAGTTTATTGGATGTTGTTGATCTTGTTCTTCCTTTGCACTTGGTTATATAAGGTTCCACAGGCGTTTGGGTCCAGGATTTTATTTTATTATAAATAACGTTTATATAAAAATTTTCATCTCGTCTATATATACTATTTCCACAAGGCAAGAATGTTTGAAAGTTCTAAAAATAGAACTGACGGAAACTCCCTTTTTTCTTGTAGAAATATTTTTTACCATAAACAACTAGAACATTCTATAACTCCTTTCAGCTGTAACTCTCCTTAGGAAGCAAAAGTAAAGCATGTCAGTATGTATAAATCTCATATCGGGTCTTTTTTCCTACGAAGCGAAACAATAGATCACCACGGACGGAAGTGGCCAAAGATTTTCAAGGAAAACAATATTCCGCCAAATAAAAGGACTTCCGAGTGACACTACAGTAAGGTAAAATCTAGGCGAGTTCAAACAAATCATTTGGCGGAAAATGTGGCTGACGAGTTGGTAGTATAATAAATCGTACATACAAACTAGGACTCGATGGGTGTTCCATAAATTTTCAAAAAGACTTTCAAGGATAATAAATACGTGGTTAATTCATTTCAATGATAAAATTGGAAAAAAGTAGAAGAATATTGTCTCCCTTTAAAATTTTAAACTACTTCCGTCCGTGGTGGTTTGTTTGGCTCGCTTCAGTGGAAAAAAGATTAGATTCAAAGTCATTGCGAATTGTTTCACGACAAATGTGTTCCCAATTGTGAGATTAAACTGAAAGGATTTAGAGAATCGCCAATATTTCATGTAAAACCTTTGATTCTATGAGAAAATATGGGGGTTTTCCGCGAGTAAATTTTGTTCTATTTTTAGAACTTTCAAACATTCTTGCCTTGTGGAAATAGTATATAGACGAGATGAAAATTTTTATATACACATTATTTATAATAAAATAAAATCCTGGACCCAAACGCCTGTGTAAGGTTCGGCAGGGATGGCTATCAGGTCATTGACGATTTTATACATTAGAATGAGGCGTTGTTCTCTTCTGCGTTCCGATAACGGTGTCCAGTTAAGTTTGTTCATCATGTCAGTTACACTAGATGTTCTTCCATAGTCATTGAATACAAATCGGGCCGCTCTGCGTTGAATGGACTCGAGTCGGTCAAAAAATAAATTCAGTCATTCTAATCAAATCGACCCAACAGACGCGTGGCTGCACAGAAAAATACACGGAGATCTATGATCTTAATTGTGTATTTTTATTAAAGCTGAATCATTGTTAAATCAAATTAAAAAGTTTCACTCACAAAAAATGACAACTTTCAAATAAATTCACTTCATATATAACAGGTGCTGACTTGTCGTTACGGAAGTTAGGATGGCAAGATTTTGCCCTATTAAATAGTTTTATTTGTGTTTGAACAAGCATAAGGCACGGACCATTTAATTTTCTGGGGGGGGGGGGGCCTGGGATTTTTTTGAAAAAAATTTCCTGGCCCTGATTTTTGTAAAAAAAAATAATCTGGCCAGCACCTAGGTTGAAAAAAATAATCTGGTTTCAATCTTGCCAATTGAAAATAAATAATCTTGCCAACAAAATTTCCTTGCTTAATATGTGTGTGAAAAAAATAATCTGGCCCGCAAAGCGGGCGAAAAAAATTTCCCGGCTCAAGGTAAAATCCCAGGCCCCCCCCAGAAAATCAAATGGTCCGTGCCTAACTGTTGTAATTATCAAAGAGCAATCTACACTTCACCTAACCAGCTATGCCCAATGTCCAATAAAAATAGTGAAAAATTATAATTCAAGTCCTAAACCTAGCTTTGAAAACCCAAGAAAAAAGGCTTGCATGCCATATTGTTTTATGACTCATACGAGTTCTGGATGTCATTCATGATACATTGTACATAAACCTTGGTTATGTGAGATGCAAATAAAATTTAATTTTTCAATCCAAAGATGTATGGTTTGTGGGTAGGTGATATTAATGTAATTGGGCCGTGTCGTTACGGAAGTTATGTGGTTTTAAGCAATTTTTGAATAAATTATATTGAAACTTGTGCATCAAAACCGAAAAAGGAAATAGCGAATTTAACCAGGTCATTGACGCCAAATCTCCTTCTTCCATTGCGGTCTTAGGGTTCGGAAAAATAAATATTCAAGTCCTAAATCTACCCTTTAAACCTAAAAAAAAAGGCCTGCATGTCATATTGTTTTATGGCTCATGCGCGGCCTGAATATCATTCATAAAACACTGCACAATAACTTTGATAATGTGAGATGCAAATAGAATTCAATTTTTCTATCAAAAGATATATGGTTTGTGGATAGGTGGTATTTATGTAATTGGACCGTGTCGTTACGGAAGTTATGTTGTGTTACAGAAATTTGTTTTTAAGCATTTATTGAACAATCTGTACTAAAATTTGAGCATCAAAACAGTATAAAAAATAGTGAGTTAAACCATGTTTAATGGCGCCAAACCTCCTTCTTACATTGCCATCGTAGGGTCCGGAAATAACACTCCATTTCTAATTGGCCATTTCCAGAACTTTTCAACAATTTAAATACGTTGTCACAAAAAGCAAGTAAATCTAAAAGATATGAAACTTTTAATAAATTTGTACCCTTTTGATGTACAAAATATAACGCAATTCTACAAATTTAAGAGGGTATTGTATATGTATTTGTTCATAATAATCTCTTATTCTTTACCACTTTTCTACTGAGGTAAAATTTTATAACAGTTTACATATTTAGACACATTCGTTCTTATCATCTTAAATTTTTTGTTGTTACCGACATGCTTAGCGCTGCTGCGGGCCTATTCGCCACCCGGAACCCGCACGAGTAGAAAGATTAATAATAATTCGGTTATGTTATTATATAATATATAGCATATATATATTCAAGAAATAACCTTTCGTCATACAGCAGCATTTTAATCAAATTCATTGAAAGACCAGAAACTCAGAAGTATCAAATAAAAGTTTTCTTACGTACATGCTTTGCCTGGTGGAGTTAACAATGTACATTTCAGTTTACACAAGTGATGTTTTTGACGTAAGTGAACAAAACTTACATTCCTTTTAGTCTATTTACACAGTGCTATTTTTTGTTGTTGTTTCATTGAAGTGGTGCCCATGCGGGCGGGAAAAAGGTCCGCCAAGGGTCTTGGGATTTTGACATCGGGTTTGTGCTCAGCCAATAAAGCGACCATTCGAAGTGGGTTTCCTAGCTGGCTGAATAGGGTGGCTCTCGTCCGCGAGGGTTGTCAGGTCTAAAATACGTAAACCCTTACCGCTGATCATAGTGGGCCAAAATGTGTGGAGAGTTCCACGCTTCATATACGTAAAAGATCACTTTGTGAGCCGCCAAGTAGTGCTCCGCAGAGGGTAAATTATCCGCCCCCTGCCTCACTCTCCCCTTTTCTGGTGGTCTTCAAAATTTACTTCTTCTTTGTTTTTCCAACCTACCACATTGAATTTTAATTGATTTTCTCTTGACTGCTTCAGGTGCATTTTTCCTTCTAATCAAAGCTCATATCTTGGACTAAAAAGACATTGGCAGCCACATCTTGAAAAGTCGTTCCTTTTGGGTATTTTTTATATTCGATCTGAATAAATGAATATCTTAAAATTGCATAAAAAGACTGGCCCAAAACAAACAACTTTCCCTTTGTCGAAGGTCCGTGATTTCCAAAACAGATGTCCACTTGTTGACACTGTTGCCAGTGCGATATCAAAGACCACTCAAGGGTGATTTGTACGAGGCTTTTGAAAGATCTTTTATGAACGTTTTGTGTGTGCATGTGCGAATGTGCAATACGGTTATTGACGTCATAAGCATTTGGGTTTTTTTATTGTATCAATACGTCATTCCGCTCAAAACAAATATAAAAGTATAAAATCATTCTGAAATTGTCTCATCACAGAATAGAAACATTCACATCTGATGTTTAACTGTCCATTCTAATTTCCGTAACAGTGTAATTAACATTTTTGTCTGGGGTATAAATTTCATATTAACGCTGTTTTACTAGCAGACGAAACGTGGAATGTTTCAATTAATTATTTTTCTTATAAAACAAAGCTGTAATTTATTTTATAACAATGATATACTAACAATTAAACCATCTTCACATTACCATGGTACATAAGTACCATTATTTTTCTTCTATATTACTTGCTTGCATTTTAAATAACAGTGAAAGTCTATGCCTTTTTCAAAATATAATAACCGGTGATGTGTGTAAAATAGTTGTACTCAATGAAGCCGATTATCGGAAAAATTTGGAATTCCGGTAAAAAGCTGTTATGGAAGTTAGAATGTTACGGAAGTTAGATTCAGTCAATTAAATGATTTCTGATTTTATTTTTTTTCATATATACTTCAACAAACTAGACGGCATTTCCTTTTAATTCATTTTTAACTGAAATCTCAAACAGACTCAAACAGCTAAATTCAAGATAAATAGAATGGTTTTGCGTTATGGAAGTTAGTCTCTTAAAGGAGACAAGCGATATTTTGTAAATAAACATGGTCAATTAAAACGTAATTAAAGCAATCGTTCGGGAAAAAGGTGTAAGTTAAAAATGTAAGGAAATACTTTCAATTGGTCAAAAGTTTTTTCAATGTTGAGCTTGTGGTAAGTATTTATCATTTATTTTGTTACTGTTACGGAAGTTAGAGTATATTTTGAGACAGAAGAATTTTATTCTTACGAATGTCATTTTGATCGACATCCCAAAATCAACAATTTAACAATGTTTTTATAAAGTTTATGCACAAGTTTAAACGAAGATCTACCACCTATAATGCAAAGTAAACTGAAAAACCGATGTCAACATATTAAAATTCAATAAGAGACATGGTATTTTGAGTAAAACCTTGATTTTGGAGTCAAAATTATCGACCATTATACTGCGTAACATAGCTTAATCGTTATTTAACATATGAGAAATACTCAAAATATATATTTGTTTCCTGTTAGACCATCGTGTGCACTATTTTTCATTAACATTTCGTCTTTTTCGCATGCGACACATTAAACATACAGTTGGCCACATTTGATTAGAATGAGTGCAATGTCTTTCTGTAGATAGGGATCCCATACAGTTGCACTGTATTCCAGGACAGATCTTATTAACGTTGTGTAGGCAGTTTCTTTTAGGGTTTTGGAGCAGTGTTTCAGATTTCTTCGGAGGAAGCCTAATGTTGATGTTGCCCGGTTTGAAATTTTGTTGATATGAGGTGACCATTTCAGGTTTTCACTGATTAAGAGTCCGAGATATGGATTTTCAGTAACATGTTCCAAAAGGTGGTTGTTTAGTGAATATGTGTTGGTTTTCGGTTTTGCACTCCTGTGAATAGACATTTTGTAGCATTTGATGGCATTAAATTTCATTCCCCAGGTTTTGGCCCATACTTCTAAAGAGTTTAGATCTTTTTGTAGTTGGATTTGGTCTTGTCTGGTGAAAAGTTTTCGATATAAGAGACAATCGTCAGCAAACAGTCTGACTTGTGATGAAACAACTTCCGGTAGGTCGTTGATATGGAGCAGGAATAATAGTGGCCCAAGGACTGTGCCTTGGGGCACCCCGGAATCAACTGTTACAGATGATGAGTATTCTCCTTCGACAGCTACCCGTTGCTTTCTTTCGGTGAGGAATGAAGTTAACCAGTTTAGCAATTTAAAATTGGAGTGTTGTTCTGATATAGGAAGCTGTGACCTATCCCTTCCCGTCACACTTTCTTGATCATAAAAACTTAGGACACGGACTTATCAGATTTCATTGGGTCTAAATAAATTATATACTAAATGATTTCCTAAATCTAAATATTGCCGCCCCTAAACTTTTTCTCGGTGTCATAAATTACCTTAACTCAGTCAGTGTATTTTACCGTTTCTTTCAAACATATCGTTGACCGTGTGAATCATATAAATGAAGTAGCAGAGTGCTGACAGAACAGCTGCAAAAAAAATCCGCGTTTTTTTTTTTTTTTTTTCATTGTGACGGTAAAAAATACAGCCAGCAATAACGTTTAACGCCTATTTTGTAGGCGAAATAACGCTAACGGTTGCTAAATTTAAGGTCATAACGAATCACGCCAAAAACTCGATAACGGAAAACGGTTAAAAATATCCCCATATAACGCTAACGGTAGCGAAAATAAGGCAAATAACGGCTATTGCTTAAGGGCATCAACACCCTCTCTTATTGCAACACACCCGTTGTGTCCGTTGTCACTATTGCAAACGGTCAATGTGGCATGTAAAATCTACTAACGGAGGACAAAACAAACCCCTATGAAAAACCAAATCCGCTACTTATCTGAGAGACAGAAATCCCATATATATTTGTCTATGAGTGCACGCCATATTTTCCTTAATTTCGTGACTGAAGACTGGCAACACAATCTGCGAAGAACTATAGTATAACCCTGTGTAAGCAATTTTGACTCAGTCAGACATGTCTCTTTACCAAAAAAAAACATGTAGCTCTGGAATAACGAATCAGTTGCGATATCTAAACTCAATATAATCAATATAAGTGGAGCGGATGGAACTTTGCTACACAAGATAAAAAAAGGTGACTATTGGAAAGATGAATCGGGAGATGAATTCATAAATTACGTAGTCTCCCTGTGCGTCTATTTCTAGATATAAAATGCTCATTTGAAATATGAGACAGAATGATCCGTCGTGTCCTTTATCTAAAGGTCCTGGGGATATATATATAAGATGGTCTAAGCCGTCAATATTTGTGCAGGAGTTTTTTTTAATTGATGCAAGCAGTTACAAAAATCACAGGGACTTGCTCCCCTCTATCAATATTTTGTTAGAGTCAATGTGTGGTAGAAAAAAAAACACGTATCAATATTTTGTTCAAGAGCCAATGTGCGGTACGTGTTTTTTTCGTACCGCACAATGACCGTCTAACAAAATATTGATAGAGAAGAGCAAGTCCCTGTGCAAAAATGGAATTGATTTAGACGGTTGAGAATTACCACCAGTTCTTTCGAATTCTAATACATATTTTTCTATTATTTATATTTTATCTGAAAATTGAAATTGATTGGTATCTTCAGAAAATAAAAAAAATAAAAAATGTTGCGACATTGAATTTCTTTAATTTAACATGTCCGGATCTTGCCCCGAGGGTAATCACAAGCCTGGACGTCAGACTTGTCTGACACGATTTACCATAAAATTTCCAATATTTTTGTCGCTGAAATTTCCGTTTTTCAAAATTGTTTAAAACACCAGGAGCGGTGTTCTCGAAAGTATCCTAAAATTTGTCTAAAGACGCGTCTAAAGTCAAATTTTGAGACCTAGTTTGGACCATCTTTAGACCATCATAATCTGTTTCTCGAAACTATCTTAGACGCGTCTTTTGTTAGGACGTCTCAAAATAGATTTAATACAATTTTTATTCAAACAAAATTTAATAATTTCCTTTTTTTAAAGAATACGTTCCTCTGTATGTACACCAAAAGGGCTACGATTTGAATGCTTAAGCTAAAAGTCAACACTTTATTAGCTACAGTTTTTATTTCAAATTCATAACCACGTTGTCCTAAAATAATTAAAACAACATACAGGGTCATCGAAGTATGTGAAAATAAGTTCAAAGTTTAAAATCATGTATGATGCCTTGAATACAAGTTAATCGATGATTAAATGTCATTAGGTGAACACCTGGACAAAATATAGTGAGTTTTAGTGTATGAAATTAGTAAAATTTAAGATTGGATGGTCTAAAGACATCAATGTCCCCATCAATTTGGTGTCTTAGTTTTTAACCTAAAATAAGACAAGAGCTTAAAATAGGACTGTTTCGAGAACACGACTTAAGACTATGACGAGTCTTTAGATGGTCTATAGACACGTCTTAGTCCTAAGATAGCTTCGAGAACACCGCCCCAGGTTTCTTTCCTTGTAATGCCCTCGGTGCTGGATTTGGCTTCCTTGTTCGAACGTTTTGGTTTTGAGTACTTTTCGTTTTCAACAGTTTTGGAATTTGACATTCCAATGTTTTGATTTAAATGCTACTGAAGAGAGGTTACTCCTTGAAATATCGATATATTATAAATAATATAGCATATCAAAATTAACCGTTCATACCCGCGTTTTGGTATTTGTAATCTTGGTTCGGGTTCGGTCCCGGGTTACACAGAATAGTGAAATCCGACATTGTCCGAAGAAGATGGCGGTGCAGTACGAAATTGTCTGTCAACAGTTTTGGGAACATTTCAAATCCACTGACAAGTTAAAAAATGCTTTGTTAAATTTAACAACGGAGCAAAACAACGCACTAATTCTGTTACAGATCACAAGCTGCAATGCGGCGGCAGTGTATGGTGTACCTTATTCAGCGGCTTCATGTGAAACAAAGATGTACCACCCTGAACTTTTTCCTTTTGGAAGCATATTTGTTCCTGGTGTTGACATTTTATCTAATTTCTTGTGTAATGAAAAATATACTCCTTCTGGCATTGCTGAAAGAGAGCTTTTATCCAAATTTATAAAGTTCTTACTTAACACAGGTAAACAAACATAAATTTTGCCTGTTTCCTCATTCAGTGTCATTGTAATATAATAACTGTAAGGCCCAAAAAATATGCATGGTTCTGATTACCCTGACCCTACCTTTATTTTTCATGCCTACCCTTACATTTCTATTGCCATTTTTGCTTAATGTGTAGCACCATTTACATGTAATGTTAATTCCACTTTTTTTCTCAAGGTAAAAAAAAAATAAAAAAATAAAGCTACAGTGCGACGTCAAAAGTATTTCACGCTTTATATTTTTCCTTTTATATTTCATATAAATTAGTCTTTTTTATAAAAAAAAATATTACCAAGCCATTTCTCAACAGATTTTCATGAAATAAAAACCAAAATATACATAATTATCTGAAGTTTGTTTGTTTATTTGCAATTCTGTTAAAACCTTTTGGTACATTTTTCCCCCTAATAAAGCACATAGAAAAAAAAATAGCAAAAAATATTCCTTTAAAATATAAGGAAAATGATTTTCAAAATATTTGATTTGTGTTCTAATTATGATTAAATCTAACCCATCTAACATTTTATGATGCCAAAATATCGAAATAAACTCGAAATATTGCTGCATCTATTTGTGTTTTTATTTTACAAAAATGGGTTGAAAAATGACTTTGTAAGAATTTTTTAAGGAAAAATGGCAGTAAAAAGGCTAGGGAAAGCATGAAAAACTAGGGACGGTAGGCATGGTAGGGAAACCAGAAGCATACATATTTTTTTTATTTGGCCTAAATTGGTGCCTGCCTGGCAATGACAATACAACTTAAAAAAAAAACAGTTCTACTGCCAATCAATTGAAAGCCTTTTTTCAAAGTACATTTGTAAACTTACGTGTAGCTTACATCTTGAGCTAGGGATAGGGTAAAATCATACAAGTAATGAAGTATGTAGGTACTTCAACTTTCAAACAAGCTAGAAGATAATGAGATGTGGAATAAGTGTATACGACACAACATACAATACAAACGACAATTTAAAAAAAAATCCACAATGGATAACAGCTCTCAGCCTTCAATGTGATCAGTGGTCGCTGCTCACTGTGCTTTCTCATTAAGCTTTACAAAAGTCCCATTTTGGTGGAAGTTGTGAGGGGTTCCCTTTATGGCTTCTAGTCCAGATGAGGGATTCAGACTCCTCAGAGAACCTCTTGTTACAAGATCATGAACCCATTGCATATAAAATTGATTCATTTATTCCTTGTGCAGAAAGTATTCGATATAAAGATATTGGACAAACCTTCTTATATAAATCAAATTTGATTATCCCTGACTTTTTCTTTTGAGAGTACCGGTAATATATGATACACTTTCCATGTAAATCTTCTTAAAGTCATTCCAACATGTGACACATATACATGTATTTGTCCAACATTGTGAGCTATCCATACTTTCCCCAAAACTTTGTATAAGATTGAATATTGTTGCAGTCATACATGTAAATATCATGGTGAGCTATTGATTAACATGATAAACACCAAAGATATTGAATAAATACAACAAATTTTAATGACAATCATTCGCTAGCCAAAGGTTCCGATCTGCTCACCCTTGGCTAGTGAAGATGAATGACAATAGTCTATTACTATTGGAATTTATTCATTACCTTGAGAACCTCACATTTTAAAAAATAATCCTTTATTTTCATTGTCATGATGATTTTTGCAGATGAACTTTCAAAATTAAAGAAATTAGACGATGATCCTGATTACATCCCAAAAAAAAGCGATGTTGCTGTGTTCCTTGCAAGGCATTTCCTAAGCAAACTGTCTTTAGAAGATGGATATACAGTGGATCAGGATTGTCAGTTTACATCAAGAACTTGTGTTTGTGGTGAATGTAAAGACAAAACAGACTTTGGAGATACAAGTATAGGTATTTAAAGATAGAAATACTGTATAAACATTTATATTCGTGGGGATAAAATTTCATGGTTTAGAGCAGAAAACTGAATTGGAGGGGACATATTTTCGTGGATTAATTTTTATACGACCGCAAAATTTTTGCGATCGTATAATGTTATGGCGATGTCGTTGGCGTTGTCGTCGTTGTCGTTGGCGTTGGCGTTGTCGTCGTCGTCTGTAGACATTTGGTTTCCGTGCGATAACTTGAGTAAATATTGACCGATTGTTATGAAATTTTGATATGATGTTTGTTACCACTTAAGGAGGGTTGGTATTGTATTTGGGGTTTGTGGCCCCTCCCATCTTAGAAAAAAGGATCAAAAGGGGCTAAAACGGGTGTATTGACAAAACTGTTGTAAAATGTTTATTATTCATTTGATTTGGAAAATTCTTTTTTTATTAAATTCCTCATAAAATTCTGTCAACTAAATGTGTCAATGGTTTTAATATATATTGCACCGTTACATTGCTACAGGGGACCAAAAAGGGGCCACACCCCAAAAATCGACTTTTTTATTTGTGGTCTGATTTTGAAAATCTTTTTTTCATTGGAATCCTTGTGAAAATCCCTGCCTGCGTTTTTCAATCCGATTAGCAATATCTCTAACCATTTTCGAGAAATTAGGGGTCAAAGGGGCAAAAAACGCCATTTTTATTTAAAGTTTGTCTAGGTAAATAAATTTAGCTGTAGTGGACCAGCCAATTGTTATGAAGTTTTGATATGACGGTTATATCCACTCAAGGATGGTTGATACTGTATTTGGGGTTTGTGGCCCCTACTGTTTAAGAAAAAAGGACCAAAAGGGGATAAAAAGGGTGCATTGACAAAAATGTTTTAGAATGTTTATTATTCATTCGATTTTGAAAATTCTTTTTTTGTTGAATTGCTCATTGAATTCGGTCGCATAACTGTGTCCATGGTTTGAAAATATATTGTACCTTTACATTGCTGCAGGGGCCAAAGACATGCCACACTTATAATATCAACTTTTTACAGTCTTCGCGCTATAAATTTTGGTCCACAGGCCCGACAACTTATTTTTGAAAAATTTTGTATAGACAACATTGGCTTGTTGTTGCCATTTCTACAGGCCCTCAAGCATTTTCACTAGCCATGGCTTGTGGCTTGTGGCCAATTTCGAAGACTGTTTTTATTATGTCTCCCAAACGAAGTTTGGAGACATGTTGTTTTTGCTCAGTTCTTATTATTCTTATTATTAAGTCGCCCAAAACAAAGTTTGGGAGACTTATTGTTTTTGCACCGTTTCTTATTATTATTAAGTCGCCCAAAACAAAGTTTGGGAGACTTATTGTTTTTGCACCGTTTCTTATTATTAAGTCGCCCAAAACGAAGTTTGGGAGACTTATTGTTTTTGCACCGTTTCTTATTAAGTCGCCCAAAACAAAGTTTTGGCGACTTATTGTTTTTACCCCGTTTCTTATTAAGTCGCCCAAAACAAAGTTTTGGCGACTTATTGTTTTTACCCCGTTTCTTATTATTCTTCCGTATTATTATTATTTTTCCTTTTCTTACCCTTGAACTTGTCCAAAGAACTTGTCCTAGGATGTTTGAGTAACATCAATGAAACTTGGTACAATGAAAGAACATCATATGAAGTTTTGCAGGTGCATTGGATTTTTTCAACATGGCCGCCGTTTCAAAATGGCGGCCATCGGAAAAAGTGGGCGGAATTTTTTTTTTCTTTGTATCGTCTTGAAAATGGATCACCTGGGTAAAGTGGGTATGCTGAGTTCAAATCTGCCACCGGATTTGAAATCCGACTTACGGTTTAAAAATGGCGGCCATTTTACTACACCCGCCCCCTTAAAAATGTGAACTTTGTCCGATTTCAATGGAATGTTATTTCTATACATAATTTATTGTTCTGAATGGGAAAAAATAGTATCCAAGGCGATTTTGGGCGACTTGTGTGTTGGCATCCCAACACAAATTATAGCTAGTTATTCTTATTATTATTATTCTTCCTCCTCTTCCGGAACTCGAACTTGTCCAAGGGTATACTTCTAGGGAATTTGAATTAGCTCAATGAAACTTAGCATAATGCTTGACCACCATCTAAAGTTTTGTGGGAAGTTTTTAGAATTTTCAAAATGGGGGTCGTTTCAAAATGGCGGCCATTGGAAAAAGTGGGCGGAATTTTTTTTTTCATCGGATCGTCTTGAAAATGGGTTGTTTAGGTAAATGGAGTATGCTGAGTTCAGATCTGCGACCGGATTTGAAATCTGACTTCTGGTTTTAAAATGGCGGCCATTTTAAAACTAGATTTTTAACAGATTTGATGAGCAAATAACTAAAGTTTGTCGTAATGAAACGAAAATGGTTATCTGGGTAAACCACATATGGCGTGTTCAATGGTGCAATAAGAATTTAGATCCGACTTCCGATTTGAAAATTGCGGCCATTTTTACTACATTCCCGTCCATTTGAAATGGAAACTTTGTCTGATTTCAATGAATTTGATTTCTATGCATAGATTATTGTACTGAATTAAAAAAAAAATACTATCCATGGCGATTTTGGGCGACTTCTGTGTTGGCATCCCAACACAATTATTACTAGTTATTATTATTAAGTCGCCCAAAACAAAGTTTGGGAGACTTATTGTTTTTGCACCGTTTCTTATTATTAAGTCGCCCAAAACAAAGTTTGGGAGACTTATTGTTTTTGCACCGTTTCTTATTATTATTAAGTCGCCCAAAACAAAGTTTGGGAGACTTATTGTTTTTGCACCTTTTCTTATTATGTCTCCCAAACAAAGGTTTGGGAGACATATTGTTTTTGTCCGGTTTCTTATTATGTCTCCCAAACAAAGGTTTGGGAGACATATTGTTTTTGTACGGTTTCTTATTTAAGTCGCCCAAAACGAAGTTTGGGAGACTTATTGTTTTTGCACCGTTTCTTATTATTATTATTATTATGTCTCCCAAACGAAAGTTTGGAGACATATTGTTTTTACTCCGTTTCTTATTATTATGTCTCCCAAACGAAAGTTTGGAGACATATTGTTTTTACTCCGTTTCTTATTATTATTATTAAGTCGCCCAAAACATAGTTTTGGGGACTTATTGTTTTTGCACCGTTTCTTATTATTATTATTATTATATCTCCCAAACACTATGTTTGGGAGATATATTGTTATATCTCCCAAACACTATGTTTGGGAGATATATTGTTTTTACTCTGTTTCTTATTATTATTATTCTTCTTTTTTTTTCTTCTTCCGGACATGAACGTTTCCGAGCTGGTTCTCAATAACTACTAAATGGATCTTCATGAAACTTCGTATGGTGGTAGAGTGGGTCTCAAAGGTGTGCATGCAATTTTTGAAATTTTAAAAATGGCGACCGTTTCCATGGAAACAGGGAAAGGTCATAATATAGGACATTGCGATATCTCGGTTACCTAGGTGCGCAGGGTTCTGAAATTTTGCAGGTTAATAGAGCAAAAGGAACTCTTTAATAATACGAAAAAAAATTTCGAAGCGATATTTACGGTTTTCGAGTTATCCACGAAAATGTGATTTTTCGGACCCAAAAATGGGAAAATTGTCAAGATGCTACGATTTCGACAAAATTTAGTATCTAGGAGTTTCAAATGATGGCGAGTTAGGATGCAATGTCAAAATTAATACAAGAGTGACCATATGCGTACGTTTGGGAGATATTTTTGTGTTGGGCATCCCCAACACAGTCAGCACTAGTTTTATATGAAATGCATACTTATGGTTTTAGAGTGGTAAACATTTTGTACGTGTGACTACTAAGTTTTATACTTGGTGTTGTTTGTATTTTTTTTCTGGCAAAAAGGGGGGGGGTGGAACTTTGATTTGTAGTTTGAGAATATACATATAAATAAGATTCTTTTTGAAAAATATGTGTGGCCCTGAAAAGGGCCGTTGTTCTGTAACTGTCTGTAAACAGTTTAACCTCCGAATCCGTAGAGGGTACGTCCTTGTCTCTTGAGAGCGTAGACTACATCCATGGCAGTAACAGTCTTCCTCTTGGCGTGCTCAGTGTAGGTAACTGCGTCTCTGATGACATTTTCCAAGAAGACTTTCAATACACCACGGGTCTCTTCGTAGATCAATCCAGAAATACGTTTGACACCACCTCTCCTGGCAAGACGACGGATGGCTGGCTTGGTGATACCCTGGATATTATCACGCAACACCTTCCTGTGACGCTTGGCGCCTCCTTTTCCCAATCCTTTACCTCCTTTTCCACGACCTGACATGTTGACGAATTATTGATAATACGACAAGAATGAATTTACCGACAAAACCGCTAGTTTTATACTACGCTGAAACAGGCGTGATAGAAAGCACCCCTGTTTTTTGTAACGACATTTTTCATTGGCTCCAATTTTGTACGCTTTCAATCCGTTTTTGACAAAATTTTGCACAGAATTGAACATGAGAAAAATAGAGTAAAATAATGAAAAAATCAAGTTAGATTATTGAATGATTGAGTTAAATTTATAATCTAATTAATTTTTAACTTGAAAAATGCTGAAATAAGAATAGATTTAGTCTGATTTTAATGCATCTGGTATTATTTTCCATTCTGAAAACAGTATAAAGAGATATTGTTTTGGGTAACTAATGAATGAAATAAGAAAAAAACTAAACTATGGTATTTTTTATTTCTTTGTGAATTACATATTTACAGTTTTGTATATATAATATATGCAAGAATACAATGTTTTAAGAATACAAACATGATATTTCATTACAGTTTTTTTTTTTCAAGAGTAAAATATTCAATCTTATATAATACATATTGCACAAAATGAAGAGTATATGGACATATGCCAAACTTTATTTTTCTCAAAATATGAATATTCATTGAAACCATGTTTAACATGATCAACAAAATACTTTTCTTACAACATTTCATTCATCGTTAAATATTTTCTGTCCAAAATTTTTCTTTATATATAGAAAATGAATCATTTGAAAGTATCAAAATGAAGTCTAGAATATGTGTAAATGTACTTACATTACAGAAGCGGTCAAAACTATACAGCGTTTTATTTGATTTTTCATTTCGCAACAACAGAGCTGCCAAAATATAAGATACACTTTGTCATTGATTTCAGTGTTTGACTTTTTTCATCTTGAATCATCCTGATTTGAAATGTGATTTATTTACCCGGTTACCAAAAATGTCCATTTAGGTGCATAAATTTTATTTTAATGATGCGAAAACTTTTTCCTATGCTTGAGAAGTAAGCTCCCAGTTCACGGCATCTTCTGAAACAAAAAAGAAAGAAATATAGCAAAAAATGTTTTCATAATCATGAATTTTATACACTGAGTTAGGTACAAAATGAACTATCTTGTATGGATTTATGAATCATTTTTTACATCAGAAAATATTTTTGTTTGATATTGATATATATTTTTTCCTATCTCTTTTTAGGTTACACAACCACATGTGATGGAGAAAATATTGACAGATTTAAATATTTAGTTTTTGAATGAAAACAGTTTTGCAAAGATATGTATGAGAAAAGAAGGAATTAAAGTTAAACTTGTTGTTTATTGTCATATGTAATAAATTATTCTATAAAAAGAGATCAACTAAAGTATGGGGAACTATCAACTTGATTCTTTTGGGAAAGAATAATTACAAATGATTATGATTTTACATTGTTTGACCTTTGAGGAGTTTTGTTTCACATTAAAGGAATCATCATAAACAGCACTGTTATATTAGAATGACATGTTGAATGATATCTTTCCTTTTCTATATATAAGTTTTTTAAATAGTTTTCCTCTTACCCTAATAAAAGGAAGAAACTGCACATGCCATTAATGAAAAAATACAAGAAAGGGGCAACCAGTCACATCACACACCCCTATAAAAAAAAAATTTAAAAAAAGAAAGAAAGAAATTGAGAGAGAGAATTATATATGTTATCAGTGAAGTAGTTACACTTTCCTACACTAAGACTACTGTGACGTTCCAGACGTTGCTATAAACGACGTCCAGCTTCTCAGACAGGATGCGAGAAGCAAAAGGTATGATTTTTTCCATCTCTCTGTCATTTCAAGTTCTGTTATATTTGTAATGATATATGCATAACTGCACGTTACACATTTGACTTGCATGCTTTGTTTCATATCAATATGAATAGATATTGTATATTTTCCTTATTATTTGTATTTGATTCTGTTTAAAATGTTTATAGGCATTGTTGAATAAAGAAGAAATCAGAATTAGCTGTGATTATTTTTGTATTAAGAGTATAGAGGGCAGGGGGACACGCATACATTTATAGTAAGATTCTTTTTGAAAGATTTGTGTGGCCCTTAAAAGGGCCGTTATATTTGTGTGTATGAAACACCGTTTAAGCACGTTCTCCGCGGATTCTTCTGGCCAGTTGGATGTCTTTGGGCATGATGGTGACTCTCTTGGCGTGGATGGCGCACAAGTTGGTGTCCTCAAAAAGTCCAACCAAGTAAGCTTCACTGGCTTCCTGGAGGGCCATGACAGCTGAGCTCTGGAATCTCAGATCAGTCTTGAAGTCCTGGGCGATTTCACGGACCAATCTCTGGAAGGGGAGTTTCCTGATGAGGAGCTCGGTGCTCTTCTGGTATCTCCTGATTTCTCTGAGGGCGACAGTTCCTGGCCTGTATCTGTGTGGTTTCTTGACTCCACCAGTGGCGGGTGCGCTCTTTCGGGCAGCCTTGGTGGCAAGTTGTTTTCTTGGAGCCTTTCCTCCGGTGGATTTACGGGCGGTCTGCTTTGTACGAGCCATAGCGATTTGATTTCTGAAATCTACGATTTACAGAGAGAATAAATTGAAATAGGTTTGCACTGTGTTTTTGTTCGGCGAGCCCGGCATTTGAAAACATGGGCGTCATTGGATAATAGGGAACATAACACAACTTTTCATTGGTTTAAAAGTAGAGAATTTCATTGGTCACTTTTTGTACAACTTTCAATCCACTTTTTGATTTTTTGTGCACAATTTTATATATTGAACTATGTGTCACCCTAAAGCTCTAAAATAACAATGAAAACAAAAGAAAATATAATTTAGAAGGTAAATGGCACTCAAACAAGTAATCATATGTACAAAATACCCAATGCCATCAAATTAAAACAACTTACACACTTTAATTAAACTAAATTAATTAAAATTAGTTATAAATTGTACAAACATAAATTTATCTATTTGTTAATATTTATTTACTTTCTTTCTTTTTTTTTGGGGGGGGGGGGGGGGTGGAGGGTTAAAATTATGTAAGATATAGATAATACATGCTTTGAGATTTTGTATAAATCTATAAAATGTAAAAATCTTTTCTTTCATAGAATATTTTTTATAATCATGTTCAAAGTTAGTTTTTCCAGTTATTTAAGTGTGCATGAAAATTGCATGCTTTTCAACAATTTTTATCTCAGTCAACTTTAAAGGAATTAGAAAGAACTGATAATTATTTTTACATTTTATGTTAAATTGCAAGGCTGTGTGTATCTTTTTAAACTATATTAATTTTATAATTATTTTTGTTTTCTGTTTCATTTATTTGCGGACAGTGACTTTTTATTGTTTTCGATCTTATATGTTATGTTTATTTTATTAAAATAAATATTTTTGATCGGGGAGTTGTGTGGGTCCTTAGATTTTTGGATTATCAATCCATTGAATACTATACATTTTATAAGATTCTCTTTGAAAAATATTGGTGGCCCTTAAAAGGGCCGTTGAATTTGTTGTCAGTAAACAGGCGTTTACTTGCTGCTGGTGTACTTGGTGACAGCTTTGGTTCCTTCACTGACAGCGTGCTTGGCCAACTCTCCTGGCAAGAGTAGACGGACAGCGGTCTGGATCTCCCGAGAAGTGATGGTAGATCTCTTGTTGTAGTGGGCCAATCGTGAGGCTTCGGCGGCAATTCTTTCGAAGATGTCGTTGACGAAGCTGTTCATGATGGACATGGCCTTGGAGCTCACACCAGTGTCGGGGTGGACCTGTCTCAAGACTTTGTAGATGTAAATTCCGTAGGATTCCTTCCTCCTCCTCTTCCTTTTCTTGTCTCCGCCAGCACGGGCGGCTTTAGCCTTGGTGACGGCCTTCTTGGCACCTTTAGATCCGGCTTGAGATTTGGGTGGCATACTCGTTATTTAAGCGAATAATGGTGTGCAGTTGTAAAATTTTCCTTTTATACTGCGAGAAGTGGATTGAAATGAAATGACAAGCGCGTACCTCTTCGAAAGCACCCTTTCAGTAAAATACGAGCCAAAAATATCTTACGATACCTGTGATTGGTCTATTGAATTGTAACACCGTTCAATCCGTTTTGGTGGTATAAAAGGGAAAATCGACAATTTTGTAGTTTATTATTGTTCATACACCCGATCGTATAACAAAATCTTTAAACATGTCTGGACGTGGTAAAGGAGGAAAAGCAAAATCCAAGGCAAAGAGCAGGTCATCCAGGGCTGGACTTCAGTTCCCAGTCGGACGTATCCACAGACTCTTGAGAAAAGGAAACTATGCCGAGAGAGTAGGAGCTGGTGCCCCAGTCTACCTTGCAGCCGTCCTTGAGTACTTAGCTGCTGAAGTTTTGGAATTGGCAGGCAACGCCGCTAGAGACAACAAGAAATCTAGGATCATCCCAAGACATCTTCAGTTGGCCATCAGAAACGACGAAGAGTTGAACAAACTTCTCTCCGGTGTCACCATTGCCCAGGGTGGTGTACTTCCCAACATCCAGGCCGTTCTTTTGCCAAAGAAGACACAGAAACCAGCAAAGTAAACTGTTCCGACAGTTTAATTCATACAACGGCCCTTTTCAGGGCCACCAACATTTTTCAAAAAGAATCTTATTATTTTGTATTAAAAAAAAATAAGATATTTATATATTCCGATTTAGCTACCCTCCCTCCCCAAAATTTCTATCTGAAAAAAAAAACGCACCAAGAAATAAACATAATGACAAAATTATTTACACAATTCGATTAAAAAAAAAGACAACAAAAAATAATGGACCCACCTCAATTACAAACAATCTTTAATAGATTTATACAAAAAAAGACTCATCACACAATTTTCGTGTTGTTCCTTTTTTCCCTTAAATAAATATGACGGGTCATTCTTCACTGTTTAGTTTTTTTTACAGAGTTTATAAAGTGTGACTAGTTTATTATATCTCCCAAACACTATGTTTGGGAGATATATTGTTTTTACTCTGTTTCTTATTATTATTATTCTTCTTTTTTTTTCTTCTTCCGGACATGAACGTTTCCGAGCTGGTTCTCAATAACTACTAAATGGATCTTCATGAAACTTCGTATGGTGGTAGAGTGGGTCTCAAAGGTGTGCATGCAATTTTTGAAATTTTAAAAATGGCGACCGTTTCCATGGAAACAGGGAAAGGTCATAATATAGGACATTGCGATATCTCGGTTACCTAGGTGCGCAGGGTTCTGAAATTTTGCAGGTTAATAGAGCAAAAGGAACTCTTTAATAATACGAAAAAAAATTTCGAAGCGATATTTACGGTTTTCGAGTTATCCACGAAAATGTGATTTTTCGGACCCAAAAATGGGAAAATTGTCAAGATGCTACGATTTCGACAAAATTTAGTATCTAGGAGTTTCAAATGATGGCGAGTTAGGATGCAATGTCAAAATTAATACAAGAGTGACCATATGCGTACGTTTGGGAGATATTTTTGTGTTGGGCATCCCCAACACAGTCAGCACTAGTTTTTACTCTGTTTCTTATTATTATTCTTTTTTTTTCTTCCGGACATGAACTTGTCCGGAAGGTTTCTCGGAAACTACTCAATGGACCTTTATGAAATTTTATATGTTGATAGAGTGGGTCCCAAAGGTGTGCATGCACTTATCAGAATTTTCAAAATGGCTGCCGTTTCCATGGAAACAAGATGAGGTCATAATATAGGACATTGCGATATCTCGGTTACCTAGGTGCGCAGGGTTCTGAAATTTTGCAGGGTGATAGAGCAAAAGGAGCTCTTTAATAATACGAAAAAAAATTTTGAAGCGATATTTACGGTTTTCGAGTTATTCACAAAATTGTGATTTTTCGGTCCCAAAAATGGGAAAATTGTCAAAATGCTACGATTTCGACAAAATTTTGTATCTTGGGATTTTAAATGATGGCGAGTTAGGATGCGATATCAAAATTTATGCAAGAGTGACAGTATGCGTACGTTTGGGAGATATTTTTGTGTTGGGCATCCCCAACACAGTCAACACTAGTTATTATGTCTCCCAAACGAAAGTTTGGAGACATATTGTTTTTACTCCGTTTCTTATTATGTCTCCCAAACGAAAGTTTGGAGACATATTGTTTTTACTCTGTTTCTTATTATTATTATGTCCCCGACCACGAAGTGTCGTCGGGGACATATTGTTTTTACTCCGTTTCTTATTTTTCTTATTATTATTATTATGTCCCCGAACACGAAGTGTCGGGGACATATTGTTTTTGCTCGGTTTCTTATTATTATTATTATTATGTCCCCGAACACGAAGTGTCGGGGACATATTGTTTTTGCTCGGTTTCTTATTATTATTATTATTATTATTATTATTATTATTTTTCTCGGTATTCTGGAGTGGTGAACTTGTCCACCTCATTTTTTCGACATCTTTTAAGGTAGGAAGCTGAAACTTCATAAATCAAGAGTATGGAATGGGAGATTGTGCTTTTTGTATTTTTCGCCAAAATTGAATGACCCCTTATAGGTCAAAAAAGGGCCTCAAAATGGCTCCTCGAAACTGAAGTTGAATTTTTACCTGGCATTTCTGATCCGGCAGGGGTAGGAAAAATTCCTTTAAAGGGTAAGTGTAGACTTTTAATACCTTTCATTTAAAAAAAGAATTTTGAAAATCGGACTTAGGGTTCTCAAAATTTTGCAAAAAATCGAAATTTAATTTTTTTGTCAAATTGAGTTATCTTTCTTGGAACAATATATTTTGTAATAGTAATGTAAAAATTCTTAACTTTGTTATTTCTTAATGAAAATTGGTTTACAAGGTAATAGTGGTATGCCGATTTCATTTTTGGTATCGAAAAAAATTTTTGGCTGCCATATTTAAAATGGCGGCTAAAATGGCCGCCATTTTCCCGCCAAAACTTAAACTTGCTCCAATTTTTATGAAAATTGATATATAAGGTAATAGTGGTATGGCGAGTTGATTTTTGACATTACAATTTTTTTTTTCGTCGGCCATTTTCAAAATGGCCGCCATTTCCCGCCATTTAATTAAACTTACTCCGATTTTGATGAAAATTGGTATATAAGGTAATAGTGGTAAGGCGAGTTGATTTTCAACATCAAAATTTTTTATCGTCGGCCATTTTCAAAATGGCCGCCGTTTCCCGCCAAAAATTAAACTAACTCCGATTTTGATGAAAATTGGTATATCAGGTAATAGTGGTATGGCGAGTTGATTTTTGACATCAAATTTTTTTTATCGTCGGCCATTTTCAAAATGGCCGCCGTTTCCCGCCAAAATTAAAGTTACTCTGATTTTGATGAAAATTGGTATATAAAGTAAAAGTGGTATGGCGAGATGATTTTTTACATCAATTTTTTTTTATCGTCGGCCATTTTCAAAATGGCCGCCGTTTCCCGCCAACATTAAAGTTACTCTGATTTTGATGAAAATTGGCATATAAGGTAATAGTGGTATGGCGAGTTGATTTTTGACATTGAAATTTTTATTTCGTCGGCCATTTTCAAAATGGCCACCGTTTCCCGCCAAAATCAAAGTTACTCTGATTTTAATGAAAATTGGTATATAAGGTAAAAGTGGTATGGCAAACTTATTTTTAACATCAAAATTTTTTAAGCGGCAGCCATTTTCAAAATGACCGCCATTTCCCGCCAAAATTAAATTTACTCCTATTTTGATGAAAATTGGATATAATAAGTTATCTCAAATGCTAAGCCCATTGACAAAGAGGGGTACGTGAGGGGACATTTTTGTGACTCGCTTGCGATCACAATTAGAACTAGTTATTATTATTATTATTATTATTTTTCTCGGTATTCTGGATCGTGAACTTGTCCACCTCATTTTTTCGACATCTTTTAAGGTAGGAAGCTGAAAATTCATAAATCAAGAGTATGGAATGGGAGATTGTGCTTTTTGTATTTTTCGCCGAAATCAAACGACCCCATATAGGTAAAAAAAGGGCCTCAAAATGGCTCCTCGAAACCGAAGTTGAAATTTTCCTGGCATTTCTGATCCGGCAGGGGTAGGAAAAATTCCCTTATAGGTTAAGTGCGGATATACAATACCTTTCATTTAAAAAAAAAATTTTGAAAATCGGACTTACCGTTTTCAAAATTTTGCAAAAAATCGAAAATTATTTTTTTTGTAAGATTGAGTTATCTTTCTTTGTACCATATATTTTGTGATATTAATGAAAAAAATTCTCAACTTTGTTATTTCTTAATGAAAATTGGTTTACAAGGTAATAGTGGTATGCTGAGTTCTATTTTGGAATCGAATTTTTTTTCGGGGCGGCCATTTTCAAAATGGCCGCCATTTCCCGCCAAAATTTAAATTACTCTGATTTTAATGAAAATTGGTATATAGGGTAATAGTGGTATGGCGATTTGATTTTTGACATCAAAATTCTTTTATCGTGGGCCATTTTCAAAATGGCCGCCGTTTCCCGCCAAAATTAAATTTACTCAGATTTTAACGAAAATTGGTATATAAGGTAATAGTTGTATGGCGAGTTGATTTTTGACATCGAAATATTTTTATCGTCGGCCATTTTCAAAATGGCTGCCGTTTCCCGCCAAAATTAAAGTTATTCTGATTTTGATGAAAATTGGTTTACAAGGTAATAGTGGTATGCCGAGTTCAATTTTGGAATCGAAATTTTTTTTTGGGCCGCCATTTTCAAAATGGCCGCCATTTCCCGCCAAAATTAAAATTACTCCGATTTTTATAAAAATTGGTATATAAGGTAATAGTGGTATGGCAAGTTGATTTTTGACATCAAAATTTTTTTATCGTCGGCCATTTTCAAAATGGCCGCCGTTTCCCGCCAAAATTAAACTTACTCCTATTTTGATGAAAATTGGATAAATTAAGTTATCTCAAATGCCAAGAGACATTGACAAAGAGGGGTACGTGAGGGGACATTTTTGTGACTCGCTTGCGATCACAATTAGAACTAGTTATTATTATACTTTTTATACGACCGCAAAATTTTTGCGATCGTATAATGTTATGGCGATGTCGTCGTCGTCGTCGTCGTCGTCGTCGTCGTCGTCGTCGTCTGGGGACATTTGGTTTCCGTGTGATAACTTAAGTAAATATTGACCAATTGTTATGAAAATTTAATATGATGTTTGTAACCACTAAAGGAAGGTTCCTATTGTATTTGGGGTTGGTGGCCCTTACCGTTTTGGAAAAAAGGGCCAAAAGGGGCTAAAACGGGTGTATTGACAAAACTGTTGTAGAATGTTTATTATTCAATAGATTTTGATAATTCTTTTTTTATTGAATTCCTCATTAAATTCTGTCAACAAAATGTGTCAATGGTTTTGATGTATATTGAACAGTTACATTGCTACAGGGGGTCGAAAAGGGGCCACACCCAAAAAAAATGACTTTTTTATTTGTGGTCCGATTTTCAAAATTTTTTTTTCATTGGAATCCTTGTGAAAATCCCTGCCTGCATTTTTCAATCAGATTTGCAATATCTCTTACGGTTTTTGAGAAATTAGGGGTCAAAGGGGCCAAAAAACACCATTTTTAAAAGTTTGTCAAGGCAAATAATTTTATACCAAAAATTTAGTTGTACTTGGCCAGCCAATTGTCATGAAGTTTTGATATGATGTTTGTAACCACTAGAGGAAGGTTCCTATTGTATTTGGGGTTGGTGGCCCTTACCATTTTGGAAAAAAGGGCCAAAAGGAGCTAAAACGAGTGTATTGACAAAACTGTTGTAGAATGTTAATTATTTTATAGATTTTGAAAATTCTTTTTTTGTTATTGAATTCCTCATTAAATTCTGTCAACAAAATGTGTCAATGGTTTTGATGTATATTGAACCGTCACATTGCTACAGGGGGTCGAAAAGGGGCCACACCCAAAAAAATGACTTTTTTATTTGTGGTCCGATTTTCAAAATCTTTTTTTCATTGGAATCCTTGTGAAAATCCCTGCCTGCATTTATCAATCAGATTTGCAATATCTCTTACGGTTTTTGAGAAATTAGGGGTCAAAGAGGCAAAAACGCCATTTTTAAAAGTTGGTCAAGGCAAATGGTTTTACACAAGAAATTTAGCTGTAGTGGGCCTGCCAATTGTTATGAAGTTTAAATATGATGATTATATACAATGAAGGAAGCTTTTTATTGCATTTGGGGTTTGTGGTCCTAACCTTTTTTTTTTTAAAAAGGGCCAAAAGTGGCTAAATTGTGTCAAAAATGTCAACGAATTTAGAAATAAGATTTTTTTCTATTAAATATTATTGTAAATATATGCATTTTAAAGTCCACCACAGGATGCATGTGTAAAAAAGGCTTTGTAAGTCCACCATGGGCTGCATGTGACCAAAGCAATAGACTATCCATATTGGGCCTCCAATGTACAGGATTCATCTTGTTGCGGTCGTATCATGCTGCGCTCGGCGTAGCTTTTTATTTCTTTTTCTTCCGTCAACCTGATGCACGAACTTGTCCGGCTATCTCCTCGGAAATGGATGGACCGATCGATATGAAACTTGGAGGGGTGATAGGTCCCAAGGTCCTACGGTGTTTTTTGCGGTTTTTAATTTCAAAATGGCCGCCATTTCCAAGATGGCCGCCAAAAATAGCGAAAAATGTAAACATTGTCCGATTTCAACGAAACTTGGTATACAGGGTAAAACGGTGATGGCGACTGATGGCGCATTGTCGGAATTTCTGTAATGGCAGCCATTTTCAAGATGGCCGCCGACAATCGCGAAAAATATAAACATTGTCCGATTTCAACGAAACTTGGTATACAGGGTATAAGGGTGATGGCGAATGACGGCGCATTGTCGGAATTTCTGTAATGGCCGCCATTTTCAAGATGGCCGCCGAAAATCGCGAAAAATGTAAACATTGTCCGATTTTAACGAAACTTGGTATACAGGGTATAACGGTGATGGCGACTGATGGCGCATTGTCGGAATTTCTGTAATGGTCGCCATTTTCAAGATGGCCGCCGACAATCGCGAAAAATGTAAAAATTGTCCGATTTTAACGAAACTTGGTATACAGGATATATGGGTGATGGCAACTCACAGCGCATTGTCGGAATTTCCGTATTGGTTGCCATTTTCAAGATGGCCGCCTAAATTGGCGAAAAATGTTCACATTTTCCGATTTCAACGAAACTTGGTATACAGGGTATATGGGTGATGGCGACTCAAGGCGGATTGTTGGAATCCTTAATGGCCGCCATTTTCAAGATGGCTAATACTACTCTACAGTTCTCCGATTTTGATGAAAATCAATGTTTAAGGGTTGAATTAGTGAGTTTGCAACTTTATATCGTTCAATTGTGCATGCCATTCCATGTTAAATGCTGATTTTTTTAAGGATTTTTCGTAACGCTTTTTTACATCTTCATACCATATCTATAGCTTCACTAGTGAAATCCTACTGAAGTTGTCGCTCTTTATCAACTTTGTCAATATTAAACATCTTATGATGGGATACAAGGAAAACATCTTATGACCAGACACAAGGAAGTATGCATTAACATACAGTTGGCCGGAAAATTTTACGGTAGGTTTTACTTAACATTAACATATTAGATTTTCTTTACAAACACTTTTTTGTATTATATTGCATGACATGTACTTTACTAGATGGATATATACTGTTATATGTGACCTTTAATTTTTCTATTGAAAGACGGATCCAGAAATTTCCAAAAGGGAGTTCAAAAAGTTCTGCATTTAGGAGGAATTATTCAAATTATTATTATTTTTTTGGATCCGTCCCTGTTTCTTTGCTTCTACATTGTATGGGACCAGTTATTCTTGGACTAATTTTTGATATTCACACAAATAAATGTTTGGAAAGGATATATTCAATTAACAAAACAAAATCTAATTCTTTTTTATATTCACACAAATAAATGTTTGTTTGGAAAGGATATATTCAATTAACGAATCAAAACCTAAAACTTGAAGTCAACGAGGAAAAGTGCAGAAAAATCCAAGTCCAGGAATGACATTGACACGACTAACCTATATATAAGGAAAAACGCATCTTTAAAATTATATTGTATGCTAACTTGTATATAGGTCCTCCATGTGGTTGGTCCTGGTAACTCACAATAACTGGCCATTCATCCTTTTTGTACATACTCACCATCATCTACTTATAATATATGTTTATTAAATGTATGCACTATAACGCTTTAACTCTTTGTGTTGTCTTTGCTTGAAATTCGCTTGCATATTTACAAAACAAATGGCATGTTCTTGTGAGGCAGAAGGTCGTGTCTTTATACCCTAGAGGGTGGTGGCTGCAGAAGCTGGATATCTTATTATACCCCCGCTTCAAAGAAGAGGGGGATATACTGTTTTACCCTTGTCCGTTTGTCCATTCGTCCGTCCGTAACAAAACTTCCGTTGCAGTTTTCTAAGTAACTACATGAGATAGGAGTCTGATATTTTGTACAAAGCTTTATCCTATAGTCCCATATCGTGTATAGCCATTTTATGTTCCTAGGTCAACCACTTCCTGTTAACGAGTATTTAAACTTATATGTGTGGCTAAGTTTGGGGAGCGGGGGTATCACTAGTGAGCATTAGCTCACAGATTTACTTGTTTAATACTTTTTTCCTCTACATATGAAGAACATGTTTGTCAGGCAGAAATGTGATATAAAGAAGGTGGTGGCTACAGAAGTTGTAATTGACTGCAATCTTATTTAATACATATATTTCTTTTTTTGTTTTCCTCAGGAAACTTCATGAATCGTCAGAAAAAGCCATGTATATCAACATCGAATCTTCAGAAAAAGCCATGTACATTATCATCTACAAGATTTTTATACAGTTTTACGATCAGTTCGTTTGTCTGTTTTTCAATTGGATCTTCATGAAATTTTGTACACTATTATATCAAGGACTAAACATACATGTAGCTACCAACATTGGAGTCTTTTTCAAATGTTTGTCCGTCTTAGAGTCTGTGTTTTACCTCTCAGGTTCAACTTATTGTGACAAAGCTCTTGGGATCACTTAAACTAAAAAACTTAATAATTTGGAGTATACATTTGACATTTTACATGGTCTGTCAGGTATCTACTTATATAATAGTAATATTTACATTTTTTTATGAACACTTTATTTTGACTTCATATTACTTTAGAATTTTCATCTTTATACAGATCATCATGGAATCGATCAACATTCTAAATCAAATTAAAGAATCATCGGAGAAAGTAACAGACTTGTCATTGAAGATAGTCGGACTACTTTTTAAGATTCAGAGAGAGGGAAATGTCAACATTGGCCGGTTGAACGAAATCAGTGATATCACTGATGAAATAGCAGCTCACATGAGCAGAAATATAGATGGCACAAACAATGTAACTACTGCCATAAAGGAAAACATGTCCTTCATAGAAACTCTCAAAAGGGAAAACAAACACCTGCAGGCAAAATTCTCAGAAGCCAGATGTGACATGTATGCTTCTCAAGAACAATGCAAGAAGATCAAACTAGAACTTGACAACAGTCAGGAACTTTTAACTGCCTTTACAGATGATTTCTTCACATCTACACCAAGTATTGATGGTCATGATGAAACCAATGGAAATGTTGTTGAAATACAGGACAATGTTGAAGAGAACAACACTGTCATTGAAAGAGATGACAATGTTGAAGAGAACAGCACTGTTGTTGAAAGAGAGGACAACATTGAAGAGAACAGCACTGTCGTTGAAAGAGAGGACAACATTGAAGAGAACAGCACTGTCGTTGCAAGAGAGGACAACTTTGAACAATAAACATTAAAAAACAGAATTTGTACATCGTTCATGTAACAGAAATACATACTGAATTGTTTTGTTATTTATTATACTTATTTTGATTTTCTGTAAATTGCAAAGGATATGTACTATTGTAATTGGTTTCTTTGATTCTAATAAATGTTTTTTTTTTTTTTTAGAGATCTGAATAGAAGATCCTGAAGAAAGGAAAATAACGTACAATATTCAACAAAGACATTCAGGAAACTGTATATGTGTAGTCAAAGGTAATATTTATCTAACTGTTGAATGTAGTAAAAAAGTTTCAAAAATTTAATGAAGTTCAAATACATGTATATATGGTAAATCATTAAGTAATTTTACATACAGTAATCATATTCATCAAACAAAACAATATGTACTATAATGTGGCAAATGCCTTGCAACTACTTTGAAAAGTTACACTGTTAAGTTACACTGAATAGTAACCATTATATTTGTAGCTTTTAGTTCTTAAATATGTTAGCAATGACCATTTGTTGTATATGTGTTTCGCTAATAAATTATGTCTTATGTCTTCATTGTTGAAAACAAACATTGAACTTGACTACTTATCCATATTATTTGTCCCCTGCTGCAATGCGTTTGAGGGACTTAGTAATGGTGTTCATCCGTCCATCAGTCTGTTCGTAATGTATTTTGTGAAAGCAACTACTCTGAAAACAGATTTTTCTGAAATTTGGTAGAAATGTTTGCCACCATATGTCATGGATCATTCCACCGCCATTTGGATTTGACTCATTTTTCATGACTTATGAAACTTTATCCACATGAATTTTCAACATTTTGTTTGTCAGTCACATTTTTTCTGAGATGCAACTCAATGGATTTTGCTAAAATTTTCTATTTTTCTCTTATATAAATGATGCTTACTTTTTCAGATTGAGTCCAAGTAAAGTATTCTAAAATGCCAAAAAAGAAAGCAAGTGGAATGAACACTCGAGCTGCCAGGCAGAAAGATAAACTTAGGAAAAGACAAGAAAGACTTCAGGTTACAAATGTTGTCATTTAATTTTTGACTCAGTTTCACTAAAGTCCGAAAAGATTAATGGGTGGGCATGCTGTACTTGTTAAGGTCTTGAAATTTTGTATTGAACATCATGTGGAGTCTCACATGGTGTGATTTGTTTTCTAGTCTGTCAGACATACATGTGCATTTTTGCGACTTGGTCATTTCCTTTCCCCTTAAGGTCAACTGTAAATTTTCATAACCATTTTCCAGAAACTATTAATGATAGGGATCTGAAATTTTGTATGCTTTCTTTGATGAGGATCCATATGGTGGATTGATTTTCAGGTCTATTGGATGTCCAATACATGTTTTACTAATTATGATTTCTATTGATGCAAATAGTTTGGGTAACAGCTTAGATTCTATACAGACAGGGCCCATCCAGTTCAAGATTTTAGAAATGATATGTTAATGCAACCAGTTGGTTTCCTCTTTGACCCATTTTCTAGTTATTTCCTGCTTGAAGCTTAAGTCGTCACAGTCAATTCCATTTCTGATATCCATGTAGTCATTTACAGTATCAGCATCAACACTTTTCACTTCATTTTTTGGTACTCACTATAGATAGATCACATTACAAATTGAGATGCAAGAATATATTATTAATATTCAATGTGAGCAAAAATGAAAATCCAGAGAAAAACAAATGTAAGAATGATATAAAACTGCAGAAAACACCACATACAGGCCAATTAACTTACATTCTCAAACAGTAAAATCTTTTTGCTTTTCTAGAAAAAAAACCTACCATTTTACTAATTACATGATAACTCTAACCATTTCTCTATTTCAGGTACAGCAATACTTTGAGTACATACCTGTAGATAACCAGTGGAGGAATGAACAGATTCTTAGATTAGGATTACCATTTCCTTTATTTAATGTGAACGAAAACAATGGAGATGACATTATAAGTTTGCCTTTAACTGATCCTACACAATTCTATGAGATAATTGGTGACGGAAATTGTTTTTTCAATGTGATTTCATTCATTATAACTGGTAACCAAAATCATGCATTTACTATGAGAAGACTAATATGCCAATTTATGAGAGACAATACAGATATGATAAATGGCTTCTTACCACCAGAGGCAAGTGGCAACATAGACAATTACTTAACACAGTCCAAAATGGAGATAAACCAGCAATGGGCTACTGAGGTCGAGATATATGCAGCATCTGTTCTACTTCAAACAAACATCTTCTTATATTCTAGAAGTGGTGTCCATTGGAAATGGTTATGCTTTTCAACAAACAATACACAATATAGACAAGGAATATATATATACCACAAGAATGGTAACCACTTTGATTTGGTTGTTTCAGTGGTCAACTCTGCTATGTTAGCTGGTATATCACAAAACAATTGTTACTCAAAAGACAGTGTGAAACTACCGTCTCGACGTGATCCTGAGTATTCAGAGAAACATGCATCATCACAGAAAAAATATGAAAAGAAACAACGTGATTCTAATCCTGACTTTGTCAATAAAGCTAGAAAGAAATTGACAGATTGGTATGAGAAAAAGTCATCAGATCCTGAATTCAAGAAGCAGAGGGCTCAATCTAACAAAACATCGTACAATGCAGATAAAATGATTCAACAAAAGAAGAAAGCTGCTCAAAGAATGCGATATAAAGTATCACAGCTGTACAGACAGAACAAGAAAATAAAAACTCTTAACAGATACACTTCAGATCCTCTTTTGCGCAAGAAGATAAAGAATGTGTTAGTTCTACAATATAAATTGTGGGAAAATTACAGAGAGAAGAAAAAGGCTTCCATAATGCAAAAGTATAAAACATGTAAAGAATTCAGAGAAAAAGTGAAAGCTGCTTCTCGAACAAGACAAGTCAACCAGTACAAGACATCTGAGAAATTCAGAGGAAAGAAAAAGGCAGATTCTCGTTTGAATTACAAGACAAATGATGAATTTCGAGAAGGAGTAAAAGATTATTCTCGCTCGAAGTATGAGACAGATGAGGAATTCCGTGAAAAGGTGAAAGATTATTCTCGCTCCAAGTATGAGACAGATGAGGAATTCCGTGAAAAAGTGAAAGATTATTCTCGCTCAAAGTATGAAAAAGATGATGAATTCCGTGAAAAAGTGAAAGATTATTCTCGCTCAAAGTATGAAAAAGATGATGAATTCCGTGAAAAAGTGAAAGATCATTCTCGCTCCAAGTATGAGACAAATGATGAATTCCGTGAAAAAGTGAAAGATTATTCTCGCTCCAAATATGAGAAAGATGATGAATTTAGAGAAAAAGTGAAAGGCTATTCTCGTTTCATGTACAAGACATCTGATGAATTCCGACAGAAGAAGAGAAATACAGCTTATAAGAGGTATAGAATGGATTCCTTGTTTCGTGGAAAATTAAAGGCTTCTTCAATTAAGAGATATTCTTCCAATCCACTGTTCAAATCAAAACTCAAGACATATTTGAAGCAGGCTTACCATCAATCTTCTGAGATACGAGAGAACAAGAAAAAAGCCGTGAAATGTAGAAGACAATCTGTAACTGTTCCTAAAGCAATAAGAAACTTCCAGAAAAGTATACAAGACACACCAGAATACGTATGTACTGTCTGCATCAGAACTTTGTATAAAAGTCAAGTGAAGTTGTGCAAGAGAAGTAAATATATGGAAGATGGAGTTTTAAGTGAAATGGCTGCTAGGTGTCTCACAGGAAGTTATGTTCATCAATGTGACACTAGTGATAGTGATTGTAAGTTTCCATCAAGAAAAAAAGAATGGATCTGCCATACCTGTCACAGCCATTTATCAAAGTCTCAGATGCCTCCTCAGGCACAGGCTAATAATTTGTTCTTGCAAGAAATCCCTGAAGTTTTAGGTAGACTCAATGGACTTGAAAGACAGCTCATAGCACTCAGGATACCATTCATGAAGCTATTATCGTTGCCCCGTGGAGGCCAGAGGGGTGTGAAGGGACCAGTGGTTAACATCCCATCGGATTTAAACATTGTTACAACAACACTTCCGAGAACAGCACAAGATGCTCAGCTGGTTAAAGTAAAACTTAAGCGTAAGCTTGAATATAAAGGTCATTACCAGTATGAATGGGTAAATCCCAAGAATGTAATAGAAGCAGTGAAATACTTAATTGCCAATAACAGCTGGTACTCAAATGTGACATTCAATGAAGATTGGTTAGATCAAGCAGACGATGATTTAGTTAGAGATGAGCCTAATGACAGCGACAGTGAAGATGAAGCCATGGAAGTTGACAAGGCAAACACTGGATCAGACTTTCCTGTGGAATCTTGCATGCAACCATTAGATCCTGGTCAGGAATACTTGGATACTGGAGATAAGATTTTTGCAGTTGCTCCTGGTGAAAATCAAAGACCACAGAGTATGTTGACAGAGGAGGGAGTAGATGCAATGGCATTCCCTGTTTCACTTCCAGACGGACAACATGGATTATCTGCAAATCGTGAAGTAAAATTAACACCTTCTAAGTATTTTAATGTAAGACTTTTATCTGCAGACAAAAGATTTTCATCAGATAATCAGTTTATATTCTTCGCCCAGTATATTACTGAGTTGACTGACATCATTTCAAAAATGTCCATTGCGATGAGAAAAGGCAAATCTTCATTAGACTCTGGAGAAAAGGTCACAGCATCCATGCTACAAGATTCTGACAATTTAAAGAACATATTAAAGTCAGACGAGGGGTTCAGATTTTTGCAACCAATCCGTGGGTCCCCACCCTATTGGCAACGAACAATCAAAGACTTATATGCTATGATAAGACAACTCGGGATACCTACATGGTTCATAACATTTTCGGCAGGTGAAACCAGATGGGAAGAAGTAACAAAGACCCTTCTTACCTATACTTCTGACAGTAGAGATGTATCAGAGATAGAATGGCTGGAGAAGTGCAAATTGATACGTGAAAATCCCGTCATGTGCTCCAGGTTATTCGACCATCGTGTTAGATGTTTGTTCAATGACCTCCTGAAGTCTCCATCTCAACCAATTGGCCCTATTCAAGACTTCTTCTATAGAACAGAATTTCAGGCTCGTGGATCTCCCCATATCCATTCCCTTTTTTGGATAAAGGGAGCACCCAAATTGAATATTGATACTGATGTAGACATCTGTACCTTTGTTGACAAATATGTCACCTGTGAATTACCAGATGAGGAAGAGGACCCTGAGTTATATGATATTGTTACCTCTGTTCAAGTTCATAGCCGAAACCATAGTCGTTCTTGTGGGAAAAAGGGAACAGTCTGTCGCTTTCATTTCCCAAGACCGCCCATTAAGGAAACATTTCTAGCAAAAGTTGATGAGGAAGAACCAGAACAGCCCACACAATCAAATAGCAAACCAGAGATGTCTCTTGAGGAACTCAATAAATTATGTCAAAAGCCAGTGAAATCTCCTAAACAGATCTTGAAAGAAGTGTGGATAGTCATAAATGCACTTGAAAGTGATAAGAGTCTAACCATTGATAAAGTTTTGGAACTGGTCAATATCACATACGAAGAATTCCAGGATGCCTTGAAAGCCATTTCATCTAGAAATTCTATCTACTACAAACGTGATTTGAAAGACACATGGGTGAATAATTACAACAAAGATCTATTACGTGCGTGGAACGCCAACCTTGACATCCAATATGTGATGGATGCCTACTCATGTGTGGCTTATATACTTTCGTACATAAGTAAAGCTGAAGCTGAGGTTGGAGATCTTTTGAACAATGCAAAACAAGAAGCTGCCGAAGGAAACCATGATGCAGCAACAACAATGAAGAAGATTGGTCAGACATATTTACAGAGTAGGGAAATCTCAGCTCAAGAAGCCATATACAGAGTTTGTAGCTTACACCTTAAGCAATGCTCAAGAGATGTAACATTCATACCTGCAGGTAGTAAACAGTTAAAGATGAGTTTACCAATATCTGTCATCAAATCCAAACGTCAGGAAGATGAAAATATTTGGATGAAATCAATTGTGGAGAAATATTATGCTAGACCATTAGATCCAGAATTCCAGAACATGTGTTTAGCTGAGTTCTGTTCCAAATATACCATCTTACCTCCATCTAAGAAACCAAAGGCAAGTTCTAGGCAAACACTTCCAGTATTTGAGCTTCAAGACGATCTGGGGTATATTAAACAAAAGACTATAGGCAAAGAAAGTGTCATCAGGTACCCCAGATTTAACCAGGTAAAACAGCCTGAAGAATATTACTTGACACAGCTACAACTGTTTATTCCTCACAGATCAGCTGATTTCAAGCCTCCAGAATACCTGACATATGAAGATTATATGAGAAGAGGAAATGTAACTGAGACCTTGAACACAAATAGAAAAAAGTTTGAAATTGATTCTCAAGAAATTGAAAATGCTTGGGACGATTTGCAAGAAGGTAGAATCAGAGAAGAAGCTTGGTCACTCATAGGTCCAGAATCAGAGGCACAAAGATTAGATATAGAAGAGGAAAAAGGTCCTTATATACCTCCTAATGATGAAATGGACGAGGTTCCTGAACTTGCGAATGCAGGAGAAAGAAATCCAAAGCACAAGAACTTAAACCCATCTGTAGAGTTCCAAAAACCAAATATGACAACAAAACAGGTGAATGAACTTATGAGTAAGATGAATGATGTTCAACAGGAAATATTTTACAGAATCAGAAATTGGTGTCTCCAGCTTATTTGGAAACAAAATCCTCCACCATTCCACCTCTTCTTAACGGGGGGTGCTGGAACAGGAAAGACACACCTAATAAAGTGTATTTACCATGAAGCCACACATTTGATCAGATCCATTTGCAACAATCCAGATGCACAACCTGTCATACTTACAGCACCAACTGGAACAGCTGCATTCAATGTAGAGGGCAATACTATTCACTCAGCTTTTGCAATCAGCAAGAATCTCACATTACCATATGTTCCACTTGCAGAAAATACCCTGAATACACTTAGGACAAAGTTTGAGGATTTCCATATATTAATCATTGATGAAATATCAATGGTTGACCATAAGCTGCTTTCTTACATCCATGGACGGTTATGCCAGATTAAACAGTCAAGGCAATACTTTGGTAACACTTCAGTAATCGCTGTGGGAGATTTCCATCAACTCCCTCCAGTTAGAGCATCACCTTTATTCAAGATCAAAGATACTAACTTCATGGACTTGTGGAATCCTATGTTCTCAGTTGCCACACTTACTGAGATAATGCGTCAAAAAGATGATGTCGCTTTTGCACAAATGCTGAACAGAGTACGAACCCATTCCAAAGAAAATCCTCTCAGTGATGATGATTTAACTATGTTGAGATCTGTGTCATATGAGAAAGAACATTTACCAGACGAATCAAAGGAATATCTTCATATCTTCCCAACTAATAAGGAAGTTGATAAACACAACACAGAAATGGTCCAGCATCTTTGCCAACCTGTTGTAACAATACTTGCTAATGACTTTGTTAAAGATTACTCTTCGGGGGAACTAGTAAAACGAGATGCACCGTATCATACCAACAGTAATGAAGATTTACTAACATCAATCACTATTGGTCTGAAAGCTAGAATCATGCTGACAAGAAACATCGACACGAAAGATGGATTAGTCAATGGCGCATTTGGAACGATTGAAGGAATGGACAAAAGTACCAAAGGGGATATAGTAGCGGTTTATGTAAAATTTGACAATCCTAAGTCAGGAAAACAGCATATTGCTAAAAGCACAGCAAAAAACTCTTTGAGTAGGAAGTTTGTTAGGTTAGTTAAAGTGGAAGAAAGTCTTCATGGAAGGAATGTTACTAGAAAACAATTCCCTTTTAAGCTTGGATGGGCCGCAACCATACACAAGACACAAGGAATGACTGTGAATAATGTTGTTGTCTCCTTAGAAAAGATTTTCCAGCCTGGAATGGCTTACGTGGCACTGAGTAGAGCAACATCATTAGCAGGACTTCAAATAATAGACTTTAATCCCAATGTCATTTATGCATCTTCTGATATTCTAAGATCTGTAGAGAACATGCCGCTGTTTCTTGAAGGGACCAACAACAATGAACATAACATTGAAGAAAGAAAGTGTTCAATTGTTTTACACAACACTGAAGGTTTAATTCCTCACCTCAATGATGTAAAGTCTGCAAAGGTTATGAAAACTGCTGATATAATCTGCTTTACTGAAACATGGTTGAAAAAATCTCAAACTTTGCCAAACACATTGTTTCCAAACATGTCCTTACATCTATTATCAAGATCAGAGGCATTTCAACAGAATCAGACCAATAGACAGAGAGATCCCACCAGTCAACTAATCAAAAAGTTAGCTAGTATGGATAGAGGTGGTGTGGCAATGTTAGTTCACAATGACTTCCCAGAGCATTCTTTTGAAAGATTAGTAAATAATATGGAATGTATAACATGTACTTTTAATGATCAATTGAAATTATCACTGTCAGTGATATATAGATCACCTGAACATGACATAGGACTATTTTGTGAAGGTTTAATCCAGCTACTATCCAAACTCGATTCTCAAGATATAACAACTATGCTTCTTGGAGATTTCAATGATGACATCAAAAAGCCAAGTAATATAAAAGCTGTTTTCCAAAACTTTGGATACACACAATTAGTTCATGATCCAACTACAAGACATGGGACAACGCTTGATTGTTGTTACATCAAAACGTCACAAACAGTGCCACAAGTCAAAGTAGTTCCTTTGTATTACAGCTTTCATGAAGCAGTTGAAATCAGTCTATCATTTTGAAATGATTAAAGAGTTTTAGGTCTTCAGCAGCCAAGGTGGGGGCATCTACAGGGACTGACCTACTTTTTACTTTCGGACATAAACAGAATAATCCACATAAAGCTAATTCTAAAGCAATTGAACAGTCAGCATGGGTTTCTCCAACCACACCTGATGTGTGCAGTGCATTGACTAATAGTTTTCTCATTACTTTTTTCATACATGTTCCATTTCTTGTTGTAAAAAGATATTTTATAAAGTTAAATTTGAATGACTGAATAGGATATGATATTAGTTAGGTTTGAATGACCTAATAGGACGTGAAATTTTTCAGATATATTTCATGTCCCATTTCTTCTTGTAAATAAATATTTTATAAAGTTAGGCTTGAAAGATTGAATTGGATGTGATATTTTTCAGATTTTTTTTCATGTCCCTTTTCTTCTTGTAAGTAGATATTTAGCAAAATTAGGTTTGAATGACTGAATAAGATGTGATATTTTCAGATTTTTTTTTCATGTCCCATTTCTTATTGTAAATAGATATTTTATACAGTTAGATTTGATTGACTGAATAGGACGTGATATTTTCCATATTTTTTTATGTCCCATTTCTTAATGTAAATAGATATTTTATAAAATTAGGTTTGAATGACTGAAAAGGATGTATAATTTTTCATTTTTTTTCATGTCCCATTTCTTGTTGTAAATAGATATTTTTTTTTAAATTAGGTTTGAATGACTGAATAGGACGTGATATATTTCATATTTTTTATGTCCCATTTCTTGTTGGAAATAGATATTTTATAAAATTAGATTTGTTTGACTGAATAGGACATGATATTTTCAGATTTTTTTCATATCCCATTTCTTGTTGTAAATAAATATTTTATAAATTTCTTCTTGTAAGTAGATATTTAGCAAAATTAGGTTTGAATGACTGAATAAGATGTGATATTTTCAGATTTTTTTTTCATGTCCCATTTCTTATTGTAAATAGATATTTTATACAGTTAGATTTGATTGACTGAATAGGACGTGATATTTTTCATATTTTTTTTATGTCCCATTTCTTAATGTAAATAGATATTTTATAAAATTAGGTTTGAATGACTGAAAAGGATGTATTATTTTTCATTTTTTTTCATGTCCCATTACTTGTTGTAAATAGATATTTTTTTAAAATTAGGTTTGAATGACTGAATAGGACGTGATATATTTCATATTTTTTATGTCCCATTTCTTGTTGGAAATAGATATTTTATAAAATTAGATTTGTTTGACTGAATAGGACATGAAATTTTCAGATTTTTTTCATATCCCATTTCTTGTTGTAAATAAATATTTTATAAAGTTAGGTTAGAATGACTTAATAGGACGTGAAGTTTTTCAGATTTTTTTCCATGTCCCATTTCTTCTTGTAAATAAATATTTTTATAAGGTTAGGTTTGAATGACTTTATAGGACATGACATTTTTCAGATTTTTTTCATGTCCCATTGTTGTAAATAAATATTTTATAAAGTTAGGTTTGAATGACTTGATAGGACGTGAAGTTTTTCAGATTTTTTTCCATGTCACATTTCTTCTTGTAAATAAATATTTTATAAAATTAGGTTTGAATGACTGAAAAGGATGTGACATTTTTCAGATTTTTTTCATGTCCCATTTCTTGTTGTAAATAAATATTTTATAAGGTCAGGTTTGAATGACTGAATAGGACGTGAAATTTTTAAGATTTTTTTCATGTCCCATTTCTTGTTGTAAATAGATATTTTATAAAATTAGGTTTGATTGACTGAATAGGATGTGATATTTTTCATATTTATTATGTTCCATTTCTTGTTGTAAATAGATATTTTATAAAATTAGGTTTGAATGACTGAATAGGACGTGATATTTTCAGATTTTTTTCATGTCCCATTTCTTGTTGTAAATAAATATTTTATCAAGTTAGGTTAGAATGACTTAATAGGACGTGAAGTTTTTCAGATTTTTTTCCATGTCCCATTTCTTCTTGTAAATAAATATTTTATAAGGTAAGGTTTGAATGACTGAATAGGATATGATATTTTTCATATTTTGCCATGTCCCATTTTTTGTTCTAAATACATATTTTATAAGGTTACATTTGAATAACTTAATAACACGTGATATTTTCCAGATTTTTTCATGCCCCATTTCTTCTTGTAAATTGATATTTTACTAGGTTAGGTTTGAAAGACTTAGTTTGACATGGTATTTTTCATGGCCCATTTTTTGTTGATTCCATCAGATAAGGTTTTAATTTTAATTTAATTTTGATATCTGAACAGCTTTTCATGCTTTCATTGTACATTGTACAAGTTTCATGAAGATACCAGTAGCTAATTATGCTCAAATTGTGCTAAGCTTCATGAAAATCATAACAGCTATTTTTGCCGAAGTTGTACAAAATTTCATAAAAATTTCATCATCATCATCATCATGAAAAACTGTATTTATATCTTGGTAACTATTCATTGAATGTTGGGGAGGCGGCGACCCTTAACATTCTTTTTTTTCAATTAATTTATAATAATATATATGCAAAATCCTTAATACATAGATTTATGAAAATTGTAATGAAATTATCACTTAATTTCATTATTATTAGAGATTTATAGGCATGGCTGTAGGGGAGGTGGAGGCCATGAAATCTCTTTATTAAGGACGAAAGCTGTCATTTGCTAGTAAAGGCCAGATAAATATACTCAGAAACACAAATAATGCACAACTTCTTTACCTCCAGGATTCTTTTAATTTTTAAAAATTTTTATTAATTCTTTTATCCTAAATGACAAATCAAACCAAATTCAGTAAAAACCCAACTAATTATTTCTTTAAAAGGCACCCATGAACTTTTGATAAAGAAGTCTAAAAAACAAAGTCTAAGATTGCTAAATTCAAAAATGTATGTTTCTGAAAAGTTTGAACAATTTTTGTGAAATTTAAGCTTTGTCCCCCATTTTCTGGACACACTTTGGACAAGCAAAAAATTTTCAAATAATTGGTGAATTTTTATTTTCTGGGTTAAAAACTCTATTTACGAAATTTGAAATAAAAAATCAGAATTTTTTAAAATTTGCAGAGAATAGTGTTAAGGACCCCAAACATTCTCAAGTATTCCAATAGGAGATATTTGCTATTAAACTTTTAAGTCAAAGGAAATGAATGGATGTGGTGCATTTCTTGTGTTGTTTAGTATACAATACATAATTACTGCCATTTCCAATTAATATTGAGGGGTTTCCCCACTTGATGAACAGAAATAACATTAAATGAGAACAATTTTAACGAAACTTGGTACACAGGGTATATGGGTGATGGAGACTCACTGCGCATTGTCAGAAATCTGTTGAAGAGGACAGACATTATATGAGAACGGGAGGGGACATCCCACGTTTCGGGAAACGTAAATTTTAATTTTTCTTCTTCTTTCTTCGACATGAACGTGTCCGGCACTTTTCTTAGAAATGCCTTGAAGGATTTGAACGAAACATAGTACAATGGTAGATGGGTTACTGGAGGTGTGCACGACCTTTTAAAAATTTTCAAAATGGCTGCCGTTTTCGCGTTATAAGCGAAAGTTCATAATATAGGACATTGCGATATCTCGGTTACCTAGGTGCGCAGGGTTCTGAAATTTTGTAGGTGAATAGAGGAAAAGGAGCTCATTAATAATACGAAAAAAAATTTCGAAGCGATATTTACGGTTTTCGAGTTATTCACGAAAATGTGATTTTTCGGGCCCAAAAATGCGAAATTTGTCAAAGTGCTTCGATTTCAATGAAATTTTATTTCTAGGGGTTTTATTGGATGAAGAATTAGAATACAGTATCAAAAATGCATTCGTTTGGGAGACATTTTTGTGTTGGGCATCCCCAACACAGTCAGCACTTGTTATTATTATTCTTTTTCTTCTTTCTCCGCCATGAACGTGTCCGGCACTTTTCTCGGAAATGCCTCGAAGGATTTGAACGAAACATTGTATAATGGTAGATGGGTTACTGGAGGAGTGCACAACCTTTTAAAAATTTTCAAAATGGCCGCCGTTTCCGCGTTATTAGCGAAAGTTCATAAAATAGGACATTTCAATATCTCGGTAACCTAGGTGCGCAGGGTTCTGAAATTTTGTAGGTTAATAGAGCAAAAGGAGCTCATTAATAATACGAAAAAAAAATTCGGAGCGATATTTACGGTTTTCGAGTTATTCACGAAAATGTGATTTTTCGGGCCCAAAAATGCAAAATTTGTCAATGTGCTTCGATTTCAATGAAATTTCATTTCTAGGGGTTTCAATGGATGACGAATTAGAATACAGTATCAAAAATGCGTTCGTTTGGGAGACATTTTTGTGTTGGGCATCCCCAACACAGTCAGCACTTGTTATTATTCTTTTTCTTCTTTCTCCGCCATGAACGTGTCCGGCACTTTTCTCGGAAATGCCTCGAAGGATTTGAACGAAACATTGTATAATGGTAGATGGGTTACTGGAGGAGTGCACAACCTTTTAAAAATTTTCAAAATGGCCGCCGTTTCCGCGTTATTAGCGAAAGTTCATAAAATAGGACATTTCAATATCTCGGTAACCTAGGTGCGCAGGGTTCTGAAATTTTGTAGGTTAATAGAGCAAAAGGAGCTCATTAATAATACGAAAAAAAATTTCGGAGCGATATTTACGGTTTTCGAGTTATTCACGAAAATGTGATTTTTCTGGCCCAAAAATGCAAAATTTGTCAATGTGCTTCGATTTCAATGAAATTTCATTTCTAGGGGTTTCAATGGATGACGAATTAGAATACAGTATCAAAAATGCGTTCGTTTGGGAGACATTTTTGTGTTGGGCATCCCCAACACAGTCAGTACTTGTTATATCTCCCAAACACTATGTTTGGGAGATATATTGTTTTTACTCTGTTTCTTATTATTATTATTATATCTCCCAAACACTATGTTTGGGAGATATATTGTTTTTACTCTGTTTCTTATTATTATTATTATTATTATTCTTTTTTTTTCTTCCGGACATGAACGTGTCCGGACCGGTTCTCAAAAACTACTAAATGGATCTTCATGAAACTTTGTATGTTGTTAGAGGGGGTCTCAAAGGTGGGAATGCAAAAATCAGAATTTTTAAAATGGCTGCCGTTTCCATGGGAACAATATAAGGTCATAATATAGGACATTGTGTTATCTCGGTTACCTAGGTGCGCAGGGTTCTGAAATTTTGCAGGTTAATAGAGCAAAATGAACTCTTTAATGATACGGAAAAAAATTTTGAAGCGATATTTACGGTTTTCGAGTTATTCACGAAAATGTGATTTTGCGGTCCCAAAAATGGGAAAATTGTCAAAACGCTACGATTTCGACAAAATTTGGTATCTAGAGGTTTCAAATGAGTGGGAGTTAGGTTGCAATGTCAAAATTTATGCAACAATGACATAATGCGTACGTTTGGGAGATATTTTTGTGTTGGGCATCCCCAACACAGTCAGCACTAGTTATTATTAAGGTCTTTCCCTTCCACAGAAGGAAAGACCTTACTGTATTTCTTATGATTATTATTATTATTATTATTTTTTTTTTTCTGCCGCAGATGTCAAAAAAGTGTCGCAACCTATCATTACGAAACTTAGTACTATTAATCGACACTACCAGGGCTCGACTTGAGTCGGCCTGCGAAACCGATCTATTTTTAGTAACGGAGTTATCTGCCCGGAACCCAAAAACCTTGTCTGCAGATAAAGTCAGAAACCGTAACCGTTATCAAAAATCTGAAGCAGGGAAAATGTTGCTAGACTCCTGGTCATCATTCGTCACGCAAAAAAATTTTTTTCGATCAACTTCCTGGTTACGCGTTTTTGACCCGAAAAGTGTCACGACTCGTCAATTTTTTTTTCTTCAAAACGGTTTGTCCTAGAGACTTGGGACCTTCACCAATCATCCTAGGTGACACATGTTACATCTAAAAATGTCAAGGTCAAAGGTCAAATCTCAAGGTCAGAGGTCATGGTACACCTTGTCTGCAGTATAGCTCAAAAACCATACAAAATTGAAGCAGACATGTAATGAGGAAAATACTCGTCTCATTTAGACCTTTATTTGATATAAAGGGTCGAACACTGTACGACAAACGGTTTTCGAGTTATGGCCCTTGACGCGTTTCGGCTTATTCGTTTTCGGCTTATAACTTTTAAACCATCAAAGATAATATAGTAAACATATGGGTTTTTTGTGACCGTCATTAAGAGTCCTTCAATTTAAGACCAAAGTCGAATGGTTATAGGCAGCCATTTTCAAAATGGCCGACACCGTAAACAGTTTTTAAGAAATAACACCTAAACCGTACAAAATTGAAGCGGACAATACATGGGAAAAAAGTTCGCCATGTCGAGATCTACAAAAAGTGTTTCAGGTGCGAAAGCGTAAAACTTGTTGTTTTTGAGTTATCGCCCTTGATTCGTATTTTTAAAATGATTTTTGTTTATAACTTTTTAACCATAAAAGATGGTGAATGAAACATAGGGTTTATTTGAAAGAGAATTGAATTGCCTACAATTTGAACCCAAACAGTACATGATTCGGTTGAACGGTTTCAAAATGGCGGCCAAAACAAGTTTCGCGAAACACGTTTTTTGCCCATAACTTGAAAACCATAACAAATAGTATAGTAAACATGTATACTTAAATGAATCAGAATGCAAAGAGCTACAATTTGAGTCAGAGGTCAAAGGTCATGGGTCAAGGTCATTCCCTAGCAACAAGGTAACCTTAATGAAAAGTCCATAGCAACCATACATATTCTTAAACAAGACTACTTTCTGAGTTAAGATGTAAGTTTTTGCAACCGGAAGTGACATTTAGTCCATAGCAACCAACATAAAAGTCCTTAGCAACCATACTTTTTCTGACTGTAGGCCCCTTAATCTTCATTCTGGAGCCTATATCACAATAATTGGCAACATCTTGTCATAAACAAAGTGACTCAAATGTCTTTAGTACTTGTATAAAATACCATAACAAAAACATAACACAGGGAAAGACCTCACATTTGTTCTCTGAACAAATGACTTTTTAATTATTCTTTTTTTTTCTTCTTCCGACCATGAACGTGTCTGCACCACATCTCATAGAAAAACTTGATGGATCTTCATGAAATTGTGTATGGTGGAAAGGTGGGTCCCAAAGTTGGTAATAGGCTATTCGGAATTTTCAAAATGGCCGCCGTTTCCATGGAAACAGCAAAAGGTCATAATATGGGACATTGATATATCTCGGTTACCTAGGTGCTCAGGGTTCTGAAATTTTGTAGGATAATAGAGCAAAAGGAGCTCTTTAATAATACGAAAAAAAATTTTCAAGCGATATTTACGGTTTTCGAATTATTCACGAAAATGTGATTTTTCGGTCCCAAAAATGGGAAAATTGTCAAAATACTACGATTTCCACAAAATTTGGTATCTAGAGGTTTCAAATGATAGCGAGTTTGGGTGCGATGTCAAAATTAATGCAAGAGTGACAATATGCGTACGTTTGGGAGATATTTTTGTGTTGGGCATCCCCAACACAGTCAACACTAGTTATTATTATTCTTTTTCTTCTTTCTCCGCCATGAACGTGTCCGGCACTTTTCTCGGAAATGCCTCGAAGGATTTGAACGAAACATTGTATAATGGTAGATGGGTTACTGGAGGAGTGCACAACCTTTTAAAAATTTTCAAAATGGCCGCCGTTTCCGCGTTATTAGCGAAAGTTCATAAAATAGGACATTTCAATATCTCGGTAACCTAGGTGCGCAGGGTTCTGAAATTTTGTAGGTGAATAGAGCAAAATGAGTTCATTAATAATACGAAAAAAAATTTCGGAGCGATATGTACGGTTTTCGAGTTATTCACGAAAATGTGATTTTTCGGGCCCAAAAATGCAAAATTTGTCAATGTGCTTCGATTTCAATGAAATTTCATTTCTAGGGGTTTCAATGGATGACGAATTAGAATACAGTATCAAAAATGCGTTCGTTTGGGAGACATTTTTGTGTTGGGCATCCCCAACACAGTCAGTACTTGTTATGTCTCCCAAACGAAAGTTTGGAGACATATTGTTTTTACTCCGTTTCTTATTATTATATCTCCCAAACACTTTGTTTGGGAGATATATTGTTTTTACTCTGTTTCTTATTATTATTATTCTTTTTTTTCTTCTTCTCCTCATGAACGTGTCCGAGCCACATCTCATAGAAGGACTTGATGGATCTTCATGAAATTGTGTATGGTGGTAAGGTGGGTCCCAAAGTTGGTAATAGGCTATTTGGAATTTTCAAAATGGCCGCCGTTTCCATGGAAACAGCAAAAGGTCATAATATGGGACATTGAGATATCTCGGTTACCTAGGTGCTCAGGGTTCTGAAATTTTGTAGGTTAATAGAGCAAAAGGAGCTCTTTAATAATACGAAAAAAAAATTTGAAGCGATATTTACGGTTTTCGAGTTATTCACGAAAATGTGATTTTTCGGTCCCAAAAATGGGAAAATTGTCAAAATACTACGATTTCCACAAAATTTGGTATCTAGAGGTTTCAAATGATAGCGAGTTTGGGTGCGATGTCAAAATTAATGCAAGAGTGACAATATGCGTACGTTTGGGAGATATTTTTGTGTTGGGCATCCCCAACACAGTCAACACTAGTTATTATTCTTTTTCTTCTTTCTCCGCCATGAACGTGTCCGGCACTTTTCTCGGAAATGCCTCGAAGGATTTGAACGAAACATTGTATAATGGTAGATGGGTTACTGGAGGAGTGCACAACCTTTTAAAAATTTTCAAAATGGCCGCCGTTTCCGCGTTATTAGCGAAAGTTCATAAAATAGGACATTTCAATATCTCGGTAACCTAGGTGCGCAGGGTTCTGAAATTTTGTAGGTTAATAGAGCAAAAGGAGCTCATTAATAATACGAAAAAAAATTTCGGAGCGATATTTACGGTTTTCGAGTTATTCACGAAAATGTGATTTTTCTGGCCCAAAAATGCAAAATTTGTCAATGTGCTTCGATTTCAATGAAATTTCATTTCTAGGGGTTTCAATGGATGACGAATTAGAATACAGTATCAAAAATGCGTTCGTTTGGGAGACATTTTTGTGTTGGGCATCCCCAACACAGTCAGTACTTGTTATTAAGTCGCCCAAAACAAAGTTTGGGAGACTTATTGTTTTTGCACCGTTTCTTATTATTATTATTATTATTATTCTTCTGATTCTTTATCGTAAAGTTGTCCTCCCTAATACAAGAAAACGGTCCAAGGAAATTGAATGACACTTGTGAGATTGGATAGTGGGTCACTCAAAGTTGTGTAATGCACTTTTGAAATTTTCAACATGGCCGCCGTTTCAAAATGGCGGCCATCGGAAAAAGTGGGCGGAAATTTTTTTTTCATCGGATCGTCTTGAAAATTGGTCATCTGGGTAAAGCGGGTATGCTGAACTCAAATCTGCGACCAGATTTGAAATCCGACTTACGGTTTCAAAATGGCGGCCATTTTACTACACCCGCCCCCCTAAAAACGTCAACTTTGTCCGATTTCAACGAAATTTGATTTCTAGACTTATTTTGATGCACTGATTTGAATTGAACTCTATCCAAGGCGATTTTGGGCGACTTGTGTGTTGGCATTCCAACACAATTATACCTAGTTATTATTCTTCTGATTCTTTATCGTAAAGTTGTCCTCCCTAATACAAGAAAACAGTTCAAGGAAATTGAATAACACTTGTTGGATTGGATAGTGGGTCACTCAAAGGCGTGTAATCAAGTTTTGAAATTTTCAAGATGGCCGCCGTTTCAAAATGGCGGCCGTCGGAAAAAGTGGGCGGAAAATTTTTTTTCATCGGATCGTCTTGAAAATTGGTAACCTGGGTAAAGCGGGTATGCTGAATTCAAATCTGCGACCAGATTTGAAATCCGACTTCCGGTTTCAAAATGGCGGCCATTTTACTACACCCGCCCCCTTTAAAAATGTGAACTTTGTCCAATTTCAATGAAATTTGATTTCTATACATATTTTATTGTACTGAATGGGAAGAAAAAGTATCCAAGGCGATTTTGGGCGACTTGTGTGTTGGCATCCCAACACAAATTATAGCTAGTTATTATGTCCCCGAACACGAAGTGTCGGGGACATATTGTTTTTGCTCGGTTTCTTATTATTATTATATCTCCCAAACACTATGTTTGGGAGATATATTGTTTTTACTCTGTTTCTTATTAAGTCGCCCAAAACATAGTTTTGGGGACTTATTGTTTTTGCACCGTTTCTTATTATTATTATTATTATTATTCTTCTGATTCTTAATCGTAAAGCTGTCCTCCCTAATACAAGAAAACGGTTCAAGGAAATTGAATAACACTTGTTGGATTGGATAGTGGGTTACCTAAAGGCGTGCAATCAAGTTTTGAAATTTTCAAGATGGCCGCCGTTTCAAAATGGCGGCCATCGGAAAAAGTGGGCGGAAAATTTTTTTTCATCGGATCGTTTTGAAAATTGGTCATCTGGGTAAAGCGGGTATGCTGAGTTCAAATCTGCGACCGGATTTGAAATCCGACTTACGGTTTTAAAATGGCGGCCATTTCACTACACCCGCCCCCCTAAAAAATGTGAACTTTGTCCGATTTCAATGAAATTTGATTTCTATACATATTTTATTGTACTGAATGGGAAGAAATAGTATCTAAGGCGATTTTGGGCGACTTGTGTGTTGGCATCCCAACACAAATTATAGCTAGTTATTATTCTTTTTTTTCTTCCGGACATGAACTTGTCCGAGCCACATCTCATAGAAGGACTTGATGGATCTTCATGAAATTGTGTATGGTGGAAAGGTGGGTCCCAAAGTTGGTAATAGGCTATTCGGAATTTTCAAAATGGCCGCAGTTTCCATGGAAACAGCAAAAGGTCATAATATGGGACATTGATATATTTCGGTTACCTAGGTGCTCAGGGTTCTGAAAATTTGTAGGTTAATAGAGCAAAAGGAGCTCTTTAATAATACGGAAAAAAATTTTGAAGCGATATTTACGGTTTTCGAGTTATTCACGAATATCTGATTTTTCGGTCCCAAAAATGGGAAAATTGTCAAAATACTACGATTTCCACAAAATTTGGTATCTAGAGGTTTCAAATGATAGCGAGTTTGGGTGCAATGTCAAAATAAATGCAAGAGTGACAATATGCGTACGTTTGGGAGATATTTTTGTGTTGGGCATCCCCAACACAGTCAACACTAGTTATTATTATTATTTTTCTTAGTATTCTATAGTGTGAACTTGTCCCACCAATTTAAAGAACATCTTTGAAGTAAGGAAGCTGAAACTTCATATATCAAGAGTATGGAGTGTGAAATTGTGTAATCAGGTTTTTTTGCCAAAATCAAACGACCCCTTATAGGGTAAATAGGGGCCTAAAAATGGCTCCTCGAAATCAAAGTTTTATTTTAAGCGGCATTCGTAAACCGGGGGGAATATTAAAAATCTGTATATATATAAAATAGGTACTTACAAGAGGTATCATTCAAAAAAAGAATTTTGAAAATCGGACTTACGGTTTTCAAAATTTTGCAAAAAAACGAAAAAAGAAATTTAAAAGGGAGATAATCCTAATTGGATTTTGGGAAATTTTTTAAAATTTATTATTTTGAAATGAAAATTTGTATTTAAGGTAATTGGGGTATGCCGAGTTCATTTCTGGTATCAGAAATTTTTTTTCGGCCGACATTATCAAAATGGCCGCCACTTTAATGGATTATGGGAAAAAAAATTAAACTTTATTATTTTTAAATGAAAATTTGTATTTAAGGTAATTGGGGTATGCCGAGTTCATTTCTTATATGGAAAAAAATTATCGGCCGCAATTTTCAAAATGGCCGCCACTTCCGGTAAAAATTGAACTTGCTCCGATTTTAACGAAAATTGATATCTAGGGGTTTTAAAGGATGGCGAATTGAGGCGTGAAGTCGAAAATGTTGAAAAATTCAAAATGGCCGCCACTTCCGGTAAAAATTGAACTTGCTCCGATTTTAACGAAAATTGATATCTAGGGGTTTTAAAGGATGGCGAATTGAGGCGTGAAGTCGAAAATGTCGAAAAATTCAAAATGGCCGCCACTTCCGGTAAAAATTGAACTTGCTCCGATTTTAACGAAAATTGATATCTAGGGGTTTTAAAGGATGGCGAATTGAGGCGTGAAGTCGAAAATGTTGAAAAATTCAAAATGGCCGCCACTTCCGGTAAAAATTGAACTTGCTCCGATTTTAACGAAAATTGATAGCTAGGGGTTTTAAAGGATGGCGAACTGAGGCGTGAAGTCGAAAATGTCGAAAAATTCAAAATGGCCGCCACTTCCGGTCAAAAATAAACTTGCTCCGATTTTTACGAAAATTGATATCTAGAGGTTTTAAAGGATGGTGAATTGAGGCGTGAAGTCGAAAATGTCGAAAAATTTAAAATGGCCGCCACTTCAGGTAAAAATTGAACTTGGTCCGATTTTAACGAAAATTGATATCTAAGCTTTATAATGGATGGCGAACAAAAAATATTCTTGAACAAGCCGGATATTAACAAAGAGGGGTACGTGAGGGGACATTTGTGACTCGCTTTGCGATCACAATTATACCTAGTTATTATTATTCTTCTGATTCTTTATCGTAAAGCTGTCCTCCCTAATTCAAGAAAATGGTTCAAGGAAATTGAATAACACTTGTTGGATTGGATAGTGGGTCACTCAAAGGCGTGTAATCAAGTTTTGAAATTTTCAAGATGGCCGCCGTTTCAAAATGGCGGCCGTCGGAAAAAGTGGGCGGAAAATTTTTTTTCGTCGGATCATCCTGAAAATTGGTCATCTGGGTAAAGCGGGTATGCTGAATTCAAATCTGCGACCGGATTTGAAATCCGACTTCCGGTTTCAAAATGGCGGCCATTTTACTACACCCGCCCCCCTTAAAAATGTGAACTTTGTCCGATTTCAATGAAATTTGATTTCTATACATATTTTATTGTACTGAAAGGGACGAAAAAGTATCCAAGGCGATTTTGGGCGACTTGTGTGTTGGCATCCCAACACAAATTATAGCTAGTTATTAAGTCGCCCAAAACAAAGTTTGGGAGACTTATTGTTTTTGCACCGTTTCTTATTATTATTATTATTATTTTTCTTATTATGTCCCCGAACACGAAGTGTCGGGGACATATTGTTTTTGCTCGGTTTCTTATTATGTCCCCGAAACGAAGTGTCGGGGACATATTGTTTTTGCTCGGTTTCTTATTATTATTATTATTATTATTTTTCTTAGTATTCTATAGTGTGAACTTGTCCCACCAATTTAAAGAACATCTTTGAAGTAAGGAAGCTGAAACTTCATATATCAAGAGTATGGAGTGTGAAATTGTGTAATCAGGTTTTTTTGCCAAAATCAAACGACCCCTTATAGGGTAAATAGGGGCCTAAAAATGGCTCCTCGAAATCAAAGTTTTATTTTAAGCGGCATTCGTAATCCGGCGGGAATATTAAAAATCTGTATATACATAAAATAGGTACTTACAAGAGGTATCATTCAAAAAAAGAATTTTGAAAATCGGACTTACGGTTTTGAAAATTTTGCAAAAAAACGAAAAAAGAAATTTAAAAGGGAGATAATCCTAATTGGATTTTGGGAAATTTTTAAAAATTTATTATTTTGAAATGAAAATTTGTATTTAAGGTAATTGGGGTATGCCGAGTTCATTTCTGGTATCAAAATTTTTTTTCGGCCGAAATTTTCAAAATGGCCGCCACTTTAATGGATTATGGGAAAAAAAATTAAACTTTATTATTTTTAAATGAAAATTTGTATTTAAGGTAATTGGGGTATGCCGAGTTCATTTCTTATATGGGAAAAAATTTATCGGCCGCAATTTTCAAAATGGCCGCCACTTCCGGTAAAAATTGAACTTGCTCCAATTTTAACGAAAATTGATATCTAGGGGTTTTAAAGGATGGCGAAATGAGGCGTGAAGTCGAAAATGTTGAAAAATTCAAAATGGCCGCCACTTCCGGTAAAAATTGAACTTGCTCCGATTGTAACGAAAATTGATATATAGGGGTTTTAAAGGATGGCGAATTGAGGCGTGAAGTCAAAAATGTCGAAAAATTCAAAATGGCCGCCACTTCCGGTAAAAATTGAACTTGCTCCGATTTTAACGAAAATTGATATCTATGGGTTTTATAGGATGGCGAATTGAGGCTTGAAGTCGAAAATGTCGAAAAATTCAAAATGGCCGCCACTTCCGGTCAAAAATAAACTTGCTCCGATTTTTACGAAAATTGATATCTAGAGGTTTTAAAGGATGGTGAATTGAGGCGTGAAGTCGAAAATGTCGAAAAATTCAAAATGGCCGCCACTTCCGGTAAAAATTGAACTTGGTCCGATTTTAACGAAAATTGATATCTAAGCTTTATAATGGATGGCGAACAAAAAAATATTCTTGAATAAGCCGGATATTAACAAAGAGGGGTACGTGAGGGGACATTTGTGACTCGCTTTGCGATCACAATTATACCTAGTTATGTCTCCCAAACGAAAGTTTGGAGACATATTGTTTTTACTCCGTTTCTTATTATTATTATTAAGTCGCCCAAAACAAAGTTTGGGAGACTTATTGTTTTTGCACCGTTTCTTATTATTATTATTATTATTATTCTTCTGATTCTTTATCGTAAAGTTGTCCTCCCTAATACAAGAAAATGGTCCAAGGAAATTGAATAACACTTGTGAGATTGGATAGTGGGTCACTCAAAGTTGTGTAATGCACTTTTAAAATTTTCAAGATGGCCGCCGTTTCAAAATGGCGGCCATCGGAAAAAGTGGGCGGAAAATTTTTTTTCATCGGATCGTCCTGAAAATTGGTCATCTGGGTAAAGTGGGTATGCTGAACTCAAATCTGCGACCGGATTTGAAATCCGACTTACGGTTTCAAAATGGCGGCCATTTTACTACACCCGCCCCCCTAAAAACGTCAACTTTGTCCGATTTCAACGAAATTTGATTTCTAGACTTATTTTGATGCACTGATTTGAATGGAATTCTATCCAAGGCGATTTTGGGCGACTTGTGTGTTGGCATCCCAACACAATTATACCTAGTTCTTTTTCTTCTTTCTCCGCCATGAACGTGTCCGGCACTTTTCTCGGAAATGCCTCGAAGGATTTGAACGAAACATTGTATAATGGTAGATGGGTTACTGGAGGAGTGCACAACCTTTTAAAAATTTTCAAAATGGCCGCCGTTTCCGCGTTATTAGCGAAAGTTCATAAAATAGGACATTTCAATATCTCGGTAACCTAGGTGCGCAGGGTTCTGAAATTTTGTAGGTGAATAGAGCAAAATGAGTTCATTAATAATACGAAAAAAAATTTCGGAGCGATATGTACGGTTTTCGAGTTATTCACGAAAATGTGATTTTTCGGGCCCAAAAATGCAAAATTTGTCAATGTGCTTCGATTTCAATGAAATTTCATTTCTAGGGGTTTCAATGGATGACGAATTAGAATACAGTATCAAAAATGCGTTCGTTTGGGAGACATTTTTGTGTTGGGCATCCCCAACACAGTCAGTACTTGTTATTATTATTATTATTATTCTTTTTCTTAGTATTCTGTAGTGTGAACTTGTCCGATGTTTTTACAGAACATCGTTTAAGGTAGGAGGCTGAAACTTCATATATCAAGAGTATGGAGTGTGAAATTATGCATCTGATTTTTTTGAATGAAATGGACGACCCCTTATAGGGTAAAAAGGGGCCTGAATATGGCTCCTCGAAATCAAAGTTTTATTTTTAACGGCATTTATAAACCGGCCGGATTATTGAAAATATGTTTATATATAAAATAGGTACTTACAAGAGGTATCATTCAAAAAAAGAATTTTTAAAATCGGACTTACCATTTTCAAAATTTTGCAAAAAAACGAGAAAAAGTTTTTTAAAGGGAGATAATCCAAATTGAATTTCAGGAAAATTTTAAAACTTCATTATATTTAAATGAAAATTTGTATTTAAGGTAATTGGAGTATGCCGAGTTTATTTTTGGTATTAATTTTTTTTTATCGTCGGCCATTTTCAAAATGGCCGCCATTTCTGGAAAAAATTAAACTTGGTCCGATTTTAATGAAGATTTGTATTTAAGGAAATTGGGGTATGCCGAGTTCATTTCTGGTATCGAATTGTTTTTATCGGCCGCCATTTTCAAAATGGCCGCCACTTCCGGTAAAAATTGAACTTGCTCTGATTTTAACGAAAATTGATATCTTAGGGTTTTGAAGGATGGCGAATTGATGCGCGTTGTCGAAAATGTCGAAAAATTCAAAATGGCCGCCACTTCCGGTAAAAATTCAACTTGCTCCGATTTTAACGAAAATTGATATTTAGGGGTTTTGAAGGATGGCGAATTGATGCGCGTTGTCGAAAATATCGAAAAATTCAAAATGGCCGCCACATCCGGAAAAAAATCAACTTGGTCCGATTTTAACCAAAATTGATATCTAGGGGTTTTGAATGATAACGAATTGAGGCGCTTATCGAAAAATTCAAAATGGCCGCCACTTCTGGTAAAGATTTAACTTGCTCCGATTTGAACGAAAATTGATATCTAGGGGTTTTGAAGGAAAGTGAATTGAGACGTGTTGTCGAAAATGTCGAAAAATTCAAAATGGCTGCCACTTTTGGAAAAATTCAACTTGTTCAGATTTAAACGAAAATTGATATTTAAGCACTATAATGGATGGTGAACAGAAAAATGTGTTCAAAGAAGCCAGATATTAACAAAGAGGGGTACGTGAGGGGACATCTGTGACTCGCTTTGCGATCACAATTATACCTAGTTATTAAGTCGCCCAAAACAAAGTTTGGGAGACTTATTGTTTTTGCATCGTTTCTTATTATTATTATTATTATTATTCTTCTGATTCTTAATCGTAAAGCTGTCCTCCCTAATACAAGAAAACGGTTCAAGGAAATTGAATAACACTTGTTGGATTGGATAGTGGGTCACCTAAAGGCGTGCAATCAAGTTTTGAAATTTTCAAGATGGCCGCCGTTTCAAAATGGCGGCCATCGGAAAAAGTGGGCGGAAAATTTTTTTTCATCGGATCGTTTTGAAAATTGGTCATATGGGTAAAGCGGGTATGCTGAATTCAAATCTGCGACCGGATTTGAAATCCGACTTACGGTTTCAAAATGGCGGCCATTTTACTACACCCGCCCCCCTAAAAATGTCAACTTTGTCCGATTTCAACGAAATTTGATTTCTAGACTTATTTTGATGCACTGATTTGAATGGAACTCTCTCCAAGGCGATTTTGGGCGACTTGTGTGTTGGCATCCCAACACAATTATACCTAGTTATTATTCTTCTGATTCTTTATCGAGAATTTGTCCTCCCTAATACAAGAAAATGGTCCAAGGAAATTCAATAACACTTGTGAGATTGGATAGTGGGTCACTCAAAGTTGTGTAATGCACTTTTGAAATTTTCAAGATGGCCGCCGTTTCAAAATGGCGGCCATCGGAAAAAGTGGGCGGAATTTTTTTTTTCATCGGATCGTCTTGAAAATTGGTCATCTGGGTAAAGCGGGTATGCTGAGCTCAAATCTGCGACCGGATTTGAAATCCGACTTCCGGTTATAAAATGGCGGCCATTTTACTACACCCGCCCCCCTAAAAAGTCAACTTTGTCCGATTTCAACGAAATTTGATTTCTAGACTTTTTTTGATGCACTGATTTGAATGGAACTATCCAAGGCGATTTTGGGCGACTTATGTGTTGGCATCCCAACACAATTATACCTAGTTATTATTATGTCCCCGAACACGAAGTGTCGGGGACATATTGTTTTTGCTCGGTTTCTTATTATTATTATGTCCCCGAACACGAAGTGTCGGGGACATATTGTTTTTGCTCGGTTTCTTATTATTATTATTATTATTATTATTATTATTATGTCACTCCACATCGTGGATGTGACATGTTGTTATTCTATGTTTCTTCTTATTATTATTATTATTATTATTATTATTATTCTCCTTCCAATGAATTTTGTCCAGGGATTTTCGAGGAAACGGCTTGATCAATTGTTTTGAAAATTTAAATGTAATTAGACTATCATTTGAATTTATATCAAATTTATTTTTTTAGTCAATCAAAGCAGCCATTTTTAAATTATATCGATTTTAAAATTTAAAAATTCCCATAGGTTTAACATTGGCTGGCAGAAAGCCAAGTTGGTATTGATTTTCTCAGTTAACATGCGTCGTCTGCTACAGGTAAATAATGAGTTTTGTCCAAAGCTTTTTGAGAAAACCTTTTGATTAAATGTTTTGAAATTTTAAGTATGCTTAGACTATAATTTAAAGTTTTATCAATTTTTTTTTTAAGTTGATCGAAGCAGGCATTTTCAAATAATCGCCAATTAAAGATTTTCTGTTTTCCCCATAGGATTAACATTGACTGGCAAAATGCCAAGTTAGTATTGATTTTCTGTCAAGATTTAGTCATTTCTATTTATAAACATATCATTATGATGACTCATGGAAAATCTTGTTAGGACAAAGGTAAAGGTCATGATGACATATTGAAATGTACTTAATAAACTTTACAAAGGTCATGATGACATATAGTAATTCAAATAGCTTATAACCTGTACTTAATAAACTTTGTGAAGGTCATGATGACATATTGTAATGTACTTAATAAACTTTGCAAAGGTCATGATGACATATAGTAATTCAAATAGCTTATAACCTGTTCTTAATAAACTTTGTGAAGGTCATGTTGACATATTGTAATTCAAATAGCTAATAACATGTACTTACATGTAATAAAGTTTGCAAAGGTCATGATGACATATAGTAATGCATTCAAATAGCTTATAACATGTACTTAATAAACTTTGTGAAGGTCTTGATGACATATTGTAATTCAAATAGCTAATATAACATGTACTTGATAAACTTTGCACAGAGCTTTGTACATGGACTTTTTAACTTTACACACAAAATGGAGTGACATATGCTATTTCTAGAAATGGCATTTATATCTAGTTATTATGTCTCCCAAACGAAAGTTTGGAGACATATTGTTTTTACTCCGTTTCTTATTATTATTATTATTATTATTCTTTTTCTTCTTTCTCCGCGGCATGAAACTGTCCATGCGAGTTCTCAGAAATTGCTCGACGGATTTGCACAAAACATTGTATGATGGTAGATGGGTCTTTAAAGTAAATCCTAACCTATTCGGAATTTCCAAGATGGCCGCCATTTTCAAAATGGCCGCCATTACATAAGGGTACCCCAAAACTATATCAAAAACTACTGGACGGATTTCAACCAAATTTGGACGTTCATTGACAAAATTAAAAAGGACTTGATTGGTGAAAAAAAAATTTCAAGATGGCCGCCATTTTCAAAATGGCTGCTACTGAAAATAGGCAAAATTTAAAATTGTTAACCGATTTGCATGAAACTTATAATATTAACAGAACAGGGTAAGGCGACCTCAAATCTGTAAATAAAATTTTCAAGATGGCCGCCATTTCAAAATGGCCGCCATCCAAAGTTGTAAAAATTGACCAATTTCAACCAATGCTTCAATTTCAACAAAATTTTGTATCTAGAGGTTTTTATGAATGGTGAAATAGAATACGGTGTCAAAAATGCGTTCGTTTGGGAGACATTTTGTGTTGGGCATCCCCAACACAGTCAGCACTTGTTATTATTATTTTTCTCGGTATTCTGGATCGTGAACTTGTCCACCTCATTTTTTCGACATCTTTTAAGGTAGGAAGCTGAAAATTCATAAATCAAGAGTATGGAATGGGAGATTGTGCTTTTTGTATTTTTCGCCGAAATCGAACGACCCCATATAGGTAAAAAAAGGGCCTCAAAATGGCTCCTTGAAACCGAAGCTGAATTTTTCCTGGCATTTCTGATCCGGCAGGGGTAGGAAAAATTCCCTTATAGGTTAAGTGCGGATATACAATACCTTTCATTTAAAAAAAAAAATTTGAAAATCGGACTTACCGTTTTCAAAATTTTGCAAAAAATCGAAAATTATTTTTTTTGTAAGATTGGGTTATCTTTCTTTGTACCATATATTTTGTGATATTAATGAAAAAAATTCTCAACTTTGTTATTTCTTAATGAAAATTGGTTTACAAGGTAATAGTGGTATGCCAAGTTCAATTTTGGAATCGAATTTTTTTTTTGGGCGGCCATTTTAAAAATGGCCGCCATTTCCCGCCTAAATTAAAATTATTCCGATTTTAATGAAAATTGGTATAAAAGGTAATAGTTGTCTGGCGAGTTGATTTTTGACATCGAAATATTTTTATTGTCGGCCATTTTAAAAATGGCCGCCGTTTCCCGCCAAAATTAAACTTACTCCTATTTTGATGAAAATTGGATAAATTAAGTTATCTCAAATGCCAAGAGACATTGACAAAGAGGGGTACGTGAGGGGACATTTTTGTGACTCGCTTGCGATCACAATTAGAACTAGTTATTATTATTTTTCTCGGTATTCTGGACCGTGAACTTGTCCACCTCATTTTTTCGACATCTTTTAAGGTAGGAAGCTGAATTTTCATATATCAAGAGTATGGAATGGGGGATTGTGCTTTTTGTATTTTTCGTCGAAATCGAACGACCCCTTATAGGTCAAAAAAGGGCCTCAAAATGGCTCCTCGAAACCGAAGTTGAATTTTTACCTGGCATTTCTGATCCGGCAGGGGTAGGTCAAATTCCTTTATGGGGTAAGTGTAGACTTTCAATACCTTTCATTTAAAAAAAAAATTTGAAAATCGGACTTACGGTTTTCAAAATTTTGCAAAAAATCGAAATTTAATTTTTTTGTCATATTGAGTTATCTTTCTTTGTACTTTGTATTAGGTAATAGTAATGTAAAAATTCTCAACTTTGTTATTTCTTATTGAAAATTGGTTTACAAGGTAATAGTGGTATGCCGAGTTCATTTTTGGTATCGAAAATTTTTTTTGGCGGCCATTTTCAAAATGGCGGCTAAAATTTCCCGCCAAAATTTAAACTTGCTCCGATTTTGATGAAAATTGGTATACAAGGTAATAGTGGTATGGCGAGATGATTTTTGACATCAAAATTTTTCTATCGTCGGCCATTTTCAAAATGGCCGCATTTTCCCGCCAAAATTAAAGTTACTCCGATTTTGACGAAAATTGGTATATAAAGTAATAGTCGTATGGCGAATTGATTTTTGACATAATTTTTTTTTTATTGTCGGCCATTTTCAAAATGACCGCTGTTTCCCGCCAAAATTAAACTTACTCCGATCTTGATGAAATTTGGTATATAAGGTATTCTCAAATGCCCAAACACATATTGACAAAGAGGGGTACGTGAGGGGACATGTATGTGACTCGCTTGCGATCACAATTAGAACTAGTTATTATTATTATTCTTCTGATTCTTTATCGTAAAGTTGTCCTCCCTAATTCAAGAAAATGGTTCAAGGAAATTGAATAACACTTGTTGGATTGGATAGTGGGTCACTCAAAGGCGTGTAATCAAGTTTTGAAATTTTCAAGATGGCCGCCGTTTCAAAATGGCGGCCGTCCGAAAAAGTGGGCGGAAATTTTTTTTTCATCCGATCGTCTTGAAAATTGGACATCTGGGTAAACCAGGTATGCTGAATTCAAATCTGCGACCGGATTTGAAATCCGACTTCCGGTTTCAAAATGGCGGCTATTTTACTACACCTGCCCCCCTTAAAAATGTGAACTTTGTCCGATTTCAATGAAATTTGATTTCTATACATATTTTATTGTACTGGAAGGGAAGAAAAAGTATCCAAGGCGATTTTGGGCGACTTGTGTGTTGGCATCCCAACACAAATTATAGCTAGTTATTTTTTTTATTAAGGTCTTTCCCTTTCCAAGGGAAGACCTTATTGTATTTCTTCTGATTATTATTATTAAGTCGCCCAAAACAAAGTTTGGGAGACTTATTGTTTTTGCACCGTTTCTTATTATTATTATTATTATTCTTATTATTATTATTCTTCTGATTCTTTATCGAGAATTTGTCCTCCCTAGTACAAGAAAACGGTCCAAGGAAATTGAATAACACTTGTGAGATTGGATACTGGGTCACTCAAAGTTGTGTAATGCACTTTTAAAATTTTCAAGATGGCCGCCGTTTCAAAATGGCGGCCATCGGAAAAAGTGGGCGGAAATTTTTTTTTCATCGGATCGTCTTGAAAATTGGTCATCTGGGTAAAGCGGGTATGCTGAGTTTAAATCTGCGACCGGATTTGAAATCCGACTTACGGTTTAAAAATGGCGGCCATTTTACTACACCCACCCCCTAAAAACGTCAACTTTGTCCGATTTTAACGAAATTTGATTTCTAGACTTATTTTGATGCACTGATTTGAATGGAACTCTATCCAAGGCGATTTTGGGCGACTTGTGTGTTGGCATCCCAACACAATTATACCTAGTTATTATTTTTTTTCTTCCGCCAAAAATCAACTTGTAGAAGTACGCGACATGTCGCAATGATAGTTGGTACACTTTATCGGTCAAGGTTTGTCGTCTCAGAAAAAACACTTGGGTACCGTACCCTTTCGCGTATAAGAATTATCTCCCCTTTCACTGTAAAGTTTGTTGCTCTATCTCCTCCTAAGCCATAACAGGTATCAAATTCAATCCTTTTGAAACAGGTAGAGTAACTCATCGTGTTGTCAAACTACTATTTTTCATATTGATATATTCAATAATATAGGAGTTATTCCCCTTGAAACTTTGACTTTTTTAGTATAAAATTATAAAATCAACAAATCTTAAGGTATTTCAATGAAACTTGGTATACAGAGTCAGTGACCCCTAAGGACCAAAATAAGGTCAAGGTCAAAGGTCAAGGTCATCATTTGTTGATTTACAAAAAATTAACATTTTTTGACTGCGAAATAAGTCCAACAAGGAGAAACATTTTTCAGTACCCATTTTACTTTAAATAGTGTGTTTATGTTCCCTCTACCCAACACAGAAAAAAAAATTGAAAAAAGTGAAAAAATGTTGTCGCGACATGGATTTTTGTGATTTTTACACCGTATCACTGTATTTAGCCATGGTATGACCTTGAAGGTTTTTTCAAGGTCAAACCACCTTACCTTTACCATTCCAACCTATTTCAGTCATTAAATGTCACCAGATGTCAAAAATAAAAAAGTTGACTTTTGCCCCCCCTTTTTTTTGAAAATTTGGAAATTTGCCATTTTTGACAAAAAAATGTTATTTTTGGATAAATACACCTTATTTGACCATAATTAGATGATATCCACCCTAAAAGCACCAAAAAAGTCCAATCTGCCCTCTTTTTTAAGGTCTTTCCCTTTCCAAGGGAAGACCTTATTGTATTTCTTCTGATTATTATTATTATTATTTTTTTTCTTCCGCCAAAAATCAACTTGTAGAAGTACGCGACATGTCGCAATGATAGTTGGTACACTTTATCGGTCAAGGTTTGTCGTCTCAGAAAAAACACTTGGGTACCGTACCCTTTCGCGTATAAGAATTATCTCCCCTTTCACTGTAAAGTTTGTTGCTCTATCTCCTCCTAAGCCATAACAGGTATCAAATTCAATCCTTTTGAAACAGGTAGAGTAACTCATCGTGTTGTCAAACTACTATTTTTCATATTGATATATTCAATAATATAGGAGTTATTCCCCTTGAAACTTTGACTTTTTTAGTATAAAATTATAAAATCAACAAATCTTAAGGTATTTCAATGAAACTTGGTATACAGAGTCAGTGACCCCTAAGGACCAAAATAAGGTCAAGGTCAAAGGTCAAGGTCATCATTTGTTGATTTACAAAAAATTAACATTTTTTGACTGCGAAATAAGTCCAACAAGGAGAAACATTTTTCAGTACCCATTTTACTTTAAATAGTGTGTTTATGTTCCCTCTACCCAACACAGAAAAAAAAATTGAAAAAAGTGAAAAAATGTTGTCGCGACATGGATTTTTGTGATTTTTACACCGTATCACTGTATTTAGCCATGGTATGACCTTGAAGGTTTTTTCAAGGTCAAACCACCTTACCTTTACCATTCCAACCTATTTCAGTCATTAAATGTCACCAGATGTCAAAAATAAAAAAGTTGACTTTTGCCCCCCCTTTTTTTTGAAAATTTGGAAATTTGCCATTTTTGACAAAAAAATGTTATTTTTGGATAAATACACCTTATTTGACCATAATTAGATGATATCCACCCTAAAAGCACCAAAAAAGTCCAATCTGCCCTCTTTTTTAAGGTCTTTCCCTTTCCAAGGGAAGACCTTATTGTATTTCTTCTGATTATTATTATTATTATTTTTTTTCTTCCGCCAAAAATCAACTTGTAGAAGTACGCGACATGTCGCAATGATAGTTGGTACACTTTATCGGTCAAGGTTTGTCGTCTCAGAAAAAACACTTGGGTACCGTACCCTTTCGCGTATAAGAATTATCTCCCCTTTCACTGTAAAGTTTGTTGCTCTATCTCCTCCTAAGCCATAACAGGTATCAAATTCAATCCTTTTGAAACAGGTAGAGTAACTCATCGTGTTGTCAAACTACTATTTTTCATATTGATATATTCAATAATATAGGAGTTATTCCCCTTGAAACTTTGACTTTTTTAGTATAAAATTATAAAATCAACAAATCTTAAGGTATTTCAATGAAACTTGGTATACAGAGTCAGTGACCCCTAAGGACCAAAATAAGGTCAAGGTCAAAGGTCAAGGTCATCATTTGTTGATTTACAAAAAATTAACATTTTTTGACTGCGAAATAAGTCCAACAAGGAGAAACATTTTTCAGTACCCATTTTACTTTAAATAGTGTGTTTATGTTCCCTCTACCCAACACAGAAAAAAAAATTGAAAAAAGTGAAAAAATGTTGTCGCGACATGGATTTTTGTGATTTTTACACCGTATCACTGTATTTAGCCATGGTATGACCTTGAAGGTTTTTTCAAGGTCAAACCACCTTACCTTTACCATTCCAACCTATTTCAGTCATTAAATGTCACCAGATGTCAAAAATAAAAAAGTTGACTTTTGCCCCCCCTTTTTTTTGAAAATTTGGAAATTTGCCATTTTTGACAAAAAAATGTTATTTTTGGATAAATACACCTTATTTGACCATAATTAGATGATATCCACCCTAAAAGCACCAAAAAAGTCCAATCTGCCCTCTTTTTTAAGGTCTTTCCCTTTCCAAGGGAAGACCTTATTGTATTTCTTCTGATTATTATTATTAAGGTCTTTCCCTTTCCAAGGGAAGACCTTATTGTATTTCTTCTGATTATTATTATTATTATTTTTTTTCTTCCGCCAAAAATCAACTTGTAGAAGTACGCGACATATCGCAATGATAGTTGGTAGACTTTATCGGTCAAGGTTTGTCGTCTCAGAAAAAACACTTGGGTACCGTACCCTTTCGCGTATAAGAATTATCTCCCTTTTTACTGTAAAGTTTGTTGCTCTATCTCCTCCTAAGCCATAGAAGGTAACAAATTTAATCCTTTTGAAACAGGTAGAGTAACTCATCGTGTTGTCAAACTACTATTTTTCATATTGATATATTCAATAATATAGGAGTTATTCCCCTTGAAACTTTGACTTTTTTAGTATAAAATTCTAAAATCAACAAATCTTAAGATATTTCAATGAAACTTGGTATACCAGGTCAGTGACCCCTAAGGACCAAAATGAGGTCAAGGTCAAAGGTCAAGGTCATCATTTGTAAATTTTCAAAAAATAAGTCTTTTTTCATTGCTAAATAGCTCAAATAAAATGTAACCTTTTTCATAATTTTTTTTTCATTATATGATGTGACTATGTCTAAATAATTGAACACAAAAATTTTTTTGAAAAAATATGAAAAAATGGTGTCGCGACATGGATTTTTGTTAAAATTAGACCGTATAACTGTACTAAGTAATTGTATGACCTTGAAACATTTTTCAAGGTCAAATCAACTTACTTTCACTATTCCAACCAGTTTCAATGAATAAAACTGTTCAAATGTCAGAAATAAGGAAGTTGACATGCCACGCCCCCTTTTTTTTGAAAATTTGGAAATTTGCCATTTTTGACCAAAAAATGTTATTTTTGGGTAAATACACCTTATTTGACCATAATTAGATGATATCCACCCTAAAAGCACCAAAAAAGTCCAATCTGCCCTCTTTTTTAAGGTCTTTCCCTTTCCAAGGGAAGACCTTATTGTATTTCTTCTGATTATTATTATTATTATTTTTTTTCTTCCGCCAAAAATCAACTTGTAGAAGTACGCGACATATCGCAATGATAGTTGGTAGACTTTATCGGTCAAGGTTTGTCGTCTCAGAAAAAACACTTGGGTACCGTACCCTTTCGCGTATAAGAATTATCTCCCTTTTTACTGTAAAGTTTGTTGCTCTATCTCCTCCTAAGCCATAGAAGGTAACAAATTTAATCCTTTTGAAACAGGTAGAGTAACTCATCGTGTTGTCAAACTACTATTTTTCATATTGATATATTCAATAATATAGGAGTTATTCCCCTTGAAACTTTGACTTTTTTAGTATAAAATTCTAAAATCAACAAATCTTAAGATATTTCAATGAAACTTGGTATACCAGGTCAGTGACCCCTAAGGACCAAAATGAGGTCAAGGTCAAAGGTCAAGGTCATCATTTGTAAATTTTCAAAAAATAAGTCTTTTTTCATTGCTAAATAGCTCAAATAAAATGTAACCTTTTTCATAATTTTTTTTTCATTATATGATGTGACTATGTCTAAATAATTGAACACAAAAATTTTTTTGAAAAAATATGAAAAAATGGTGTCGCGACATGGATTTTTGTTAAAATTAGACCGTATAACTGTACTAAGTAATTGTATGACCTTGAAACATTTTTCAAGGTCAAATCAACTTACTTTCACTATTCCAACCAGTTTCAATGAATAAAACTGTTCAAATGTCAGAAATAAGGAAGTTGACATGCCACGCCCCCTTTTTTTTGAAAATTTGGAAATTTGCCATTTTTGACCAAAAAATGTTATTTTTGGGTAAATACACCTTATTTGACCATAATTAGATGATATCCACCCTAAAAGCACCAAAAAAGTCCAATCTGCCCTCTTTTTTAAGGTCTTTCCCTTTCCAAGGGAAGACCTTATTGTATTTCTTCTGATTATTATTATTAAGGTCTTTCCCACTACAGTGGAAAGACCTTATTGTATTTCTTATGATTATTATTATTCTTCTTTTTCTTCCGCGGGCCAAATACAAAAAGTGTCGCGACATATCATTTCGATACTTAATACCATTAACCGACACTGCCTGGGCTTGACCTGACTAACCCTGCGAAACCGATCTATTTTTAGTAACAGAGTTATCTCCCCAAACACTGTTTACCCTTGTGTTCATATCTCCTCCTAAACCGTAACCGGTTTAACAAATCTGAAGTGTGGAAATGGTTGTGCTACTCTTGGCGACAAATCTCAACCAAAAAAATTTGTTTTCGATCAACTTCCTGTTTACGCGTTTTTGATGCGAAGTTTGTCGAAAACGTAAAAGTTGGACGATTTCGATGAAACTTGGTTTTCTAGTAGATTAGGGAGTCCTGATTACATATCTGGACTTGAAATTTTTTTTCGGTCCACCATTTCTAAAATGGCCGCCATTGAAATTTTGTGTTCGCTATAACTCAAAAACCATAATAAATAGAAGCATAAAATAAATTTGAAAAATGTTCCTCTCATTTAAATCTGCATTTGATATAACAGGTCGAACACTGTACGACAAACCATTTTTGAGTTACAGCCCTTGACGCGTTTCGGTTAAACAGTTTATGTGTAATAACTTGAAAACGGTTTGAGATAACATAGTAAACATATTGGTTATTTGAGACCGTAAACTTATGCCCTCCGATATAAAACCAAAGTCGCATGGCTACAGTCAGCCATTTTCAAAATGGCCGCCATCGGAAATTGTTTTTTGAGTATAACACAAAAACTGTAAAAAATTTAAGCGGACAATACATGGAAAAAATGTTCGCCACGTCGAGAGCTACAAAAAATGTTTCAGGTGCGAAAGCGTAAAACTTGTCGTTTTTGAGTTACGGCCCTTGATTCGTAATTTGAAAATGGTTTTTTTAATTATAACTTTTAAAAGGTTACAGATGGAGAATGAAATGTAGGGTTCATTTGATAGATAATTAAAAGACCTACAATTTGAGTCCAAACAGTGTATGATTCGGTTGACTGGTTCCAAAATGGCGGCCAAAACAAGTTTCGTGAAACATGTTTTTTGCCCATAACTTGAAAACCATAACAGATAGTATAGTAAACATGTATACTTAAATGAATCAGAATGCCAAGACCTACAATTTGAGTCCAAGGTCAAAGGTCATGGGTCAAGGTCATTCCCTAGCAACAAGGTAACATTAATGAAAAGTCCATAGCAATCATATATATTCTAAACCAAGACTTCTTTCTGAGTTAAGGGTAAAGTTTTTTCAACAGGAAGTAACCCTTAGTCCATAGCAACCTTCATATAAGTCCTTAGCAACCATACTTTTTCTGACTTCAGACTCACTGCTCTTTACTCTAGAACGTTTTTAGCAACTAATAGTTTAATACTATTGTCAAAACAGACTCAAATAGCCTAACCAAAAGTAACGGTTATCATAACACTAATAAGAACATTGGAAAGTTTTTCTTCTTCTTTTCCCCGGTCAATATACGAAAAGTGTCGCGACATATCTTTTCGATACTTGGTACCATTATTAGCGAAACATGGTTTTGCCGATAACTTTAAAACTGTAGCATATTGTACGGTTCCATAGTAGAAAAGTCTACAGTAATGATTCTTGTAGCTTAACTGCAGATTTATGTCATTTGAGTGGTTAAATTAAATTATAAATGTCATTCACGAATGATATAGAATACTATACTAGATTATAAATAATGATAAGAACTGTTGTATCAGTTTATTCAGAATATATGAACGATAACACTTTTCATGTAAGAATATCTTTATTTCTTAGAATCTGAAACTTCAGTTAAATATTGTTCTATTACTTTCTTTGTCATGTCAAATATGGGTGTGGCCATGAATATTTATGGTTTTTAAGATTGTCTGTGTAAAGATCCAATAATAAATGTGTGTTATTGTAACATTATCTTACCTTTCATGTGTATTTACTGACAGAAGTTGAATTTTCCGAAATTTCGTAAAACTATAAAAGTCCGTGATTTTTACATCAACGCTTTCTTTTTATTCAGCCATGTCATTCATTTTTATGGACATGAATTTAATAAATTAGTTGTTCCTACACTGGACAACACGTTTCAGATTTTCTGATAAGATTGTAAGGGAGATATTGACATTTTTTACCACATTTTACAATTTTCTTGCTTCATTTTTCTCCACCGGAAAACACAATAACAGGGGAGATCATTCGGAGCGTCAATGTAAAACACAAAACAAAACTTAAACGAAACAAAGCGCAGCAAAACGCAATATTCACCTATCTTATTTAAACCCTTACAGATTTTAAAGTAAACATGTATACTTTTTGTGTTCTGTGAGAAAAGAACGTCAATTTAAGACCAAGGTCAAAGGTCATGGGTCAAGGTTATTCCCTAGCAACAAGGTAACGTTTATGAAAAGTCCATAGCAACCATATATATTCTTAACCAACAATACCTTCTGAGATAAGAAGTAAGTTTTTATAACCGTAAGTGACCTTCTGTCCATAGCAACCAACAAAATGTCCTTAGCAACCATCCTTTTTCTGACACTAGGCCCCTTGATCTTTATTCTGGAATCTATTTGATAACTATTGGTAACCTCATATCGAAAACGAAATGACTCATTTGTCTAAAGTTCTTGTATTGGACACCATACTGCTAACATGCTAAAGCGACAGAGAGACAAGAGACAGGGAAAGACCTCTCATTTGTTCTCTGAACAAATGGCATTTTAATTATTATTTTTTTTCTTCCGCCAAAAATCAACTTGTAGAAGTACGCGACATATCGCAATGATAGTTGGTAGACTTTATCGGTCAAGGTTTGTCGTCTCAGAAAAAACACTTGGGTACCGTACCCTTTCGCGTATAAGAATTATCTCCCTTTTTACTGTAAAGTTTGTTGCTCTATCTCCTCCTAAGCCATAGAAGGTAACAAATTTAATCCTTTTGAAACAGGTAGAGTAACTCATCGTGTTGTCAAACTACTATTTTTCATATTGATATATTCAATAATATAGGAGTTATTCCCCTTGAAACTTTGACTTTTTTAGTATAAAATTCTAAAATCAACAAATCTTAAGATATTTCAATGAAACTTGGTATACCAGGTCAGTGACCCCTAAGGACCAAAATGAGGTCAAGGTCAAAGGTCAAGGTCATCATTTGTAAATTTTCAAAAAATAAGTCTTTTTTCATTGCTAAATAGCTCAAATAAAATGTAACCTTTTTCATAATTTTTTTTTCATTATATGATGTGACTATGTCTAAATAATTGAACACAAAAATTTTTTTGAAAAAATATGAAAAAATGGTGTCGCGACATGGATTTTTGTTAAAATTAGACCGTATAACTGTACTAAGTAATTGTATGACCTTGAAACATTTTTCAAGGTCAAATCAACTTACTTTCACTATTCCAACCAGTTTCAATGAATAAAACTGTTCAAATGTCAGAAATAAGGAAGTTGACATGCCACGCCCCCTTTTTTTTGAAAATTTGGAAATTTGCCATTTTTGACCAAAAAATGTTATTTTTGGGTAAATACACCTTATTTGACCATAATTAGATGATATCCACCCTAAAAGCACCAAAAAAGTCCAATCTGCCCTCTTTTTTAAGGTCTTTCCCTTTCCAAGGGAAGACCTTATTGTATTTCTTCTGATTATTATTATTATTTTTTTTTTCTTCCGCCAAAAATCAACTTGTAGAAGTACGCGACATATCGCAATGATAGTTGGTAGACTTTATCGGTCAAGGTTTGTCGTCTCAGAAAAAACACTTGGGTACCGTACCCTTTCGCGTATAAGAATTATCTCCCTTTTTACTGTAAAGTTTGTTGCTCTATCTCCTCCTAAGCCATAGAAGGTAACAAATTTAATCCTTTTGAAACAGGTAGAGTAACTCATCGTGTTGTCAAACTACTATTTTTCATATTGATATATTCAATAATATAGGAGTTATTCCCCTTGAAACTTTGACTTTTTTAGTATAAAATTCTAAAATCAACAAATCTTAAGATATTTCAATGAAACTTGGTATACCAGGTCAGTGACCCCTAAGGACCAAAATGAGGTCAAGGTCAAAGGTCAAGGTCATCATTTGTAAATTTTCAAAAAATAAGTCTTTTTTCATTGCTAAATAGCTCAAATAAAATGTAACCTTTTTCATAATTTTTTTTTCATTATATGATGTGACTATGTCTAAATAATTGAACACAAAAATTTTTTTGAAAAAATATGAAAAAATGGTGTCGCGACATGGATTTTTGTTAAAATTAGACCGTATAACTGTACTAAGTAATTGTATGACCTTGAAACATTTTTCAAGGTCAAATCAACTTACTTTCACTATTCCAACCAGTTTCAATGAATAAAACTGTTCAAATGTCAGAAATAAGGAAGTTGACATGCCACGCCCCCTTTTTTTTGAAAATTTGGAAATTTGCCATTTTTGACCAAAAAATGTTATTTTTGGGTAAATACACCTTATTTGACCATAATTAGATGATATCCACCCTAAAAGCACCAAAAAAGTCCAATCTGCCCTCTTTTTTAAGGTCTTTCCCTTTCCAAGGGAAGACCTTATTGTATTTCTTCTGATTATTATTATTATTATTTTTTTTCTTCCGCCAAAAATCAACTTGTAGAAGTACGCGACATATCGCAATGATAGTTGGTAGACTTTATCGGTCAAGGTTTGTCGTCTCAGAAAAAACACTTGGGTACCGTACCCTTTCGCGTATAAGAATTATCTCCCTTTTTACTGTAAAGTTTGTTGCTCTATCTCCTCCTAAGCCATAGAAGGTAACAAATTTAATCCTTTTGAAACAGGTAGAGTAACTCATCGTGTTGTCAAACTACTATTTTTCATATTGATATATTCAATAATATAGGAGTTATTCCCCTTGAAACTTTGACTTTTTTAGTATAAAATTCTAAAATCAACAAATCTTAAGATATTTCAATGAAACTTGGTATACCAGGTCAGTGACCCCTAAGGACCAAAATGAGGTCAAGGTCAAAGGTCAAGGTCATCATTTGTAAATTTTCAAAAAATAAGTCTTTTTTCATTGCTAAATAGCTCAAATAAAATGTAACCTTTTTCATAATTTTTTTTTCATTATATGATGTGACTATGTCTAAATAATTGAACACAAAAATTTTTTTGAAAAAATATGAAAAAATGGTGTCGCGACATGGATTTTTGTTAAAATTAGACCGTATAACTGTACTAAGTAATTGTATGACCTTGAAACATTTTTCAAGGTCAAATCAACTTACTTTCACTATTCCAACCAGTTTCAATGAATAAAACTGTTCAAATGTCAGAAATAAGGAAGTTGACATGCCACGCCCCCTTTTTTTTGAAAATTTGGAAATTTGCCATTTTTGACCAAAAAATGTTATTTTTGGGTAAATACACCTTATTTGACCATAATTAGATGATATCCACCCTAAAAGCACCAAAAAAGTCCAATCTGCCCTCTTTTTTAAGGTCTTTCCCTTTCCAAGGGAAGACCTTATTGTATTTCTTCTGATTATTATTATTATTTTTTTTTTTCTTCCGCCAAAAATCAACTTGTAGAAGTACGCGACATATCGCAATGATAGTTGGTAGACTTTATCGGTCAAGGTTTGTCGTCTCAGAAAAAACACTTGGGTACCGTACCCTTTCGCGTATAAGAATTATCTCCCTTTTTACTGTAAAGTTTGTTGCTCTATCTCCTCCTAAGCCATAGAAGGTAACAAATTTAATCCTTTTGAAACAGGTAGAGTAACTCATCGTGTTGTCAAACTACTATTTTTCATATTGATATATTCAATAATATAGGAGTTATTCCCCTTGAAACTTTGACTTTTTTAGTATAAAATTACCCGGTTCCCAAAATTGCGCTTTTTTCTAAAATAAGCAAAAGCCTGTAAGGATACACTTTTTATTTCTTCTGAAAAAGATGGCCCTGTCTATCCTCTAACTTTCTATTACCTGTGCATAATGTTTTTTTGTAAAAATATATTAACCACAACAAAATGTCGTCTAGTGAGTGGCAATTTCATGCAAAAAATACCACATTGTTTAATAGAATGCGCTGGTAAGAGGTAAACGAAACTTCAAAACAACATTTTCAGTTTTAAATATCTAAATGGACATAGTTGGTCTCACTTAAGCACGACATGTGTAGAAAAAAATATTTTTCAACCCGTCTTTTTCTCATAAGTTATAAGCAATTCAATTTTTTTATGTGTGGATGGATTTCTATAAATACAGGTTTTACGGCAGCTTATGGTCCCACCATCACTACTTCTCTACTTTATATTCAAATTTCTTAATAACGCATATGAAAGCTTAAAAAATCAATTACTATCCTTGCTTTTGAATTATCATTTTATTTTTTTAAATTTTTGCGATTTTACTTTAAGAAATATTCTTTTATTTTTATCAAGTTTTACCTTTCAATTTGGATAGCATCGTAATTTTTTTTTCAGTTAAACATGGAAAGGTTATTATACTGAGCATTGATTTTTGATTTGACAAGTTTTGATATTCATTAAACCAGTTTCTTGATCGATCAAAAATAGTTCCCACCACATGTTAAAGTTTGATTCCTGTATTATGAAAATATATGTTAACGAACGCAATAAGGATAGTTCTATCAAACAAAAACGGTTTTTTAACAAGCAATTAACTGTTATATAGCACCCCTGCATGGTAATGTGGCGTTTAACTCGAAAACAGCAAGACTTTTGGAAAGGGAAAGACCTTACAATTCTTCCGGAAGAATTGTCATTTAATTATTATTTTTTTTCTTCCGCCAAAAATCAACTTGTAGAAGTACGCGACATGTCGCAATGATAGTTGGTACACTTTATCGGTCAAGGTTTGTCGTCTCAGAAAAAACACTTGGGTACCGTACCCTTTCGCGTATAAGAATTATCTCCCCTTTCACTGTAAAGTTTGTTGCTCTATCTCCTCCTAAGCCATAACAGGTATCAAATTCAATCCTTTTGAAACAGGTAGAGTAACTCATCGTGTTGTCAAACTACTATTTTTCATATTGATATATTCAATAATATAGGAGTTATTCCCCTTGAAACTTTGACTTTTTTAGTATAAAATTATAAAATCAACAAATCTTAAGGTATTTCAATGAAACTTGGTATACAGAGTCAGTGACCCCTAAGGACCAAAATAAGGTCAAGGTCAAAGGTCAAGGTCATCATTTGTTGATTTACAAAAAATTAACATTTTTTGACTGCGAAATAAGTCCAACAAGGAGAAACATTTTTCAGTACCCATTTTACTTTAAATAGTGTGTTTATGTTCCCTCTACCCAACACAGAAAAAAAAATTGAAAAAAGTGAAAAAATGTTGTCGCGACATGGATTTTTGTGATTTTTACACCGTATCACTGTATTTAGCCATGGTATGACCTTGAAGGTTTTTTCAAGGTCAAACCACCTTACCTTTACCATTCCAACCTATTTCAGTCATTAAATGTCACCAGATGTCAAAAATAAAAAAGTTGACTTTTGCCCCCCCTTTTTTTTGAAAATTTGGAAATTTGCCATTTTTGACAAAAAAATGTTATTTTTGGATAAATACACCTTATTTGACCATAATTAGATGATATCCACCCTAAAAGCACCAAAAAAGTCCAATCTGCCCTCTTTTTTAAGGTCTTTCCCTTTCCAAGGGAAGACCTTATTGTATTTCTTCTGATTATTATTATTATTTTTTTTTTTCTTCCGCCAAAAATCAACTTGTAGAAGTACGCGACATGTCGCAATGATAGTTGGTACACTTTATCGGTCAAGGTTTGTCGTCTCAGAAAAAACACTTGGGTACCGTACCCTTTCGCGTATAAGAATTATCTCCCCTTTCACTGTAAAGTTTGTTGCTCTATCTCCTCCTAAGCCATAACAGGTATCAAATTCAATCCTTTTGAAACAGGTAGAGTAACTCATCGTGTTGTCAAACTACTATTTTTCATATTGATATATTCAATAATATAGGAGTTATTCCCCTTGAAACTTTGACTTTTTTAGTATAAAATTATAAAATCAACAAATCTTAAGGTATTTCAATGAAACTTGGTATACAGAGTCAGTGACCCCTAAGGACCAAAATAAGGTCAAGGTCAAAGGTCAAGGTCATCATTTGTTGATTTACAAAAAATTAACATTTTTTGACTGCGAAATAAGTCCAACAAGGAGAAACATTTTTCAGTACCCATTTTACTTTAAATAGTGTGTTTATGTTCCCTCTACCCAACACAGAAAAAAAAATTGAAAAAAGTGAAAAAATGTTGTCGCGACATGGATTTTTGTGATTTTTACACCGTATCACTGTATTTAGCCATGGTATGACCTTGAAGGTTTTTTCAAGGTCAAACCACCTTACCTTTACCATTCCAACCTATTTCAGTCATTAAATGTCACCAGATGTCAAAAATAAAAAAGTTGACTTTTGCCCCCCCTTTTTTTTGAAAATTTGGAAATTTGCCATTTTTGACAAAAAAATGTTATTTTTGGATAAATACACCTTATTTGACCATAATTAGATGATATCCACCCTAAAAGCACCAAAAAAGTCCAATCTGCCCTCTTTTTTAAGGTCTTTCCCTTTCCAAGGGAAGACCTTATTGTATTTCTTCTGATTATTATTATTATTTTTTTTTTTCTTCCGCCAAAAATCAACTTGTAGAAGTACGCGACATGTCGCAATGATAGTTGGTACACTTTATCGGTCAAGGTTTGTCGTCTCAGAAAAAACACTTGGGTACCGTACCCTTTCGCGTATAAGAATTATCTCCCCTTTCACTGTAAAGTTTGTTGCTCTATCTCCTCCTAAGCCATAACAGGTATCAAATTCAATCCTTTTGAAACAGGTAGAGTAACTCATCGTGTTGTCAAACTACTATTTTTCATATTGATATATTCAATAATATAGGAGTTATTCCCCTTGAAACTTTGACTTTTTTAGTATAAAATTATAAAATCAACAAATCTTAAGGTATTTCAATGAAACTTGGTATACAGAGTCAGTGACCCCTAAGGACCAAAATAAGGTCAAGGTCAAAGGTCAAGGTCATCATTTGTTGATTTACAAAAAATTAACATTTTTTGACTGCGAAATAAGTCCAACAAGGAGAAACATTTTTCAGTACCCATTTTACTTTAAATAGTGTGTTTATGTTCCCTCTACCCAACACAGAAAAAAAAATTGAAAAAAGTGAAAAAATGTTGTCGCGACATGGATTTTTGTGATTTTTACACCGTATCACTGTATTTAGCCATGGTATGACCTTGAAGGTTTTTTCAAGGTCAAACCACCTTACCTTTACCATTCCAACCTATTTCAGTCATTAAATGTCACCAGATGTCAAAAATAAAAAAGTTGACTTTTGCCCCCCCTTTTTTTTGAAAATTTGGAAATTTGCCATTTTTGACAAAAAAATGTTATTTTTGGATAAATACACCTTATTTGACCATAATTAGATGATATCCACCCTAAAAGCACCAAAAAAGTCCAATCTGCCCTCTTTTTTAAGGTCTTTCCCTTTCCAAGGGAAGACCTTATTGTATTTCTTCTGATTATTATTATTATTATTATTTTTCTTCCGCCAAAAATCAACTTGTAGAAGTACGCGACATGTCGCAATGATAGTTGGTACACTTTATCGGTCAAGGTTTGTCGTCTCAGAAAAAACACTTGGGTACCGTACCCTTTCGCGTATAAGAATTATCTCCCCTTTCACTGTAAAGTTTGTTGCTCTATCTCCTCCTAAGCCATAACAGGTATCAAATTCAATCCTTTTGAAACAGGTAGAGTAACTCATCGTGTTGTCAAACTACTATTTTTCATATTGATATATTCAATAATATAGGAGTTATTCCCCTTGAAACTTTGACTTTTTTAGTATAAAATTATAAAATCAACAACTCTTAAGGTATTTCAATGAAACTTGGTATACAGAGTCAGTGACCCCTAAGGACCAAAATAAGGTCAAGGTCAAAGGTCAAGGTCATCATTTGTTGATTTACAAAAAAATAACATTTTTTGACTGCGAAATAAGTCCAACAAGGAGAAACATTTTTCAGTACCCATTTTACTTTAAATAGTGTGTTTATGTTCCCTCTACCCAACACAGAAAAAAAAATTGAAAAAAGTGAAAAAATGTTGTCGCGACATGGATTTTTGTGATTTTTACACCGTATCACTGTATTTAGCCATGGTATGACCTTGAAGGTTTTTTCAAGGTCAAACCACCTTACCTTTACCATTCCAACCTATTTCAGTCATTAAATGTCACCAGATGTCAAAAATAAAAAAGTTGACTTTTGCCCCCCCTTTTTTTTGAAAATTTGGAAATTTGCCATTTTTGACAAAAAAATGTTATTTTTGGATAAATACACCTTATTTGACCATAATTAGATGATATCCACCCTAAAAGCACCAAAAAAGTCCAATCTGCCCTCTTTTTTAAGGTCTTTCCCTTTCCAAGGGAAGACCTTATTGTATTTCTTCTGATTATTATTATTATTATTTTTTTTCTTCCGCCAAAAATCAACTTGTAGAAGTACGCGACATGTCGCAATGATAGTTGGTACACTTTATCGGTCAAGGTTTGTCGTCTCAGAAAAAACACTTGGGTACCGTACCCTTTTGCGTATAAGAATTATCTCCCCTTTCACTGTAAAGTTTGTTGCTCTATCTCCTCCTAAGCCATAACAGGTATCAAATTCAATCCTTTTGAAACAGGTAGAGTAACTCATCGTGTTGTCAAACTACTATTTTTCATATTGATATATTCAATAATATAGGAGTTATTCCCCTTGAAACTTTGACTTTTTTAGTATAAAATTATAAAATCAACAAATCTTAAGGTATTTCAATGAAACTTGGTATACAGAGTCAGTGACCCCTAAGGACCAAAATAAGGTCAAGGTCAAAGGTCAAGGTCATCATTTGTTGATTTACAAAAAATTAACATTTTTTGACTGCGAAATAAGTCCAACAAGGAGAAACATTTTTCAGTACCCATTTTACTTTAAATAGTGTGTTTATGTTCCCTCTACCCAACACAGAAAAAAAAATTGAAAAAAGTGAAAAAATGTTGTCGCGACATGGATTTTTGTGATTTTTACACCGTATCACTGTATTTAGCCATGGTATGACCTTGAAGGTTTTTTCAAGGTCAAACCACCTTACCTTTACCATTCCAACCTATTTCAGTCATTAAATGTCACCAGATGTCAAAAATAAAAAAGTTGACTTTTGCCCCCCCTTTTTTTTGAAAATTTGGAAATTTGCCATTTTTGACAAAAAAATGTTATTTTTGGATAAATACACCTTATTTGACCATAATTAGATGATATCCACCCTAAAAGCACCAAAAAAGTCCAATCTGCCCTCCTTTTTAAGGTCTTTCCCTTTCCAAGGGAAGACCTTATTGTATTTCTTCTGATTATTATTATTATTTTTTTTTTTCTTCCGCCAAAAATCAACTTGTAGAAGTACGCGACATGTCGCAATGATAGTTGGTACACTTTATCGGTCAAGGTTTGTCGTCTCAGAAAAAACACTTGGGTACCGTACCCTTTCGCGTATAAGAATTATCTCCCCTTTCACTGTAAAGTTTGTTGCTCTATCTCCTCCTAAGCCATAACAGGTATCAAATTCAATCCTTTTGAAACAGGTAGAGTAACTCATCGTGTTGTCAAACTACTATTTTTCATATTGATATATTCAATAATATAGGAGTTATTCCCCTTGAAACTTTGACTTTTTTAGTATAAAATTATAAAATCAACAAATCTTAAGGTATTTCAATGAAACTTGGTATACAGAGTCAGTGACCCCTAAGGACCAAAATAAGGTCAAGGTCAAAGGTCAAGGTCATCATTTGTTGATTTACAAAAAATTAACATTTTTTGACTGCGAAATAAGTCCAACAAGGAGAAACATTTTTCAGTACCCATTTTACTTTAAATAGTGTGTTTATGTTCCCTCTACCCAACACAGAAAAAAAAATTGAAAAAAGTGAAAAAATGTTGTCGCGACATGGATTTTTGTGATTTTTACACCGTATCACTGTATTTAGCCATGGTATGACCTTGAAGGTTTTTTCAAGGTCAAACCACCTTACCTTTACCATTCCAACCTATTTCAGTCATTAAATGTCACCAGATGTCAAAAATAAAAAAGTTGACTTTTGCCCCCCCCTTTTTTTTGAAAATTTGGAAATTTGCCATTTTTGACAAAAAAATGTTATTTTTGGATAAATACACCTTATTTGACCATAATTAGATGATATCCACCCTAAAAGCACCAAAAAAGTCCAATCTGCCCTCTTTTAAGGTCTTTCCCTTTCCAAGGGAAGACCTTATTGTATTTCTTCTGATTATTATTATGTCCCCGAACACGAAGTGTCGGGGACATATTGTTTTTGCTCGGTTTCTTATTATTATTATTATTATGTCCCCGAACACGAAGTGTCGGGGACATATTGTTTTTGCTCGGTTTCTTATTATTATTATTATTATTATTATTATTATGTCCCCGAACACGAAGTGTCGGGGACATATTGTTTTTGCTCGGTTTCTTATTATTATTATTATTATTATGTCCCCGAACACGAAGTGTCGGGGACATATTGTTTTTGCTCGGTTTCTTATTATTATTATTATTATTATGTCCCCGAACACGAAGTGTCGGGGACATATTGTTTTTGCTCGGTTTCTTATTATTATTATTATTATTATTATTTTTCTCGGTATTCTGGACCGTGAACTTGTCCACCTCATTTTTTCGACATCTTTTAAGGTAGGAAGCTGAATCTTCATATATCAAGAGTATGGAATGGGAGATTGTGCTTTTTGTATTTTTCGTCGAAATCGAACGACCCCTTATAGGTCAAAAAAGGGCCTCAAAATGGCTCCTCGAAACCGTAGTTGAATATTTACCTGGCATTTCTGATCCGGCAGGGGTAGGAAAAATTCCTTTATAGGTAAAGTGCGGATATTTAATACCTTTCATTTAAAAAAAAAATTTTGAAAATCGGACCTACCGTTTTCAAAATTTTGCAAAAAATCGAAATTTAATTTTTTTGTAAGATTGAGTTATCTTCCTTTGTACAATATATTTTGTAATAGTATTGAAAAAAAATCTCAACTTTGTTATTTCTTAATGAAAATTGGTTTACAAGGTAATAGTGGTATGCCAAGTTCATTTTTGGAATCGAAATTTTTTTTGGCGGCCATTTTCAAAATGGCGGCTAAAATGGCTGCCATTTTCCCGCCAAAATTTAAACTTGCTCCGATTTTGATGAAAATTGGTATATATGGTAATAGTAGTATGGTGAGTTGATTTTTGACATCGAAATTTTTTTATCCTCGGCCATTTTCAAAATGGCCGCCGTTTTCCCGCCAAAATTAAAATTACTCTGATTTTGATCAAAATTGATAAATAAGGTAATAGTGGTATGGCAAATTGATTTTTGACATGAAATTTTTTTTATCGTCAGCCATTTTCAAAATGGCCGCCATTTTCCCGCCAAAAATTAAAGTTACTCCGATTTTGATGAAAATTGGTATATAAAGTAATAGTGGTATGGCGAGCTAATTTTTGACTGTGTAAATTAGTCATCGTCGGCCAATTTCAAAATGGCCGCCATTTCCCGCCAAAATTTAAGTTACTACGATTTTGATGAAAATTGGTATCTAAGGTAATAATGGTATGGCGAGTTGATTTTTGACATTGAAATTTATTTATCGGCAGCCATTTTTAAAATGGCCGCCGTTTCCCGCCAAAATTTAACTTACTCCTATTTTGATGAAAATTGGGTATATTAAGTTATCTCATTAAATGCCAAGAGACATATTGACATAGAGGGGTACGTGAGGGGACATCTATGTGACTCGCTTGCGATCACAATTAGAACTAGTTATTATTATTATTATTATTTTTCTCGGTATTCTGGACCGTGAACTTGTCCACCTCATTTTTTCGACATCTTTTAAGGTAGGAAGCTGAATTTTCATATATCAAGAGTATGGAATGGGAGATTGTGCTTTTTGTATTTTTCGTCGAAATCGATCGACCCCTTATAGGTCAAAAAAGGGCCTCAAAATGGCTCCTCGAAACCGTAGTTGAATTTTTACCTGGAATTTCTGATCCGGCAGGGGTAGGAAAAATTCCTTTATAGGTAAAGTGCGAATATTTGATACCTTTCATTTAAAAAAAAAATTTTGAAAATCGGACCTACCGTTTTCAAAATTTTGCAAAAAATCGAAATTTAATTTTTTTGTAAGATTGAGTTATCTTCCTTTGTACAATATATTTTGTAACAGTATTGAAAAAAATTCTCAACTTTGTTATTTCTTAATGAAAATTGGTTTACAAGGTAATAGTTGTATGCCGAGTTCATTTATGGAATCGAAATTTTTTTTTGGCAGCCATTTTCAAAATGGCGGCTAAAATGGCTGCCATTTTCCCGCCAAAATTTAAACTTGCTCCGATTTTGATGAAAATTGGTATATATAGTAATAGTGGTATGGTGAGTTGATTTTTGACATCAAATTTTTTTTATCGTCAGCCATTTTCAAAATGGCCGCCGTTTCCCGCCAAAATTAAAGTTACTCCGATTTGAACGAAAATTGGTATATAAGGTAATAGTAGTATGGCAAGATGATTTTTGACATTGAAAATTTTCTAATGTCGGCCATTTTCAAAATGGCTGCCATTTTCCCGCCAAAATTTAAACTTGCTCCGATTTTGATGAAAATTGGTATTTAAGGTAATAGTGGTATAGCAAGTTGAATTTTGACATCAAAATTTTTTTCGTCGGCCATTTTCAAAATTGCCGCCGTTTCCCGCCAAAATTAAAAGTTACTCAGATTTTGATGAAAATTGGTATACAAGGTAATTGTGGTATGGCGAGTTTTTTTTTACATCAAAATTTTTTTTCAAAATGGCCGCCGTTTCCCGCTAAAAAATAAAGTTACTCCGATTTTTATGAAAACTTGTATATAAGGTAATAGTGGTATGGCAAGTTGATTTCTGACATTAAAATTGGCAAAGAGGGGTACGTGAGGGGACATATATGTGACTCGCTTGCGATCACAATTAGAACTAGTTATTATTATTATTATTATTTTTCTCGGTATTCTGGATCGTGAACTTGTCCACCTCATTTTTTCGACATCTTTTAAGGTAGGAAGCTGAAAATTCATAAATCAAGAGTATGGAATGGGAGATTGTGCTTTTTGTATTTTTCGCCGAAATCGAACGACCCCATATAGGTAAAAAAAGGGCCTCAAAATGGCTCCTCGAAACCGAAGTTGAATTTTTCCTGGCATTTCTGATCCGGCAGGGGTAGGAAAAATTCCCTTATAGGTTAAGTGCGGATTTACAATACCTTTCATTTAAAAAAAAAATTTTGAAAATCGGACTTACCGTTTTCAAAATTTTGCAAAAAATCAAAAATTATTTTTTTGTAAGATTGAGTTATCTTTCTTTGTACCATATATTTTGTGATATTAATGAAAAAAATTCTCAACTTTGTTATTTCTTAAGGAAAATTGGTTTACAAGGTAATAGTGGTATGCCGAGTTCAATTTTGGAATCGAAATTTTTTTTGGGCGGCCATTTTAAAAATGGCCGCCATTTCCCGCCAAAATTAAAATTACTCCGATTTTACTGAAAATTGGTATATAAGGTAATAGTGGTATGGCGAGTTGATTTTTGACATCAAAATTTTTTTATCGTCGGCCATTTTCAAAATGGCCGCCGTTTCCCGCCAAAATTAAAGTTATTCTGATTTTGATGAAAATTGGTTTACAAGGTAATAGTGGTATGCCGAGTTCAATTTTGGAATCGAAATTTTTTTTTGGGCCGCCATTTTCAAAATGGCCGCTATTTCCCGCCAAAATTAAAATTACTCCGATTTTAATGAAAATTGGTATATAAGGTAATAGTGGTATGGCAAGTTGATTTTTGACATCAAAATTTTTTTATCGTCGGCCATTTTCAAAATGGCCGCCGTTTCCCGCCAAAACTAAATTTACTCAGATTTTAACGAAAATTGGTATATAAGGTAATAGTTGTATGGCGAGTTGATTTTTGACATCGAAATATTTTTATTGTCGGCCATTTTAAAAATGTCCGCCGTTTCCCGCCAAAATTAAACTTACTCCTATTTTGATGAAAATTGGATAAATTAAGTTATCTCAAATGCCAAGAGACATTGACAAAGAGGGGTACGTGAGGGGACATTTTTGTGACTCGCTTGCGATCACAATTAGAACTAGTTATTATTATTCTTTTTCTTAGTATTCTGTAGTGTGAACTTGTCCGATGTTTTTACAGAACATTGTTTAAGGTAGGAGGCTGAAACTTCATATATCAAGAGTATGGAGTGTGAAATTATGCATCTGATTTTTTTTAATGAAATGGACGACCCCTTATAGGGTAAAAAGGGGCCTGAAAATGGCTCCTCGAAATCAAAGTTTTATTTTTAACGGCATTTATAAACCGGCTGGATTATTGAAAATATGTTTATATAGAAAATAGGTACTTACAAGAGGTATCATTCAAAAAAAGAATTTTTAAAATCGGACTTACCGTTTTCAAAATTTTGCAAAAAAACGAAAATAAGTTATTTAAAGGGAGATAATCCAAATTGAATTTCGGGAAAATTTTAAAACTTCATTATATTTAAATGAAAATTTGTATTTAAGGTAATTGGAGTATGCCGAGTTTATTTTTGGTATTAATTTTTTTTTATCGGCCGCCATTTTCAAAATGGCCGCCACTTCCGGTAAAAATTGAACTTGCTCTGATTTTAACGAAAATTGATATCTAAGGGTTTTGAAGGATGGCGAATTGAGGCGCGTTGTCGAAAATGGTCGAAAAATTCAAAATGGCCGCCACTTCCGGTAAAAATTCAACTTGCTCCGATTTTAACGAAAATTGATATTTAGGGGTTTTAAAGGATGGCGAATTGATGCGCGTTGTCGAAAATGTCGAAAAATTCAAAATGGCCGCCACTTCCGGTAAAAATTCAACTTGCTCCGATTTTAACGAAAATTGATATTTAGGGATTTTCAAGGATGGCGAATTGATGCGCGTTGTCGAAAATATCGAAAAATTCAAAATGGCCGCCACTTCCGGTAAAAATTCAACTTGGTCCGATTTTAACCAAAATTGATATCTAGGGGTTTTGAATGATAACGAATTGAGGCGCTTTGTCGAAAAATTCAAAATGGCCGCCACTTCCGGTAAAGATTTAACTTGCTCCGATTTTAACGAAAATTGATATCTAGGGGTTTTGAAGGATAGTGAATTGAGACGTGTTGTCGAAAATGTCAAAAAATTCAAAATGGCTGCCACTTTTGGAAAAATTCAACTTGTTCAGATTTAAACGAAAATTGATATTTATATATATATATTGATATACAATGTATAATGGATGGTGAACAGAAAAATGTGTTCAAAGAAGCCAGATATTAACAAAGAGGGGTACGTGAGGGGACATCTGTGACTCGCTTTGCGATCACAATTATACCTAGTTATTATTATTTTTTTTCTTCCGCCAAAAATCAACTTGTAGAAGTATGCGACATGTCGCAATGATAGTTGGTACACTTTATCGGTCAAGGTTTGTCGTCTCAGAAAAAACACTTGGGTACCGTACCCTTTCGCGTATAAGAATTATCTCCCCTTTCACTGTAAAGTTTGTTGCTCTATCTCCTCCTAAGCCATAACAGGTATCAAATTCAATCCTTTTGAAACAGGTAGAGTAACTCATCGTGTTGTCAAACTACTATTTTTCATATTGATATATTCAATAATATAGGAGTTATTCCCCTTGAAACTTTGACTTTTTTAGTATAAAATTATAAAATCAACAAATCTTAAGGTATTTCAATGAAACTTGGTATACAGAGTCAGTGACCCCTAAGGACCAAAATAAGGTCAAGGTCAAAGGTCAAGGTCATCATTTGTTGATTTACAAAAAATTAACATTTTTTGACTGCGAAATAAGTCCAACAAGGAGAAACATTTTTCAGTACCCATTTTACTTTAAATAGTGTGTTTATGTTCCCTCTACCCAACACAGAAAAAAAAATTGAAAAAAGTGAAAAAATGTTGTCGCGACATGGATTTTTGTGATTTTTACACCGTATCACTGTATTTAGCCATGGTATGACCTTGAAGGTTTTTTCAAGGTCAAACCACCTTACCTTTACCATTCCAACCTATTTCAGTCATTAAATGTCACCAGATGTCAAAAATAAAAAAGTTGACTTTTGCCCCCCCTTTTTTTTGAAAATTTGGAAATTTGCCATTTTTGACAAAAAAATGTTATTTTTGGATAAATACACCTTATTTGACCATAATTAGATGATATCCACCCTAAAAGCACCAAAAAAGTCCAATCTGCCCTCTTTTTTAAGGTCTTTCCCTTTCCAAGGGAAGACCTTATTGTATTTCTTCTGATTATTATTATTTTTTTTTTTTTTCTTCCGCCAAAAATCAACTTGTAGAAGTACGCGACATGTCGCAATGATAGTTGGTACACTTTATCGGTCAAGGTTTGTCGTCTCAGAAAAAACACTTGGGTACCGTACCCTTTCGCGTATAAGAATTATCTCCCCTTTCACTGTAAAGTTTGTTGCTCTATCTCCTCCTAAGCCATAACAGGTATCAAATTCAATCCTTTTGAAACAGGTAGAGTAACTCATCGTGTTGTCAAACTACTATTTTTCATATTGATATATTCAATAATATAGGAGTTATTCCCCTTGAAACTTTGACTTTTTTAGTATAAAATTATAAAATCAACAAATCTTAAGGTATTTCAATGAAACTTGGTATACAGAGTCAGTGACCCCTAAGGACCAAAATAAGGTCAAGGTCAAAGGTCAAGGTCATCATTTGTTGATTTACAAAAAATTAACATTTTTTGACTGCGAAATAAGTCCAACAAGGAGAAACATTTTTCAGTACCCATTTTACTTTAAATAGTGTGTTTATGTTCCCTCTACCCAACACAGAAAAAAAAATTGAAAAAAGTGAAAAAATGTTGTCGCGACATGGATTTTTGTGATTTTTACACCGTATCACTGTATTTAGCCATGGTATGACCTTGAAGGTTTTTTCAAGGTCAAACCACCTTACCTTTACCATTCCAACCTATTTCAGTCATTAAATGTCACCAGATGTCAAAAATAAAAAAGTTGACTTTTGCCCCCCCTTTTTTTTGAAAATTTGGAAATTTGCCATTTTTGACAAAAAAATGTTATTTTTGGATAAATACACCTTATTTGACCATAATTAGATGATATCCACCCTAAAAGCACCAAAAAAGTCCAATCTGCCCTCTTTTTTAAGGTCTTTCCCTTTCCAAGGGAAGACCTTATTGTATTTCTTCTGATTATTATTATTATTATTTTTTTTCTTCCGCCAAAAATCAACTTGTAGAAGTACGCGACATGTCGCAATGATAGTTGGTACACTTTATCGGTCAAGGTTTGTCGTCTCAGAAAAAACACTTGGGTACCGTACCCTTTCGCGTATAAGAATTATCTCCCCTTTCACTGTAAAGTTTGTTGCTCTATCTCCTCCTAAGCCATAACAGGTATCAAATTCAATCCTTTTGAAACAGGTAGAGTAACTCATCGTGTTGTCAAACTACTATTTTTCATATTGATATATTCAATAATATAGGAGTTATTCCCCTTGAAACTTTGACTTTTTTAGTATAAAATTATAAAATCAACAAATCTTAAGGTATTTCAATGAAACTTGGTATACAGAGTCAGTGACCCCTAAGGACCAAAATAAGGTCAAGGTCAAAGGTCAAGGTCATCATTTGTTGATTTACAAAAAATTAACATTTTTTGACTGCGAAATAAGTCCAACAAGGAGAAACATTTTTCAGTACCCATTTTACTTTAAATAGTGTGTTTATGTTCCCTCTACCCAACACAGAAAAAAAAATTGAAAAAAGTGAAAAAATGTTGTCGCGACATGGATTTTTGTGATTTTTACACCGTATCACTGTATTTAGCCATGGTATGACCTTGAAGGTTTTTTCAAGGTCAAACCACCTTACCTTTACCATTCCAACCTATTTCAGTCATTAAATGTCACCAGATGTCAAAAATAAAAAAGTTGACTTTTGCCCCCCCTTTTTTTTGAAAATTTGGAAATTTGCCATTTTTGACAAAAAAATGTTATTTTTGGATAAATACACCTTATTTGACCATAATTAGATGATATCCACCCTAAAAGCACCAAAAAAGTCCAATCTGCCCTCTTTTTTAAGGTCTTTCCCTTTCCAAGGGAAGACCTTATTGTATTTCTTCTGATTATTATTATTATTATTTTTTTTCTTCCGCCAAAAATCAACTTGTAGAAGTACGCGACATGTCGCAATGATAGTTGGTACACTTTATCGGTCAAGGTTTGTCGTCTCAGAAAAAACACTTGGGTACCGTACCCTTTCGCGTATAAGAATTATCTCCCCTTTCACTGTAAAGTTTGTTGCTCTATCTCCTCCTAAGCCATAACAGGTATCAAATTCAATCCTTTTGAAACAGGTAGAGTAACTCATCGTGTTGTCAAACTACTATTTTTCATATTGATATATTCAATAATATAGGAGTTATTCCCCTTGAAACTTTGACTTTTTTAGTATAAAATTATAAAATCAACAAATCTTAAGGTATTTCAATGAAACTTGGTATACAGAGTCAGTGACCCCTAAGGACCAAAATAAGGTCAAGGTCAAAGGTCAAGGTCATCATTTGTTGATTTACAAAAAATTAACATTTTTTGACTGCGAAATAAGTCCAACAAGGAGAAACATTTTTCAGTACCCATTTTACTTTAAATAGTGTGTTTATGTTCCCTCTACCCAACACAGAAAAAAAAATTGAAAAAAGTGAAAAAATGTTGTCGCGACATGGATTTTTGTGATTTTTACACCGTATCACTGTATTTAGCCATGGTATGACCTTGAAGGTTTTTTCAAGGTCAAACCACCTTACCTTTACCATTCCAACCTATTTCAGTCATTAAATGTCACCAGATGTCAAAAATAAAAAAGTTGACTTTTGCCCCCCCTTTTTTTTGAAAATTTGGAAATTTGCCATTTTTGACAAAAAAATGTTATTTTTGGATAAATACACCTTATTTGACCATAATTAGATGATATCCACCCTAAAAGCACCAAAAAAGTCCAATCTGCCCTCTTTTTTAAGGTCTTTCCCTTTCCAAGGGAAGACCTTATTGTATTTCTTCTGATTATTATTATTATTATTTTTTTTCTTCCGCCAAAAATCAACTTGTAGAAGTACGCGACATGTCGCAATGATAGTTGGTACACTTTATCGGTCAAGGTTTGTCGTCTCAGAAAAAACACTTGGGTACCGTACCCTTTCGCGTATAAGAATTATCTCCCCTTTCACTGTAAAGTTTGTTGCTCTATCTCCTCCTAAGCCATAACAGGTATCAAATTCAATCCTTTTGAAACAGGTAGAGTAACTCATCGTGTTGTCAAACTACTATTTTTCATATTGATATATTCAATAATATAGGAGTTATTCCCCTTGAAACTTTGACTTTTTTAGTATAAAATTATAAAATCAACAAATCTTAAGGTATTTCAATGAAACTTGGTATACAGAGTCAGTGACCCCTAAGGACCAAAATAAGGTCAAGGTCAAAGGTCAAGGTCATCATTTGTTGATTTACAAAAAATTAACATTTTTTGACTGCGAAATAAGTCCAACAAGGAGAAACATTTTTCAGTACCCATTTTACTTTAAATAGTGTGTTTATGTTCCCTCTACCCAACACAGAAAAAAAAATTGAAAAAAGTGAAAAAATGTTGTCGCGACATGGATTTTTGTGATTTTTACACCGTATCACTGTATTTAGCCATGGTATGACCTTGAAGGTTTTTTCAAGGTCAAACCACCTTACCTTTACCATTCCAACCTATTTCAGTCATTAAATGTCACCAGATGTCAAAAATAAAAAAGTTGACTTTTGCCCCCCCTTTTTTTTGAAAATTTGGAAATTTGCCATTTTTGACAAAAAAATGTTATTTTTGGATAAATACACCTTATTTGACCATAATTAGATGATATCCACCCTAAAAGCACCAAAAAAGTCCAATCTGCCCTCTTTTTTAAGGTCTTTCCCTTTCCAAGGGAAGACCTTATTGTATTTCTTCTGATTATTATTATTATTATTTTTTTTCTTCCGCCAAAAATCAACTTGTAGAAGTACGCGACATGTCGCAATGATAGTTGGTACACTTTATCGGTCAAGGTTTGTCGTCTCAGAAAAAACACTTGGGTACCGTACCCTTTCGCGTATAAGAATTATCTCCCCTTTCACTGTAAAGTTTGTTGCTCTATCTCCTCCTAAGCCATAACAGGTATCAAATTCAATCCTTTTGAAACAGGTAGAGTAACTCATCGTGTTGTCAAACTACTATTTTTCATATTGATATATTCAATAATATAGGAGTTATTCCCCTTGAAACTTTGACTTTTTTAGTATAAAATTATAAAATCAACAAATCTTAAGGTATTTCAATGAAACTTGGTATACAGAGTCAGTGACCCCTAAGGACCAAAATAAGGTCAAGGTCAAAGGTCAAGGTCATCATTTGTTGATTTACAAAAAATTAACATTTTTTGACTGCGAAATAAGTCCAACAAGGAGAAACATTTTTCAGTACCCATTTTACTTTAAATAGTGTGTTTATGTTCCCTCTACCCAACACAGAAAAAAAAATTGAAAAAAGTGAAAAAATGTTGTCGCGACATGGATTTTTGTGATTTTTACACCGTATCACTGTATTTAGCCATGGTATGACCTTGAAGGTTTTTTCAAGGTCAAACCACCTTACCTTTACCATTCCAACCTATTTCAGTCATTAAATGTCACCAGATGTCAAAAATAAAAAAGTTGACTTTTGCCCCCCCTTTTTTTTGAAAATTTGGAAATTTGCCATTTTTGACAAAAAAATGTTATTTTTGGATAAATACACCTTATTTGACCATAATTAGATGATATCCACCCTAAAAGCACCAAAAAAGTCCAATCTGCCCTCTTTTTTAAGGTCTTTCCCTTTCCAAGGGAAGACCTTATTGTATTTCTTCTGATTATTATTATTATTATTTTTTTTCTTCCGCCAAAAATCAACTTGTAGAAGTACGCGACATGTCGCAATGATAGTTGGTACACTTTATCGGTCAAGGTTTGTCGTCTCAGAAAAAACACTTGGGTACCGTACCCTTTCGCGTATAAGAATTATCTCCCCTTTCACTGTAAAGTTTGTTGCTCTATCTCCTCCTAAGCCATAACAGGTATCAAATTCAATCCTTTTGAAACAGGTAGAGTAACTCATCGTGTTGTCAAACTACTATTTTTCATATTGATATATTCAATAATATAGGAGTTATTCCCCTTGAAACTTTGACTTTTTTAGTATAAAATTATAAAATCAACAAATCTTAAGGTATTTCAATGAAACTTGGTATACAGAGTCAGTGACCCCTAAGGACCAAAATAAGGTCAAGGTCAAAGGTCAAGGTCATCATTTGTTGATTTACAAAAAATTAACATTTTTTGACTGCGAAATAAGTCCAACAAGGAGAAACATTTTTCAGTACCCATTTTACTTTAAATAGTGTGTTTATGTTCCCTCTACCCAACACAGAAAAAAAAATTGAAAAAAGTGAAAAAATGTTGTCGCGACATGGATTTTTGTGATTTTTACACCGTATCACTGTATTTAGCCATGGTATGACCTTGAAGGTTTTTTCAAGGTCAAACCACCTTACCTTTACCATTCCAACCTATTTCAGTCATTAAATGTCACCAGATGTCAAAAATAAAAAAGTTGACTTTTGCCCCCCCTTTTTTTTGAAAATTTGGAAATTTGCCATTTTTGACAAAAAAATGTTATTTTTGGATAAATACACCTTATTTGACCATAATTAGATGATATCCACCCTAAAAGCACCAAAAAAGTCCAATCTGCCCTCTTTTTTAAGGTCTTTCCCTTTCCAAGGGAAGACCTTATTGTATTTCTTCTGATTATTATTATTATTATTTTTTTTCTTCCGCCAAAAATCAACTTGTAGAAGTACGCGACATGTCGCAATGATAGTTGGTACACTTTATCGGTCAAGGTTTGTCGTCTCAGAAAAAACACTTGGGTACCGTACCCTTTCGCGTATAAGAATTATCTCCCCTTTCACTGTAAAGTTTGTTGCTCTATCTCCTCCTAAGCCATAACAGGTATCAAATTCAATCCTTTTGAAACAGGTAGAGTAACTCATCGTGTTGTCAAACTACTATTTTTCATATTGATATATTCAATAATATAGGAGTTATTCCCCTTGAAACTTTGACTTTTTTAGTATAAAATTATAAAATCAACAAATCTTAAGGTATTTCAATGAAACTTGGTATACAGAGTCAGTGACCCCTAAGGACCAAAATAAGGTCAAGGTCAAAGGTCAAGGTCATCATTTGTTGATTTACAAAAAATTAACATTTTTTGACTGCGAAATAAGTCCAACAAGGAGAAACATTTTTCAGTACCCATTTTACTTTAAATAGTGTGTTTATGTTCCCTCTACCCAACACAGAAAAAAAAATTGAAAAAAGTGAAAAAATGTTGTCGCGACATGGATTTTTGTGATTTTTACACCGTATCACTGTATTTAGCCATGGTATGACCTTGAAGGTTTTTTCAAGGTCAAACCACCTTACCTTTACCATTCCAACCTATTTCAGTCATTAAATGTCACCAGATGTCAAAAATAAAAAAGTTGACTTTTGCCCCCCCTTTTTTTTGAAAATTTGGAAATTTGCCATTTTTGACAAAAAAATGTTATTTTTGGATAAATACACCTTATTTGACCATAATTAGATGATATCCACCCTAAAAGCACCAAAAAAGTCCAATCTGCCCTCTTTTTTAAGGTCTTTCCCTTTCCAAGGGAAGACCTTATTGTATTTCTTCTGATTATTATTATTATTATTTTTTTTCTTCCGCCAAAAATCAACTTGTAGAAGTACGCGACATGTCGCAATGATAGTTGGTACACTTTATCGGTCAAGGTTTGTCGTCTCAGAAAAAACACTTGGGTACCGTACCCTTTCGCGTATAAGAATTATCTCCCCTTTCACTGTAAAGTTTGTTGCTCTATCTCCTCCTAAGCCATAACAGGTATCAAATTCAATCCTTTTGAAACAGGTAGAGTAACTCATCGTGTTGTCAAACTACTATTTTTCATATTGATATATTCAATAATATAGGAGTTATTCCCCTTGAAACTTTGACTTTTTTAGTATAAAATTATAAAATCAACAAATCTTAAGGTATTTCAATGAAACTTGGTATACAGAGTCAGTGACCCCTAAGGACCAAAATAAGGTCAAGGTCAAAGGTCAAGGTCATCATTTGTTGATTTACAAAAAATTAACATTTTTTGACTGCGAAATAAGTCCAACAAGGAGAAACATTTTTCAGTACCCATTTTACTTTAAATAGTGTGTTTATGTTCCCTCTACCCAACACAGAAAAAAAAATTGAAAAAAGTGAAAAAATGTTGTCGCGACATGGATTTTTGTGATTTTTACACCGTATCACTGTATTTAGCCATGGTATGACCTTGAAGGTTTTTTCAAGGTCAAACCACCTTACCTTTACCATTCCAACCTATTTCAGTCATTAAATGTCACCAGATGTCAAAAATAAAAAAGTTGACTTTTGCCCCCCCTTTTTTTTGAAAATTTGGAAATTTGCCATTTTTGACAAAAAAATGTTATTTTTGGATAAATACACCTTATTTGACCATAATTAGATGATATCCACCCTAAAAGCACCAAAAAAGTCCAATCTGCCCTCTTTTTTAAGGTCTTTCCCTTTCCAAGGGAAGACCTTATTGTATTTCTTCTGATTATTATTATTATTATTTTTTTTCTTCCGCCAAAAATCAACTTGTAGAAGTACGCGACATGTCGCAATGATAGTTGGTACACTTTATCGGTCAAGGTTTGTCGTCTCAGAAAAAACACTTGGGTACCGTACCCTTTCGCGTATAAGAATTATCTCCCCTTTCACTGTAAAGTTTGTTGCTCTATCTCCTCCTAAGCCATAACAGGTATCAAATTCAATCCTTTTGAAACAGGTAGAGTAACTCATCGTGTTGTCAAACTACTATTTTTCATATTGATATATTCAATAATATAGGAGTTATTCCCCTTGAAACTTTGACTTTTTTAGTATAAAATTATAAAATCAACAAATCTTAAGGTATTTCAATGAAACTTGGTATACAGAGTCAGTGACCCCTAAGGACCAAAATAAGGTCAAGGTCAAAGGTCAAGGTCATCATTTGTTGATTTACAAAAAATTAACATTTTTTGACTGCGAAATAAGTCCAACAAGGAGAAACATTTTTCAGTACCCATTTTACTTTAAATAGTGTGTTTATGTTCCCTCTACCCAACACAGAAAAAAAAATTGAAAAAAGTGAAAAAATGTTGTCGCGACATGGATTTTTGTGATTTTTACACCGTATCACTGTATTTAGCCATGGTATGACCTTGAAGGTTTTTTCAAGGTCAAACCACCTTACCTTTACCATTCCAACCTATTTCAGTCATTAAATGTCACCAGATGTCAAAAATAAAAAAGTTGACTTTTGCCCCCCCTTTTTTTTGAAAATTTGGAAATTTGCCATTTTTGACAAAAAAATGTTATTTTTGGATAAATACACCTTATTTGACCATAATTAGATGATATCCACCCTAAAAGCACCAAAAAAGTCCAATCTGCCCTCTTTTTTAAGGTCTTTCCCTTTCCAAGGGAAGACCTTATTGTATTTCTTCTGATTATTATTATTATTATTTTTTTTCTTCCGCCAAAAATCAACTTGTAGAAGTACGCGACATGTCGCAATGATAGTTGGTACACTTTATCGGTCAAGGTTTGTCGTCTCAGAAAAAACACTTGGGTACCGTACCCTTTCGCGTATAAGAATTATCTCCCCTTTCACTGTAAAGTTTGTTGCTCTATCTCCTCCTAAGCCATAACAGGTATCAAATTCAATCCTTTTGAAACAGGTAGAGTAACTCATCGTGTTGTCAAACTACTATTTTTCATATTGATATATTCAATAATATAGGAGTTATTCCCCTTGAAACTTTGACTTTTTTAGTATAAAATTATAAAATCAACAAATCTTAAGGTATTTCAATGAAACTTGGTATACAGAGTCAGTGACCCCTAAGGACCAAAATAAGGTCAAGGTCAAAGGTCAAGGTCATCATTTGTTGATTTACAAAAAATTAACATTTTTTGACTGCGAAATAAGTCCAACAAGGAGAAACATTTTTCAGTACCCATTTTACTTTAAATAGTGTGTTTATGTTCCCTCTACCCAACACAGAAAAAAAAATTGAAAAAAGTGAAAAAATGTTGTCGCGACATGGATTTTTGTGATTTTTACACCGTATCACTGTATTTAGCCATGGTATGACCTTGAAGGTTTTTTCAAGGTCAAACCACCTTACCTTTACCATTCCAACCTATTTCAGTCATTAAATGTCACCAGATGTCAAAAATAAAAAAGTTGACTTTTGCCCCCCCTTTTTTTTGAAAATTTGGAAATTTGCCATTTTTGACAAAAAAATGTTATTTTTGGATAAATACACCTTATTTGACCATAATTAGATGATATCCACCCTAAAAGCACCAAAAAAGTCCAATCTGCCCTCTTTTTTAAGGTCTTTCCCTTTCCAAGGGAAGACCTTATTGTATTTCTTCTGATTATTATTATTATTATTTTTTTTCTTCCGCCAAAAATCAACTTGTAGAAGTACGCGACATGTCGCAATGATAGTTGGTACACTTTATCGGTCAAGGTTTGTCGTCTCAGAAAAAACACTTGGGTACCGTACCCTTTCGCGTATAAGAATTATCTCCCCTTTCACTGTAAAGTTTGTTGCTCTATCTCCTCCTAAGCCATAACAGGTATCAAATTCAATCCTTTTGAAACAGGTAGAGTAACTCATCGTGTTGTCAAACTACTATTTTTCATATTGATATATTCAATAATATAGGAGTTATTCCCCTTGAAACTTTGACTTTTTTAGTATAAAATTATAAAATCAACAAATCTTAAGGTATTTCAATGAAACTTGGTATACAGAGTCAGTGACCCCTAAGGACCAAAATAAGGTCAAGGTCAAAGGTCAAGGTCATCATTTGTTGATTTACAAAAAATTAACATTTTTTGACTGCGAAATAAGTCCAACAAGGAGAAACATTTTTCAGTACCCATTTTACTTTAAATAGTGTGTTTATGTTCCCTCTACCCAACACAGAAAAAAAAATTGAAAAAAGTGAAAAAATGTTGTCGCGACATGGATTTTTGTGATTTTTACACCGTATCACTGTATTTAGCCATGGTATGACCTTGAAGGTTTTTTCAAGGTCAAACCACCTTACCTTTACCATTCCAACCTATTTCAGTCATTAAATGTCACCAGATGTCAAAAATAAAAAAGTTGACTTTTGCCCCCCCTTTTTTTTGAAAATTTGGAAATTTGCCATTTTTGACAAAAAAATGTTATTTTTGGATAAATACACCTTATTTGACCATAATTAGATGATATCCACCCTAAAAGCACCAAAAAAGTCCAATCTGCCCTCTTTTTTAAGGTCTTTCCCTTTCCAAGGGAAGACCTTATTGTATTTCTTCTGATTATTATTATTATTATTTTTTTTCTTCCGCCAAAAATCAACTTGTAGAAGTACGCGACATGTCGCAATGATAGTTGGTACACTTTATCGGTCAAGGTTTGTCGTCTCAGAAAAAACACTTGGGTACCGTACCCTTTCGCGTATAAGAATTATCTCCCCTTTCACTGTAAAGTTTGTTGCTCTATCTCCTCCTAAGCCATAACAGGTATCAAATTCAATCCTTTTGAAACAGGTAGAGTAACTCATCGTGTTGTCAAACTACTATTTTTCATATTGATATATTCAATAATATAGGAGTTATTCCCCTTGAAACTTTGACTTTTTTAGTATAAAATTATAAAATCAACAAATCTTAAGGTATTTCAATGAAACTTGGTATACAGAGTCAGTGACCCCTAAGGACCAAAATAAGGTCAAGGTCAAAGGTCAAGGTCATCATTTGTTGATTTACAAAAAATTAACATTTTTTGACTGCGAAATAAGTCCAACAAGGAGAAACATTTTTCAGTACCCATTTTACTTTAAATAGTGTGTTTATGTTCCCTCTACCCAACACAGAAAAAAAAATTGAAAAAAGTGAAAAAATGTTGTCGCGACATGGATTTTTGTGATTTTTACACCGTATCACTGTATTTAGCCATGGTATGACCTTGAAGGTTTTTTCAAGGTCAAACCACCTTACCTTTACCATTCCAACCTATTTCAGTCATTAAATGTCACCAGATGTCAAAAATAAAAAAGTTGACTTTTGCCCCCCCTTTTTTTTGAAAATTTGGAAATTTGCCATTTTTGACAAAAAAATGTTATTTTTGGATAAATACACCTTATTTGACCATAATTAGATGATATCCACCCTAAAAGCACCAAAAAAGTCCAATCTGCCCTCTTTTTTAAGGTCTTTCCCTTTCCAAGGGAAGACCTTATTGTATTTCTTCTGATTATTATTATTATTATTTTTTTTCTTCCGCCAAAAATCAACTTGTAGAAGTACGCGACATGTCGCAATGATAGTTGGTACACTTTATCGGTCAAGGTTTGTCGTCTCAGAAAAAACACTTGGGTACCGTACCCTTTCGCGTATAAGAATTATCTCCCCTTTCACTGTAAAGTTTGTTGCTCTATCTCCTCCTAAGCCATAACAGGTATCAAATTCAATCCTTTTGAAACAGGTAGAGTAACTCATCGTGTTGTCAAACTACTATTTTTCATATTGATATATTCAATAATATAGGAGTTATTCCCCTTGAAACTTTGACTTTTTTAGTATAAAATTATAAAATCAACAAATCTTAAGGTATTTCAATGAAACTTGGTATACAGAGTCAGTGACCCCTAAGGACCAAAATAAGGTCAAGGTCAAAGGTCAAGGTCATCATTTGTTGATTTACAAAAAATTAACATTTTTTGACTGCGAAATAAGTCCAACAAGGAGAAACATTTTTCAGTACCCATTTTACTTTAAATAGTGTGTTTATGTTCCCTCTACCCAACACAGAAAAAAAAATTGAAAAAAGTGAAAAAATGTTGTCGCGACATGGATTTTTGTGATTTTTACACCGTATCACTGTATTTAGCCATGGTATGACCTTGAAGGTTTTTTCAAGGTCAAACCACCTTACCTTTACCATTCCAACCTATTTCAGTCATTAAATGTCACCAGATGTCAAAAATAAAAAAGTTGACTTTTGCCCCCCCTTTTTTTTGAAAATTTGGAAATTTGCCATTTTTGACAAAAAAATGTTATTTTTGGATAAATACACCTTATTTGACCATAATTAGATGATATCCACCCTAAAAGCACCAAAAAAGTCCAATCTGCCCTCTTTTTTAAGGTCTTTCCCTTTCCAAGGGAAGACCTTATTGTATTTCTTCTGATTATTATTATTATTATTTTTTTTCTTCCGCCAAAAATCAACTTGTAGAAGTACGCGACATGTCGCAATGATAGTTGGTACACTTTATCGGTCAAGGTTTGTCGTCTCAGAAAAAACACTTGGGTACCGTACCCTTTCGCGTATAAGAATTATCTCCCCTTTCACTGTAAAGTTTGTTGCTCTATCTCCTCCTAAGCCATAACAGGTATCAAATTCAATCCTTTTGAAACAGGTAGAGTAACTCATCGTGTTGTCAAACTACTATTTTTCATATTGATATATTCAATAATATAGGAGTTATTCCCCTTGAAACTTTGACTTTTTTAGTATAAAATTATAAAATCAACAAATCTTAAGGTATTTCAATGAAACTTGGTATACAGAGTCAGTGACCCCTAAGGACCAAAATAAGGTCAAGGTCAAAGGTCAAGGTCATCATTTGTTGATTTACAAAAAATTAACATTTTTTGACTGCGAAATAAGTCCAACAAGGAGAAACATTTTTCAGTACCCATTTTACTTTAAATAGTGTGTTTATGTTCCCTCTACCCAACACAGAAAAAAAAATTGAAAAAAGTGAAAAAATGTTGTCGCGACATGGATTTTTGTGATTTTTACACCGTATCACTGTATTTAGCCATGGTATGACCTTGAAGGTTTTTTCAAGGTCAAACCACCTTACCTTTACCATTCCAACCTATTTCAGTCATTAAATGTCACCAGATGTCAAAAATAAAAAAGTTGACTTTTGCCCCCCCTTTTTTTTGAAAATTTGGAAATTTGCCATTTTTGACAAAAAAATGTTATTTTTGGATAAATACACCTTATTTGACCATAATTAGATGATATCCACCCTAAAAGCACCAAAAAAGTCCAATCTGCCCTCTTTTTTAAGGTCTTTCCCTTTCCAAGGGAAGACCTTATTGTATTTCTTCTGATTATTATTATTATTATTTTTTTTCTTCCGCCAAAAATCAACTTGTAGAAGTACGCGACATGTCGCAATGATAGTTGGTACACTTTATCGGTCAAGGTTTGTCGTCTCAGAAAAAACACTTGGGTACCGTACCCTTTCGCGTATAAGAATTATCTCCCCTTTCACTGTAAAGTTTGTTGCTCTATCTCCTCCTAAGCCATAACAGGTATCAAATTCAATCCTTTTGAAACAGGTAGAGTAACTCATCGTGTTGTCAAACTACTATTTTTCATATTGATATATTCAATAATATAGGAGTTATTCCCCTTGAAACTTTGACTTTTTTAGTATAAAATTATAAAATCAACAAATCTTAAGGTATTTCTAAAGCAATTTCTAATTTCCAAAATTTATTATTTTTGTACATTACCTGTCACTTTTTATGATGACATGCGTAGGGCGAATAACATCTTTTATGCTCAATTTTATTTTTTCATGTTATTTGTTTTTGTGTGTGTTTAGAATTAACTATTTAACACATAAGCAAACGACAGTACAAAAAATAAGACACTGGAAACATATGGGAATGCAATATGATGTTTTTAAAAGGGACTCTATTATTGGACAACGGATAGGGGAGATAACTGCAGTTATAGTAAATTGCGCCTGAATTTATCCGTATATATAGATTTTGAAATTGCTTAGAATGTTTGTGTAATTTTTTGCTTACCTGACCAGGTGAACTATTTCCATGACTTGGCGTCCGTCTATCGGCCGTCGTCCGTCTGTTGTTCGTCGTCCGTCTGTTGTCTGTCATCCGTCGTCCGTAAACATTTTCAAACGTTAATTCCTTTGACACCAGAAGTCCAATTGTTACCAAACTTGGTATGGTTGTTTATTAGCATTAGGGTTTAGAACTTATGTACGGATTTTTGATTTTAAAAAAAACATGGCCGCCTTGGCTAAAAATAGAACATAGGGGTAAATTGCAGTTTTTTTCAAATAACTCAAAAACGGCCACAGATATAAAAATTCTGGCATAGGGTAAAATTGATCAGCACCTCATGATCTGTCATGATATTTTAAAGAAGATCCAAAAATCCCATGTAGGGGTTTAGGTCATTTTTCTGGATTTTGCACTTATTATAATATGTATCTTCAAAACCATATGAGATATTTACAAAAATGTAAGAAATTTAAATTGTATATTGTTAAGCACATCAAGATCTACAAAATGTGTAATGGGTCAACTCCAATGTTTCTTGCAGTTATTGCTCTTAGAATGTAAAAATTGACCATTTTCAGACTTTTTTCCTTTGACATTGAATATTTTAATTCCTCTGACACCTTAAGCGCGATTGGAACCAAACTTGGTATATTTATTTATTATTTTTATTTGGTGCATAAGATTGATGTGGGGATTTAATTTTTTTTCACCGCCAATTATAAAAATAAAACATAGGGGCAAGTTGCAGGTTTTGCGAATAAATCAAAAACAGTCACAGATATCATATTTTTTATGGAAACAAAAGTGATCAGCATCTCCAAGATCTACATACCCTGAAATTTTTAAAACGATTAAAAAACCAAAGTAGGAGTTATGGCCGTTTTTTCTAGATTTTTTGCGTGAATGTTGTGCCTATTATGATCAATATCTTGGAAACTATATAAGATATTTAGGAAAAATCAATTGCATATTGTTAACCACATCAAGGTCTACAAATTTTATATTGAATGAACGTTGTCAGATCATTGCTTCTAGCAGTTATTGCCCTTAGAACATTAAAATCGACCAATTTCACAGCATTTCCTTATAGCAGTGAAAACGTTAACTGCAGTTATGATAAATTTCGTGCGGATATGTACGTACAGTTTGATATTTTCTAGTCTGTGAAGCCGAGTGATGCAAATATTTACATTACCAGCAGATATTTATAATTTATCAATGTAGTATTTTGTATACAGTCGACAGGATGTAATAAAGGGATTTGTAAAATATCTAATCAATAGAAAATAATGGGAAGTGAGAAAGTATGCACAAAATCCGAAATAACCAGGGGTAATTTAACAACAACAATGAAAAAAGTCAGCCTTCAACCAAGTTCGCAGGCCTTACAGTGCAATGAATTTACAGATCACAAGATCAGTGCAACTATAGTTGATTTTGTTACAACTAAGATACTCTTCCGGAGCACCTGAGTTCACTCTCGTTACGAATTGAGTTTGCGTTGTCCGTTGATATTAATGCGTTTTTGTGTTTCTTGTTTGTTCGTGCTTGTTCTGTTTTGTGTTGACCTGTTTTGCCTTCGATCTTTTGGACATTGGCTTCAGAATGCCCCATTGGTGCCTCTTTGATTATTTATTGAAGAAATACCTGTAGAAACAATTATAATAACCTGAACTTTAGAAATTGTTTGACGATGTAACGGTTTTGATGAGAATCACACACACACATACACACTGTCCGTGTATCTATGACAAAGAACGGCGGGTACCAATAGTAATGGTATTGGCTTGCTTAATAAATTCTTTGAAAGATATTCGTTTGGTTTTTTTTTTTGGTTTTTTTTTTTCGTCGGAACTTGCCAGTTTTACCTTTGCTCTTTGAGGCTTTAGACTGAAATGTCCGATTTGTGCTTGTTAACTCTTGCTTTAATGATTTAAATGACCGAAAAGTCTTTCAAGAAGTTTTGATTCGACCTTTAGTAGCAGTTAATCTTTAGAATAGCAAAACATTAGGAAAGGGAAAGACCTTACAATTCTTCCAGAAGAATTGTCCTTTAATTATTATGTCTCCCAAACGAAAGTTTGGAGACATATTGTTTTTACTCCGTTTCTTATTATGTCTCCCAAACGAAAGTTTGGAGACATATTGTTTTTACTCTGTTTCTTATTATTATGTCTCCCAAACGAAAGTTTGGAGACATATTGTTTTTACTCTGTTTCTTATTATTATTATTATTATTCTTTTTCTTCTTTCTCCCGCCATGAACGTGTCCGGCAGTTTTCTTGAAAACGCCTAGAGGGATTTGCATGAAACATTGTAGGAAGGTAGATGGGTTACTAGAGTTGTTGAGGGACTTTTAAAAAATTCCAATATGGCCGCCGTTTCCGTGTAATTGGCCAAAGTTCATAATATAGGACATTGCAATATCTCGGTAACCTAGGTGCGTAGGAGGCTGAAATTTTGTAGGTGAATAGAGCAAAAGGAGCTCTTTAATAATACGGAAAAAAATTTTGAAGCGATATTTACGGTTTTCGAGTTATTCGCGAAAATGTGATTTTTTGGGCCTGAAAATGCGAAAATTTTCAAAATGCTTCGATTTCGACAAAATTTTGTTTCTAGAGATTTTAAAAGATGGCGAATCATAATACGAGGTAAAAAATTTCAAAATGGCCGCCGTTTCCGTGTAATTTACGAAAGTTCATAATATAGGACATTGCAATATCTCAGTGACCTAGGTGCGTAGGAGGCTCAAATTTTGTAGGTGAATAGAACAGAAGGAGCTCTTCAATAAGACTAAATATAATTTGAATCGATATTTGCGGTTTTCGAGTTATTTGTGAAAATGCAAAAATTGTTGCTAAAATGTCTTCGTTTTTTCCCCCCGAGATTTTTGTGTCCACCATCTGAAGACGGTACAGATCTCCAAAGACTTTTTATTAATAACACAGTGGCAGTAGGTATAATGTAACTATATCCCTACCACCTACCATACAGTACCTGGTAAAAAAAGTTGCCTGCAACAGAGACTGTTTGTTGTAAGAGACAACTAAGGGCAGGGCAGGAAATATTCACAAGCCATCCATATTCTAGCTGATATTTAAATTCTGTACAAGTGCTGACTGTGTTGGGGATGCCCAACACAAAAATGTCTCCCAAACGAACCCACTTTTGACCTCGTATTATGATTCGCCATCTATTAAAACCTCAAGATACAAAATTTTGTCGAAATCGAAGCATTTTGACGATTTTCGCATTTTTGGGCCCGAAAAATCACATTTTCGCAAATAACTCGAAAACCGTAAATATCGCTTCAAAATTTTTTTTCGTATTATTGAAGAGCTCCTTTTGCTCTATTCACCTACAAAATTTCAGCCTCCTACGCACCTAGGTTACCGAGATATTGCAATGTCCTATATTATGAACTTTCCCCAATTACACGGAAACGGCGGCCATTTTGAATTTTTTTAAAAGTCCGTCAACAACTTCAGTAACCGATCTACCTTCCTACAATGTTTCATGCAAATCCCCCTATGCGTTTGAGAGAAAACTACTGGACAAGTTCATGGCGGGGAGAAAGAAGAAAAAGAATAATAATAACAAGTGCTGACTGTGTTGGGGATGCCCAACACAAAAATGTCTCCCAAACGAACCCAATTTTGACCTCGTATTATGATTCGCCATCTTTTAAAACCCCTTAATACAAAATTTTGTCGATATCGAAGCATTTTGACGATTTTCGCATTTTTGGGCCCGAAAAATCACATTTTCGCAAATAACTCAAAAACCGTAAGTATCGCTTCAAAATTTTTTTCCGTATTATTAAAAAGCTCCTTTTGCTCTATTCACCTACAAAATTTCAGCCTCCTACGCACCTAGGTTACCGAGATATTGCAATGTCCTATATTATGAACTTTCGCCAATTACACGGAAACGGCAGCCATTTTGAAATTTTTTAAAAGTCCCTCCGCAACTCTAGTAACCCATCTACCTTCCTAAAATGTTTCGTTAAAATCCTTCGAGGCGTTTTGAAGAAACGGTACGGACACGTTCATGGCGGGAGAAAGAAGAAAAAGAATAATAATAACAAGTGCTGACTGTGTTGGGGATGCCCAACACAAAAATGTCTCCCAAACGAACCCATTTTTGACCTCGTATTATGATTCGCCATCTTTTAAAACCCCAAGATACAAAATTTTGTCGAAATCGAAGCATTTTGAAGATTTTCGCATTTTTGGGCCCGAAAAATCACATTTTCGCAAATAACTCGAAAACCGTAAATATCGCTTCAAAATTTTTTTTCGTATTATTGAAGAGCTCCTTTTGCTCTATTCACCTACAAAATTTCAGCCTCCTACGCACCTAGGTTACCGAGATATTACAATGTCCTATATTATGAACTTTCGCCAATTACACGGAAACGGCGGCCATTTTGAAATTTTTGAAAAGTCCGTCAACAACTTCAGTAACCGATCTACCTTCCTACAATGTTTCGTGCGAATCCCCCAATGCGTTTGAGAGAAAACTACCGGACAAGTTCATGGCGGGGAGAAAGAAGAAAAAGAATAATAATAACAAGTGCTGACTGTGTTGGGGATGCCCAACACAAAAATGTCTCCCAAACGAACCCATTTTTGACATCATATTCTGATTCGCCATCTTTTAAAACCCTCACATACAAAATTTTGTCGAAATCGAAGCATTTTGACAATTTTGGCATTTTCGGGCCCGAAAAATCACATTTTCGCAAATAACTCGAAAACCGTAAATATCGCTTCAAAATTTTTTTCCGTAATATTAAAAAGCTCCTTTTGCTCTATTCACCTACAAAATTTCAGCCTCCTACGCACCTAGGTTACCGAGATATTGCAATGTCCTATATTATGAACTTTCGCCAATTACACGGAAACGGCAGCCATTTTGAAATTTTTTAAAACTCCCTCCGCAACTCTAGTAACCCATCTACCTTCCTAAAATGTTTCGTTAAAATCCTTCGAGGCGTTTTGAAGAAACGGTACGGACACGTTCATGGCGGGAGAAAGAAGAAAAAGAATAATAATAATAATAATAAGAAACAGAGTAAAAACAATATGTCTCCAAACTTTCGTTTGGGAGACATAACTAGTGCTGACTGTGTTGGGGATGCCCAACACAAAAATATCTCCCAAACGTACGCATATTGTCACTATTGCATAAATTTTGACATCGCATTCTAACTTACCATCATTTGAAACCCCTAGATACAAAATTTTGTCGAAATCGTAGCATTTTGACAATTTTGCCATTTTTGGGACCGTAAAATCATATTTTCGTGAATAACTCGAAAACCATAAATATCGCTTCGAAATTTTTTTTCGTATTATTAAAGAGCTCCTTTTGCTCTATTAACCTGCAAAATTTCAGAACCCTGCGCACCTAGGTTACCGAGATATCACAATGTCCTATATTATGACCTTATATTATTTCCATGGAAACGGAAGCCATTTTGAAAATTCTGATTTTTGCATTCCCACCTTTGAGACCCCCTCTACCAACATACAAAGTTTCATGAAGATCCATTTAGTAGTTTTTGAGAACCGGCCCGGACACGTTCATGTCCGGAAGAAAAAAAAAGAATAATAATAATAAGAAACAGAGTAAAAACAATATATCTCCCAAACATAGTGTTTGGGAGATATAATAATAATAAGAAACAGAGTAAAAACAATATGTCTCCAAACTTTCGTTTGGGAGACATAATAATAAGAAACAGAGTAAAAACAATATGTCGAGTTATTCGCGAAAATGTGATTTTTTGGGCCTGAAAATGCGAAAATTTTCAAAATGCTTCGATTTCGACAAAATTTTGTTTCTAGAGATTTTAAAAGATGGCGAATCATAATACGAGGTAAAAAATTTCAAAATGGCCGCCGTTTCCGTGTAATTTACGAAAGTTCATAATATAGGACATTGCAATATCTCAGTGACCTAGGTGCGTAGGAGGCTCAAATTTTGTAGGTGAATAGAACAGAAGGAGCTCTTCAATAAGACTAAATATAATTTGAATCGATATTTGCGGTTTTCGAGTTATTTGTGAAAATGCAAAAATTGTTGCTAAAATGTCTTCGTTTTTTCCCCCCGAGATTTTTGTGTCCACCATCTGAAGACGGTACAGATCTCCAAAGACTTTTTATTAATAACACAGTGGCAGTAGGTATAATGTAACTATATCCCTACCACCTACCATACAGTACCTGGTAAAAAAAGTTGCCTGCAACAGAGACTGTTTGTTGTAAGAGACAACTAAGGGCAGGGCAGGAAATATTCACAAGCCATCCATATTCTAGCTGATATTTAAATTCTGTAACAATGGCTTCCTATGCAAAACAGCAATGCTATGCAGGCAACTTGACTACACTGTAGAAACAATAACACCTTAGAATTTATTTTAAAAATCAATTTAATTAAAGGGACCTGTGCGGGGCCCGGGTGGCGAATAGGCCCGCAGCATGGCCTAGCTTGTCGTAAGAGGCGACTAAAGGTCTTTGTATTCTGATATTTGGTTGTCGTAAGATTGGTTGTCGTAAGAGGCAACTAAAGGTCTTTGTATTCTGATATTTGGTTAGTGCCAAGGTGTGTGAAAAGGCCACATTTTATGCATGTAAAAGATCCCTTTATGGACTGACAAGTAGTGCACCACATAGGCATAGGTACCAACCACGTATCCAAATGTTAAAAAGTCTGAAAGGGCAGGGATAAAACCATTAAAATTGTGCATGTCAAATCCAGTAACGGACAACAAAACATGTTTAAAAGGTTTTTAGATTTTTAATTTTATTTTCAGATTTTAACAAATGTTGAACAGCTCACAGACTATTGGTCAGATTTCCATGACTGCTGCTCATGGTGGCCAAAACATGGTTGCAAATGTTAAGTTACATGATATAATCTTTATAAATGTCTGTTTTTCTCACATATTTCTATTTTTCAGGTAATGGTTCAGACCAGTGGTAAAGACAAAGAATAACCCACTTCTATACTGAAAAATTAGTATACTTAGAAAGGTAATTTCAAACTAAAGGCTAGTAAAAGAAAAACAAATCAAATTCAAATTTTGTTGAAATAATGCAACTTTTGCCCTTTATACATTTGAAAGTGTAATAATCAATTCTACCAATGTAGAACTTTAAATAATAATTTTACACCAACAATTTTTTGTTGAAATGATGCAACCTTCATTAATGGTCCAACCATCAATGGAATAAACATGATAATTACTAAATCAAACCCATCAATTAAAAACTTTTAATGATAATTTTAAACAATTTTTATAGACACAAACAATATTTTACTTCAAATTTCATACTACTTTTTATTTTCTTTTTGTAGGATTTGGTAAAAAAAAACCATGGCAAGATCTAGTACTCAAAAGTCAAGACGTGCAGATAGAGATAGAAAAAGGCAACAAAGGTTGCAGGTAATTAGAATTTGAGACTTTATGGGCTTTCTTAAAAAATCACAAAGAAGCAAAGAGGCACCAATGGGGCATTTGAGTGTTAGAAAGCCAACGACAAAACCAGAAAATACAGACGAGAACAGCACGAAGAAACAAAAAACAAAAATGAAATGAACAGAAATCTAAGTCGTAACAATAGTGACCTTAGGTGCTCTTGAAGAGTTATCAAAATGTTTTCAAAGATTTGAAGTAAATTCATATTCTAACATACAGCAAAATATCTTATAATATCATGATAAAATTAGTTCAATGTACATACATGTTCACAGAATGTAACCAAAAATGTATATGCATGGTTGGTTTGCTTGCAAACCATCAAACATACTTCTGCATATAACTTAAGCTTTAAAACTATATAAAATAATCTACAGTAAATTGTATGTATTTCTATTTCAGGTTCAAGTAGCATTTGTCTTCTCACCTCCTAATGAAGATTGGAAAGTTGTAAAAGTCCAGCAATTACATCTGCCTTTACATCAAAGACCAATGCTACCTGCTAATGACAACATTGTGGTACCATTGACAATGCCTACAACATTTAGGAGAATCGTTGGTGATGGAAATTGTTACTTCAGATGTATTTCATTTGCTATAACTGGAAGTGAACAGTACCATCATATCACTAGAGAAAGTGTTTGTCAATATATGCGTACTCATCCTGAGCATATCAGAGGTTTTGTGCCCCCCGAAATGCAGGGAAATATACAACTGTATTTACAGACTAGTAAAATGGAAGTTAATGCTACATGGGCCACTGAAGTGGAAATTTTTGCCACAGCATACCTTTTACAAACTAACATTTATGTATACGCAAAACATGGTAATCACTGGACCTGGGTAAAACATTCACCCCCAGGAAACGATTCCAATACAGGAATATACATAGTTAATCGTAACCAAAATCACTATGACATTGTGTTAGCTGTTCAAAATTCAGCTCATATCAATATAACTGAAAATCCTGAAAAGGTTTACAGGATATCTCAACCTAGAGATTTGACTGAACAACAGCGAAGACAAAAACAAGAGGTCAACCGAAACAAAGACAAAGTTCGCAAAACTAAGTCTGAGAAGTACAAAAAGGATCGACATTATAGGTTCAAAAAGAAAACTAATTCCAGATTAAAACAAAAGACCAAATATGCAACAGATTCTACCTATGCACAACAAAAGCGACAGGCTGATAAAATAAGATATGCACTGAACATGCAATACAGATTGAAGAAAAAAATAGCTGCTTTATGTCGCTATGCATCAAACAATGCAGTCCGTGCCAAAATCAAACACTTATCAAAAAGTAGATACATGCAAGACTCAAAATTTAGACAACAGAAACTAGATGAGAGCATTCACAAGTACAGCTCAAATAGCAAATTTAAAAGAAAGGTTAAAAATTATAGCAAAGCAAAGTATGCTCAAAACAAGTCATTCCGTGATAATGTGAATGCTTACAGCAAAACAAAGTATGCTCAAAACAAGTCATTCCGTGATAATGTGAATGCTTACAGCAAAACAAAGTATGCTCAAAACAAGCCATTCCGTGATAATGTGAAAGCTTACAGCAAAAGAAAATATACAAGATTCCATTCATTTCGCAATCAAGTGAAACTGTCTTCTGTGAAGAAGTATGCAAGAAATCCATTGTTTAGGCATATGCTTAAAATGTCGCTTAAGGAAATGTATCACAAAGATAAAACAGTTAGAGAAAAGAAGAAGAAGAAAGTTCATGAAGCCAGAAAATCTATTCAAAAAGCTGTGGCATCATTTCACAAGAAAATTCAAAGTTCTCCTACTTGTGTATGCACTGTGTGCATCAGGCTGTTGTATAAGAATCAAGTTAAAAAGTGTATAAGGAGTAAATACACAAAAGGAGATGGTGCTAACATTGCTGAACAGTGTCTGACTGGAAAATATGTCCAGGAATGCTTGCCTGATGACGAAGATATCAAAACAGACAAACAGACTGAATGGATCTGTTACAATTGTCATAGATATTTGAGCAAAGGAGAAATGCCACCTCAAGCTTTAGCCAACAACTTGATGTTACCGGAGGTTCCAGATGTGTTACAAAAACTTAATGTTCTAGAGAGACAGCTGATTGCAATGCGCATACCATTCATGAAGTTGTTATCGTTACCCAGAGGTGGTCAAAAGGGTGTCAAAGGCCCTGTTGTTAATGTCCCGACCGATCTGTCAACTGTCACTACATCATTGCCAAGAACCATTGAAGATGCCCACTTGATAAAAGTTAAACTCAAGAGAAAGTTGTCATATAAAGGGTACTACAATTACCAATGGATAAACCCATCTAATGTCATTGATGCCTTGATATACTTGAAGGAACACAACAAGTGGTACAAAGATGTGAAAATTGATAGTGATTGGATTCATGAAATTGGGAATAGTGAATTGGTACAACAATCAAATGTCAGTGAAAATGGAGATAATCGAAGTGAGTATGATATGGACACTGATGTAGAAGACAATAGTGACAAGGACAATCAGTATGACATGGAAACTGACATTGAGGAAACTCATCACAGTGACAATTCCAATGGTATGGAAAGTGAAATAGAGGAGATTCATTCAAGTAATAATTCTGTTGGCATGGAATCTGAAACTGGCAGTTTTGTTGAACTCCTAAGAAACATCAATAGTGCTGAACAAATTAGTACAGATATGTCTCAAGAAGGTGAGTCTCTTATCTCAGACAATAAGGATGAAGGAGAGGAGGAAAATGTTCCAGTTGAGACTTGTTTTCAGCCAGTCGATATAGGTCAGGACTATCTTGATACAAACAGGACACTCTGCTTAGCTCCCGGGGAAAATCAGAGTCCCCAAAACATCTTTGAAGAGAATGGTGCAGATGCCATGGCCTTTCCAACTCTACTCTGTGATGGAAATTTTGGTATATCACATGATAGAGCAATAAAGCTTTCACCGGCAAAGTATTTCAACGCCCGACTCTTTTCAGCGGATACTAGATTTTCTACCAATAAAGAGTTTGTCTTTTTCGCACAATACATGACAGAGTTGAATTACATCCGCTCACATATTTCACTAGCACTCAGGAAAGGCCAACCTGTTACAAATGAGGGACGAAAGGTTACAGCAGCCATGATAGTTCAGTCGGAAAATCTGTCCAACATATTAAAATCAGATCTTGGGTACAGATTCTTACAACCAGTACGTGGAACGCCTCCATATTGGCAGCGGACCCTCAAAGATCTCTACGCCATGATACGCCAACTTGGAATACCCACATGGTTTGTGACATTCTCTGCTGCTGAAATGAGGTGGAAAGAAGTTACTGTGACATTACAAGACATCAGTGGTGACACCAGATTGGTAGATGAGTTGGAATGGGCAGACAAGTCTTCCCTGGTGATGGACAATCCAGTTATGTGTGCCAGAATGTTTGACCACAGAGTCAAAGCATTGTTCACAGAACTAATACTATCTAAGGCTGCACCAGTAGGAAATGTGGTTGACTTTTTTTATCGCACCGAGTTTCAGCAGCGGGGGTCACCACACATCCACTGCTTGCTATGGGTTCAGGATGCTCCGAAACTCAATGAGAACTCTGATGAGGAGGTATGCAGATTCATTGACCAATATGTTACATGTGCAATGCCAAACCAGGAGGAGGACCCCGAATTATTTGACATCATTTCCTCTGTACAAATACACAACAAAAACCATGGCAAATCATGTACAAAGTATCAAACAGCATGCAGATTTGGATTCCCTAGACCTCCCATAGATCAGACATTTATTGCCAGAACAAATACAGAAGAGGAAGACGAACTTCAGAACAACAACAATGAAGAGATTGAAGAAGAATTAGATTTGGAAAAATTTAATGAATTGACGAAGAAAGCTGATAGAAACCCAAAACGGATATTACATAGAATTTGGGAACTTGTATCTAATGCCGAGGATTCACATATGTCATTCCATGAAATTCTAGAACATGTTGGAATCTCATACCAGGAGTACACTAAGTTCCTAACTCAAGTGGCAACTCGGAATACCATCCATGTCAAGAGAAGTCTTAATGACATCTGGGTGAATAACTACAATGCAGACTTATCACGTGCATGGAATGCAAACCTGGATATACAGTATGTAACTGACTGCTATGCCTGTGTTGCTTACATACTAAGCTATATAAGTAAAGCAGAAACTGAAATGGGAGACCTCCTACAGAATGCCAAGAAAGAAGCCGAGGAGGGAAATAAAGATGCTGTTACTGCCATGAGGCAGATAGGAAATGTTTACCTTCAGAATCGAGAGGTATCGGCTCAAGAGGCCATTTATAGAGTTTGTGGGCTTCACCTCAAGGAGAGTTCCCGAGATGTTATCTTTGCACCAGCAGGGAAAAATATCACAAAGATGAGTCTTCCAATTAGCGTTATTCAGGCAAGATCTCGAGGAGGTGATGATGAAAATATCTGGATGACATCGATTCATGAAAGATACTATGCCAGACCCAACTCACTGGACTTTGAAAATGTATGCTTGGCAGAATTTTGCTCCAAGTTTAGAATATTACCAGTATCTCAAAGACCAAAGCAATCAACAAGAAAAACTCTACCAGTGTATGAACTCCAGAATGGTCTTGGCTTCATTAAGCAATGCAAAGCTGGAAAAGAAGCAGTTGTACGTTACCCTAGGTTTGATGTCACCAAAAATCCTGACGACTTTTATCTGAGTATGCTACAGCTGTTTGTTCCTCATAGAACACCTGTGACGCTCCCGGAGGACGTATCAAACTTTGAGGAATATGTACGAATCGGCATGTTGGGTGACACACAATTTCGGCAGATAATTGACGAAAATAGACACCATTTTGAAATTGAGGCTGAAAGTCTTGAAAAAGCCTGGAAAGATCTACAAGAAGGAAATGTTCATGATAATGCCTGGGGATACATGGCACCAGAGGCTGAAGCCGAACGAATTGAGATTGAAATGGAAAGAGTCCCACAAGACAATGACGGAGAAGTGGAGGAAATACCTGAATTATACATGACCAACAATAGAACAACAGGAACATACTCAATCGAGTTCACGAGTCCACAAATTTCTAAACATAAACTCCAGGAAGATTTACGGAGTATGAACACTGCACAGTGCCAAGTATTTTACAAAATTAGGCATTGGTGTCGACAAGTATTCTGGAAACAACAACCAGACCCTTTTCATCTCTTTCTAACTGGAGGTGCCGGAACGGGCAAGTCACACCTGATCAGATGCATTTATCATACTGCATGTGGAATTTTGAAGTGTATTGAATCACCGGACTCTCATACTGTGTTATTGACAGCTCCAACAGGGACAGCTGCTTTCAATATTGACGGTGCTACCTTACACTCAGCCTTCAATATCAGCAGAGACATTAAACTTCCCTACCAACCATTGACAGAAGATAGCCTGAATGCTCTTCGAAACAAGCTAGATGGCCTGCAGATCCTTATAATAGATGAAGTTTCAATGGTTAGTCGCAAGATATTGACGTACGTTCATGGTAGGCTGTGTCAACTGAAGCATAGCAAAAAGCCCTTCGGAGGTGTTTCTATACTAGCAGTTGGAGATTTTTTCCAACTCTCACCAGTAGGAGGACAACCTCTCTATAAAACAAAAGAATCAGATTTCTTTGACTTGTGGAAAGAAAATTTCACTGTAGCAACATTGGATGAAATTATGAGACAGAAGAATGATAAAGATTTTGCTGCTATGCTGAATCGTTTGAGAACCCATAAGAAGGAAGAAGACCTACTGGAGGAAGACAAAGAAGTACTGTTGAATGCAAGTCATCAAGATACGCCACAAGATGCTGTTGATGCACTTCACATATTTGCACGAAACGTTGATGTCAACAAGCACAACAACAGAATGATACTCTTGAAGTGCAATCCCATTATCACTTCAGTAGCCAGAGATTTCGACCGTGACCAAGTTACAGGTATATATAAGAATAAATTATTAAACATAAGTGTCAAATAAGTCATCACCACAAAATGTACAAGTACGGTATAACAGAGATAAAATATTAAGTCATAGAATAATCTATTATTATCTTATATATCTAAATTATGAAACACTTTGTAAAACTATCCAAATAATAAACTAGATAAAAAAAAATAAATGTATTATATACTGGTACACTTCACAAAATGATATATTTAAAAATAACAAAATTTTAAAATAATGAAATAAAACTGGCAAGGCATGAATGGCCCAAGTTTAATTTGTCATCAACAAAGCCTTCAATTCACAAAATCAACAGGATGTGTCTCATTTTTCCTAAATATTGTTTGACAAATTCATTTGAGTAGGTTCATACTTAAGTTATTGTATGATAGGTTATAATGTTTCAACTGTAATCATTTACTAGTATCACATGTTAACTCTTACAGGTCAGTCACGTGAAAGAGAAAAACCATACCAACAGTGTGCAAGAGATGATCTTCAAACAGCCATCAAGCTTGGAGTTGGTGCCCGTATCATGCTGACAAGAAACATCGATACTGATGACGGTCTTGTTAATGGTGCGTTTGGAGTTATAACAGCAATAGATAGTGAAGCACCAAGTAGAGTTAAAGCTGTGTTTGTCAAATTCGACAATGATAAAGTTGGAAGACAGTACTTCAAGAAAACATCAACAACTGACCCAAAGAAGAAAGGCTCAGTGAAGATCGAGCCAGTTGATGCCACTTTGAAGGGTAAACATGCTACCAGAAAGCAACTTCCCCTCAGGCTTGGGTATGCATCCACTATCCATAAAGTACAAGGGATGACTGCAAGTAACATTGTAGTTTCTCTCAAGAATATACAGCAGGCAGGTATGGCATATGTTGGGTTGAGTCGTGCCACATCTCTCAAAGGCCTACACATACTGGACTTTGATCCAGATGTTATATTTGCTTCAGAGGATATTATTCATGCCATTCTACAAATGCCATCATTTCTATCCACTGATACAATGCACCACGAAAGCCAAACTATATTGACAATTTTACACCACAATACAGAGGGACTGCTACCGCACCTACCAGATGTCCTGAAATTGAAACCGGCTGATGTCATGTGCTTCACAGAGACATGGTTTGAAAATTCCATGACAATACCAGCATCATTACTGCCAGATCACACCCCAGAGATGTTGTCTCGAGAAGATGCTTTTAAAGACCATGAAGCACTTTCCAGAAAGCTTACAAATAGAGGAGGTGTTTGTATATTTACAAAGGAATCAGTTACTGGTAAACATGAAAAATATATTTTCCAAACCACTGGCTTAGAAGCTGTAGCGGTAATAATACGACAACCATTCAGATTCATTTTGACAACTGTGTACAGATCACAGAACTATCCTCTACAGCAGTGTATTCCCAAACTTCGAGAAATGCTACACGAAATTCAGTTGCTTGATATTCCATCAATCATAGTAGGCGATTTTAATGATAATGCCTTACAACCTGACAACTGCAAGATCATCCCTGAAGTGTGTGCTTTTGGTTACTCACAGCTAGTGAACCAACCAACAACAGATTCAGGAAGTTGTCTGGATTTGGTGTTTGTAAAGGGCTTGAACACTGAGAAGATCAAAGTCACACTGCAACAAACGTACTACAGTGTTCATGATGGAATAAGAGTTTCTTTCACAAGTTAAACTTGTAAAGACAAATATGTAAAGAGACCAGATTTTTTTTTCCATGTATACGTGTAAAGGCTACTAGTGTTCTCTTATACATATGTGATGTAATATAAATGATTGAAATTCATATTTACATCATCATCATATGCAATATTTTTATTTTTGATTTTAAAGAAAAAAATCTTCATTTTTGTTGTTGTCTTAATTAGTGCACAGTTTTATTGATCAAATATTTCAAATTTTGAACAGGTGTAAGTTCAAGATAATTATTAGTCTTAATAACTTCAGTACCGGTGACTGGGAATTGTCCCGCTCGCTGATCTAATTATTTCATCATCTATAATTAAATATTATTTTCAGTAAAACTGTGCAATGCTATCCCTAAATTCACCCTTTCCCATATCCTTTTTAGTTTTTTTTATCAAAGATATTTATTGCTCATATGATTCCTTGTGACAACTTATATAAAATATCATCTCTTTTATTTGTAGTTTTAAAAGGTATTTTGCACATAACTACAATATTTTTCTCATCTGTATACACATGTTTTACCTATTCATAGTTTATAGTAAGGTTATTTGATTTTTTAAAATTGGCAGCTTTGAATAATATTTGCTAGTCAAGTTTAAACTTCATTACAATATTTTATCTCCTTCATTTGTAGTCAGCGTGGGTTTTCTGCTCTAAACTACAATCATTCACTCATCTTTACATATTACTTTTTCATGGTTAACAGTTAAAGTTAAATGTTTTTTTCAATATTTTTTACATTTTCATCTCTTTCATTTGCAGTCAGCGTGGGTTTTCTGCGCTAAACTACAATCATTCACTCATCTGTACATATTACTTTTTCATGGTTAACAGTTAAAGTTAAATGTTTTTTTCAATATTTTTGACATTTTCATCTCTTTCATTTGCAGTCAGCGTGGGTTTTCTGCGCTAAACTACAATCATTCACTCATCTGTACATATTACTTATTCATGGTTAACAGTTTAAGTTAAATGATTTTCTTCAATATTTTTTATATTTTCATCTCTTTCATTTGTAGTCAGCGTGGGTTTTCTGCGCTAAACTACAATCATTTACTCATCTGTACATATTACTTATTCATGGTTAACAGTTTAAGTTAAATCATGGTTAACAGTTAAAGTTAAATGTTTTTTTCAATATTTTTTACATTTTTATCTCTTTCATTTGCAGTCAGTGTGGGTTTTCTGCGCTAAACTACAATCATTCACTCATCTGTACATATTACTTATTCATGGTTAACAGTTTAAGTTAAATGATTTTTTTCAATATTTTTTACATTTTCGTCTCTTTCATTTGTAGTCAGCGTGGGTTTTCTGCGCTAAACTACAATCATTCACTCATCTGTACATATTACTTATTCATGGTTAACAGTTTAAGATAAATGTTTTTTTCAATATTTTTTACATTTTCATCTCTTTCATTTGCAGTCAGCGTGGGTTTTCTATACTAAACTACAATCATTTACTCATCTGTACATATTACTTATTCATGGTTAAAAGTGAAGCCAGAATAAAAATCCTGCCTTTTTTGATGTTAGTTAAAATCTCTTTCAAAGTATGGACCTGTTAAAAAAGTCATTATTTGATTTTTTTTATTAAAAATTAATAACCTAGTAAAAACTTGATTACCAATTATATGATTAAAAAACACTTAAATTCTAATTTGTAAATTTTTTAGGAGTTTTATCATTCTCATTTGCAAATTTTATAGGAGTTATAGCAAATTTTATAGGAGTTATGTTATTCTTATGTGCAAATTTTATAGGACTTACAGCAAATTTTATAGGAGTTACAGCAAATTTTATAGGAGTTACAGCAAATTTTATAGGAGTCTATATTGTATGTTATAATGTTTGCCATTATAATAATACTTTATGATGGATGTATTGAATGCACTTGCCATCATTTTTTAAAGGGAGAGGTTAGAGATGGCTTAAGGGGAGGAGGAGGCCATCATTTTAAGCGGAGAGGTATGGAATGGCTGTAGGGGAGGAGGAGGCCATCTTTTAATAGAGTGAGGTTAGGAAAAGTAAGTGATTTAAAAAAACTGACTCATTTATGGAGGACAAACAGCATACATTCGTTTGGGAGACATTTTTGTGTTGGGCATCCCCAACACAGTCAGCACTTGTTATTATTATTCTTTTTCTTCTTTCTCCCCGCCATGAACTTGTCCGGTAGTTTTCTCTCAAACGCATAGGGGGATTTGCACGAAACATTGTAGGAAGGTAGATGGGTTACAGAAGTTGTTGACGGATTTTTCAAAAATTTCAAAATGGCCGCCGTTTCCGTGTAATTGGCGAAAGTTCATAATATAGGACATTGCAATATCTCGGTAACCTAGGTGCGTAGGAGGCTGAAATTTTGTAGGTGAATAGAGCAAAAGGAGCTCTTCAATAATACGAAAAAAAATTTTGAAGCGATATTTACGGTTTTCGAGTTATTTGCGAAAATGTGATTTTTCGGGCCCAAAAATGCGAAAAACGTCAAAATGCTTCGATTTCGACAAAATTTTGTATCTTGGGGTTTTAAAAGATGGCGAATCATAATACGATGTCAAAAATGGGTTCGTTTGGGAGACATTTTTGTGTTGGGCATCCCCAACACAGTCAGCACTTGTTATATCTCCCAAACACTAAGTTTGGGAGATATATTGTTTTTACTCTGTTTCTTATTATTATTATTCTTTTTTTTTCTTCTTCCGACCATGAACTTGTCTGCACCACATCTCATAAAACTACTGAATAGATCTTTATGAAATTTTGTATGGTGGTAAGGTGGGTCCCAAAGTTGGTAATAGGCTATTCGGAATTTTCAAAATGGCCGCTGTTTCCATGGAAACAGCAAAAGGTCATAATATGGGACATTAAGATATCTCGGTTACCTAGGTGCTCAGGGTTCTGAAATTTTGTAGGTTAATAGAGCAAAAGGAGCTCTTTAAGAATACGAAAAAAAATTTGAAGCGATATTTACAGTTTTCGAGTTTTTCACGAAAATGTGATTTTTCGGTCCCAAAAATGGGAAAATTGTAAAAATACTACGATTTCCTCAAAATTTGGTTTCTAGAGGTTTCAAATGATAGCAAGTTTGGGTGCGATGTCAAATTTATGCAAGAGTGACAATATGCGTACGTTTGGGAGATATTTTTGTGTTGGGCATCCCCAACACAGTCAACACTAGTTATATCTCCCAAACACTATGTTTGGGAGATATATTGTTTTTATTCCGTTTCTTATTATTATTATTATTCTTCTTTTTTTTCTTCTTCCGGACATGAACCTTTCCGAACCGGTTCTCAAAAACTACTGAATGGATCATTATGAAACTTTGTATGGTGATAGGGTGGGTCTCAGAGGTGTGCATGCAATTTTCGGAATTTTCAAAATGGCCACCGTTTCCATGGAAACAGGGAAAGGTCATAATATAGGACATTGCGATATATCGGTTACCTAGGTGCGCAGGGTTCTGAAATTTTGCAGGTTAATAGAGCAAAAAGAGCTCTTTAATTGTACGGAAAAAAAATTTGAAGCGATATTTACGGTTTTCGAGTTATTCACGAAAATGTGAATTTTCGGGCCCAAAAATGGGAAAATTGTAAAAATTCTACGATTTCAACAAAATTTGGTATCTAGGGGTTTCAAACGACGGCGAGTTAAGATGCGATGTCAAAATGTATGCAAGAGTGACAGTTTGTGTACGTTTGGGAGATATTTTTGTGTTGGGCATCCCCAACACAGTCAACACTAGTTATTATTATTCTTTTTCTTCTTTCTCCGCCATGAACGTGTCCGGCACTTTTCTCGGAAATGCCTCGAAGGATTTGAACGAAACATTGTATAATGGTAGATGGGTTACTGGAGGAGTGCACAACCTTTTAAAAATTTTCAAAATGGCCGCCGTTTCCGCGTTATTAGCGAAAGTTCATAAAATAGGACATTTCAATATCTCGGTAACCTAGGTGCGCAGGGTTCTGAAATTTTGTAGGTGAATAGAGCAAAATGAGTTCATTAATAATACGAAAAAAAATTTCGGAGCGATATGTACGGTTTTCGAGTTATTCACGAAAATGTGATTTTTCGGGCCCAAAAATGCAAAATTTGTCAATGTGCTTCGATTTCAATGAAATTTCATTTCTAGGGGTTTCAATGGATGACGAATTAGAATACAGTATCAAAAATGCGTTCGTTTGGGAGACATTTTTGTGTTGGGCATCCCCAACACAGTCAGTACTTGTTATTCTTTTCCTTACCTTAATCATGAACTTGTCCGCCACATTTTTTGAAAATGCTTTGACCAATCAAGATAAAACCTGCTGAGGTGGGTGGAGGGTCACTCAGAGGTGTGCAATCCACTTTTGAAATTTTCAAGATGGCCGCCATTTTCAAAATGGCCGCCGTTTAAGATTTTTGGGCCTCTCTCAGATCTCGGAGATGGCTTGATGGATTTTAATGAAAATTGGTTTACTGGTAGAGTGATGCATTCTGAGCAACATGGCGAAAAAAAATTTGACGCAAACAACGCCATTTTAAAATGGCGACCGTTTTACCACACCCGCCCCCCAAAAACGTCAACTTTGTCCGATTTTAACGAAATTTAATTTCTAGACTTATTTTGATGCACTGATTTGAAAGGAATACTATCCAAGGCGATTTTGGGCGACTTCTGTGTTGGCATCCCAACACAATCAGCACTAGTTATGTCTCCCAAACAAAGTTTTGGGAGACATATTGTTTTTGTCCGGTTTCTTATTATATCTCCCAAACACTATGTTTGGGAGATATATTGTTTTTATTCTGTTTCTTCTTATTATGTCCCCGAACACGAAGTGTCGGGGACATATTGTTTTTGCTCGGTTTCTTATTATTATTATTATTATTATTCTTTTTCTTAGTATTCTGTAGTGTGAACTTGTCCGATGTTTTTAAAGAACATCGTTTAAGGTAGGAGGCTGAAACTTCATATATCAAGAGTATGGAGTGTGAAATTATGCATCTGATTTTTTTGAATGAAATGGACGACCCCTTATAGGGTAAAAAGGGGCCTGAAAATGGCTCCTCGAAATCAAAGTTTTATTTTTAACGGCATTTATAAACCGGCCGGATTATTGAAAATATGTTTATATATAAAATAGGTACTTACAAGAGGTATCATTCAAAAAAAGAATTTTTTAAATCGGACTTACCGTTTTCAAAATTTTGCAAAAAAATGAAAAAAAGTTTTTAAAAGGGAGATAATCCAAATTGAATTTTGGGAAAATTTTTAAACTTCATTATTTTTAAATGAAAATTTGTATTTAAGGTAATTGGAGTATGCCGAGTTTATTTTTGGTAACAATTTTTTTTTATCGTCGGCCATTTTCAAAATGGCCGCCACTTTCCGGTAAAAAATGAACTTGCTCTGATTTTAACGAAAATTGATATCTTAGGGTTTTGAAGGATGGGGAATTGATGCGCGTTGTCGAAAATGTCGAAATATTCAAAATGGCCGCCACTTCCGGTAAAAATTAAACTTGTTCCGATTTAAACGAAAATTGATATTTAGGGGTTTTGAAGGATGGCGAATTGATGCGCGTAGTCGAAAATGTCGAAAAATTCAAAATGGCCGCCACTTCCTGTAAAAATTTAACTTGCTCCGATTTTAACGAAAATTGATATCTAGGGGTTTTAAAGGATGGCGAATTGAGGCGTGAAGTCGAAAATGTCGAAAAACTCAAAATGGCCGCCACTTCTGGTAAAAATTCAACTTGCTCCAAATTTAACGAAAATTGATATCTAGGAGTTTTAAAGGATGGTAAATTGAGGCGTGAAGTCGAAAATGTCGATAATTCAAAATGGCCGCCACTTCCGGTAAAAATTCAACTTGCTCCGATTTGAATGAAAATTGATATCTAGGGGTATTAAAGGATGGCGAATTGAGGCGTGAAGGCGAAAATGTCAAAAAATTCAAAATGGCCGCCACTTCCCGTAAAAATTCTACTTACTCCGATTTTAACGAAAATTGATATCTAAGCTTTTTATTGGATGGCGAACAGAAAAATGTTCTTGAATAAGCCGGATATTAACAAAGAGGGGTACGTGAGGGGACATTTGTGACTCGCTTTGCGATCACAATTATACCTAGTTATTATTATTATTATTATTCTTTTTCTTAGTATTCTGTAGTGTGAACTTGTCCAATGTTTTTATAGAACATCGTTTAAGGTAGGAGGCTGAAACTTCATATATCAAGAGTATGGAGTGTGAAATTATGCATCTGACTTTTTTGAATGAAATGGAGGACCCCTTATAGGGTAAAAAGGGGCCTAAAAATGGCTCCTCGAAATCAAAGTTTTATTTTTAACGGCATTTATAAACCGGCCGGATTATTGTAAATATGTTTATATATAAAATAGGTACTTACAAGAGGTATCATTCAAAAAAAGAATTTTTAAAATCGGACTTACCGTTTTCAAAATTTTGCAAAAAAACGAAAAAAGAAATTTAAAAGGGAGATAATCCTAATTGGATTTTGGGAAATTTTTTAAAATTTATTATTTTGAAATGAAAATTTGTATTTAAGGTAATTGGGGTATGCCGAGTTCATTTCTGGTATCAGAAATTTTTTTTCGGCCGACATTATCAAAATGGCCGCCACTTTAATGGATTATGGGAAAAAATTAAACTTTATTATTTTTAAATGAAAATTTGTATTTAAGGTAATTGGGGTATGCCGAGTTCATTTCTTATATGAAAAAAAAATATTGGCCGCAATTTTCAAAATGGCCGCCACTTCCGGTAAAAATTGAACTTGCTACGATTTTAACGAAAATTGATATCTAGGGGTTTTAAAGGATGGCGAATTGAGGCGTGAAGTCGAAAATGTTGAAAAATTCAAAATGGCCGCCACTTCCGGTAAAAATTCAACTTGCTCCGATTTTAACGAAAATTGATAGCTAGGGGTTTTAAAGGATGGCGAATTGAGGCGTGAAGTCGAAAATGTCGAAAAATTCAAAATGGCCGCCACTTCCGGTCAAAAATAAACTTGCTCGGATTTTTACGAAAATTGATATCTAAAGGTTTTAAAGGATTGTGAATTGAGGCGTGAAGTCGAAAATGTCGAAAAATTCAAAATGGCCGCCACTTTCGGTAAAAATTGAACTTGGTCCGATTTTAACGAAAATTGATATCTAAGCTTTATAATGGATGGCGAACAAAAAATATTATTGAATAAGCCGGATATTAACAAAGAGGGGTACGTGAGGGGACATTTGTGACTCGCTTTGCGATCACAATTATATCTAGTTATTATTCTTCTTCTTTTTTTTCTTCTTTCTTCCGGACATGAACTTGTCCGAGCCACATCTCATAGAAGGACTTGATGGATCTTCATGAAATTATGTATGGTGGTAAGCTGAGTCCCAAAGGTGGTAATAGGCTATTCGGAATTTTCAAAATGGCCGCCGTTTCCATGGAAACAGCAAAAGGTCATAATATGGGACATTGATATATCTCGGTTACCTAGGTGCTCAGGGTTCTGAAATTTTGTAGGTTAATAGAGCAAAAGGAGCTCTTTAATAATACGAAAAAAAAAATTGAAGCGATATTTACGGTTTTCGAGTTATTCACGAAAATGTGATTTTTCGGTCCCAAAAATGGGAAAATTGTCAAAATACTACGATTTCCATAAAATTTGGTATCTAGAGGTTTCAAATGATAGCGAGTTTGGATGCGATGTCAAAATTAATGCAAGAGTGATAATATGCGTACGTTTGGGAGATATTTTTGTGTTGGGCATCCCCAACACAGTCAACACTAGTTATTAAGGTCTTTCCCACTACAGTGGAAAGACCTTACTGTATTTCTTATGGTTATTATTATTATTATTATTATTATTTTTCTTCTTCTTTTCCGCTGTGAATGTCGCAAAAGTGTTGCGACATATCTTTACGATACTTCTTGCGTTAACTCAGTCATACCCAGACTCGCCTTGACCGCAACCTGAAAACCGAACTATTTTTAGTAACGGAGTTATCTGCCCCAGACCGAAAACCCTTGTTATCGTATAATCTCAGAAACCATAACCGGTATCAAAAATCTAAAGTGTGGGAAATGTTGCTGGACTCCTGGCAACATGTCATCACGCAAAAAAAAATTTTTCGATCAACTTCCTGGTTACGCGTTTTTGAGTCGAAACCTGTCGCGACAGGTCAAAATTTTTTTCTTCAAAACGGTTAGTCCTAGAGACTTGGGACCTTCACCAATCATCCTAGATGACATATGTTGCATTCAAAAATGTCAAGGTCAAAGGTCAAATCTCAAGGTCAGAGGTCATGGCACACCTTGTTTGCAGTATAGCTCAAAAACCATACAAAATTGAAGCAGACATGTAATGGGAAAAATACTCGTCTCATTTAGACCTTTATTTGATATAAAGGGTCGAACACTGTGCGACAAACCGTTTTCGAGTTATGGCCCTTAACGCGTTTCACCTTATCCGTTTTTGGCTTATAACTTTTAAACCGTCAGAGATAATATAGTAAACATATGGGTTTTTTGTGACCGTCTTTATATGTCCTTCAATTTAAGACCAAAGTCGATTGGTTACGGGCAGCCATTTTCAAAATGGCTGACACCGTAAACAGTTTTTATGAAATAGCACTTAAACCGTACAAAATTGAAGCGGACAATACATGGAAAAAATGTTCGCCATGTCGAAATCTACAAAAAGTGTTTCAGGTGCGAAAGCGTAAAACTTGTCGTTTTTGAGTTATCGCCCTTGATTCTTATTTTTAAAATGATTTTTTGTTTATAACTTTTAGACCATAAAAAATGATGAATGAAACATAGGGTTCATTTGAAAGAGGATTAAATTACCTACAATTTGAACCCAAACAGTACATGATTTGGTTGAACGGTTTCAAAATGGCGGCCAAAACAAGTTTCGCGAAACACGTTTTTTGCCAATAACTTGAAAACCATAACAGATAGTATAGTAAACATGTATACTTAAATGAATCAGTATATAAAGAGCTACAATTTGAGTCCAAGGTCAAAGGTCAGAGGTCAAGGTCATTCCCTAGCAACAAGGTAACATTAATGAAAAGTCCATAGCAACCATATATATTCTAAACCAAGACTACTATTTGAGTTTAGGGTTTAGTTTTTTCAACCGGAAGTAACCCCTAGTCCATAGCAACCGACATTAAAGTCCTTAGCAACCATACTTTTTCTGACTCCAGGCCCCCTGATCTTCATTCTGGAGCCTATATCACAATGATTGGCAACATCTTGTCATAAACAAAGTGACTCAAATGTCTTTAGTACTTGTATAAAATACCATAACAAAAACATTAGACAGGGAAAGACCTCACATTTGTTCTCTGAACAAATGACTTTTTAATTATTATTCTTCTTCTTCTTCTTCTTCTTCTTCTTTCCGCCTAACTTTGTCCGACCACTTTTTTAAAGAATGCAATGCCCAATCGATATGAAACTTTGGGAATATGTTTAAATCGACCTGAAGTTTTGCTGACGATTTAAAAAATTTTCAAAATGGCAGCCGTTTTCTTGGAAATAGGAAAAGGTCATTATATAGGACATTGCGATATCTCGGTAACCTAGGTGCGTAGGGTTCTGAAATTTTGTGGGTGAATAGAGCAAAAGATGGTCTTCAATAATACGTAAAAAAATTTTGAAGCGATATTTACGGTTTTCGCGTTATTTACGAAAATGTGATTTTTTGGTCCGAAAATTCAAAGTGGTCTGATTATGATGAAAATTGGTTTACTGATAGATTATGATGTTGCGAGTAATATTCTGAACTAAAATTAAAATTTGACGATGGCGGCCATTTTGAATCCAAGATGGCCGCCAAAATTTCAAAGTGGTCTGATTATGATGAAAATTGGTTTACTGATAGATTATGATGTTGCGAGTAATATTCTTTATCGAAAATTAAAATTTGATGATGGCGGCCATTTTGAATACAAGATGGCCGCCAAAATTTCAAAGTGGTCTGATTATGATGAAAATAAGTATACTGATAGATTATGATGCTGCGAGTAATTCTCCATAACTAAAATTAAAATTTGACAATGGCGGCCATTTTGAATCCAAGATGGCGACAAAAATTTCAGAGTGCTCCGATTTACATGAAATTTGATATTTAAGGGTTTTTTGACATGCTGAAGAGAATAGTGGCAATGGGAGTTTGTTTGGGAGACATTCGTGTTTGCATCCAAACACAATCATACCTAGTTATTATTATGTCCCCGAACACGAAGTGTCGGGGACATATTGTTTTTGCTCGGTTTCTTATTATTATTATTATTATGTCCCCGAACACGAAGTGTCGGGGACATATTGTTTTTGCTCGGTTTCTTATTATTATTATTATTATTATTATTATTATTATTATTATTATTAAGTCCCCCAAACAACGTTTGGGGACTTATTGTTTTTGCACCGTTTCTTATTATTATTATTAAGTCGCCCAAAACAAAGTTTTGGCGACTTATTGTTTTTACCCCGTTTCTTATTATTCTTCTTATTATTATTCTTTTTCTTACCCTTGAACTTGTCCGAAGAACTAGTCCTAGGACTTTTGAGTGACATCAATGAAACTTTGTACAATGATTGACCATCATGTGAAGTTGTTTGATTTGTTTTCGTTTTTTTCAAAATGTCCGCCGTTTCAAAATGGCGGCCATTGGAAAAAGTGGGCGGAAATTTTTTTTTCATCGGATCGTCTTGAAAATTGGTAATCTGGATAAAGCGGGTATGCTGAGTTCAAATCTGTGACCGGATTTGAAATCCAATGTACGGTTTCAAAATGGCGGCCATTTTACTACACCCGCCCCCCTTAAAATGTAAACTTTGTCCGATTTCAATGAAATTTGATTTCTATACATATTTTATTGTACTGAAGGGGAAGAAATAGTATCCAAGGCGATTTTGGGCGACTTGTGTGTTGGCATCCCAACACAAATTATAGCTAGTTCTTCTTCTTCTTCTTCTTCTTCTTCCGATTCTTCCACTTAGTCGTGAACTTGTCCGGAGATCCCAGAGAAAACGACTCCACATATCAATATGAAACTTGGCAGGATAATAGATTGTAAAGAAAGGAAGCTTCGTTGACAATCGGACTTTTCAAAATGGCCGCCGTTTCCATGATAACAGGAAAATGGACTAAATATTGGACATTGCAATATCTCGGTAACCTAGGTGCGCAGGGTTCTGAAATTTTGTAGGTTGATAGAGCAAAAGATTCTCTTTAATAATATGAAAAAAAATTTTGAAGCGATATTTACGGTTTTCAAGATATAAATAAAAATGTGATTTCTCAAGGGAGATAATCGGGTCGAAATTTTCAAAGTGCTCCGATTTACATGAAAATTGATATATAGGGGTTTTTCGACATGCTGAAGAAAATAGTGGCAAATACGGGTCGTTTGGGGGACTTTGTGACTTGCTTGCAATCACAGTTAATACTTGTTATTATTATTATGTCCCCGAACACGAAGTGTCGGGGACATATTGTTTTTGCTCGGTTTCTTATTATTATTATTATTATTCTTTTTCTTAGTATTCTTAAGTGTGAACTTGTCCGATGTTTTTAAAGAACACCGTTTAAGGTAGGAGGCTGAAACTTCATATATCAAGAGTATGGAGTGTGAAATTATGCATCTGACTTTTTTGAATGAAATGGACGACCCCTTATAGGGTAAAAAGGGGCCTGAAAATGGCTCCTCGAAATCAAAGTTTTATTTTTAACGGCATTTATAAACCGGCCGGATTATTGAAAATATGTTTATATATAAAATAGGTACTTACAAGAGGTATCATTCAAAAAAAGAATTTTTAAAATCGGACTTACCGTTTTGAAAATTTTGCAAAAAAACGAAAAAAAGTTTTTAAAAGGGAGATAATCCAAATTGAATTTCGGGAAAATTTTGAAACTTCATTATTTTTAAATGAAAATTTGTATTTAAGGTAATTGGAGTATGCCGAGTTTATTTTTGGTATCAATTTTTTTTTATCGTCGGCCATTTTCAAAATGGCCGCCACTTCCGGTAAAAATTGAACTTGCTCTGATTTTAACGAAAATTGATATCTAAGGGTTTTGAAGGATGGCGAATTGATGCGCGTTGTCGAAAATGTCGAAAAATTCAAAATGGCCGCCACTTCCGGTAAAAATTCAACTTGTTCCGATTTAAACGGAAATTGATATTTAGGGGTTTTGTAGGATGGCGAATTGATGCGCGTTGTCGAAAAATTCAAAATGGCCGCCACTTCCGGTAAAAAATCAACTTGCTCCGATTTTAACGAAAATTGATATCTAAGGGTTTTGAAGGATTGCGAATTGATGCGCGTTGTGGAAAATGTCGAAAAATTCAAAATGGCCGCCACTTCCGGTAAAAATTCAACTTGCTCCGATTTTAACGAAAATCGATATCTAAGGGTTTTGAAGGATGGCGAATTGATGCGCGTTGTCGAAAATGTCGAAAAATTCAAAATGGCCTCCACTTCCGGTAAAAATTCAACTTGCTCCGATTTTAACCAAAATTGATATTTAGGGGTTTTGAATGATAACGAATTGAGGCGCTTTGTCGAAAAATTCAAAATGGCCGCCACTTCCGGTAAAGATTTAATTTGCTCCAATTTTAACGAAAATTGATATCTAAGGGTTTTGAAGGATAGTGAAATGAGACGTGTTGATGAAAATGTCGAAAAATTCAAAATGGCTGCCACTTTTGGAAAAATTCAACTTGTTCAGATTTAAACGAAAATTGATATTTAAGCATTATAATGGATGGTGAACAGAAAAATGTGTTCAAAGAAGCCAGATATTAACAAAGAGGGGTACGTGAGGGGACATTTGTGACTCGCTTTGCGATCACAATTATACCTAGTTATTATTATTTTTCTCGGTATTCTGGACCGTGAACTTGTCCACCTCATTTTTTCGACATCTTTTAAGGTAGGAAGCTGAATCTTTATATATCAAGAGTATGGAATGGGAGATTGTGCTTTTTGTATTTTTCGTCGAAATCGAACGACCCCTTATAGGTCAAAAAAGGGCCTCAAAATGGCTCCTCGAAACCGAAGTTGAATTTTTACTGGCATTTCTGATCCTGCAGGGGTAGGAAAAATTCCTTTATAAGTTAAGTGCGGATATTAAATACCTTTCATTTAAAAAAAAAATTTTGAAAATCGGACTTACCGTTTTCAAAATTTTGCAAAAAATCGAAAATTATTTTTTTGGTAAGATTGAGTTATCTTCCTTTGTACAATATATTTTGTAATATTAATGAAAAAAATTCTCAACTTTGTTATTTCTTCATGAAAATTGGTTTACAAGGTAATAGTGGTATGCCGAGTTCATTTTTGGAATCGAATTTTTTTTTGGCGGCCATTTTCAAAATGGCGGCTAAAATGGCTGCCATTTTCCCGCCAAAATTTAAACTTGCTCCGATTTTGATGAAAATTGGTATATAAGGTAATAGTGGTATGTCGAGTTGATTTTTGAGATCAATTTTTTTTATTGTCGGCCATTTTCAAAATGGCCGCCGTTTCCCGCCAAAATTAAAGTTACTCCGATTTTGATGAAAATTGGTGTATAAGGTAATAGTGGTATGCCGAGTTGATTTTTGACATCAACATTTTTTTTATTGTTGGCCATTTTCAAAATGGCCGCCGTTTCCCGCCAAAATTAAACTTACTCCGATCTTGATGAAAATTGGTATATTAGGTATTCTCAAATGCCCAAACACATATTGACAAAGAGGGGTACGTGAGGGGACATGTATGTGACTCGCTTGCGATCACAATTAGAACTAGTTATTATTATTATTATTATTATTTTTCTCGGTATTCTGGATCGTGAACTTGTCCACCTCATTTTTTCGACATCTTTTAAGGTAGGAAGCTGAAAATTCATAAATCAAGAGTATGGAATGGGAGATTGTGCTTTTTGTATTTTTCGCCGAAATCGAACGACCCCATATAGGTAAAAAAAGGGCCTCAAAATGGCTCCTCGAAACCGAAGTTGAATTTTTCCTGGCATTTCTGATCCGGCAGGGGTAGGAAAAATTCCCTTATAGGTTAAGTGCGGATATACAATACCTTTCATTTAAAAAAAAAAATTTGAAAATCGGACTTACCGTTTTCAAAATTTTGCAAAAAATCGAAAATTATTTTTTTTGTAAGATTGAGTTATCTTTCTTTGTACCATATATTTTGTGATATTAATGAAAAATTCTCAACTTTGTTATTTCTTAATGAAAATTGGTTTACAAGGTAATAGTGGTATGCCGAGTTCAATTTTGGAATCGAAATTTTTATTTGGGCGGCCATTTTAAAAATGGCCGCCATTTCCCGCCAAAATTAAAATTACTCCGATTTTAATGAAAATTGGTATATAAGTTAATAGTGGTATGGCGAGTTGATTTTTGACATCAAAATTTTTTTATCGTCGGCCATTTTCAAAATGGCCGCCGTTTCCCGCCAAAATTAAAGTTATTCTGATTTTGATGAAAATTGGTTTACAAGGTAATAGTGGTATGCCGAGTTCAATTTTGGAAACGAAATTATTTTTTGGTCCGCCATTTTCAAAATGGCCGCCATTTCCCGCCAAAATTAAAATTACTCCGATTTTAATGAAAATTGGTATATAAGGTAATAGTGGTATGGCAAGTTGATTTTTGACATCAAAATTATTTTATCGTCAGCCATTTTCAAAATGGCCGCCGTTTCCCGCCAAAATTAAATTCACTCAGATTTTAACGAAAATTGGTATATAAGGTAATATATGTATGGTGAGTTGATTTGTGACATCGAAATATTTTTATTGTCGGCCATTTTAAGAATGGCCGCCGTTTCCCGCCAAAATTAAACTTACTCCTATTTTGATGAAAATTGGATAAATTAAGTTATCTCAAATGCCAAGAGACATTGACAAAGAGGGGTACGTGAGGGGACATTTTTGTGACTCGCTTGCGATCACAATTAGAACTAGTTATTATGTCCCCGAACACGAAGTGTCGGGGACATATTGTTTTTGCTCGGTTTCTTATTATTATTTTATTTTTTATATCTCCCAAACACTATGTTTGGGAGATATATTGTTTTTACTCTGTTTCTTATTATTATTATTATTATTCTTTTTTTTTCTTCCGGACATGAACGTGTCCGGACCGTTTCTCTAAAACTACGAAATGGATTTTCATGAAACTTTGTATGTTGGTAGAGGGGGTCTCAAAGGTGGGAATGCAAAAATCAGAATTTTCAAAATGGCTGCCGTTTCCATGGGAACAATATAAGGTCATAATATAGGACATTGCGATATCTCGGTTACTAAGGTGCGCAGGGTTCTGAAATTTTGCAGGTTAATAGAGCAAAATGAGCTCTTTAAAGGCATATTGTCTACGGCAAACTCGTTTTTTTTACCCCTCAATTTTTTTGTGTCAATTAGACCGAAATGCAATAAAATGAATATTGAAAAACAAATTTGCTACAAATTTTGCCTCAAAAGTAGTTTATTTTGATCAAAATAGCTCGACAATATTGATTGATATTTTATTTACCTGCACTACGTCACATTGACACAGATTTAGACTGAGTAGTTTTAACACGGACACTAATCGGAATCTCGAGTTTTGTCCCCGAATACATTGATATGTTGAAAAAATACCGATATTTTTCGTGTTTACCTTTTAAATAACATTCAAAACTTAATACAGGCAATAATTGTCAGTTTTATTCATTAAGTAGCTCTAATATTCGGTTGCCGTTTAAATTTTCTTCCGAGCTAAAACTTCGAGAAACAGATTATGCACCACGTGCAAGAACTATTGAAGTTTTCAATCAAAGAAAGTATAGTGCGCATGCTTACAGCTCATCTACATCTCATGAATATGAATTTTTGTAAAGCTTTACAAATATTATTTATTTTTCAATTTTTGAAGTAATAAAGAACCCTAGTGGTATTTTGAAAGTTTGTATCTTTCTAAATAAACAAAACGAATAGTCTGACGACAATTTTTGGGTTTTACAAAAAAATATTTTTTCGTAGACAATATGCCTTTAATAATACGGAAAAAAATTTTGAAGCGATATTTACGGTTTTCGAGTTATTCACGAAAATGTGATTTTTCGGTCCCAAAAATGGGAAAATTGTCAAAATGCTACGATTTCGACAAAACTTGGTATCTAGAGGTTTCAAATGATGGGGAGTTAGGTTGCAATGTCAAAATTTATGCAACAATGACATAATGCGTACGTTTGGGAGATATTTTTGTGTTGGGCATCCCCAACACAGTCAGCACTAGTTATATCTCCCAAACACTATGTTTGGGAGATATATTGTTTTTACTCTGTTTCTTATTATTATTATTATTATTCTTTTTTTTTCTTCTTCCGACCATGAACGTGTCTCCACCACATCTCATAAAACTACTGAATGGATCTTTCTGAAATTTTGTATGGTGGTAGAATGAGTCTCAGAGGTGTGCATGCAATTTTCAAAATTTTCAAAATGGCTGCCGTTTCCATGGAAACAGCAAAAGGTCATAATATGGGACATTGAGATATCTCGGTTACCTAGGTGCTCAGGGTTCCGAAATTTTGTAGGTTAATAGAGCAAAAGGAGCTCTTTAAGAATACGAAAAAAAAATTTGAAGCGATATTTACGGTTTTCGATTTATTCACGAAAATGTGATTTTTCGGTCCCAAAAATGAGAAAATTGTCAAAATACAACGATTTCCACAAAATTTGGTATCTAGAGGTTTCAAATGATAGCAGGTTTGGGTGCGATGTCAAAATTAATGCAAGAGTGACAATATGCGTACGTTTGGGAGATATTTTTGTGTTGGGCATCCCCAACACAGTCAACACTAGTTATTTTTTTTTTTTTATTATTATTATTCTTAGTATTCTTTAGTGTGAACTTGTCCGCTCGATTTAAAGAACATCTTTAAAGGTAGGAAGCTGAAACTTCATATATCAAGAGTATGGAGTGTGAAATTGTGTAATCAGGTTTTTTCGTCAAAAATCAAACGACCCCTTATAGGGTAAATAGGGGCCTGAAAATGGCTCCTCAAAATCAAAGTTGAATTTTTACTGGCATTTCCAAACCGGCTGGATTAGGGAAAATTCCTTTCACTATGTAGTAGGTATATATAAGAGGTATCATACAAAAAAAGAATTTTTAAAATCGGACTTACCGTTTTCAAAATTTTGCAAAAAAACAAAAAAAAAGTTCTAAAGGGGAGATAATCCAAATTGAATTTTTGGAAAAATTTTAAACTAAATTATTTTTAAATGAAAATTTGTTTTTAAGGTAATTGGGGTATGCCGAGTTTATTTTTGGTATCCAATTTTTTTTTTCGTCGGCCATTTTCAAAATGGCCGCCATTTCCGATTAAAATTAAACTTGGTCCGATTTTAATGAAAATTGGTATTAAAGGTAATTGGGGTATGCCGAGTTCATTTCTGGTATCGAATTATTTTTATCGGCCGCCATTTTCAAAATGGCCGCCACTTCCGATTAAAATTAAACTTGGTCCGATTTTAATGAAAATTGGTATTAAAGGTAATTGGGGTATGCCGAGTTCATTTCTGGTATCGAATTATTTTTATCGGCAGCCATTTTCAAAATGGCCGCCACTTCCGGTAAAAATTGAACTTGCTCTGATTTTAACGGAAATTGATATCTAAGGGTTTTGAAGGATGGCGAATTGATGCGCGTTGTCGAAAATGTCGAAAAATTCAAAATGGCCGCCACTTCCGGTAAAAATTGAACTTGCTCCGATTTTAACAAAAATTGATATCTAAGGGTTTTAAAGGATGGCGAATTGATGCGCGTTGTCGAAAATGTCGAAAAATTCAAAATGGCCGCCACTTCCGGTAAAAATTGAACTTGCTCCGATTTTAAAGAAAATTGATATCTAAGGGTTTTGAAGGATGGCGAATTGATGCGCGTTGTCGAAAATGTCGAAAAATTCAAAATGGCCGCCACTTCCGGTAAAAATTGAACTTGCTCCGATTTTAACGAAAATTGATATCTAAGGGTTTTGAAGGATGGCGAATTGATGCGCGTTGTCGAAAATGTCGAAAAATTCAAAATGGCCGCCACTTCCGGTAAAAATTCAACTTGCTCCAATTTTGACGAAAATTGATATCTAGGGGTTTCGAATGATAACAAATTGAGGTGGTTGTTGAAAAATTCAAAATGGCCGCCATTTCCGGTAAAGATTTAACTTGTTCCGATTTTAACAAAAATTAATATCTAGGGGTTTTGAAGGATATTCAATTGAGAAGTGTTGTCGAAAATGTCGAAAAATTCAAAATGGCTGCCACTTTCGGAAAAATTCAACTTGTTCAGATTTAAACAAAAATTTTAATTCTAGCATTATAATGGATGGTGAACAGAAAAATGTGTTCAAAGAAGCCAGATATTACCAAAGAGGGGTACGTGAGGGGACATCTGTGACTCGCTTTGCGATCACAATTATACCTAGTTATTATTATTTTTCTCGGTATTCTGGATCGTGAACTTGTCCACCTCATTTTTTCGACATCTTTTAAGGTAGGAAGCTGAAACTTCATATATCAAGAGTATGGAATGGGAACTTGTGCTTTTTGTATTTTTCGTCGAAATCAAACGACCCCTTATAGGTCAAAAAAGGGCCTCAAAATGGCTCCTCGAAACCGAAGTTGAGTTTTACCTGGCATTTCTGATCCGGCAGGGGTAATACAAATTCCTTTATGGGGTAAGTGTAGACTTTCGATACCTTTCATTTAAAAAAAAAATTTTGAAAATCGGACTTACGGTTCTCAAAATTTTGCAAAAAATCGAAATTTAATTTTTTTGTCAAATTGAGTTATCTTTCTTGGAACAATATATTTTGTAAGTGTAGACTTTCGATACCTTTCATTTAAAAAAAAAATTTTGAAAATCGGACTTACCGTTTTCAAAATTTTGCAAAAAATCGAAAAAAAAATTTTTGTAAGATTGAGTTATCTTTCTTTGTACCATATATTTTGTGATATTAATGAAAAAAATTCTCAACTTTGTTATTTCTTAATGAAAATTGGTTTACAAGGTAATAGTGGTATGCCGAGTTCAATTTTGGAATCGAAATTTTTTTTTTGGGTGGCCATTTTAAAAATGGCCGCCATTTCCCGCCAAAATTAAACTTACTCCAATTTTAATGAAAATTGGTATATAAGGTAATTGTGGTATGACGAGTTGATTTTTGACGTCAAATTTTTTTTTATCGTTGGCCATTTTCAAAATGGCCGCCGTTTCCCGCCAAAATTAAACTTACTCCGATCTTGATGAAAATTGGTATATTAGGTATTCTCAAATGCCCAAACACATATTGACAAAGAGGGGTACGTGAGGGGACATGTATGTGACTCGCTTGCGATCACAATTAGAACTAGTTATATCTCCCAAACACTATGTTTGGGAGATATATTGTTTTTACTCTGTTTCTTATTATTATATCTCCCAAACACTATGTTTGGGAGATATATTGTTTTTACTCTGTTTCTTATTATTATTATTATTATTATTCTTTTTTTTTCTTCCGGACATGAACGTGTCCGGACCGGTTCTCAAAAACTACTGAATGGATCTTCATGAAACTTTGTATGTTGGTAGAGGGGGTCTCAAAGGTTGGAATGCAAAAATCAGAATTTTCAAAATGGCTGCCGTTTCCATGGAAACAATATAAGGTCATAATATAGGACATTGCGATATCTCGGTTACCTAGGCGCGCAGGGTTCTGAAATTTTGCAGGTTAATAGAGCAAAATGAGCTCTTTAATAATACGGAAAAAAAATTTGAAGCGATATTTACGGTTTTCGAGTTATTCACGAAAATGTGATTTTTCGGTCCCAAAAATGGGAAAATTGTCAAAATGCTAGGATTTCGACAAAATTTGGTATCTAGAGGTTTCAAATGATGGCGAGTTAGGTTGCAATGTCAAAATTTATGCAACAGTGACATAATGCATACGTTTGGGAGATATTTTTGTGTTGGGCATCCCCAACACAGTCAGCACTAGTTTATTATTATTATTATTCTTAGTATTCTTTAGTGTGAACTTGTCCGCTCGATTTAAAGAACATCTTTAAAGGTAGGAAGCTGAAACTTCATATATCAAGAGTATGGAGTGTGAAATTGTGTAATCAGGTTTTTTCGTCATAATCAAACGACCCCTTATAGGGTAAATAGGGGCCTGAAAATGGCTCCTCAAAATCAAAGTTGAATTTTTACTGGCATTTCCAAACCGGCTGGATTAGGGAAAATTCCTTTCACTATGTAGTAGGTATATATAAGAGGTATCATACAAAAAAAGAATTTTTAAAATCGGACCTACCGTTTTCAAAATTTTGCAAAAAAACGAAAAAAAGTTCTAAAGGGGAGATAATCCAAATTGAATTTTTGGAAAAATTTGAAACTTCATTATTTTTTAATGAAAATTTTTATTTAAGGTAATTGGGGTATGCCGAGTTTATTTTTGGTATCAAATTTTTTTTTTCGTCGGCCATTTTCAAAATGGCCGCCATTTCCGATTAAAATTAAACTTGGTCCGATTTTAAAGAAAATTGTTAATAAAGGTAATTGGGGTATGCCGAGTTCATTTCTGGTATCGAATTAATTTTATCGGCTGCCATTTTCAAAATGGCCGCCACTTCCGGTAAAAATTGAACTTGCTCTGATTTTAACGAAAATTGATATCTAAGGGTTTTGAAGGATGGCGAATTGATGCGCGTTGTCAAAAATGGTCGAAAAATTCAAAATGGCCGCCACTTCCGGTAAAAATTGAACTTGCTCAGATTTTAACGAAAATTGATATCTAAGGGTTTTGAAGGATGGCGAATTGATGCGCGTTGTCAAAAATGTCGAAAAATTCAAAATGGCCGCCACTTCTGGTAAAAATTGAACTTGCTCCGATTTTAACAAAAATTGATATCTAAGGGTTTTGAAGGATGGCGAATTGATGCGCGTTGTCGAAAATGTCGAAAAATTCAAAATGGCCGCCACTTCCGGTAAAAATTGAACTTGCTCCGATTTTAACAAAAATTGATATCTTAGGGTTTTGAAGGATGGCGAATTGATGCGCGTTGTCGAAAATGTTGAAAAATTCAAAATGGCCGCCACTTCCAGTAAAAATTGAACTTGCTCCGATTTTCACGAAAATTGATATCTTAAGGTTTTGAAGGATGGCGAATTGATAGGCGTTGTCAAAAATGTCGAAAAATTGAAAATGGCCGCCACTTCCGGTAAAAATTCAACTTGCTCCGATTTTGACGAAAATTGATATCTAAGGGTTTTGAAGGATGGCGAATTGTTGCGCGTTGTCGAAAATGTCGAAAAATTCAGAATGGCCGCCACTTCCGGTAAAAATTCAACTTGGTCCGATTTTAACGAAAATTGATATCTAACAAAAAAATATTATTGAATAAGCCGGATAATAACAAAGAGGGGTACGTGAGGGGACATTTGTGACTCGCTTTGCGATCACAATTATACCTAGTTATTATTATTATTTTTCTCGGTATTCTGGACCGTGAACTTGTCCACCTCATTTTTTCGACATCTTTTAAGGTAGGAAGCTGAATCTTCATATATCAAGAGTATGGAATGGGAGATTGTGCTTTTTGTATTTTTCGTCGAAATCAAACGACCCCTTATAGGTCAAAAAAGGGCCTCAAAATGGCTCCTCGAAACCGAAGTTGAATTTTTCCTGGCATTTCTGATCCTGCAGGGGTAGGAAAAATTCCTTTATAAGTTAAGTGCGGATATTAAATACCTTTCATTTAAAAAAAAAATTTTGAAAATCGGACTTACCGTTTTCAAAATTTTGCAAAAAATCGAAAATTATTTTTTTGGTAAGATTGAGTTATCTTCCTTTGTACAATATATTTTGTAATATTAATGAAAAAAATTCTCAACTTTGTTATTTCTTCATGAAAATTGGTTTACAAGGTAATAGTGGTATGCCGAGTTCATTTTTGGAATCGAATTTTTTTTTGGCGGCCATTTTCAAAATGGCGGCTAAAATGGCTGCCATTTTCCCGCCAAAATTTAAACTTGCTCCGATTTTGATGAAAATTGGTATATAAGGTAATAGTGGTATGTCGAGTTGATTTTTGAGATCAATTTTTTTTATTGTCGGCCATTTTCAAAATGGCCGCCGTTTCCCGCCAAAATTAAAGTTACTCCGATTTTGATGAAAATTGGTGTATAAGGTAATAGTGGTATGCCGAGTTGATTTTTGACATCAACATTTTTTTTATTGTTGGCCATTTTCAAAATGGCCGCCGTTTCCCGCCAAAATTAAACTTACTCCGATCTTGATGAAAATTGGTATATTAGGTATTCTCAAATGCCCAAACACATATTGACAAAGAGGGGTACGTGAGGGGACATGTATGTGACTCGCTTGCGATCACAATTAGAACTAGTTATTATTATTATTATTATTATTTTTCTCGGTATTCTGGATCGTGAACTTGTCCACCTCATTTTTTCGACATCTTTTAAGGTAGGAAGCTGAAAATTCATAAATCAAGAGTATGGAATGGGAGATTGTGCTTTTTGTATTTCTCGCCGAAATCGAACGACCCCATATAGGTAAAAAAAGGGCCTCAAAATGGCTCCTCGAAACCGAAGTTGAATTTTTCCTGGCATTTCTGATCCGGCAGGGGTAGGAAAAATTCCCTTATAGGTTAAGTGCGGATATACAATACCTTTCATTTAAAAAAAAAAATTTGAAAATCGGACTTACCGTTTTCAAAATTTTGCAAAAAATCGAAAATTATTTTTTTTGTAAGATTGAGTTATCTTTCTTTGTACCATATATTTTGTGATATTAATGAAAAATTCTCAACTTTGTTATTTCTTAATGAAAATTGGTTTACAAGGTAATAGTGGTATGCCGAGTTCAATTTTGGAATCGAAATTTTTATTTGGGCGGCCATTTTAAAAATGGCCGCCATTTCCCGCCAAAATTAAAATTACTCCGATTTTAATGAAAATTGGTATATAAGTTAATAGTGGTATGGCGAGTTGATTTTTGACATCAAAATTTTTTTATCGTCGGCCATTTTCAAAATGGCCGCCGTTTCCCGCCAAAATTAAAGTTATTCTGATTTTGATGAAAATTGGTTTACAAGGTAATAGTGGTATGCCGAGTTCAATTTTGGAAACGAAATTATTTTTTGGTCCGCCATTTTCAAAATGGCCGCCATTTCCCGCCAAAATTAAAATTACTCCGATTTTAATGAAAATTGGTATATAAGGTAATAGTGGTATGGCAAGTTGATTTTTGACATCAAAATTATTTTATCGTCAGCCATTTTCAAAATGGCCGCCGTTTCCCGCCAAAATTAAATTCACTCAGATTTTAACGAAAATTGGTATATAAGGTAATATATGTATGGTGAGTTGATTTGTGACATCGAAATATTTTTATTGTCGGCCATTTTAAGAATGGCCGCCGTTTCCCGCCAAAATTAAACTTACTCCTATTTTGATGAAAATTGGATAAATTAAGTTATCTCAAATGCCAAGAGACATTGACAAAGAGGGGTACGTGAGGGGACATTTTTGTGACTCGCTTGCGATCACAATTAGAACTAGTTATTATGTCCCCGAACACGAAGTGTCGGGGACATATTGTTTTTGCTCGGTTTCTTATTATTATTTTATTTTTTTATTATTATTATTATTCTTAGTATTCTTTAGTGTGAACTTGTCCGCTCGATTTAAAGAACATCTTTAAAGGTAGGAAGCTGAAACTTCATATATCAAGAGTATGGAGTGTGAAATTGTGTAATCAGGTTTTTTCGTCATAATCAAACGACCCCTTATAGGGTAAATAGGGGCCTGAAAATGGCTCCTCAAAATCAAAGTTGAATTTTTACTGGCATTTCCAAACCGGCTGGATTAGGGAAAATTCCTTTCACTATGTAGTAGGTATATATAAGAGGTATCATACAAAAAAAGAATTTTTAAAATCGGACCTACCGTTTTCAAAATTTTGCAAAAAAACGAAAAAAAGTTCTAAAGGGGAGATAATCCAAATTGAATTTTTGGAAAAATTTGAAACTTCATTATTTTTTAATGAAAATTTTTATTTAAGGTAATTGGGGTATGCCGAGTTTATTTTTGGTATCAAATTTTTTTTTTCGTCGGCCATTTTCAAAATGGCCGCCATTTCCGATTAAAATTAAACTTGGTCCGATTTTAAAGAAAATTGTTAATAAAGGTAATTGGGGTATGCCGAGTTCATTTCTGGTATCGAATTAATTTTATCGGCTGCCATTTTCAAAATGGCCGCCACTTCCGGTAAAAATTGAACTTGCTCTGATTTTAACGAAAATTGATATCTAAGGGTTTTGAAGGATGGCGAATTGATGCGCGTTGTCAAAAATGGTCGAAAAATTCAAAATGGCCGCCACTTCCGGTAAAAATTGAACTTGCTCAGATTTTAACGAAAATTGATATCTAAGGGTTTTGAAGGATGGCGAATTGATGCGCGTTGTCAAAAATGTCGAAAAATTCAAAATGGCCGCCACTTCTGGTAAAAATTGAACTTGCTCCGATTTTAACAAAAATTGATATCTAAGGGTTTTGAAGGATGGCGAATTGATGCGCGTTGTCGAAAATGTCGAAAAATTCAAAATGGCCGCCACTTCCGGTAAAAATTGAACTTGCTCCGATTTTAACAAAAATTGATATCTTAGGGTTTTGAAGGATGGCGAATTGATGCGCGTTGTCGAAAATGTTGAAAAATTCAAAATGGCCGCCACTTCCAGTAAAAATTGAACTTGCTCCGATTTTCACGAAAATTGATATCTTAAGGTTTTGAAGGATGGCGAATTGATGCGCGTTGTCGAAAATGTCGAAAAATTGAAAATGGCCGCCACTTCCGGTAAAAATTCAACTTGCTCCGATTTTGACGAAAATTGATATCTAAGGGTTTTGAAGGATGGCGAATTGTTGCGCGTTGTCGAAAATGTCGAAAAATTCAGAATGGCCGCCACTTCCGGTAAAAATTCAACTTGGTCCGATTTTAACGAAAATTGATATCTAACAAAAAAATATTATTGAATAAGCCGGATAATAACAAAGAGGGGTACGTGAGGGGACATTTGTGACTCGCTTTGCGATCACAATTATACCTAGTTATTATTATTATTTTTCTCGGTATTCTGGACCGTGAACTTGTCCACCTCATTTTTTCGACATCTTTTAAGGTAGGAAGCTGAATCTTCATATATCAAGAGTATGGAATGGGAGATTGTGCTTTTTGTATTTTTCGTCGAAATCAAACGACCCCTTATAGGTCAAAAAAGGGCCTCAAAATGGCTCCTCGAAACCGAAGTTGAATTTTCACCTGGCATTTCTGAGTCGACAGGGGTAGGAAAAATTCCTTTATAGGGTAAGTGTAGACTTTTAATACCTTTCATTTAAAAAAAGAATTTTGAAAATCGGACTTACGGTTTTTAAAATTTTGCAAAAAATCGAAATTTAATTTTTTTGTCAAATTGAGTTATCTTTCTTGGTACAAAATATTTTGTAATAGTAATGTTAAAATTCTCAACTTTGTTATTTCTTAATGAAAATCGGTTTACAAGGTAATATTGGTATGCCGAGTTCATTTTTGGTATCGAAAAAAAATTTTGGCGGCCATTTTCAAAATGGCGGCTAAAATGGCAGCCATTTTCCCGCCAAAATTTAAACTTGCTCCAATTTTTATGAAAATTGGTATATAAGGTAATAGTGTTATGGCGAGTTGATTTTTGTCATAAAAAATTTTTTTTCGTCGGCCATTTTGAAAATGGCCGCCATTTCCCGCCAAAATTTAAACTTGCTCCAATTTTTATGAAAATTGGTATATAAGGTAATAGTGGTATGGCGAGTTGATTTTTGACATTAAAAATTTTTCATCGTCGGCCATTTTCAAAATGGCCGCCGTTTCCCGCCAAAATTAAAATTACTCAGATTTTGATGAAAATTGGTATATAAGGTAATAGTGGTATGGCGAGTTGATTTTTGACATTAAAAATTTTTCATCGTCTGCGATTTTCAAAATGGCTGCTGTTTCCCCTCAAAATTAAAGTTAGTCAGATTTTGATGAAAATTGGTATTCAAGGTAATAGTGGTATGGCGAGTTGATTTTTGACATCAAATTTTTTTTCCTCGGCCATTTTCAAAATGGCCGCTGTTTCCCGCCAAAATTAAAGTTACTCCTATTTTTATGAAAACTGGTATATATGGTAATAATGGTATGGCGAGTTGATTTCTGACATTGAAATTTATTTATCGTCGGCAATTTTCAAAATGGCCGCCGTTTCCTGCAAAAATTTTATTTACTCCTATTTTGAAGAAAATTGGGTAAATTAAGTTATATCAAATGCCAAAAGACATATTGACAAAAAGGGGTACGTGAGGGGACATATATGTGACTCGCTTGCGATCACAATTAGAACTAGTTATTATTATTAAGTCGCCCAAAACAAAGTTTGGGAGACTTATTGTTTTTGCACCGTTTCTTATTATTATGTCCCCGAACACGAAGTGTCGGGGACATATTGTTTTTGCTCGGTTTCTTATTATTATTATTATTATTATTATTATTATTATTATTATTATTATGTCCCCGAACACGAAGTGTCGGGGACATATTGTTTTTGCTCGGTTTCTTATTATTATTATTATTATTATTATTATTATTATTATGTCCCCGAACACGAAGTGTCGGGGACATATTGTTTTTGCTCGGTTTCTTATTATTATGTCCCCGAACACGAAGTGTCGGGGACATATTGTTTTTGCTCGGTTTCTTATTATTATTATGTCTCCCAAACGAAAGTTTGGAGACATATTGTTTTTACTCCGTTTCTTATTATTATTATTATGTCTCCCAAACGAAAGTTTGGAGACATATTGTTTTTACTCCGTTTCTTATTAAGTCGCCCAAAACAAAGTTTGGGAGACTTATTGTTTTTGCACCGTTTCTTATTATTATTATTATTCTTATTATTATTCTTCTGATTCTTTATCGAGAATTTGTCCTCCCTAATACAAGAAAACGGTCCAAGGAAATTGAATAACACTTGTGAGATTGGATAGTGGGCCACTCAAAGTTGTGTAATGCACTTTTAAAATTTTCAAGATGGCCGCCGTTTCAAAATGGCGGCCATCGGAAAAAGTGGGCGGAAATTTTTTTTTCATCGGATCGTCTTGAAAATTGGTCATCTGGGTAAAGCAGGTATGCTGAGCTCAAATCTGCGACCGGATTCGGAATCCGACTTGCCGTTTCAAAATGGCGGCCATTTTACTACACCCGCCCCCCCTAAAAACTTCAACTTTGTCCGATTTCAACGAAATTTGATTTCTAGACTTATTTTGATGCACTGATTTGATTGGAACTCTATCCAAGGCGATTTTGGGCGACTTGTGTGTTGGCATCCCAACACAATTATACCTAGTTATTATTATTCTTTTTCTTCTTTCTCCGCCATGAACGTGTCCGGCACTTTTCTCGGAAATGCCTCGAAGGATTTGAACGAAACATTGTATAATGGTAGATGGGTTACTGGAGGAGTGCACAACCTTTTAAAAATTTTCAAAATGGCCACCGTTTCCGCGTTATTAGCGAAAGTTCATAAAATAGGACATTTCAATATCTCGGTAACCTAGGTGCGCAGGGTTCTGAAATTTTGTAGGGTAATAGAGCAAAAGGAGCTCATTAATATTACGAAAAAAAATTTCGGAGCGATATTTACGGTTTTCGAGTTATTCACGAAAATGTGATTTTTCGGGCCAAAATTGCAAAATTTGTCAATGTGCTTCGATTTCAATGAAATTTCATTTCTAGGGGTTTCAATGGATGACGAATTAAAATACAGTATCAAAAATGCGTTCGTTTGGGAGACATTTTTGTGTTGGGCATCCCCAACACAGTCAGTACTTGTTCTTTTTCTTCTTTCTCCGCCATGAACGTGTCCGGCACTTTTCTCTGAAATGCCTCGAAGGATTTGAACGAAACATTGTATAATGGTAGATGGGTTACTGGAGAAGTGCACAACCTTTTAAAAATTTTCAAAATGGCCGCCGTTTCCGCGTTATTAGCGAAAGTTCATAAAATAGGACATTTCAATATCTTGGTAACCTAGGTGCGCAGGGTTCTGAAATTTTGTAGGTTAATAGAGCAAAAGGAGCTAATTAATAATACGAAAAAAAAATTTGGAGCGATATTTACGGTTTTCGAGTTATTCACGAAAATGTGATTTTTCGGGCCCAAAAATGCAAAATTTGCCAATGTGCTTCGATTTCAATGAAATTTCATTTCTAGGGGTTTCAATGGATGACGAATTAGAATACAGTATCAAAAATGCGTTCGTTTGGGAGACATTTTTGTGTTGGGCATCCCCAACACAGTCAGTACTTGTTATTATTATGTCTCCCAAACGAAAGTTTGGAGACATATTGTTTTTACTCCGTTTCTTATTAAGTCGCCCAAAACAAAGTTTGGGAGACTTATTGTTTTTGCACCGTTTCTTATTATTATTAAGTCGCCCAAAACAAAGTTTGGGAGACTTATTGTTTTTGCACCGTTTCTTATTATTATTATTATTATTATTCTTATTATTATTATTCTTCTGATTCTTTATCGAGAATTTGTCCTCCCTAATACAAGAAAACAGTCCAAGGAAATTGAATAACACTTGTGAGATTGGATAGTGGGTCATTCAAAGTTGTGTAATGCACTTTTAAAATTTTCAAGATGGCCGCCGTTTCAAAATGGCGGCCATCGGAAAAAGTGGGCGGAAAATTTTTTTTCTTCGGATCGTCTTGAAAATTGGTCATCTGGGTAAAGCGGGTATGCTGAGCTCAAATCTGCGACCGGATTTGGAATCCGACTTACGGTTTCAAAATGGCGGCCATTTTACTACACCCGCCCCCCTAAAAACGTCAACTTTGTCCGATTTCAACGAAATTTAATTTCTAGACTTACTTTGATGCACTGATTTGAATGGAACTCTATCCAAGGCGATTTTGGGCGACTTGTGTGTTGGCATCCCAACACAATTATACCTAGTTATTATTCTTATTATTATTCTTCTGATTCTTTATCGAGAATTTGTCCTCCCTAATACAAGAAAACGGTCCAAGGAAATTGAATAACACTTGTGAGATTGGATAGTGGGCCACTCAAAGTTGTGTAATGCACTTTTAAAATTTTCAAGATGGCCGCCGTTTCAAAATGGCGGCCATCGGAAAAAGTGGGCGGAAAATTTTTTTTCATCGGATCGTCTTGAAAATTGGTCATCTGGGTAAAGCAGGTATGCTGAGCTCAAATCTGCGACCGGATTCGGAATCCGACTTGCCGTTTAAAAATGGCGGCCATTTTACTACACCCGCCCCCCCTAAAAACTTCAACTTTGTCCGATTTCAACGAAATTTGATTTCTAGACTTATTTTGATGCACTGATTTGATTGGAACTCTATCCAAGGCGATTTTGGGCGACTTGTGTGTTGGCATCCCAACACAATTATACCTAGTTATTATTATTCTTTTTCTTCTTTCTCCGCCATGAACGTGTCCGGCACTTTTCTCGGAAATGCCTCGAAGGATTTGAACGAAACATTGTATAATGGTAGATGGGTTACTGGAGGAGTGCACAACCTTTTAAAAATTTTCAAAATGGCCGCCGTTTCCGCGTTATTAGCGAAAGTTCATAAAATAGGACATTTCAATATCTCGGTAACCTAGGTGCGCAGGGTTCTGAAATTTTGTAGGTGAATAGAGCAAAATGAGTTCATTAATAATACGAAAAAAAATTTCGGAGCGATATGTACGGTTTTCGAGTTATTCACGAAAATGTGATTTTTCGGGCCCAAAAATGCAAAATTTGTCAATGTGCTTCGATTTCAATGAAATTTCATTTCTAGGGGTTTCAATGGATGACGAATTAGAATACAGTATCAAAAATGCGTTCGTTTGGGAGACATTTTTGTGTTGGGCATCCCCAACACAGTCAGTACTTGTTATTATTATTCTTTTTCTTAGTATTCTGTAGTGTGAACTTGTCCAATGTTTTTAAAGAACATCGTTTAAGGTAGGAGGCTGAAACTTCATATATCAAGAGTATGGAGTGTGAAATTATGCATCTGATTTTTTTGAATGAAATGGACGACCCCTTATAGGGTAAAAAAGGGCCTGAAAATGGCTCCTCGAAATCAAAGTTTTATTTTTAACGGCATTTATAAACCGGCCGGATTATTGAAAATATGTTTATATATAAAATAGGTACTTACAAGAGGTATCATTCAAAAAAAGAATTTTTTAAATCGGACTTACCGTTTTCAAAATTTTGCAAAAAAACGAAAAAAAGTTTTTAAAAGGGAGATAATCCAAATTGAATTTCGGGAAAATTTTTAAACTTAATTATTTTTAAATGAAAATTTGTATTTAAGGTAATTGGAGTATGCCGAGTTTATTTTTGGTAACAATTTTTTTTTATCGTCGGCCATTTTCAAAATGGCCGCCACTTCCGGTAAAAATTGAACTTGCTCTGATTTTAACGAAAATTGATATCTAAGGGTTTTGAAGGATGGCGAATTGATGCGCGTTGTCGAAAATGTCGAAAAATTCAAAATGGCCGCCACTTCCGGTAAAATTCAACTTGTTCCGATTTAAACGAAAATTTATATCTAGGGATTTTAAAGGATGGCAAATTGAGGCGTGAAGTCGAAAATGTCAAAAAATTCAAAATGGCCGCCACTTCCGGTTAAAAATCAACTTGCTCCGATTTTAACCAAAATTGATATCTAGGGGTTTTGAATGATAACGAATTGAGGCGCGTTGTCGAAAAATTCAAAATGGCCGCCACTTACGGTAAAGATTTAACTTGCTCCGATTTTAACGAAAATTTATATTTAGGGGTGTTGAAGGATGGCGAATTGATGCGCGTTGTCGAAAATGTCGAAAAATTCAAAATGGCCGCCACTTCCGGTAAAAATTCAACTTGCTCCGATTTTAACGAAAATTTATATTTAGGGGTGTTGAAGGATGGCCAATTGATGCGCGTTGTCGAAAATGTCGAAAAAATTCAAAATGGCCGCCACTTCCGGTTAAAAATCAACTTGCTCCGATTTTAACCAAAATTGATATCTAGGGGTTTTGAATGATAACGAATTGAGGCGCGTTGTCGAAAAATTCAAAATGGCCGCCACTTACGGTAAAGATTTAACTTGTTCCGATTTTAACAAAAATTGATATCTAGGGGTTTTGAAGGATAGTGAATTGAGACGTGTTGTCGAAAATGTCGAAAAATTCAAAATGGCTGCCACTTTTGGAAAAATTCAACTTGTTCAGATTTAAACGAAAATTGATATTTAAGCATTATAATGGATGGTGAACAGGAAAATGTGTTCAATGAAGCCAGATATTAACAAAGAGGGGTACGTGAGGGGACATATGTGACTCGCTTTGCGATCACAATTATACCTAGTTATTATTATTATTATTATTCTTTTTCTTAGTATTCTGTAGTGTGAACTTGTCCGATGTTTTTACAGAACATCGTTTAAGGTAGGAGGCTGAAACTTCATATATCAAGAGTATGGAGTGTGAAATTATGCATCTGATTTTTTTGAATGAAATGGACGACCCCTTATAGGGTAAAAAGGGGCCTGAAAATGGCTCCTCGAAATCAAAGTTTTATTTTTAACGGCATTTATAAACCGGCCGGATTATTGAAAATATGTTTATATATAAAATAGGTACTTACAAGAGGTATCATTCAAAAAAAGAATTTTTAAAATCGGACTTACCGTTTTCAAAATTTTGCAAAAAAACGAAAAAAAGTTTTTAAAAGGGAGATAATCCAAATTGAATTTCGGGAAAATTTTAAAACTTCATTATATTTAAATGAAAATTTGTATTTAAGGTAATTGGAGTATGCCGAGTTTATTTTTGGTATTAATTTTTTTTTATCGTCGGCCATTTTCAAAATGGCCGCCATTTCTGGAAAAAATTAAACTTGGTCCGATTTAAATGAAGATTGGTATTTAAGGTAATTGGGGTATGCCGAGTTCATTTCTGGTATCGAATTGTTTTTATCGGCCGCCATTTTCAAAATGGCCGCCACTTCCGGTAAAAATTGAACTTGCTCTGACTTTAACGGAAATTGATATCTAAGGGTTTTGAAGGATGGCGAATTGATGCGCGTTGTTGAAAATGTCGAAAAATTCAAAATGGCCGCCACTTCCGGTAAAAATTGAACTTACTCCGATTTTAACGAAAATTGATATCTAAGGGTTTTGAAGGATGGCAAATTGATGCGCGTTGTCGAAAATGTCGAAAAATTTAAAATGGCCGCCACTTCCGGTAAAAATTGAACTTGCTCCGATTTTAACGAAAATTGATATCTAAGGGTTTTGAAGGATGGCGAATTGATGCGCGTTGTCGAAAATGTCGAAAAATTCAAAATGGCCGCCACTTCCGGTAAAAATTGAACTTGCTCCGATTTTAACGAAAATTGATATCTAAGGGTTTTGAAGGATGGCGAATTGATGCGCGTTGTCGAAAATGTCGAAAAATTCAAAATGGACGCCACTTCCGGTAAAAAATTAAACTTGCTCCGATTTAAACGAAAATTGATATTTAAGCACTATAATGGATGGTGAACAGAAAAATGTGTTCAAAGAAGCCAGATATTAACAAAGAGGGGTACGTGAGGGGACATCTGTGACTCGCTTTGCGATCACAATTATACCTAGTTATTATTATTATTATTATTATTATTATTTTTCTCGGTATTCTGGACCGTGAACTTGTCCACCTCATTTTTTCGACATCTTTTAAGGTAGGAAGCTGAATCTTCATATATCAAGAGTATGGAATGGGAGATTGTGCTTTTTGTATTTATCGTCGAAATCGAACGACACCTTATAGGTCAAAAAAGGGCCTCAAAATGGCTCCTCGAAACCGAAGTTGAATTTTACCTGGCATTTCTGATCCGGCAGGGGTAGGTCAAATTCCTTTATGGGGTAAGTGTAGACTTTCAATACCTTTCATTTAAAAAAAAAATTTTGAAAATCGGACTTATGGTTTTCAAAATTTTGCAAAAAATCGAAATTTAATTTTTTTGTCATATTGAGTTATCTTTCTTTGTACTTTGTATTATGTAATAGTAATGTAAAAATTCTCAACTTTGTTATTTCTTATTGAAAATTGGTTTTCAAGGTAATAGTGGTATGCCAATTTCATTTTTGGTATCGAAATTTTTTTTTGGCGGCCATTTTCAAAATGGCGGCTAAAATTTCCCGCCAAAATTTAAACTTGCTCCGATTTTGATGAAAATTGGTATAACAGGTAATAGTGGTATGGCGAGATGATTTTTGACATTAAAATTTTTCTATCGTCGGCCATTTTCAAAATGGCTGCCTTTTCCCGCCAAAATTAAAGTTACTCCGATTTTGACGAAAATTGGTATATAAAGTAATAGTGGTATGGCGAGTTGATTTTTGACGCAATTTTTTTTATTGTCGGCCATTTTTAAAATGGCCGCCGTTTCCCGCCAAAATTAAACTTACTCCGATCTTGATGAAAATTGGTATATTAGGTATTCTCAAATGCCCAAACACATATTGACAAAGAGGGGTACGTGAGGGGACATGTATGTGACTCGCTTGCGATCACAATTAGAACTAGTTATTATTATTTTTCTCGGTATTCTGGACCGTGAACTTGTCCACCTCATTTTTTCGACATCTTTTAAGGTAGGAAGCTGAATCTTCATATATCAAGAGTATGGAATGGGAGATTGTGCTTTTTGTATTTATCGTCGAAATCGAACGACACCTTATAGGTCAAAAAAGGGCCTCAAAATGGCTCCTCGAAACCGAAGTTGAATTTTACCTGGCATTTCTGATCCGGCAGGGGTAGGTCAAATTCCTTTATGGGGTAAGTGTAGACTTTCAATACCTTTCATTTAAAAAAAAAATTTTGAAAATCGGACTTATGGTTTTCAAAATTTTGCAAAAAATCGAAATTTAATTTTTTTGTCATATTGAGTTATCTTTCTTTGTACTTTGTATTATGTAATAGTAATGTAAAAATTCTCAACTTTGTTATTTCTTATTGAAAATTGGTTTTCAAGGTAATAGTGGTATGCCAATTTCATTTTTGGTATCGAAATTTTTTTTTGGCGGCCATTTTCAAAATGGCGGCTAAAATTTCCAGCCAAAATTTAAACTTGCTCCGATTTTGATGAAAATTGGTATAACAGGTAATAGTGGTATGGCGAGATGATTTTTGACATTAAAATTTTTCTATCGTCGGCCATTTTCAAAATGGCTGCCTTTTCCCGCCAAAATTAAAGTTACTCCGATTTTGACGAAAATTGGTATATAAAGTAATAGTGGTATGGCGAGTAGATTTTTGACGCAATTTTTTTTATTGTCGGCCATTTTTAAAATGGCCGCCGTTTCCCGCCAAAATTAAACTTACTCCGATCTTGATGAAAATTGGTATATTAGGTATTCTCAAATGCCCAAACACATATTGACAAAGAGGGGTACGTGAGGGGACATGTATGTGACTCGCTTGCGATCACAATTAGAACTAGTTATTATTATTATTATTATGTCCCCGAACACGAAGTGTCGGAGACATATTGTTTTTGCTCGGTTTCTTATTATGTCCCCGAACACGAAGTGTCGGGGACATATTGTTTTTGCTCGGTTTCTTATTATTATTATTATTATTATTTTTCTTAGTATTCTATAGTGTGAACTTGTCCCACCAATTTAAAGAACATCTTTGAAGTAAGGAAGCTGAAACTTCATATATCAAGAGTATGGAGTGTGAAATTGTGTAATCAGGTTTTTTTGCCAAAATCAAACGACCCCTTATAGGGTAAACAGGGGCCTAAAAATGGCTCCTCGAAATCAAAGTTTTATTTTAAGCGGCATTCGTAAACCGGCGGGAACATTAAAAATCTGTATATATATAAAATAGGTACTTACAAGAGGTATCATTCAAAAAAAGAATTTTGAAAATCGGACTTACGGTTTTCAAAATTTTGCAAAAAAACGAAAAAAGAAATTTAAAAGGGAGATAATCCTAATTGTATTTTGGGAAATTTTTTCAAATTTATTATTTTGAAATGAAAATTTGTATTTAAGGTAATTGGGGTATGCCGAGTTCATTTCTGGTATCAGAATTTTTTTTCGGCCGACATTTTCAAAATGGCCGCCACTTAAATGGATTATGGGGAAAAAATTAAACTTTATTATTTTTAAATGAAAATTTGTATTTAAGGTAATTGGGGTATGCCGAGTTCATTTCTTATATGAAAAAAAAATTATCGGCCGCTATTTTCAAAATGGCCGCCACTTCCGGTAAAAATTGAATTTGCTCCGATTTTAACGAAAATTGATATCTAGGGGTTTTAAAGTATGGCGAATTGAGGCGTGAAGTCAAAAATGTTGAAAAATTCAAAATGGCCGCCACTTCCGGTAAAAATTGAACTTGCTTAGATTTTAATGAAAATTGATATCTGGGGGTTTTAAAGAATATCGAATTGAGGCGTGAAGTCGAAAATGTTGAAAAATTCAAAATGGCCGCCACTTCCGGTAAAAATTCAACTTGCTCCGATTTTAACGATAATTGATATCTAGGGGTTTTAAAGGATGGCGAATTGAGGCGTGAAGTCGAAAATGTCAAAAAATTCAAAATGGCCACCACTTCCGGTCAAAAATAAACTTGCTCCGATTTTTACGAAAATTGATATCTAGAGGTTTTAAAGGATGGTCAATTGAGGCGTGAAGTCGAAAAAGTGGAAAAATTCAAAATGGCCGCCACTTCCGGTAAAAATTGAACTTGGTCCGATTTTAACGAAAATTGATATCTAAGCTTTATAATGGATGGCAAACAAAAAAATATTCTTGAATAAGCCGGATATTAACAAAGAGGGGTACGTGAGGGGACATTTGTGACTCGCTTTGCGATCACAGTTATACCTAGTTATTATTATTATTATTTTTCTCGGTATTCTGGATCGTGAACTTGTCCACCTCATTTTTTCGACATCTTTTAAGGTAGGAAGCTGAAAATTCATAAATCAAGAGTATGGAATGGGAGATTGTGCTTTTTGTATTTTTCGCCGAAATCGAACGACCCCATATAGGTAAAAAAAGGGCCTCAAAATGGCTCCTCGAAACCGAAGTTGAATTTTTCCTGGCATTTCTGATCCGGCAGGGGTAGGAAAAATTCCCTTATAGGTTAAGTGCGGATGTACAATACCTATCATTTAAAAAAAAAAATTTGAAAATCGGACTTACCGTTTTCAAAATTTTGCAAAAAATCGAAAATTATTTTTTTTGTAAGATTGAGTTATCTTTCTTTGTACCATATATTTTGTGATATTAATGAAAAAAATTCTCAACTTTGTTATTTCTTAATGAAAATTGGTTTACAAGGTAATAGTGGTATGCCGAGTTCAATTTTGGAATCGAAATTTTTTTTTGGGCGGCCATTTTAAAAATGGCCGCCATTTCCCGCCAAAATTAAAATTACTCTGATTTTAATGAAAATTGGTATATAAGGTAATAGTGGTATGGCGAGTTGATTTTTGACATCAAAATTTTTTTATTGTCGGCCATTTTCAAAATGGCCGCCGTTTCCCGCCAAAATTAAAGTTATTCTGATTTTGATGAAAATTGGTTAACAAGGTAATAGTGGTATGCCGAGTTCAATTTTGGAATCGAAATTTTTTTTTGGGCCGCCATTTTCAAAATGGCCGCCATTTCCCGCCAAAATTACTCCGATTTTAATGAAAATTGGTATTTAAGGTAAAAGTGGTATGGCAAGTTGATTTTTGACATCAAAATTTTTTTTATCGTCGGCCATTTTCAAAATGGCCGCCGTTTCCCGCCAAAATTAAATTCACTCAGATTTTAACGAAAATTGGTATATAAGGTAATAGTTGTATGGCGAGTTGATTTTTGACATCAAAATTTTTTTTATCGTCGGCCATTTTCAAAATGGCCGCCGTTTCCCACCAAAATTAAATTCACTCAGATTTTAACGAAAATTGGTATATAAGGTAATAGTTGTATGGCGAGTTGATTTTTGACATCGAAATATTTTATTGTCGGCCATTTTCAAAATGGCCGCCGTTTCCCGCCAAAATTAAACTTACTCCTATTTTGATGAAAATTGGATAAATTAAGTTATCTCAAATGCCAAGAGACATTGACAAAGAGGGGTACGTGAGGGGACATTTTTGTGACTCGCTTGCGATCACAATTAGAACTAGTTATTATTCTTCTGATTCTTTATCGTAAAGTTGTCCTCCCTAATACAAGAAAATGGATCAAGGAAATCGAATAGCACTTGTTGGATTGGATAGTGGGTCACTCAAAGGCGTGTAATCAAGTTTTGAAATTTTCAAGATGGCCGCCGTTTCAAAATGGCGGCCGTCGGAAAAAGTGGGCGGAAATTTTTTTTTCATCGGATCGTCTTGAAAATTGGTTATCTGGGTAAAGCGGGTATGCTGATTTCAAATCTGCGACCGGATTTAAAATCCGACTTCCGGTTTCAAAATGGCGGCCATTTTACTACACTCGCCCCCCTTAAAAATGTGAACTTTGTCCGATTTCAATGAAATTTGATTTCTATACATATTTTATTGTACTGAATGGGAAGAAAAATTATCCAAGGCGATTTTGGGCGACTTGTGTGTTGGCATCCCAACACAAATTATAGCTAGTTATTCTTCTGATTCTTTATCGTAAAGTTGTCCTCCCTAATACAAGAAAACGGTTCAAGGAAATTGAATAACACTTGTTGGATTGGATAGTGGGTCACTCAAAGGCGTGTAATCAAGTTTTGAAAATTTCAAGATGGCCGCCGTTTCAAAATGGCGGCCGTCGAAAAAAGTGGGCGGAAATTTTTTTTTCATCGGATCGTCTTGAAAATTGGTAACCTGGGTAAAGCGGGTATGCTGAATTCAAATCTGCGACCAGATTTGAAATCCGACTTCCGGTTTCAAAATGGCGGCCATTTTACTACACCCGCCCCCCTTAAAAATGTGAACTTTTTCCGATTTCAATGAAATTTGATTTCTATACATATTTTATTGTACTGAATGGGAAGAAAAAGTATCCAAGGCGATTTTGGGCGACTTGTGTGTTGGCATCCCAACACAAATTATAGCTAGTTATTATGTCTCCCAAACAAAGTTTTGGGAGACATATTGCTTTTGTACGGTTTCTTATTATTATGTCCCCGAACACGAAGTGTCGGGGACATATTGTTTTTGCTCGGTTTCTTATTATTATTATTATGTCCCCGAACACGAAGTGTCGGGGACATATTGTTTTTGCTCGGTTTCTTATTATTATTATTATTATTATTATTATTATTATTATTATTATTTTTCTCGGTATTCTGGACCGTGAACTTGTCCACCTCATTTTTTCGACATCTTTTAAGGTAGGAAGCTGAATCTTCATATATCAAGAGTATGGAATGGGAGATTGTGCTTTTTGTATTTTTCGTCGAAATCGAACGACCCCTTATAGGAAAAAAAAGGGCCTCAAAATGGCTCCTCGAAACCGAAGTTGAATTTTTATCTGGCATTTCTGATCCGGCAGGGGAAGGGAAAATTCCTTTATAGGGTAAGTGTAGACTTTTAATACCTTTCATTTAAAAAAAGAATTTTGAAAATCGGACTTACGGTTTTCAAGATTTTGCAAAAAATCGAAATTTAATTTTTTTGTCAAATTGAGTTATCTTTCTTGGTACAATATATTTTGTAATAGTAATGTAAAAATTCTAAACTTTGTTATTTCTTAATGAAAATCGGTTTCCAAGGTAATAGTGTTATGCCGAGTTCATTTTTGGTATCGAAAAAATTTTTGGCGGCCATTTTCAAAATGGCGGCTAAAATGGCCGCCATTTTCCCGCCAAAATTTTAACTTGCTCCGATTTTGATGAAAATTGGTATATAAGGTAATAGTGGTATGGCGAGATGATTTTTGACATCACAATTTTTTTATCATCGGCCATTTTCAAAATGGCCGCCATTTCCCGCCAAAATTAAAGTTACTCCGATTCTGACGAAAATTGGTATATAAGGTAATAGTGGTATGGCGAGATGATTTTTGACATCGAAATTTTTTCATTATCGGCCATTTTCAAAATGGCCGCCGTTTCCCGCCAAAATCAAAGTTACTCCAATCTTGATGAAAATTGGTATATAAGGTAATAGTGGTATGGCGAGTTTATTTTTGACATCAATTTTTTTTTTATCGTCGGCCATTTTCAAAATGGCCACCGTTTCCCGCAAAAATTAAAGTTTCACCAATTTTTATGAAAATTGGTATTTGAGGTAATTGTGGTATGGCGAGTTGATTTTTGACATCAAAATTTTTTCATTGTCGGCCATTTTCAAAATGGCCGCCGTTTCCCGCCAAAATTAAACTTACTCCTACTTAGATGAAAATTGGATATATAAAGTTATCTCAAATGCCAAGAGACATTGACAAAGAGGGGTACGTGAGGGGACATTTTTGTGACTCGCTTGCGATCACAATTAGAACTAGTTATTAAGTCGCCCAAAACAAAGTTTGGGAGACTTATTGTTTTTGCACCGTTTCTTATTATTATTATTATTATTCTTTTCCTTACCTTAATCATGAACTTGTCCGCCACATTTTTTGAAAATGCTTTGACCAATCAAGATAAAACCTGCTGAGATGGGTGGAGGGTCACTCAGAGGTGTGCAATCCACTTTTGAAATTTTCAAGATGGCCGCCATTTTCAAAATGGCCGCCGTTTAAGATTTTTGGGCCCCTCTCAGATCTCGGAGATGGGTGGATGGATTTTAATGAAAATTGGTACACTGGTAGAGTGATCGTTCCTGAGCAACATGCCGAAAAAAAATTTACGCGAACATCGCCATTTTAAAATGGCGGCCGTTTTACCACACCCGCCCCCCAAAAACGTCAACTTTGTCCGATTTCAACGAAATTTGATTTCTAGACTTATTTTGATGCACTGATTTGAATGGAATACTATCCAAGGCGATTTTGGGCGACTTATGTGTTGGCATCCCAACACAATCAGCACTAGTTATATCTCCCAAACACTATGTTTGGGAGATATATTGTTTTTACTCTGTTTCTTATTATTATTATTATTATTATTCTTTTTTTTTCTTCTTCCGACCATGAACGTGTCTCCACCACATCTCATAAAACTACTGAATGGATCTTTCTGAAATTTTGTATGGTGGTAGAATAAGTCTCAGAGGTGTGCATGCAATTTTCGAAATTTTCAAAATGGCCACCGTTTCCATGGAAACAGGGAAAGGTCATAATATAGGACATTGCGATATCTCGGTTACCTAGGTGCGCAGGGTTCTGAAATTTTGTAGGAGAGAAGAGCAAAAGGAGCTCTTTAATAATATGAAAAAAAAAATTGAAGCGATATTTACGGTTTTCGAGTTATTCACGAAAATACGATTTTCGGGCCCCAAAATGGGAAAACTGTCAAAATGCTACGATTTCGACAAAATTTGGTATATAGGGGTTTCAAATGACGACGATTTAGAATGCAATGTCAAAGTTTATGCAAGAGTGACAATATGCGTACGTTTGGGAGATATTTTTGTGTTGGGCATCCCCAACACAGTCAGCACTAGTTATTATTATTCTTTTTCTTAGTATTCTGTAGTGTGAACTTGTCCAATGTTTTTAAAGAACATCGTTTAAGGTAGGAAGCTGAAACTTCATATATCAAGAGTATGGAGTGTGAAATTATGCATCTGATTTTTTTGAATGAAATGGACGACCCATTATAGGGTAAAAAGGGGCCTGAAAATGGCTCCTCGAAATCAAAGTTTTATTTTTAACGGCATTTATAAACCGGCGGGATTATTGAAAATATGTTTATATATAAAATAGGTACTTACAAGAGGTATCATTCAAAAAAAGAATTTTAAAAATCGGACTTACCGTTTTCAAAATTTTGCAAAAAAACGAAAAAAAGTTTTTAAAAGGGAGATAATCCAAATTGAATTTTGGGAAAATTTTTAAACTTCATTATTTTTAAATGAAAATTTGTATTTAAGGTAATTGGAGTATGCCGAGTTTTTTTTTGGTATAATTTTTTTTTTATCGTCGGCCATTTTCAAAATGGCCGCCATTTCTGGTAAAAATTTAACTTGGTCCGATTTTAATGAAGATTTGTATTTAAGGTAATTGGGGTATGCCGAGTTCATTTCTGGTATCGAATTGTTTTTATCGGCCGCCATTTTCAAAATGGCCGCCACTTCCGGTAAAATTGAACTTGCTCTTATTTTAACGAAAATTGATATCTAAGGGTTTTGAAGGATGGCGAATTGATGCGCGTTGTCGAAAATGTCGAAAAATTCAAAATGGCCGCCACTTCCGGTAAAAATTTAACTTGCTCCGATTTTAACGAAAATTTATATTTAGGGGTGTTGAAGGATGGCGAATTGATGCGCGTTGTCGAAAATGTCGAAAAATTCAAAATGGCCGCCACTTCCGGTAAAAAATCAACTTGCTCCGATTTTAACGAAAATTGATATCTAAGGGTTTTGAAGGATGGCGATTTGATGCGCGATGTCGAAAAATTCAAAATGGTCGCCACTTCCGGTAAAAATTCAACTTGCTCCGATTTTAACGAAAATTGATATCTAGGGGTTTTGAAGTATGGCAAATTGAGGCGGGTGTTCGAAAATGTTGAAAAATTCAAAATGGCCGCCACTTCCGGTAAAAACTCAATTGCTCGAAATTTAATGAAAATTGATATTTAGGGGTTTTGAAGGATAGCGAATTGAGATGCGTTGTAGAAAATGTCGAAAAATTCAAAATGTGTTTCGATTTTAAGAAAATTTATATTTGGATTTTTAAGGATGTGCAATGGAGGCACGAAACCGAAATTGTCGAAAAATTCAAAAGGACAGCTATTTCAAAAAAAAAAAAAAAAAAAAAAAACAAACTTGTTCCGATTTTATTGAAATTTGATTTGGAAGATTTTGAGACTTCAAAGGATTAAATGTACCACAGAATGAACTTAATTATGCAGCAGTTGCTCAGATGGGAAGTAACAGTGATATCAATATAGACGGTAATAGTTATATATTTATGTATGGAATTTTGTACATTTGATTTGCTTATATTTATCTATGTTTTCATGCATGCAAGTGTGTGTATATATGTGTGTTGGTGCCAATTGAAGAAGTGACAAAATAAACTATGGCTCTATATTATGTACTCATAGATTAATTAATTACCCATATGTGTCTTTAAACACATGTATTTGCTTTATTCTGTCCATCTTCATGATATGAAGTTTGTACTTTTCCATATCAACTTGTTATTTTGGCAAATCTTTTTCTAGAAAATCTCAGCATATTGAGATTGAAAAGAACAAACTTAGAATGACCTGTCTATATCATGAACTTGACAGACTACAATTCATGATGTGGATCCTTCCCGAGGTAGGCACTGAGAGCAGCCATTGTGTGTATAGTCTGCATGATGTGTGCTTAATTTGAATGTTTTTGGAATGAATCTGTGCAAGTGTATGAATGCTGTTATATTCTACATAATTATTTTTTATTATTGCACTTTTAAAAATTACAACTGCACACTTGCTTAACACCAATGGGCCTGGCGAAAAGGTCATGCAATATTTAAATTTATTGTTCACATTTTTCAAACTTTTAAAATTCTTTCTACTCAATTTATTGTCATTATTATAGGGATAAATGTTTAGAATACCAATAACTTATATTCATACCAGATACATATCTATGAATAGTATGTGGGGTAAAAATTTGTCATGATTTACTTTTCTACTTGTCATGGTTCACCCTAACCAATTTTTGTGTTTAAGTATCTACTTACAAACTTGCCAGTAAGTATAATCATTTGTATCATGACAAATCACAATTTAGGCCTTAATTAAAAATTTGTTTGTTTCCCCATTCTCCGACAGACGCAAATTTTGCCGCCGACTCAAAAAAAAATTTGGTCCAGGTTCGGGTTTTAAATTTTTTAGTAAAACCGGAAGTGTGCTTCAGATTGTTCTCCCCTGAATAATTCGAATAATTGGACAAGAAATATATTACTATATCGTCTTCCAGTTAGAGTTTACTCAGAACTTAGTGTTTATACTCCGTGAAAAATATTATATCCCCTGAAATATCGTTCTTTCAGAGTTCTTTTGAATATTAAGGTGTAAATATTGACCCAAATAGATAACATGTATAAACTTTGCTTCCTATAGACTCTTCAGTTCCAAAAAAAAAAGAAGCTTCTATTTTGTAGAAGCAATAAGTCTATTTTGTTGTTAAACAAATAGGATGAAGTTTAAAAAGTTCAAGTTTCTGACACATCTGAGATCTCCCTGGGCATCTCTTCTGTTGTTGTTTCTGCAAAATTTACATTAGTCCAAGATTGCTCTGACATCCTCGGCATTTTCCAGCAAGCTGATGCCGTGGGTCCCATGGCACCAGCTTGCTGGAAAAATGCCGAGGACGTCAGAGCAATCTCGGACTTAATTTACATAAATTTACTATTATTAATCGTAGGCTTTTGATATTTTCAGATTCAGCAATAACAAAATTATGTCAAATATTCAGACCTGTCAAATGTCACGCAACTCGTGTAAGACTCACGCATCTAGTCGCCAATTAGGCGGCAAACTTCTTTGATATTTCAATTTTTCGTTGAATCTCACGCATGAAGCTCATAAAAACTTGACAGCCCTGAATATTAGGCCTAAAAATTTCATACCAGAATTATATAAAATTGCTTGAATTGTTCCCATCCAGCATACATTTCTCTGCAAAGAATATGTTTCTTTAGGATAAGAGGAACTGGCCAAGTTCTTTGCAGCTTTGACAATTTATTTTATAATTCTAAAAAAAGTTTCAGCCACCAACTTCAGGGTTAGCATGTATTATTTACATTTGCTAGTTTTTATTATATATTAAACAAAATCTCAAAAGAATTTTCAAACCTTACACCATATTACACTATACATCTAATATGGAATAGGCATTGCCTAAATGCGAGCATAGCTAAAAGGGACTACGTTTTTTGTTCTAAATGTTGTCATTCAGGGCCATCGCTATCACTTAATTTCCAATATTTCCATTTGCTTATTTTGGGGCGAGATGGTATGGGGCGATTAAGCTTCGAGACACGTTAGTTTCGTACGTGCATATAACCAAGACGAAACGAGCAGCTTATGTGTATTTATTATTTTAAAAATATTATTTTCTTGTAAAAAGCGCAATTTATTATTTTTTTAAGCATTATTTCTCTTCTTATAAATTATTTTAACATTCACTCCGGTCCTGTAAAAATAATAACCCTTTCCGGACCATAAAAAATCTAAATCAGCATTAGCAAATTTCTCGCGGAAAATTTTTTTAAGCATTATTTCTCTTCTTATAAATTATTTTAACATTCACTCCGGTCCTGTAAAAATAATAACCCTTTCCGGACCATAAAAAATCTAAATCAGCATTAGCAAATTTCTCGCGGAAACAAATACCGTAGAGCTCTCCGCTTGCGAGCTATGCTCGCTATTATTATACCTCACACATCGAAGTTGCGAAGGGTATATTGTTTTATACCCCATGCAACAAAGTTGCGAAGGGTATAATGTTTTTTACTGGTCCGTCCATCCGTCTGTCGGTGATCAAAATTTTCATAACAGGTAATTCAGCTATTATTAATCGTAGGCTTTTGATATTTTGTATGTATCTTTAGGTAGGTGTCCCATATGGAGGGATTTCTTTTCAGGTCTGTCAATCATCTACTTCGTGCCGACTTAGTCTTTTTTCACTAGATTTTTAGGGCTAAAAATTTTCGTAACAATATTCTCAGGAACTTTTAATTGAAGTTATTTGATATTTGGTATTTAGCTTCAGGTAGGTGTCTTATATGATGGGATTGGTTTTCAGGTCTGTCGATCATCTACTTCCTGTTTAACGAGCTGATTTAAACTTTTTATGTCTCCTGCAATGTGTTGCAGAAGGGACATATAGGGGTTACTTTGGTACCATCTGTCGTCTTGCATCGTCGTCCTGCGTCCTGCAGCGTCACAAAAATATTTGTAACAGTTTCTCATGGCAACTACATGCCACAGCCTCTTGATATTCCAGGCATGTAGCTTCATCCCATAGTACTATATGGTGTAAAGCAAATTTATGCCCAAAACATCACAACTTCCAGTTTACCAAATACTTAAGATTTTTATGTATTATAACCATATATATGCAAAATTTCCGTCACAGTTTCCCCGGCAACTACATGCCACAGCTTTTGATATTTGGTATGTAGCTTTATCACATAGTACTATAAGGTGTAAAGCAATTTTATGCCCGAAAAATAACTACTTCTTGTGTGACCAATGCTTAACGTTTTTTTTATACATGTATAATGAACATATATGCAAAATTGCCACAACCTCTTGATATTTGGTATGTAGCTTCATCCCATAGTAGTATAAGGTGTAAAGCAATTTTATGCCCGAAGCTTTGTTACTTCCTGTTTGACGAATACTTAAGGTTTTTAAACATGTAAATAAATACAAATTTCTGTCACACTTTTTGGGGCAACTACATGCAGCACACTTTTGATACTTTGCATGCAGCTTCAACCTATAGTGCTTTATGGTGTACAGCATTTATATGCCCATAACTCATCTACTTTCTGGTTAACAAGAAAACATAGATGCGCAGGCTACATATGCCTTCCATGGAAGGCTCCATCTAGTTTCACTAAATTTTTTTTGGGGGGGTTGAAAATTTTCGTGACAAGTTTGTCAGCAACTATTAATCATAGAATTTTGATATTATGTGCGTAGCTTCAGATAGAAATCTCATATGGTGAGATTCATTTTCAGGTCTATCACTCATTTATATCCTGTTTAACGAGCAGACTTGAAAAGACAACAATTATGACTTTTTTATTCCTAACTCGAAATAGATAATCTCTGTTCGTAATGTGGACGCGTGGGGTATGTGAGCGTGCTCACTAAGGTTCTTTCATTTTAAAATTGTTGTAATACCCTGAACATATGGTTGAAAAATCTGCCACTTTTAAATTAATACAATGTATTTCTTTGTGGTAACGTTTAAACAATTTATTGTATACATGTATAGCAAAACATTTAAAGCTGTACGACAGTAGTCATGATTAACACTCAAAATGAGTCGACTCCTAACCAGAAGATCATAAGGAGGAAACAGTGTGTAATACTACATACACTTAGTTGGAAATGAACAGCAAATTAGCATATAACTATATCAAAAATGTAAATTAAGAAATTGTATGACAGGCCACTGTAATTTCATGTATTTTTATCCTCACCCATTTATGACAGCTCTCAGACTTTCAGAAACACATACATATGAAAATAACACTATATAAGCAGAACTGCAGGCACAGTAGAGCAGATTGTGATATACATGTATGTACAAAAAAATCTTTCATGAGTTATACTTCCTGCATTAGACCAGCGCATAACAGCTTGCGTACATAAAGCTGTAAGCTCATTTTTTGTTCTTTCAACCAACTCTTTAACTCGTATATTGAAATGGCTTTAAAAATTTTGTTTGGGTCATACTACAAAATGTATGTAAGTTACCCAGAAGGGATGTACTGCTTGTATGAGTTGCCAGCCAGGTTGTAATGTTGACTACACTTCAGGACTTTGAGTACCTGTGTACATGGTGTAGGACAGTCCAAGGAAGAACTTATTTCCAATTTCAAAAAAAAGCCTACCTACCTACCCAACTTGAAAAATGTGGGTAGGGGAGTGGGGAAATAAAAAAATATAATTGTGGCCTTATATTTTTATTGTTATGGTTTATTCATTCAAATTTCCATTTTTTTCAGCTTTGAAGATCAAGATAAAAGAATTTTGTTATTTTTTCCTCCTTATGCTTAGTTACTTCTAGGCTAGTATAGTAATTTTTAAAAACATGTTACCATAAAGACTTTCACTGACTATATACTGTAAAATATTATTCTCTAAATATTTTAATTGAGTTCTCTAATATGTAATTCTTCAAAACACACCCTTTTGTTTGTGAAAGATTTTCAATATCATTAAATATCATGAACTGGTAGTAAAAAAGTTAGCTTTCATTTCATATAGATATGTAATTTCTGTTTTCTTTATGATTACAGAAAGTAAAAAATGGGAAGAAAGAAGAATTCACGTGCAGCAAGAGAAAAAGACAAGTTAAGAAAACAGAAACAAAGACAGGAGGTACTTTCAACCAACTCTTTAACTCGTATATTGAAATGGCTTTATTATGAATAACCCAAGTTCAACAATTTTTAATATTTTTAGTAAATATCTATATCCCAGATTTATGAAAAAAAAAGATATTTTATCATGTCATCATACATGTAACCATATTTGTATTGTATAAACACTTTTAGATTTTCATAAAAGGCAATTTCTAAATGTTTATTTTCTAAATATGTTTGCACTTTTGTTAAAAAAGACTAACCTAATTTATAAAGAAGCAAAGGTGTACCAAAGGGGTAATCAGTATCATAAAACCGTGAAGACAAAGACAAAACCGGCAGACAAAAAATCATCACAACAAAACAAACCACATAACAACATAAAACACACACACATAACAACAAAACCGGAATCAGCAACGCGAACTCAAGTCGAAACGAGAGTGAAATATAAGAAATAATTAACTGTTTAGTAACTTATACAATGTCTTTTAATATTTTTTCAGTTAGCACAATCCTTTGTGTTCAACCCTATCACCAATTCCTGGAGGAATGAGCTAGTCCAGAGGTTAGCTATACCATTTCCATTAAACATGTTACCTGATGATCAAATTGTGAATGTTCCTTTAACACCAGTTTCAGCATGTCGGCATATCATTGGCGATGGTAACTGTCTATTTAGAGCCATTTCGTTTTCGTTATTTGGAAAGGAAATGCACCATATGTATGTTAGGCAAATGATATGTAACTTCATGATACAAAACTCTGATGATATTGTCAGATACTTGCCTTCAACATCAGACAGGAATGTACATGAATACCTGAGAACAACTAACATGCAGTGTGAAGGTACTTGGGGAACTGATATTGAGATGATGGTAGCATCAATTGTTTTTGGTGTAAACATTTTTGTATACTCAAAAACAGGAGTTCATTGGACTTGGATAAAACATTCGCCTGTTAATATTGCAAATCAATTTGGCATATATCTATATCATAAAGATGCAAACCATTTTGATGTTGTAATAGCTACAGAGACTACAGAGGTACCATCAAATTATCCTGGTAGATTCTACTATTTACATGAAGGCCCTGGACAATATAAAACTAATCCTATTGCCCAAAAGAGACAGAGAGAACATAGAAGAAACTACATGAACAAGAGGTATAAACTTGATGATGAATTTAAAACATCTCACAAAAAGAAGCAATCAGAGAGGTACTCCCAAGATGTCAGCTGGAAAAATTCTTTTTTGAATAATAAACGCAACAAGTATGCTACAGATAGTTTACATCGTTCAAGGATATTGCTATCCATGGCAAAGGCTTATTTAAGACAAAAGGAAAGAAAGATGATTATTTCCAGAGCAAAGTACAGTACTAGTTCTTATTTTAGAAGAACTCTGAAAAGATTGCAGAAAGAAAACTACACTAGAGATGAATATAAAGAGAAAAAGAAACACCTTAGTAAAGATAGATATGCCACTAATAAAGACTTGAGAGACAAAACAAAAGAATTCAGCAAAGACAAGTATGCTACCAATAAAGAATTCAGAGACAATGTTAGACAATTCAGCAAGAACAAGTATGCTACCGATAAAGAATTCAGAGACAATGTTAGACAATTCAGCAAGAACAAGTATGCTACCGATAAAGAATTCAGAGACAATGTTAGACAATTTGGCAAGGACAAGTATGCTACCGATACAGAATTTAGAGACAATGTGAGACAATTTGGCAAACAAAAGTATGCTGCAAATACAGATTTCAAAGAAAAAGTGAAAGCTTTCAGTAGATATAAATACAGTACATTTTGTTCATTCAGGAATAATGTGAAAGCATCTTCAGTAAAAAAATATGCTAAACATCCACTTTTCAGACACAAGTTGAAGCAACATCTTAAACATTCCTACAAGACAAGTCCTTCAGTTAGACAAGTTAAGAAGAAACGAGTTGCTAAGAGTAGACAGAGTGTGAACTACAACATGAACAATTTCAGGAAAGCAGCATATGACACTCCTCATTTTGTTTGTTGTGTTTGTATTCGTATTTTGTTTAAGAAACAAGTGAAAAAGTGTAAGAAAAAGCAATTTCTTGACAAGCGTACCAAACAAATGAATGAAGCAGCTGAAAGATGTTTTTCTGCTATAGCATCCCATGAGTGTGATGATGAATGTTCTCCTAGTTGCTGGAAACAGATTTTGTCTAGAGACAACACATGGATTTGCCATACCTGCGAGCGGCATCTTAAGAAGGGCTCAATACCACCACAAGCAATGGCCAATAACCTGCTTCTACCACCTGTGCCAGAAGATCTTGTGAAACTTAACACTCTGGAAAGACAGTTAATTGCTCTGAGAATTCCTTTTCTTAAACTATTATCATTGCCTAGAGGTGGTCAGAAGGGAGTGAAAGGACCTGTTATTAATGTTCCTTCAAGCATTTCGACAGTGACAACGTCTCTCCCTAGAAACTTGAAAGAGTCGCAGTTCATCAAAGTTAAACTAAAAAGGAAATTGTCTTATAAAGGGCATTATACCTATGAGTGGATAAATCCTCTTCATGTGTTTAGAGCTTTGAGAACGCTAAAAACCATTAACAAATGGTATCAAAACATTGATGTTGACGATTCATGGCTAGATACCATTAACGATGAAGAATTAGTGCTTCAAGAGGAAGAAAATGTAGGAGATGATAGTGCAGAGGAAAGTGACAGTGACGACACTGAAAGACGGTTTCCTGTTGAATCCTGCTTCCAACCAACAGATATTGGTCAGGACTTTCTTGACAGCAATTCAACTCTGTGTGTTGCACCTGCTGAAGGACAGAAACCTGAAAACATCTTCCAAGAACCTGGATCGGATGCTATGGCATTTCCTACACTTTTGCCTGATGGAAATTTTGGTTTGTTCGAGGACAGGGAAATCAAATTGTCACCTGCTAAATATTTTAATGTACGACTATTTTCAGCTGACAACAGATTTGCAAAGAACAAAGAATTTGTGTTTTTTGCCCAATATGTGACAGAGTTAAATTATATCAGTTCAAGCATATCATTGGCTTTGCGAAAAGGACGACAATCCACTGATGATGGACAGCCAGTAACAGCATCTATGCTTCTAGATGCTGAACACGTAGGAAATATCTTGAAATCCGATATTGGTTATAGGTTCCTTCAGCCTATTCGTGGAACTCCCCCATACTGGCAGAAAACACTCAAAGATCTATATGCAATGATCAGACAGATAGGAATACCCACTTGGTTCCTAACACTTTCTGCAGCAGAGACACGATGGAATGAAGTGGCTGAAACATTGATGTTCTTGAACAATGACAGCAGATCAATAGACGATTTGGATTGGAATGACAGATGCTCATTAGTTACTGATAACCCAGTAATGTGTGCACGCATGTTTGATCATCGTGTAAGATCATTCTTTACCAATTTGATCATGACACCATCTTCTCCCATTGGTACAGTTACAGATTACTTTTACAGAACTGAGTTCCAGCAACGTGGATCACCACATGTCCATTGTTTGTTCTGGATTGAAGATGCACCATTGTTGAACAAAAATACAGATGAAGAAGTATGCTCTTTCATTGACAAATATGTAGCATGCAGTATGCCCGACAAATCAGCAGATCCAGAGTTGCATGAAATTATTTCTTCAGTCCAGGTCCATTCAAAATCTCATTCTAAATCTTGCAAAAAGTATAACACAGCATGTCGTTTCAATTTTCCTAGACCACCAATCAACCAAACCTTTATTGCAAGATCAGATTCAGCAGAAAACGACAAGAATCCACCAGCTAAAGAACTTTCAGCTGAGGAACTTGATAAGCTTTCTAAATTTGCAGGAAAAAATCCTAGGCATCTGTTGAGAGATATTTGGACCCTTGTTTCTGCAGCAGAAGAAACAAAACACACCTTTCCAGAGATTTTGCAATTGGTTGGCATCACTTCTGAGGAATTTGAACAGTGTTTAACAGATGTTACGAAGAAGAATACTGTTTACCTTGAGAGAACCATCAATGACATTTGGGTGAACAATTACAACAGTCATCTATCAAGGACATGGAATGCCAATTTAGACATCCAGTTTGTTACAGATGCCTATGCATGTGTTGCTTATATTCTGTCTTATATAAGCAAAGCAGAAACAGAGATGAGCGATTTGCTGGAAACAGCACAGAGAGAGGCAGCAGAAGGCAACACAGATGCAGCAAGTGCAATGAAGAAAATCGGTCATGTCTACCTTCATAACAGAGAGGTGTCAGCACAGGAAGCTGCATACAGAGTAACAGGAATGCATCTGAAGGAGTGTACAAGAGAAGTTGTTTTCATACCTTGTGGAAGCAACATTCTTAAAATGAGTCTACCCATCAGTGTCATACGATCCCGTTCACATCAAGGAGGAGGAGATGATGAAAATATATGGATGAGCTCTGTACATGAGAAATACTATGCCAGACCCAATAACATCACATTTAAAGGCATGTGTTTGGCTGAGTTCTGCTCAAAATTCAGATTTATTCCCAAGTCACAGAATCCCAAATCTACTGATGTCCTGCCAGTTTTCCAGTTGCTCAACGACCTTGGGAAAATCAAGAGAAGAAAAGTTGGAAAGGAAGCTATAGTGCGATACCCTCGTTTTAACATTGAAAAGAATCCAGAAGAGTATCACTTAACTTCAGTCCAGTTATTTCTACCTCACAGATCTCCAATTACACTATCTGGAGAATTTGATACCTACACGGCATATGTTAACAATGCTGTCTTGGATGATCAACCAGTAAAAGATATAATTGATAGAAATAAATCCAGATTTGAGCACAATACTCAAGAGTTAGAACAAGCTTGGGAGGATTTGCAAGAAGGCAGAGTGAATGATGCTGGTTGGGGTGAACTAGCTCCTGAAGCAGAGGCAGAGCGCATAGAGATTGGAATGGAACGTCAGCCAGAGCAGGACAATCCAGATGAACAAGACGAAATCCCTGAACTAAACATCAACAACAAACCAGCAGAAAATCGGTTTACCTATCACTATGAACCACCTGAAATTCCAGAGGCAGTTATTCAAGATAAGTTGAGAAACATGAATGAACTTCAACGTAAAGTCTTTTTTTCTGTGAAACAGTGGTGTTTGAAAGTGTTACGGAAAGAAAAGCCTGAACCTTTTTTCATGTTTTTGACAGGAGGAGCTGGTACAGGGAAATCTCATGTGATTAAATGTATTTACCATGAAGCGGTGAAAATCCTTTCAAAATGTGCAGATTCACCCGACTCAATTGTTGTTCTATTGACAGCACCTACAGGAACGGCTGCATTCAATATTCAAGGTATGACAATCCACTCAGCCTTTGCAATCAATAAGAAAACCAACCTTCCATATCAACCACTTGGTGAAAGCCTTTTGAATACCCTTAGGACCAAATTCGAAAATTTGAAAATACTGATCATAGACGAAATTTCAATGGTTGATCAGAAAATTTTGACTTATATTGATGGAAGACTCCGCCAAATTAAACACAATAAACATCCATTTGGCAATGTTTCTGTAGTGGCTGTAGGCGATTTTTATCAGCTTCCACCTGTCAGAGGATTTGCCTTGTATAAGAGAAGACCGGACGACTTTGCTGATTTGTGGAATTCTATGTTTTCCAAAGTCACATTAACTGAAGTAATGAGACAGAAAGAAGACCTGGCTTTTTCTCGGATGCTGAATAGAATAAGAGTGCATAAGAAAGGTGAAGAGTTAGCAGATTCGGATAAAACTGCTCTTGAAAGTGTTTCAGTTTTCAGAATTCCTGAAGATGAGCAAAACATTCTTCACATCTTTCCAACAAATCGTGAAGTTGATCAGCACAACAGTATTATGATTGAGAAGTGTTGCAACCCAATTCATCTTTCAGTTGCAAAAGATTTTCATGTTGACACAGTTTCTGGTAAACTCCGACAGAAAGATGAACCGTATAGTACATGTGCTGCTGAGGATCTACAGACTGTCATTAAAGTAGGAGTAGGAGCTCGTGTCATGTTAACACGGAATTTGGACATAGACGATGGACTGGTCAATGGAGCCTTTGGATCAGTGACTGCCATTGAACTTGATCACACCAAGAATGTAAAGGCAATCTACGTCAAATTTGATCATTCAAAAATCGGACGAAAACTACTGAAAAAGCAAGTTGTAGTTGCAGACCTGAAGGACTTCGTTCGAATTACACCTTTTCAGGACAACTTGAATGGAAAAAAGGTAACAAGAAAACAGCTTCCTTTAAAACTTGCTTGGGCAGCAACCATTCACAAAGTCCAAGGGATGACAATAGACAAAATTGCTGTATCATTAAAAAATGTCTTTCAGGCTGGAATGTCGTATGTAGCCCTTAGTCGTTGTACATCACTATCAGGACTAAGGCTATTAGATTCAAAAGATGATGCCATTTACTGCTCAAATGACATAACAGACTCCTTAGATGAAATGCCACTGTTCTTTCCAGTACAAGACCAAGATGACTCTGAGTTGATTTCCTTGAAAATTCTGTTCCACAATACAGAAGGCCTTCTACCACATCTTCTAGATATACAGTCAATGCAAGAAATTCAGGAATCAGATGTTGTATGCTTTACAGAGACATGGCTAAATGACAAAAATACCATACCATCAACTTTTCTACCTGGTCATAATGGTTTTAATTTGACACGAACTGGAGCATACACATCCAAACATCAAGTCATAAAAAATCTTGCAAGTATGAGTAGAGGAGGTGTTTGTGTTTTTGTAAAAGACACTCTGAAAAGTGAGGCAATGTCACTCTCTGCTCCTGATCTAGAGGTTATTGTTGTAACAGTAAATGCCACACTGATTATCACTGTGTATAGACCACCATCATATCCACTGAAGATGTTTATGGAAAACTTCACAAGTCTGTTAGCTGAAATTCAAACTGCACAGCTACCTTCAATTATTGTTGGAGATTTTAATGTCAATACTTTGTCAGAAACAAGTAGACCATTCATAGATACATTACAAGAGTTTGGGTATTGTCAAATGGTGGATGATCCTACTACGGAAGCTGGAACTTGTTTGGATTTGGTTTTTTTACACCGAACAGTTGATAACGTCAGAGTGACAGTAGTGCCAACTCATTACAGTTTCCACAATGCTCTTAAGATTGAAGTATGGCAAGATGATGGACAGCAATCTCAATAAAACTGAAACGATTTAAATGTAAGTAATAATTTAAACTATTTCTTTTAATTTCTCTTTAATTCCTTTTCCGAGTAAACATCAACTTTTGAACAGTTCTAACATCTGAATATACCCCTTTAAAAGTCTATTATTTTACATAAAAATATAAAATTAGATTTATTTTTTTATAAAATGTATTTTCCTTTATACATTTCCTTGATAAATACAAATCTTTTCTTTTATGAAAAACAGGAAATCAAATTTAAAATTAAAATTAATTAAAAACATCATTTCAATTACTTTTCAGATTGTCTTTAGAACTTGAAACTGATGAATATTGCTGATTGTGTGAGATTTTCCTTGCCAATCAACAGCTGACCACCTTTTGAAAACTTGAGGCAAACCACAAATTGAACTATGGATACTGTGTGAGATTTTTCTTGCCAGTGACTCTTGCCAACCTTTTAAAGACTTGATGCCAACCACAAATTGGGCTATAGATACTGTGTGAGATTTTTCTTGCCAGTGAACTGCTTACCACCTTTAAAAGACTTGATACCAACCAAGAATTGAACTATAAATACTGTGTGAGATTTTTCTTGCCAGTGAACTGCTGACCACCTTTTGACGTATTGATGCCAACCAGGTATTTAACAATGGATACTGCTGAACACCTTTGAAAGACTTAATACCAACCACGAATTGAACAATGGATACTGTGTGAGATTTTTCTTGCCAGTGAACTCCTGTTCACCTTTTGAAGATTTGATACCATCCACAAATTGAAGAATGAATACTGTGTGAAATTTTTCTTGCCAGTGAACTGCTGACCACCTTTTGACGACTTGATGCCAACCATGTATTGAACAATGGATACTGCTGAACACCTTTTGATGACTTGATACCAACAACAAATTGAACAATGAATACTGTGTGATATTTTTCTTGCCAGTGAACTTCTGTCCACCTTTTGAAGACTTGATCCAACAACAAATTGAACAATGAATACTGTGTGAGATTTTTCTTGCCAGTGAACTGCTGACCACCTTTTGATGACTTGATGCCAACCATGTATTGAACAATGGATACTGTGTGAGATTTTTCTTGCCAGTGTACTGCTGACCACCTTTTGACAACTTGATGCCAACCACGTATTGAACAATGGATACTGTGTGAGATTTTTCTTGCCAGTGAACTCATATCCACCTTTTAAAGACAAGCTGGAAAGATCTAAATGTAAGCAATAAACTAGTTCTTTTAATTTTCCAAACCTGGAAACAAACCAAGTTCAATTATTTCCACTTTCAGGTAACATGAATAACATAAAAAATTCAACAGGTCTTGCAACTATTAATACCCTTTTATCTTCCTTGTTAATTTTATGAATACTTTTGCTTTAAATGAAAAAATAGGAAACGAAATTTTAAATTAAACAATAATTATAACATTATTTCATTTTTTTTTTCAGATTGTCTTTAAAACGTTAAAATGATGAACATGGGAATGTTTTAAGATTGTGTGAGATTTTTCTTGCCAATGAACTGCTGACCACCTTTTGATGACTTGATACCAACCACGAATTGAACTTTGGATACTGTGTGAGATTTTTCTTGCCAGTGAATTGCTGGCCACCTTTTAACGACTTGCTGCCAACCACGAATTGAACAATAGATACTGTGTGAGATTTTTCTTGCCAGTGACCTCCTGTCCACCTTTTGAAGACTTGATGCCAACCACAAATTGAACAATAGATACTGTGTGAGATTTTTCTTGCCAGTGAACTCCTGTCCACCTTTTGAAGACTTGATACCAACCACAAATTGAACTATGGATACTGTGTGAGATTTTTCTTGCCAATGAATTGCTGACCACCTTTTAAGGACTTGATGCCAACCACAAATTGATCAATAGATACTGTGTGAGATTTTTCTTGCCAGTTAACTCCTGTCCACCTTTTGAAGACTTGATACCAACCACAAATTGAACTATGGATACTGTGTGAGATTTTTCTTGCCAGTGAATTGCAGACCACCTTTTAAGGACTTGATGCCAACCACAAATTTAACTATGGATACTGTGTGATATTTTTCTTGCCAGTGAATTGCTGACCACCTTTTAACGACTTGCTGCCAACCACGAATTGAACAATAGATACTGTGTGAGATTTTTCTTGCCAGTGACCTCCTGTCCACCTTTTGAAGACTTGAAGCCAACCACAAATTGAACAATTAGATACTGTGTAAGATTTTTCTTGCCAGTGAACTCCTGACCACCTTTTGAAGACTTGATACCAACCACGAATTGAACAATAGATACTGTGTGAGATTTTTCTTGCCAGTGACCTCCTGTCCACCTTTTGAAGACTTGATGCCAACCACAAATTGAACAATAGATACTGTGTGAGATTTTTCTTGCCAGTGACCTCCTGTCCACCTTTTGAAGACTTGATGCCAACCACAAATTGAACAATAGATACTGTGTGACATTTTTCTTGCCAGTGAACTTCTGTCCACCTTTTGAAGACTTGATACCAACCATGAATTGAAGTATGGATACTGTGTGACATTTTTCTTGCCAGTGAACTCCTGTCCACCTTTTGAAGACTTGATACCAACCACGAATTGAACTATGGATACTGTGTGAAATTTTTCTTGCCAGTGAATTGCTGACCACCTTTTAACGACTTGATGCCAACTACAAATTGAACAATGGATACTGTGTGAGATTTTTCTTGCCAGTGAACACCTGTCCACCTTTTGAAGACTTGGTACCAGCCACGAATTGAACTATTGATACTGTGTGAGATTTTTCTTGCCAGTGAACTCCTGTCCACCTTTTGAAGACTTGATGCCAACCACGAATTGAACCATGGATACTGCTGACCACCTTTTAAAGACTTGAAACCAACTAGAATTAAACTATGGATACTGTGTGAGATTTTTCTTGCCAGTGAACACCTGTCCACCTTTTGAAGACTTGGTACCAGCCACGAATTGAACTATTGATACTGTGTGAGATTTTTCTTGCCAGTGAACTCCTGTCCACCTTTTGAAGACTTGATACCAACCACGAATTGAACAATGGATACTGTGTGAGATTTTTCTTGCCAGTGAACTTATATCCACCTTTTAAAGACAAGCTGGAAAGATCTAAATGTAAGCAATAAACAAGTTCTTTTAATTTCTCCAAACCTGGAAACAAACCAAGTTCAATTATTTCCACTTTCCTGTAACATGTTTAACATAAAAAAATAACAGTTCTTGCAAGTATTGATACCCTTTTATCTTCCTTAATAATTTTATAAATACTTTTGCTTTATATGAAAAAAATAGGAAACAAAATTTTGAATTAAGCAATAATTTATAACATTATTTCATTTTTTTTTTCAGATTGGCTTTAAAATGTTAAAATGATAAACATGGAAATGTTTTAAGATTTTGTGATATTTTTCTTGCCAGTCAAATCCTGTCCACTTTTTGAAGACTTCATACCAGCCACATATTGAACAATGAACACTGTGTGAGATTTTTCTTGCCAGTGAACTGCTGACAATCTTTTGACAACTTGATACCAACCACGTATTGAACAATGTATACTGTGTGAGATTTTCCTTGCTAGTAAATTCCTGTCCATCTTTTGAAGACTTGATGGACACTGTGTGAGAATTTTCCTGTCAGTGAACTGCTGAACTCCTTTTGACTACTTGATACCAACCACAAATTGAACAATGAATCCTGTGTGAGATTTTTCTTGCCAGTGAACTGCTGTCCACCTTTTGAGACTTGATGCCTACCACAAATTAAACAATGAATACTGTGTGAGATTTTTCTTGCCAGCAAATGAATCGTCAACAATGAATAACCCATGTGAATGTAAGTCTTTAAGTTGTAGATTTATGAAAGATATTTACATATAATGTTAATGAAAAAATAAATCATTAGTTTTAGATTTTCCATATACACGTTTCTATCATATTTGTAATTCATCTAACATTTTAGTAAACAAGAAGTGAAATAACTCATTTAAATACTGATTATATGTAAAAAGATGTTAAAGTTTAAACATGCCAGCACTGAATACAATTTCAATAGCTTTGAAAACAAACATAATTATATCAATTTTATTCCACTACAGATGTTATTAACTGCTGTAGAAATGATGTCTTCTGTGTTAGATCTTTTTGTCCTTCCACGGAATGACCACCTCTAATTCATGACTACAGTAGAAGCAGTACATATCCATTAGATACAAAAGATAAGTATATTTATATTTGAAGTGGGGGGTATATAGTGATAGGGGTGTCCGTCCGTCCTTCCGTCCATCCATCCGTCCGTCCTTCCGTTACACTTCAGGGTACCCATCTCTTATCCACAACTCCTCCTAAACCCCTTGATGGATTTTCATGAAACTTACACACAATCTGAGTGACATAATGTAGATGTGCACATATTATTTTAAAATTTGATCAGAATGATTTTTGGGGTTTCCCATAGCAAAACATGGACTTAGCCATTCGACTTCATGGGGTACCCATCTCTTATCCGCAACTCCTCCTACACCCCTTGTTGGATTTTCATGAAACTTATACACAATTGTTGTGAAAAAATGGAGATGTGCAACTACTATTTTAAAATTTGATCAGAATGATTTTTGGGGTTTCCCATAGCAAAACATGGACTTAGCCATTCGACTACATGGGGGTACCCTTCTCTTATCCACAACTCCTCCTAAACCCCTTGAGGGATTGTCATGAAACTTTTACACAATCTTTGTTACATAATATAGATGTGCATCTACTATTTGAAAGTTTGATCAGAATGATTTTGGGGTTTCTCTTATCTGCAACTCCTCCTAAACCCTTTGATGGATTTTCATGAAACTTGCACACAATCTTTGTGACATAATGTAGATGTGTATCTCCTATTTTAAAATTTTATCTAATTAATTTTTTTGGGGGGTGGGGGTATTTATTTGTGAGCTGCGGCTCACAGTTTTTCTAGTTTCATTCTGTTTTGCAACATTTTAAGATTTTACTTTGCATTTCTTTGAGTTAATGGACCCCAGTTCAAGTATGAAGTGGTTTTGATTTAAGTTAATATTAAAATTGGAATAAATCATAGGTAGATGATATTGAAAGAAGCAAAGGGGTAATCAGTATCATAAAACTGTAAAGACAAAGACAAAACCGGCAGACAAAAAATCATCACAACAAAACAAACCACATAACAACATAAAACACACATACATATAACAACAAAACTGCATTCAGCAATGCGAACTCAAGTCAAAACGAGAGTGACCTCAGGTGCTCCAGAAGAGTAAGCAGTTCCTGTTTGCTATAGCACACCCGTCACGTTGCCAAAGATCGATTAAGTGTTGGTCAAATCCGGAAAGGATGACATTACAAAACTCTATGTCAAACCAACATCTGTGCTCATCTGAGAGATAGAAATCCCGTATTTGTATACAAGCACATGATGTCGTCCGTAAAATTTCTTGAGTGATGACAACAACCGGGGAGCAACGTACCCCTGGGTTAACAATTTGCTTGTCAGTCGTGTAGCTCTATCAAGGAAGTCGTTGTACTCCCCACATGCTCTGGAATAACGAATCAATTGTGATACATAAACTCCATATGCTGGAGCAGACGGAATGTTAAATTGCAATGCTTAGTGCTTGTTAAAATGTCTACTTCTTTCAAAAGTTAACAATGATCATTATCTATCATTTCAGAAAAGATGTGCTGGAAATCATGGCTCCTAGATGTAGTTTCACAAACAAAAAGAGATTGGTGTTGCAACTTATTATTAAGATAGACCTGACCACCTTTTGGAAACTTGATGCCAACCACAAATTTGACTTAGATACTGTGTGAGATTTTTCTTGCCAGTCAATGAATCTTCAACAATGAATAACCCATGTGAATGTAAGTCTTTAATTTGTAGATTTATGAAAGATATTTACATATAATGTTAATGAAAAAATAAATCATTAGTTATAACTTTTCCATATACACGTTTCTATCATATTTGTAATATATCTAACATTTTAGTAAACAAGAAGTGAAATAACTCATTTAAATACTGATTATATGTAAAAAGATTTTTAAGTTTAAACATGCCAGCACTGAATACAATTTAAACAGCTTTGAAAACTAACATAATTATATCAATTTTATTCCACTACAGATGTTATTAACTGCTGTAGAAATAATGTCTTCTGTTTTAGATCTTTTTGTCCTTCCACTGAATGACCACCTCTTATTCATGACTACAGTAGAAGCAGTACAGATCCATTAGATACAAAAGATAAGTATATTTTCATTCTGTTTTGCAACATTTTAGGATTTTACTTCGCATTTCTTTGAGTTAATGGACCCCAGTTTAAGTATGAAGTGGTTTTGATTTAAGTTAATATTAAAATTGGAATAAATCATAGGTAGATGATATTGAAAGAAGCAAAGGGGTAATCAGTATCATAAAACTGTAAAGACAAAGACAAAACCGGCAGACAAAAAATCATCACAACAAAACAAACCACATAACAACATAAAACACACATACATATAACAACAAAACTGCATTCAGCAATGCGAACTCAAGTCAAAACGAGAGTGACCTCAGGTGCTCCAGAAGAGTAAGCAGTTCCTGTTTGCTATAGCACACCCGTCACGTTGCCAAAGATTGATTAAGTGTTGGTCAAATCCGGAAAGGATGACATTACAAAACTCTATGTCAAACCAACATCTGTGCTCATCTGAGAGATAGAAATCCCGTATTTGTATACAAGCACATGATGTCGTCCGTAAAATTTCTTGAGTGATGACAACAACCGGGGAGCAACGTACCCCTGGGTTAACAATTTGCTTGTCAGCCGTGTAGCTCTATCAAGGAAGTCGTTGTACTCCCCACATGCTCTGGAATAACGAATCAATTGTGATACATAAACTCCATATGCTGGAGCAGACGGAATGTTAAATTACAATGCTTAGTGCTTGTTAAAATGTCTACTTCTTTCAAAAGTTAACAATGATCATTATCTATCATTTCAGAAAAGATGTGCTGGAAATCATGGCTCCTAGATGTAGTTTCACAAACAAAAAGAGATTGGTGTTGCAACTTATTATTAAGATAGACCTGACTACCTTTTGGAAACTTGATGCCAACCACAAATTTGACTTAGATACTGTGTGAGATTTTTCTTGCCAGTCAATGAATCTTCAACAATGAATAACCCATGTGAATGTAAGTCTTTAAGTTGTAGATTTATGAAAGATATTTACATATATTGTTAATGAAAAAATAAATCATTAGTTATAACTTTTCCATATACACGTTTCTATCATATTTGTAATATATCTAACATTTTAGTAAACAAGAAGTGAAATAACTCATTTAAATACTGATTATATGTAAAAAGATTTTTAAGTTTAAACATGCCAGCACTGAATACAATTTAAACAGCTTTGAAAACTAACATAATTATATCAATTTTATTCCACTACAGATGTTATTAACTGCTGTAGAAATGATGTCTTCTGTTTTAGATCTTTTTGTCCTTCCACTGAATGACCACCTCTGTTAACCTATGTAAATGTAAGTATGACTTTGTTTTGAAGATATTTAAGTTTCAGTGAGATTCAAAATGTCTCAAATATTTCCCCTTAAAAATCTTTTTTGACACCAATAGATATTTTGAATTAAAAGCATTAACATTAATGTTTTTTTCTTTAATTCATTGCTTCGTCAAATTGTTATCTTTTTTTTAAATTTTATAAATAGAAAATGATTGGAAATCAAATGTGTTGTTTAAGGAAAAAAAAGTAATATTTTGATATTTTGCAGTCTCTTGAACTTGAAACTAATGAATTTTCTTGCCAGTCAACTGCCGACCACCTTTTGTAAACTTGATGCCAACTACAAATTTGACTATGGATCCTGTGTGAGATTTTTCTTGCCAGCGAACTCCTGACAATCATGTAAAAACATGATGCCAACCACAAGTTGGACTATGGATACTGTTTGAGATTTTTCTTGCTAGTTAACTGCTGACCACTTTATGAAACTTGATGCATACCACAAATTGAGCTATGGAAGCTGAGATTTTTCTTGTCGGTCAATGAATTGTCAACCTACAAAGACTTATGTGAGTGTAAGCCTTTAAGTTTAAGATAATTCAGGTTAAGGATAAATGATAAAATGGATTGTGAATCATTTAGTGTATGTAAAATACTGATAATTTGTGGAAAGATATTTTGAGTTTACACATGCAAATGGTAAACAGATAGTCTATTGCAAAAACCCTTAAACACATGACTTTTATCATTACAGATATATAATAGCTGCTGAAGAAAATGATGATTTCAATCTTTAATACCTCAAAATGTCTGCATTTATAGACCTACAAAGTATGAAAGTGTAAGTATTTATAAATAAATTCCAATGCGAGAAATCATTATTTCTCAAATGAAACAACACAAAATACTTCTCTTGTAATATAACTTTGTTGTCATTTGTATTCTATATCTTTTTCCTTGTCCAACTGTCAATTTTTATTTAATTAGATTTTTTTATTATAAAAACTAAACTTTTGTTAATTTTTTTCTTTCTAGGAATTGGAATCCTGCATAATTTGAGACTACAAAAAAGTTTCCGAGTGTGAGATGTTAACAGATGATCATGAATTGACAATCATTATATCATTCAAGACAAAGAATGACACCATATAGAATGGAAAAATTCTTAATAACATCCTTTCTCTAACTGTTGTGCAATATTATCTAGTTCTTGCGAGATGAGACTATTTTGCATATCACACTCCGCACGATGTGATATTCGATTTCAAGAAATATGATTGGCTGACCGCGCACGACACTACAGTTAGATATGCATCTTTTGGAAAGCGTGCCTGCTTACTTTTGTTTGGACACCTGTTGATCTCGCTTGAACAAAAAGACAATCGGAGTATATACAAAAATGCACAAAAACGTCTGTATTTGATATTTTTTTTGGTTGTTGTTATAAAGTCTACTTTAAATTTAAATTTATAATAAAAAGGACCCCCACCTACTTTTATTTGATTTTTTTTTCCATATTTAAACAATATACATAGAGGATTATTTTCCTATGAGTTATTATGACATAAGTTATTTGGACCTATACTTTCAGGTTAGAGAGTTGGATAAAAAGGTTTCACAACTACAAGTGATGAGATACGTATTTTTATCACATTCATTAGATATTTGTCAAAGGAATCGCGCAAATGCTCGTTGCCTAATCTGACAAATATCTAACTCGATGTGATAAAAATCCGTATCTCATCACTTATAGTTGTGAAACCTGTATGTATCCTTTAAGAAATGTTTTTGAAATAATCCAAAGATGGACAAAGAGGGGTACGTGAGGGGACATATGTGACTCGCTTTGCGATCACAATTATACCTAGTTATTCTTCTTCTTCCTTTTCTTCTTTCCGCTCCAAATAGTCCGCGCGTTTTCTCAAAGATGCAATGTATAATCAATATGAAACTTTGGGTATATATTAAGGGTGACCTGAAGTTTTGCAAACGACTTTTAAAAATTTCAAAATGGCCGCCGTCTTCATGTAAATGGGAAAAGGTCATTATATAGGACATTGCAATATCTCGGTAACCTAGGCGAGTAGAAGGCTGAGATTTTGTAGGTGAATAGAACAAATGAAGCTCTTCAATATTTATGAAGAAAATTTTGACGCAAAATTTACGGTTTTTGCGTTATTTACGAAAATGCGATTTTTCGGTCCAAAAAATCCAAAAATTTTAAAGTGCTCCGATAAACATGAAAATTGGTATATTGATGGATAATGATGTTGCGAGAAATATTCAATAACTAAAATTAAAATTTGACAATGGTGGCCATTTTGAATGCAAGATGGCCGCCAAAATTTCAAAGTACTACGATTTACATGAAAATTGGTATATTGATGGATAATGATGTTGCGAGAAATATTCTATAACTAAAATTAAAATTTGACAATGGCGGCCATTTTGGATCCAAGATGGCCGCCAAACTGTCAAAGTGGTCTGATTATGATGAAAATTGGTATACTGATAGATTATGATGTTGCGAGTAAAATTCTATAACTAAATTTAAAATTTGACGATGGCGGCAATTTTGAATCCAAGATGGCAGCCAAAATTTCAAAGTGGTCTGATTATGATGAAAATTGGTATACTGATAGATTATGATGTTGCGAGTAATATTCTATAACTAAAATTAAGATTTGATAATGGCGGCCATTTTGAATCCAAGATGGCCGCCAAAATTTCAAAAGTGTCTGATTATTATGTAAATAGGCATACTGATAGATTATGATGTTGCGAGTAATATTCTATAACTAAAATTAAAATTTGACAATGGTGGCCATTTTGAATCCAAGATGGCCGCCAAAATTTCAAAGTGCTCCGATTTACATGAAATTTGATATTTAAGAATTTTTTGACATGCTGAAGAGAAAAGTGGCAATGGGAGTTTGTTTGGGAGACATTCGTGTTTGCATCCAAACACAATCATACCTAGTTATTATGTCGACCGAAACGAAGTATTTCGGAAGACATATTGTTATTATTATTATTAAGTCCCCGACCACGAAGTGTCGGAGGACTTATTGTTTTTGCCCAGTTTCTTATTATTATGTCCCCGAACACGAAGTGTCGGGGACATATTGTTTTTGCTCGGTTTCTTATTATTATTATTAAGTCTCCCAAACGAAGTTTGGAGACTTATTGTTTTTACTCAGGTTTTTCAGATTTTTTTTACAATGAACTTGTCCGACCGGTTTCTCTGAGATGGTTTTTCAGATCAAAACCATACTTGGTATATGAGTTATTCATGTTATGAAGGTGTGCACAAAACTTTCGAATATTTCAAGATGGCCGCCTATTTCAAAATGGCCGACAAAAATCGGCTAATTTTTGGGAATGTTGACCGATTCTGATGAACATTGGTTTCTGGGCTAAACATGATGCTCCGAGTTCAATGGAAAAGACCAAAAATTGCTATCTTGTATAGTTTTTTTTTCATAATTTTTTTTTGTATTTTTTTGAATTTTTGAAAAATCACATAAAAAATTTTAAAAAAATTCTGAAAAAAAATCAAGTGCTCCTATCAAAAATCTGATTTGATATTTGAAATCAGCATTATAAAAGCTACAAAAAAGGGGTGAGTCATGAAAAAATCTGACCAACGGTTTTCGAGTTATACAGTTTTGAAATTTTTTCCGAAGTGACCCCACCCCTCCTTTAGACCCCCTTAATTTCGCAATGGACCTCTTACATTGAAACGATTACCGTATTGAGTTCAAGTACATGTTAGGCATCTTATAATAGGTATTGTTTATACAGATTGGATTTACTGTTTGAGAGCTATAAGGAGTTTTGTGTGCGAAACCATGGCATTTTGGCCTACGGTCCCCCTTTCTGGTACCCCCCAGAACCCCTTATGACTTGGTATATGAGTTATTCATGTTATGAAGGTGTGCACAAAACTTTCGAATATTTCAAGATGGCCGCCTATTTCAAAATGGCCGACAAAAATCGGCTAATTTTTGGGAATGTTGACCGATTCTGATGAACATTGGTTTCTGGGCTAAACATGATGCTCCGAGTTCAATGGAAAAGACCAAAAATTGCTATCTTGTATAGTTTTTTTTTCATAATTTTTTTTTGTATTTTTTTGAATTTTTGAAAAATCACATAAAAAATTTTAAAAAAATTCTGAAAAAAAATCAAGTGCTCCTATCAAAAATCTGATTTGATATTTGAAATCAGCATTATAAAAGCTACAAAAAAGGGGTGAGTCATGAAAAAATCTGACCAACGGTTTTCGAGTTATACAGTTTTGAAATTTTTTCCGAAGTGACCCCACCCCTCCTTTAGACCCCCTTAATTTCGCAATGGACCTCTTACATTGAAACGATTACCGTATTGAGTTCAAGTACATGTTAGGCATCTTATAATAGGTATTGTTTATACAGATTGGATTTACTGTTTGAGAGCTATAAGGAGTTTTGTGTGCGAAACCATGGCATTTTGGCCTACGGTCCCCCTTTCTGGTACCCCCCAGAACCCCTTATGACTTGTGAATCTGATCTTTTTGGTATTAATTCTTTACATTGGCCTTAGTCCTACATGTTTACCAAGTTTCAGAAGGATCGGTTAAAAAATGCCTGCAAAAAGTTTCGGTATGTAATTATTAAGTCTCCCAAACGAAGTTTGGAGACTTATTGTTTTTACTCAGGTTTTTCAGATTTTTTTTACAATGAACTTGTCCGACCGGTTTCTCTGAGATGGTTTTTCAGATCAAAACCATACTTGGTATATGAGTTATTCATGTTATGAAGGTGTGCACAAAACTTTCGAATATTTCAAGATGGCCGCCTATTTCAAAATGGCCGACAAAAATCGGCTAATTTTTGGGAATGTTGACCGATTCTGATGAACATTGGTTTCTGGGCTAAACATGATGCTCCGAGTTCAATGGAAAAGACCAAAAATTGCTATCTTGTATAGTTTTTTTTTCATAATTTTTTTTTGTATTTTTTTGAATTTTTGAAAAATCACATAAAAAATTTTAAAAAAATTCTGAAAAAAAATCAAGTGCTCCTATCAAAAATCTGATTTGATATTTGAAATCAGCATTATAAAAGCTACAAAAAAGGGGTGAGTCATGAAAAAATCTGACCAACGGTTTTCGAGTTATACAGTTTTGAAATTTTTTCCGAAGTGACCCCACCCCTCCTTTAGACCCCCTTAATTTCGCAATGGACCTCTTACATTGAAACGATTACCGTATTGAGTTCAAGTACATGTTAGGCATCTTATAATAGGTATTGTTTATACAGATTGGATTTACTGTTTGAGAGCTATAAGGAGTTTTGTGTGCGAAACCATGGCATTTTGGCCTACGGTCCCCCTTTCTGGTACCCCCCAGAACCCCTTATGACTTGTGAATCTGATCTTTTTGGTATTAATTCTTTACATTGGCCTTAGTCCTACATGTTTACCAAGTTTCAGAAGGATCGGTTAAAAAATGCCTGCAAAAAGTTTCGGTATGTAATTATTAAGTCTCCCAAACGAAGTTTGGAGACTTATTGTTTTTACTCAGGTTTTTCAGATTTTTTTTACAATGAACTTGTCCGACCGGTTTCTCTGAGATGGTTTTTCAGATCAAAACCATACTTGGTATATGAGTTATTCATGTTATGAAGGTGTGCACAAAACTTTCGAATATTTCAAGATGGCCGCCTATTTCAAAATGGCCGACAAAAATCGGCTAATTTTTGGGAATGTTGACCGATTCTGATGAACATTGGTTTCTGGGCTAAACATGATGCTCCGAGTTCAATGGAAAAGACCAAAAATTGCTATCTTGTATAGTTTTTTTTTCATAATTTTTTTTTGTATTTTTTTGAATTTTTGAAAAATCACATAAAAAATTTTAAAAAAATTCTGAAAAAAAATCAAGTGCTCCTATCAAAAATCTGATTTGATATTTGAAATCAGCATTATAAAAGCTACAAAAAAGGGGTGAGTCATGAAAAAATCTGACCAACGGTTTTCGAGTTATACAGTTTTGAAATTTTTTCCGAAGTGACCCCACCCCTCCTTTAGACCCCCTTAATTTCGCAATGGACCTCTTACATTGAAACGATTACCGTATTGAGTTCAAGTACATGTTAGGCATCTTATAATAGGTATTGTTTATACAGATTGGATTTACTGTTTGAGAGCTATAAGGAGTTTTGTGTGCGAAACCATGGCATTTTGGCCTACGGTCCCCCTTTCTGGTACCCCCCAGAACCCCTTATGACTTGTGAATCTGATCTTTTTGGTATTAATTCTTTACATTGGCCTTAGTCCTACATGTTTACCAAGTTTCAGAAGGATCGGTTAAAAAATGCCTGCAAAAAGTTTCGGTATGTAATTATTAAGTCTCCCAAACGAAGTTTGGAGACTTATTGTTTTTACTCAGGTTTTTCAGATTTTTTTTACAATGAACTTGTCCGACCGGTTTCTCTGAGATGGTTTTTCAGATCAAAACCATACTTGGTATATGAGTTATTCATGTTATGAAGGTGTGCACAAAACTTTCGAATATTTCAAGATGGCCGCCTATTTCAAAATGGCCGACAAAAATCGGCTAATTTTTGGGAATGTTGACCGATTCTGATGAACATTGGTTTCTGGGCTAAACATGATGCTCCGAGTTCAATGGAAAAAAACAAAAATCTTCTCGGTGGATCTCGAAAATATAGTTATATTGGTAGAAAACATGTAAATGGAATGTCATCATAGTTTACAATTTTCTGAAAGTCTTATTGCAATTTCTATATTTTTTTTTGTTTTCCATGTGAGACCATTTCACAGCAAAATAAACATTATTCATACACTTTTTGAAATGAGACATAAATTGAGATGATGAGGTTGCATTCATTCAACTAAATATTTGCATTGTTATTTCAGCTTATTATGAAGGAATAAATTTGAAAGTTTAAAACCCTGCCTGTCATCATTAATTTGACTTTTTTAGGAACTATGTTAGGGAGGGACCAATTGACCCTTGACCTTCTGGAAGATGGGTGTATTATCTCCCTTTATGTTTTAAAATTATTATTTTCACACTTGTCCTTTTTAGAATGGAAAAAATAAAGCTCTATTTCTTTTTCTAGAACAATGTTGAACTATTCTCATTTATTGGTTTACAAAATATTTCTAATAAATATAAAATATTTGCAAATTTAAAAATTTAACTATACCTGTTGCATTATTTTCTATTTACTTATTATATTAAAAAAATATTAAAAATTTCATGATGATCTTCGAAAATTGGGACAAAGGGAAGCCCTTATTTTGGAGTCTTAACTTTTTTAATTGTTTGGGAGACTTTGTGTGTTGGCATCCCAACACAATCATATCTTGTTATTATTATTCTTTTTCTTAGTATTCTGTAGTGTGAACTTGTCCGATGTTTTTACAGAACATTGTTAAAGGTAGGAGGCTGAAACTTCATATATCAAGAGTATGGAGTGTGAAATTATGCATCTGATTTTTTTTAATGAAATGGACGACCCCTTATAGGGTAAAAAGGGGCCTGAAAATGGCTCCTCGAAATCAAAGTTTTATTTTTAACGGCATTTATAAACCGGCTGGATTATTGAAAATATGTTTATATATAAAATAGGTACTTACAAGAGGTATCATTCAAAAAAAAATTTTTAAAATCGGACTTACCGTTTTCAAAATTTTGCAAAAAAACGAAAATAAGTTATTTAAAGGGAGATAATCCAAATTGAATTTCGGGAAAATTTTAAAACTTCATTATATTTAAATGAAAATTTGTATTTAAGGTAATTGGAGTATGCCGAGTTTATTTTTGGTATTAATTTTTTTTTATCGGCCGCCATTTTCAAAATGGCCGCCACTTCCGGTAAAAATTGAACTTGCTCTGATTTTAACGAAAATTGATATCTAAGGGTTTTGAAGGATGGCGAATTGATGCGCGTTGTCGAAAATGGTCGAAAAATTCAAAATGGCCGCCACTTCCGGTAAAAATTCAACTAGGCTCCGATTTTAACGAAAATTGATATTTAGGGATTTTCAAGGATGACGAATTGATGCGCGTTGTCGAAAATATCGAAAAATTCAAAATGGCCGCCACTTCCGGTAAAAATTCAACTTGGTCCGATTTTAACCAAAATTGATATCTAGGGGTTTTGAATGATAACGAATTGAGGCGCTTTGTCGAAAAATTCAAAATGGCCGCCACTTCCGGTAAAGATTTAACTTGCTCCGATTTTAACGAAAATTTATATCTAGGGGTTTTGAAGGATAGTGAATTGAGACGTGTTGTCGAAAATGTCAAAAATTCAAAATGGCTGCCACTTTTGGAAAAATTCAACTTGTTCAGATTTAAACGAAAATTGATATTTAAGCACTATAATGGATGGTGAACAGAAAAATGTGTTCAAAGAAGCCAGATATTAACAAAGAGGGGTACGTGAGGGGACATCTGTGACTCGCTTTGCGATCACAATTATACCTAGTTATTATTATTATTATGTCCCCGAACACGAAGTGTCGGGGACATATTGTTTTTGCTCGGTTTCTTATTATTATTATTATTATTTTTCTCGGTATTCTGGATCGTGAACTTGTCCACCTCATTTTTTCGACATCTTTTAAGGTAGGAAGCTGAAAATTCATAAATCAAGAGTATGGAATGGGAGATTGTGCTTTTCGTATTTTTCGCCGAAATCGAACGACCCCATATAGGTAAAAAAAGGGCCTCAAAATGGCTCCTCGAAACCGAAGTTGAATTTTTCCTGGCATTTCTGATCCGACAGGGGTAGGAAAAATTCCCTTATAGGTTAAGTGCGGATATACAATACCTTTCATTTAAAAAAAAAATTTTGAAAATCGGACTTACCGTTTTCAAAATTTTGCAAAAAATCGAAAATTATTTTTTTTGTAAGATTGAGTTATCTTTCTTTGTACCATATATTTTGTGATATTAATGAAAACAAATTTCAACTTTGTTATTTCTTAATGAAAATTGGTTTACAAGGTAATAGAAGTATGCCGAGTTCAATTTTGGAATCGAAATTTTTTTTTGGGGCGGCCATTTTAAAAATGGCCGCCATTTCCCGCCAAAATTAAAATTACTCCGATTTTAATGAAAATTGGTATATAAGGTAATTGTGGTATGGCGAGTTGATTTTTGACATCAAATTTTTTTTATCGTCGGCCATTTTTAAAATGGCCGCCGTTTCCCGCCAAAATTAAAGTTATTCTGATTTTGATGAAAATTGGTTTACAAGGTAATAGTGGTATGCCGAGTTCAATTTTGGAATCGAAATTTTTTTTTGGGCCGCCATTTCCCGCCAAAATTAAAATTACTCCGATTTTAATGAAAATTGGTATATAAGGTAATAGTGGTATGGCAAGTTGATTTTAGACATCGAAATTTTTTTGGGGCTGCCATTTTCAAAATGGCCGCCGTTTCCCGCCAAAATTAAACTTACTCCTATTTTGATGAAAATTGGATAAATTAAGTTATCTCAAATGCCAAGAGACATTGACAAAGAGGGGTACGTGAGGGGGCATTTTTGTGACTCGCTTGCGATCACAATTAGAACTAGTTATTATTATTATTCTTATTTCAATTTCCTATTTATAGATCTAAAGTTTGTCCGACATATCTCGTAAAAACGCTTTGGCGAATCAAGATGAAACCTTTTTAGATGGTTAGGGGGTCACTCATAGATGGGCCATCGACTTTTAAAATTTTCAAGATGGCCGCCATTTCAAAATGGCCGCCTGCGGAAAAAAGGGGCGGAAAATTTTTTTTCGTCTGATCGTCTTGAAAATGGGTTATCTGGGTAAAGTGGGTATGCTGATTATCATGGTGTGACCGGATTTTTTCTACGACCTGCCAATTTTTGGCAATTAGCCGCCGAAATCGCCAAAAACTCGACTTTGTCAAATATCCATGAAAATTGTTATACTAGATAAAATGATTATGCTGATCACCATTGGGCAAGCACGGTTCTTCAATAAGTAACCAATTTTTGGCAATCCGCCAAAAAAATTGGCAATCTGCCAAAAGTCGCCAAAAATTTAAATTTGTCCAAATTACATAAAAATTTGTATACAATGTAAATTTGATATGCTGATCATCATGAGGCAAGTAAAATGTTTCTATGATTAGCCATGTTTTGGTATTTTGCAATCCGTCAAAATTTGGGGACGGGAGGGGACTTTTATGTGACTTGCTTGCAATCACAATTATAGCTAGTTATTCTTCTGATTCTTTATCGTAAAGTTGTCCTCCCTAATACAATAAAATGGTTCAAGGAAATTGAATAACACTTGTTGGATTGGATAGTGGGTCACTCAAAGGCGTGTAATCAAGTTTTGAAATTTTCAAGATGGCCGCCGTTTCAAAATGGCGGCCGTCGGAAAAAGTGGGCGGAAAATTTTTTTTCATCGGATCGTCTTGAAAATTGGTCATCTGGGTAAAACGGGTATGCTGAATTCAAATCTGCGACCAGATTTGAAATCCGACTTCCGGTTTAAAAATGGCGGCCATTTTACTACACCCGCCCCCCTTAGAAATGTGAACTTTGTCCGATTTCAATGAAATTTTATTTCTATACATATTTTATTGCACTGAATGGTAAGAAAAAGTATCCAAGGCGATTTTGGGCGACTTGTGTGTTGGCATCCCAACACAAATTATAGCTTGTTATTATTCTTCTGATTCTTTATCGTAAAGTTGTCCTCCCTAATACAAGAAAACAGTTCAAGGAAATTGAATAACACTTGTTGGATTGGATAGTGGGTCACTCAAAGGCGTGTAATCATGTTTTGAAATTTTCAAGATGGCCGCTGTTTCAAAATGGCGGCCGTCGGAAAAAGTGGGCGGAAAATTTTTTTTCATCGGATCGTCTTGAAAATTGGTCATCTGGGTAAAGCGGGTATGCTGAATTCAAATCTGCGACCGGATTTGAAATCCGACTTCTGGTTTCAAAATGGCGGCAATTTTACTACACCCGCCCCCCTAAAAACGTCAACTTTGTCCGATTTCAACGAAATTTGATTTCTAGACTTCTTTTGATGCACTGATTTGAATGGAACTCTATCCAAGGCGATTTTGGGCGACTTGTGTGTTGGCATCCCAACACAATTATACCTAGTTATTATTATTTTTCTTCTTTCCGGGCGCGTTTTTTCGAACACTTGTCTGCGGTGTTTCTCAGAAACCGATAGATGGAATCGCTTGATATCATATGACTTGATAGGCCCATACTCCTAGATGATCCTCCCGAAAAAAATTTTTCAATATGTTGGAGGGAACATATATTTTTGGGGTCTCAAAAGGGGGTGGGGTTTTGCAAAATTTTACTATAGAAGTCTATGGGAAAAGTGATATAACTTGATAATGTGTGATCTTAAACTTGGAAATACTGTGTTACCTCATATATTTTAATTTTCATACCTGGCCACATTTAGTGGTGAGGTATTATGTAATACCCTCCGCTTCATTGTGTTAAGGGGGGGGGGGGGTCATGCTCAACCTCCTCAAATGACAAAATACTAAATGTTCTGAAAACCATTGAGATCCCCACCCTATAACCACATATATTATTACTCCTTATGATAACACAAATCATTTGGTACCATGGGGGGGTCTGAGGGGGGTCATGCCCCACCCCCCTAAAATGACAAAATACTAAATATTCTGAAAACCATTGAGATCCCCACCCTATAACCATATATATTATTACTCCTTATGATACGACAAATCATTTGATACCATAGGGGGTCTGAGGGGGGTCGTGCCCCACCCCCCTCAAATGATAAAATGCTAAATATTCTGAAATTAGTTTAGATCCCCACCCTATAACCACATATATTATTACACTTAATGATTAGATGAATTAGTTGGTACCTGAGGGGGGTCATGCCCCACCCCTCAAATGATAGAATACTAAATAACTTGAGTTATTAGGGGAACCCCTGCCCAAATTTTTTCCATGAGGTTCTAAAAATGCATTTAAAGGCATTTCCAGGATTTTGATTACTCGTGGGACTTCTGTAAAACTTTGATTTACAGGGGAACCCCTGCCCAAATTTTTCCCATGAGGTTCTAAAAATGCATTTAAAGGCATTTTCAGGATTTTGCTTACCCTTTGGACTTCTGTAAAACTTGTATTTATAGGTTAGCACCCTCACAACTTTTCCCCATGTGATTAATGGGACTTCGTTTGGGAGACATTCGAAACTGCATCCAGTTTCAATTATACCTTGTTTTTCGTCAGATTTCAAATTCTTTTTTTCATTGAAATCAATGTGAAAATCCCTACCCGTATTTTTCAATCAGATTTGCAATAATTTTAAACTTTTTATTTTGAAAAAATGGGGTAAAAAAGAACCAAACATGTCAATTAATGTAAGACTTTTCTATTAGATGTTGTTGTAAATATATATGTGTCAAATGTGCATTTTAAAGTCAACCACAGGGTGCATATGTCAAAAAGCTTTGTAAGTCCACCATGGGCTGCATGTGACCAAAGCAATAGGCTATCCATATTGGGCCTCAAACGTACAGTGTTCAACATGTTGCGGTCGTATCATGCTGCGCTCGGCGTAGCTTTTTATTTCTATTTTGATCTACATTCTTTAACTAAATATGTGGGGATTTAATTTCATGGATTTTTCTTATACTCAACATGCTCAAAATAAACGAAATTAAAATATTTCTACTTCTACAGTAGAAGTTTTGGTTTATATATGTACATGTATAAAGTTTGTATGCATATATACATATATATGCACTGTAATATGCCCCCATGTGGGCCCATTCTTATGGACAATAAAATATTCTTCTTCTTCTTCTATACAATGTGTACCACATGTTTACAATGTTCTACAATTTTAAAATCATAGAAGAACAAATATTATCTTAAGACACACTGCAAGTTGATATCATTTAATGTATGAAACAAGAAAGATAACAACCTGCAGTGGCAGATCCACACATTATCACGAAATATGGGAAGGCATTAACTGACAAAAGAGGGGCCAAGGTCATCGCCGTTAAGTGATTCCGTATGTATTCAACTTTTTTTTTTAAATTAAGAGGGGACCTAGGCTTCCCTCCCGATGAATTTACCATTTACATGTTCAAAGAGACTAATTGTAAGTTCAGATGTTTTCTTTATTTTTCAGGTTCTCTGAAGGCATGGCATGGTTCTTTGGATATACTTTTTGGAGATCATTCTCTGTTTTGTAAAGTAATGGAAGAAGAAGATGGGAATAACAATCCTGGTGGAAAGGATACAGATGAAGAAGAATGCGTACAATTTGATACATGGAGAACTAAAAGTCGAGTGTTAGCTGAAGTAATAACCTTTTCATTCCTTCAAAAAAAGAGACATCCAGATTCTCCCCATTATTTGATGCCTTGTATTGGAATAAGAAGGCGTCAAATTACATTCTTTTTCTACGACTGTTCGAATGATTTACTGCTGGAAGGTCCTATCCTAGACTTGGTGACAGCTGATGGCAATGTGAACTATGAAGCAGTTATAGCTGTCTGGTTGGTGATGAATCTCAAATATTTCTGTTCAGGACCAACATCTAATATGTTGAAGGCACCAAAATCTCAATTTTATAAGCATGCCCAAGAGAAACTTGATTTGTATAAAAATAATTTGCGATTCAGGAATGTATCTAAAGTATCAGATGAACATGATGAATTTGTTAAAAAATCGGAGAAAGTTCGTAAATTAGATACAATTTTTGTTTGGCCTGAGGATATTAATAATCCGACTAAGAAGATAAAAAATAACAACACTTAATACAAAATTGCTTTTGTTGAAATATTACATGTATTGGTGAAATTAGCAATATGCTCTAATGTATGGGTCCATTGTCACTCTTAAACAAAATCTCCTCTGACAATATCTGAAACAAGTAAAGATATTCGCTAAAAACATTGGAGTAATAAATTTTGTTATGTTGGCTACAAAGATTTCTTGCTTTAGATCTAAATGATCCAAACAAAAAACATGTGTACATTTGTAAGTCCTTCAAATATAAGCAAAATATCCTAGATTCTCATCCCTTCCTGTCCCAATTTTTTCCAGCTATTTAGATTTTTTATTTGGCAAATTTCCTTTAAAATGGCAGAACATTTTATCAAAATGGATAAAAATAAAAAAAATAAAAATCTAGGAATTATTTTTATTATGGCCTATTAAAATCATTTTGACTAACCGGTCATGTAACATCAACAGTTAGAATGATTTAAATTGTACATCTATCAACCTTATTTATGGACTTAAATGTAATCCTAAAATTAAAGGAGTAAATTTGGAAAATAACTCTTAAATAGTATCAAAGTTCTGTAAAAGTGATCAGCACTTTAAGGTCTACTGACCCAAAAATGTTTTAAGAAGATCCAAAATTTTCTGTTGGAGTTATTGCCCTTTGTATTTTTTTTGTGAATTTTGTAATTATTTATTGAATAAAACAGCATTATGATGTCTTTCTATATCATTTAATGTCCTATTAGATGCCCTATTTTAAATGAGTGCAGATGTTGGTTTTGTTGTAGAAATTTGTTTTGTCTTCCTTTACTGGATTTGACACACTGAATTGGAAATTAGCAACACAACGGATGTGCTATATTACTCTTCTGAGCACCTGACTTCACTCTTGTCACAGCTTGAGTTCGCGTTGTTGATTTCCGTTCAGTTGATTTTGTGTTTTTTGTTTGATTTTTTGTTCGAGTTTACCTGTTTCGTTGTTGCCCTTTCTGACTTATGACACTTGAATGCCCCATTGGTGCCTCTTTGCTTCTTTTTTTGAATTCTGTATTTGGTCATTACTGTAAACATACTAATTTTTGCTGGTTCTTATTTCATGTGTTTTCAGTTCAATATTCTATTCTATGTTATTTCGTGTAAATTACCTGACCACAAAATCTGTGAAAGTAAACACCTTACAAATATAAGTACGTATACAGTTAATTTCTATTTACTGTTGCTGAAAAGTGAACAAGAAAGTTTTTACAGTATAAATGATATGCTGAGTTTACTGCTGTCAGGTAACAACTCCTGAAAAAGGGGCATTTTCAAGACCACAGCTACTTGTCCCCCCCCCTCCCCCACCCCCAATTTACAATTAACTTTGTTTTCAACAAAATTGCACTTTCTTAGAAAAATTGTTTGCTGACTGAGCTGAATTGTGCTTGGCCATTTTTACCCGAAGGGTCAGGTGAGCTATTGTCATCACTTGGCGTCCGTCTGTCCGTAAAATTTTTAAAACGTTAAATAAAATTCCTCTGACACCATAAGTCCAATTGGAACCAAACTTGGTATGGTTGTTCATTAGCATTTGGTCTTAGAACTGATTTGGGGATTTTGATTGGTTGTAAAACATGGCCGCCATGGCTAAAAATAGAACATAGGGGTAAAATGCAGTTTTTTGCAAATAAATCAAAAACGGCTACAGATATCAAAATTTTTGCTTGGTAAAAGTTATCAGCATCTCCAGATCTACCAACCCTGAAATTTTGAAGAAAATTCAACAACCCATGTAGGAGTTATTGTCCTTTTTGTGGATTTTTTGCCAATTTTGCACCTGTTTAGCTCAATATCTTGAAAACTATACAAGATATTTGAGAAATTTAAATTGCATATTGTTAAGCACATTAAGATCTACAAAATATGTACCCGGTAATAGGGTCAACATTGTAGGACCCTTCCTTTTAGGGGTTATTGCCCTTAGAACTTCAAAATTGAGCATTTTCATAGCATTTCCTCATTTCATTGAAAACGTTAACTCCTCTAAGTCCAATGGGAACCATACTTGGTATTATAGTTGTTTATTAGCATTAGGTGTATTGATCTGATGTGGGGATTTTTTATTGGTCGTATAACATGGCCGCTGTGGCTAAAAATAGAAAATAGGGGAAAATCACAGTTTTTTGCAAATAACTCAAAACAGTGACAGATTTTTAAATTTCAATTGAGAGCTAAAGTGATCAGCACCTCAAAATCTACCAGCTCTGAAATTTTGAAGAAGATCCAACAACCCATGAAGGAGTTATTGCCCTTTATTTTAATTTTCTATGAATTTTCACTTACAAAAATATTTTAAGCTCAATATCTTAAAATCTATATATGAGATATTTAAGAAATGTGAATTGCATATTGTTAAGCACATCATGATCTACAAAATATGAAATAAGGTCAAGATTGTAATACCGTTCATTTTAGAGGTTATTCCTCTTAGAATGTTGAAGGAAAGAAAATTATTAAAAGGTTTCAATTGCTAAAATATTACTCTGTACAATCATTATTACAATAAGTTAAACCATTTTGTCAGATTATCCACTTATTTAACTTATGCCCCTTTCAATGTCAAATAGATTTTGCCTAATAACCTTTACTTCAGGCTCATATGTCAGATGAGCGATTCAGGCTCCTGGGAGCCTCTTGTAATAAATAATAAAGGGTGGTATTTTAACAAAACTAGAACAAAATAAAATGATAGTCATTTTGAGAAAAAAAATGTAATGTTAATGTTAATAATAAAAAAACCTAGAAAGAGGTTTTGTTTGGAAGTAAGGCAAGATCAAAGATCACCAAACAATCTATTTCATTCTTTTTTTAGCTCACCTGGACCAAAGGTCCAGGTGAGCTATTGTCATCACTTGATCCGTCGTCGTTGTCTGTTGTCGTCCTTGTCTGTTAACAATTTTTGAAAAATCGTCTTCTCTGTAACTACCAAACAGAAACTTGGTATGATTGTTCCTTAGGGTGTCCTGCACTAAAGTTGTGTTTTGATTTTTGGTTCGTCAAAAAGCATGGCCGCCGTGGCTAAAAATAAACCAGGGGGATTCTGACTACTGTTTTTGGCATGTAAATCAAAAAGTATAAGAGATAGCTGAAATCTGATGCCACCCCACTGCTTCAGGATTAAAAGTTCTAAAAAAGTGTATATTTGGTCGAAGTTGTCAGATGACCCCTTATAGGGGATACCGCCCCTTAAAGGTGAAAATTTTTTTTTTCATGTTTTTCCCCTATAGTATGAAAACTATTGCAGATAGAGAAAAGCTGTTGCTTGCTTAAATGTTCAGCACTTTTAAGCTCTACAAAAGTCTCGATAGGGTTTAAGTTGTCAGATGATCCCTTACAGCGGTTACGTCCCCTAAAATAACATTTTTCATGTTTTTGGTCTATGGAATGAAAACTATAACAGATAGAGAGAAGCTGTTGCTTGCTTAAATGTTCAGATTATTTAGCTCTACAAAAGTCTTTATAGGGTCCAACATCAAGACAAGGTGGGCGATTCAGGCTCCTGTGAGCCTCTTGTTTAACCCAAGTTCAAAGATCAAGGAAATCAAATCTTGGCATCTCTCAAAGTGAATTCAATTAATGATTTGAAATGATTTCGAAGTCTTGTTTTTGACAAAGTTTTGTATGTAAGTGTGTATTTACATTATTTTGAACCTGTCGAATTTCAGAACTTTAGGTGCTTTTCTTTTCTGATACTTTTTTAAAGGAAGTGTCTGCGCGTCCACGCCGCGTGGACGAATAGACTACAGGCTGCGCGTCCACGCTTCCGGTATTTGCATTTCGGCATGCACATTTCGCATCTAATGTCACGGAACTTTGACATTTCCAGGTACAAATAATGACAAAAAATTCAATTTCATACTACAATGAATGGAAGTTCAGTAAATGAAAGTTCTAATTTCTATAAACTTTAATAACGAGAACAAGTAGTCAAAATCTTTAGAAAAAAGTAGAATATTCGGCAAAAAATAACAACAGAATGCAGAATTTCGGACATCCCAGCAACGTCCTACAAAACCCACCAAAATGTTTTTTTTTCGTATGCACATTGACTCTTAAAATATATCAAATATTGATAGAGACTGATTGTTCAAGCTTTAGATTTTTAGTTCCAACTTTTATCATTTGAATCCTGGCATAATATTGATAGATGTGAGCAAGTCCTCGTTCTATCATATGTATATGTAGTAGTCTGAGAAAATGAAAACACGTTTAATTTTCTCAGTAGTAGTGTATGCCGTAAGCTTAAAATTCCTGTGGAAAGATTCTTTCCGTGTCCGACTGATAGCTTAACTGTTACATGTATACGATTTTAATATATCTTCACTGCAATTATTTTTATGCAGTCTGCATTAAAACGGTTCAGTTAGAGTTTTCTGGTTTCTTTTAGACCATAATTACGTTTTTATATCATTCTTTATATTTTTTTTCGAATTCCCAAAGAATTATTGTTTACATTGCATTCCCTTTGATGATATATAAAAATTAATAAAAACAATTACGAAATTCTAGCAGTTTTCGCTAATTTTCACTTATTTAATACTTAAATTGTATATCAGTGAATATTAAAATACATTTTTATGTTTAAATATTAATTACTTTATTGCTCTACGCATTGGGAAGTTTATAAAAATTACGAAATAACGGAAATTGTCCGGAAAAAATCCTTAATTACTCGTTATATCGGAAGCGTGGACGCGCAGCCTGTGGTCTATTCATCCACGCGGCGTGGACGCGCAGACACTGCCTTTTTTAAATGTTGAATGGTCAAATACACTATTAATTTTGTACAAAAATCATTTTAAAGAAGCAAAGGGGTAATCAAACGTCCTTATACCGAAAAGACAAAGACAATATCTGTAGACAAAAGAAGCAAACCAAATAACGACTAAACCGCATTAAGCAACGTGAACTCAAGTCGAAACAAGAGTACTAGTGAACTCAGGTGCACTGGAAGAGTAAGCAGTCCCTGCTTGTTATAGCACACCAGTCACGTTGGCACCAAATATTGTTTTAGTGTTGGTCTCTATGTCAAACCAACATGAGAGATAGAAGTCCGTATTTGTCTACAAGCACATGATGTCTTCCGTAAAATTTCATGAGTAATGACAACCTTAATTTAAAAGCCCTTAAAATGGCTTTTATTTTTCACCTTACTTGGTAAGTTGGATTAAATACATGTACATGTACTTACTTACATCTGTATATATAAATCAATGAAGTGTTAGAATGGAGAAACTTCAATGTGTTTCTTTGAAATGAACGTATAAACATTATGAAAATATGAGACATTAAATCGCCAAAAGCATGTTATTGCGGATATCGATTTTGTTTTGGTTGTATGCATATCTACAGTCTGTGCATTTTGCGCCTATATGGTCAATGGTTTGGTTTTTGTAACACAGTTCTAATGGAACTATCAGATCATATAGATATATGGGATGAAATTTTAGTTTATGGGATCATACCATGGTATTAGATTTGAAATTTGTAGAACGTCTACTTCCTGTTTAGCTACTTCGCGTGATTTCTCTCATATTCAGTCTACTGTTAACTCACAGTGCGTCACCTGAACGCCTCCGCCCACATAAAAACCAATCAGATGAAATATTAAAACTCAAAGTGCACATCTATTATAAATTTGCTTTATGGAAGTGTCATGAAAATCCATTGGTGGGTTGTATTAAGGGGGAGGTTGGATAAAGAGATGGATACCCTGTGTCGGTTAATGGCAAAGTCCGTGTTTCGCTATATCCTTTAAATTCAGTAGATTTAACTTTAAAACATAGAGTGTGTGCAAATTTTATGAAAACCCATCAGTGCTTTAGGCGAAGTTGTGGATAAGAGATGAGTAATCTCTGATGTAACAGGGGGGTAACCTACTAGTATTGAAAGGAATATTTAAGCAAGCACAAGCTTTTCTCTATCTGCAAGAGTTTTCATGACAGCATTGAAGATTTAGATTTGTTGGTCCACTCAGATCTGGAAGACATTAAAAAATCTGTAGACATATGAATTACTATCCGGCGGCGGCGTCGTAAACTTTTTGTAAGACTTTTGTGGACGATGAATTGCTGGAAAAGTATAATAGCTAGGCATCTGATATTTGGTATAAAGACAGTTGAGGTTATGGTCTATGCAACTGTCACCATGCCGTGTGACCCTGACCCAATGTTCACACTCCAGTGACTCTGTGAACTTAGGTATTTTTTCAGGCCGTAATATTTTTTGTAAGGCTTTTGTGGACGATGAATTGCTGGAAAAGTATAATAGATAGGCATCTGATATTGGGTATACAGACAGTTGAGGTTATGGTCTATGCAACTGTCACCATGCCGTGTGACCCTGACCCAATTTTCACACACAAGTGACGCTGTGAACTTATAATAGGTTTTTTCAGACCGAAACTTTTTTGTAAGACTTTTAATGATGATGATTTGCTGGAAAAGTATATTAGCTAGGCATCTGATATTTGGTATACAGACAGTTCAGGTTATGGTTCATGCAACTTCCACTTCACCATGCCGTGTGACCCTGACCCCATTTTTACACTCCAGTGACTTTGTGAACTTAGGTCTTTTTTTAGGCTGAAACCTTTTTGTAATACTTGTGTGGACATTATGAATTGCCTGAAAAGTATAATAGCTAGGCATCTGATATTAAGCATACAGACACTTTTTGTGTTAATATCAAGAAATGAAAGCTTGTAGTTTAGTTTAGTGATGGTGCCGGCAGGCGAGACATACTTTTAGTGGCCACACTTGTTAAATATCAATGGGGGCGGTTACTAAGCATATGAATACATGGGTAAAATCACTTAAAATTGCGTATGTCTCAGCAACTATAACATATATGAAAAATCCGGAGGATCTTATAATCTCTCCAGAATTAAAAAAGCTCTTCATTGGTTCAGATGACCCCTTACAGGGGTTTTGGCCTTTTTGAGGTAAAAATAACGTGTATTATAGCTCATTTGATCCGAAGGGTCAGGTGAGCTATTTTAATTGTTAAGCGTCCGTCGTCCGTTAACTTTTCTTCAAAAATCTTCTTCTCTGAAACCACTGAAGGGATTGCTTTGAAACTTTGTGAAATTTGTGCATGCCGACCAACATGGCCGCTGATGCTAAAAATAAGAGTTATTTCCCATTTTAAATCGTCAAAATTGACCATTTTCACAGTTTTTGGACTTTATCTTGAAAATTGTTAGCGCTCAAGGAAAAGTTAGCATTGGAGAATTGTGAAACTCATTGAGATCTACAAAATTGATTTCAGGATCAAAATTGTATGAGGACCCATTATAGGGGTTATGGGTTTTTAAAAGGTGAAAAATAGTGGGTTTTTTTGTGTATTTGACCTTTTGAGTGAAAGCTGTAACAGATACTGAAAAAATGTTGCTTGCTAAAATTTTCAGTTCAATTAGTTCTTCAAAAATATTCATTAGACTGAAGCTGTCAGATGACTCCCTATAAAAGTTATTGTCCCTAGCTGTCAAGTTTTGAGTTAATGCCTTGCAGTTTAAACCTATAAAAGATTCAGAAAAGCTTTTCTTTGCTTGAATGTTTTGCTATATGTACTCTACAAAAGCCTTCATTATAAGGTGGAAATTGTATGGTGATCATTTATTGGAGTTTTTCACCTCAGATACCCCAAATTATTTTCATTCCATCAGACATTGAAGTCAGGTGAGCGATCCCGGCTCCTGGGAGCCTCTAGTTTTTCTTGTTTTTGTCCTATAGAATGAAACCTAGAGTATATAAAGAGAAAAGCTTTGATTGCTTAAACCTTGCAGGTCATCGTCTCTACAAAAGTCTTCGTTGGGTTGAAGTTGCCAAATGCCCCTTGTGGCTTACGGATCAGGTGAGAGATTCGGGCCCCTAAGAGCCTCTTGTTTGGTAAACATTTTGGTCAAGTTATATTATTTCAGATGGGTAGTCAGTGATGGTTTTATTATACCCCACTCGTAAGAGAGGGGGCTACATTGCGATCACCTTGTCCGCCCGTCCGTAACAAACTTTCGTATCAGATTTCTCAGCTTCTACTGAAGTGATTGATTTCAAATTTGGTATACAGCTTTATCATGACTAGTTGTATCGTGCCACCCCTTTCCCGGTCAGTGGCGCATCCACTTCCTGTTTTCTGAGCCGACTTAAATTTTTAAGGGTAAAAAAAAGACAATTTTTCGTAACAGATTTCGAAGCTTCTACTGAAGGGATTGATTTCAAATTTGGTATACAGCTTTAATATGACGAGTTGCATCGTGCCTCTCCTTCGCAGGTCAGTCGCACATCTACTTCCTGTTTTGAGCCATTTTAGACTTTTTAAGGTTAAAAAGTAGACAATTTTTCGTAACAGATTTATCGGCTTCTACAGATGGGATTGATTTCAAATTTGTTATACAGCTTAAGCATGTTGAGTTGTATAGTGCCTCCCCTTTTCAGATCAGTCGTGTATCATCTACTTCCTATTTTCTGAGTGGATGAGTGGGGGTATCCTCAGCACGACTTAATGCAACCCCTTGTTGATATTAGTATATGAGGATAAAAGTGCATGATTGCATACAATTACGACCTGACAACATCCTGGATTGTGACGATTCGGTATGCACATTGTTCATAATATAGTTCTGTTTTTGTCTTCGACCAGTTATTTCATTGGTCATTGGCTACTTCATGACAGCAGGTGGTCAAGTTTTCTTTGAGTTTTTTTTTTCTTCTCAGAAAAAGATATAATGCCTTAACTAACTTTTTACAAATTAAGTATATTATCCCCAATATGGACTAAATTTATATCAGTCTAAGGCTTCGTTATACCTTAAATTTGGAATGTTTCGATTAAAAAAAAACTACCGTATTAGATTAATCTGATAACTAATTCACTATCAAGTGCAAGGTTTTTTCTGTTTTCTAGAAGACTGGAAAAAATACATGTATGATTATTAAAGAAATTAGCAAAAAAGATGAACGAAAGAAAATAATACATAGTAATTTTAATCATGGTTTACTAAATAATTAAAGATATCACATGCGCCTGAGAAAATTAAAACTTGATGCCGCACTACGCTGCAGAAAGTTCGGGAAACTTTTCCCGCTTAATTTTCATTTTTTTTTTATTTAGTTTAATTTTGGCTTTTAACATGAAACAATTTATGGTAATAACTGTAACACTGGGAGGGAAAATACGTTTTAGTACAAAATAAGAAACAAAGCAAATGCCTTCAACAATTCAAAGCACAGGCGTTTGGGTCCAGGATTTTATTTTATTATAAATAACGTGTATATAAAAATTTTCATTTCGTCTATATACTATGGAAATTTTTATATACACGTTATTTATAATAAAATAAAATCCTGGACCCAAACGCCTGTGGTTCAAAGCAGAATAATTTTCGGTTTCACCGTCGTTGACTTTGTCCATTACCACAATGTAAGTGCTTCCGCTTTCGTTTTGAAAAAAATCGTCATCGTAAAAAATGTAATATTCATCAAAAACAATAATGCGGCTATCTACTGTAGCCCTTTTAGTTCTGTGTCTTCTGAACACGAGTTGCTATGCATTGGAGCCCATATCAAGTGTTGCCACACTGACAGCTGGTATCTCTGCAATTTTTTATGCCAGTTACAGTGTCATAACATGTCAGTTTAAAGAATGTTGCAGAGGAAAATGGATTAGTTTAAATGCATCAGGTATAATGTTCAATATGTGAATTGAATTTTATACAATAATAAAATACTGAAATTGAAGAGATTGCCTTGCGTCCTTTTTGCTACTGTACATGTCGCGGGTGGATAGGGGGTCTCGTCCTAGCTGCAGTTCGTAGCTCTTTATGGTCCTTTTGATATTTTTTAGAGACCAAAGAGTGTCAAACCAGAAAATTTCAAAAAGGGCCATAAAGAGCGACAGAACTGCAGCTAGTCTCATCCATATAAATAAATAAATAATCCTTCTATACCAAAATACAATGTAGCAAAAATTCATGTACAATGTATTTACAAATCCTGAATTCATGGAATTCCTACAGTTTTGAGGGTTAATTTCCTGGTAAAAAAATAATCTTATCCCACTGTTCATAAAAGGTCATACAAACCCTCATATCAAATGCAACTAGGGAGCATATGATCCCATCAACACCACCAAGAATCAAACACTGACTGCCCTGCTACATTTATTTACCAAACGAACTTAAAATTATAAGTCAATTTGATAATTTACTGTTATATACAGATATAATGCACTCGGGCCTGGGAAACTTGAAAGTCGCAACCAAAATTCCGGGACTCAGAATTTTGTGATTTACATTTAATGTAAAAAATTTAAGAAATCAAAAAATGTCACTCCATGTATATTTGTTGAATAATTGTAAATAAAGCAAAAACAGATTTAATATTTTGTTTAATTAATAACGTTAAATTACATTTTTCCTTAAATCCGGACTTGTCCTGGTTTATATAAAAACGATTTCTGGCTTAAAATACAGGCTTAACTACCGGTATTATTTTTGGCATATTCAAGATCTGTGACAAATTTCAAATGGAGTGACATTCTCTGATTCTCGCAAAAAGTTTTCTTTCACTTAGTATCAATAAACTTCCGGGTAACAATATTTGGTTGCGACTTGCAAGTTTCCCAGGCGTGGCACTAGAACCTGTAGAACACAGGTATTTAAACTGTCCTATTACCTGTACACTTCCTCCTCCTTTTTAGATCTGCAACAACATCGGGAGTCTTTGTTCTGATGACAATAATCATTCAATATACAATATAAGACTGAAGAAAGGGGTGCGTTTAATACTCAGGTGCGCTTTATTAATGGATAAAATCAGATGTTTCCCTGAAAATCGGCCCTGCGCCTTAAAGTCCGGAGCGCTTTATTCTCCGGAAAATACGGTACACTTCCTCCTCCTTTTTACATGTTTTAGTCTCAATATCTCAATTAATTTTGTTATAAAGTTTGGTGCCAAATGTTACCAGAGAGCATTATCAACACCACAGTTACTGGGGATCTAATTCTGACACCTAGGTGAAAAGCCAGTTGGTCACCAAATGAGCTAAAGATTCATACCTTTAGCCAAGTAATGCTTTTGAATGCAGTTATATACATGTAAACTTACCATTACACAAAGTTATTAGTTAGTTATTTTTAGTTATTAGTTATTTTTCCGGAGAATAAAGCGCTCCGGTTAAGGCGCAGAGCCGATTTTCAGGGAAATATCGGATTTTATCCATTAATAAAGCGCACATGAGTATTAAAGAAGCAAAGGTGCATTAGCATGATTAGAATTGTCGAAATCCAAATAGGCAAAGACAAAATCCATATAAAACACAAAATCATCTGGAAAAAATCCACTCTACATACTAAAAAACACTTATTAGGGAGAAACAATTTATCTTGAAGGGTCCTTAATATTTTGTTCTGGTCATAGTTATTTTTACACAAAGCTTAAAACAGGTCATGCATGTCATGTATTAATTGTATATTGCAAACATGGAACATTTTATATAAATGTATGTTTTTTTGCAGCATTATCAGAAAGTCTCAACAAGCAAGTTTATGGACAACATCTTGTAGTAAAAGCAGTAGTTCGTCATATCAAAGCTCACCTGTCAAATAGCAATCCATCAAAGGCATTAGCATTGTCATTTCACGGTGGCACTGGAACAGGAAAAAATTATGTCAGTAAGATCATTGCCCAGCATATCTACAAAGAAGGGATGAAAAGTAAATATGTACATGTTATAGCATCTACTAAAGAGTTCCCTCATGCTGATATGGTTCCACTGTATAAAGTAAGTGAAAATTTGATTGTTTTATTGCTTCATACAAATGATTTAAGACATAGGGCATTTAAATCACAATTAAACAAAGATCAAATCAGATGACTTTAAGCAAACACAATATTGACACACCAGAAAGATAACTAAACACCTCAAATCATCCAATACAAGCTCACAAATAAATGTGAAATCAAGTTCTCTGGTAAACTACACCAAAAATAAAGCAATAAGTTGCAACAAATTAGCTTGCTTGGTGACAGGCCTTTGAAAATTATAATATAAAGTTCCTAGGGTATTCATGGTACTAGTATATGTTTTATTAGAATGCACAGTGTACAAATATAGTTGTGTGCTTAAGTTTTAACATTCGATATTCTGCATTCTATGACACATGGTTATAATTAATATTCTTGTTTTATAGAATTGGAATAATTTGTGTCAACATTAGTAAAACCCATTTACTATATTTGATTGCTATTTAATTAATAACCACTGTTTCATTTTCTGTTTATTTATTAGGATAACCTGAAAGAATTAATAGAAAGCAGTGTTAAGGCCTGTGATCGGTCTATGTTTATATTTGATGAGATAGATAAGATGCCACCAGGGTTGATTGACACTATCAAGCCATACCTGGATTATTATGATAACTTGAATGGTATCAACTACAGAAAATCAATCTTTCTTTTTCTAAGGTAAATTTGTTTCTGTATATATAAATTTATAAGTCCTTCTGTGAGACTTAGTCATTTTTTTTTTGGGTTTGTACATATCTACATGATTTAAAATGATTTTGGCTTTGAGTACCTTTCATTCAATACTTTTGGTTTTTTACCTTCCAATGTTTTGATTCAGATGCTGCTGATGAAAGGTTACTCCTTGAAATATCGATATAGTGATGGCAGTATACAGCATAACCAAATGAACCGTTTTCATACCATTTTTGGTATTGTATTTTACATGTGAAGGCACATAAAACACATCAGATCATCAACTTCAATATAAGCATGATGGATCAAATTGATTTAATGAACTGAAAAAGGTTTTATTAATGATAACATTTGGTTAATGACTACCAATATATACATGTATCTTAAATATATATACCTTCTAATGTAAATATTGTATGAGAAAAGTCTAAAATCCAAAAGTGAACAACACTTTAAAAATATCAAATGTACATTTTCAGTTTTAAGATTGATATTTTTCTTGGTTTTAGTTGATAACATCTGTTTTGTCTTTAACGAAAAATAGAATTCTAAAATCACATAAATTTAACAAAAATCAGCTTGTAGCCTACACTATACTTAATTACTTATCTTGTTACAATCTAAACAAGCTCAATTTATTTCAGTAATACAGCAGGAGTTGAAATATTGAAGCAAACACTTAACTTCTGGCATGAAGGAAAGGAGAGAGACACGATAGAACTCAAAGATATGGAGAGATTAGTCACAACTTCTGCAGTTAATACTAAATCAAGTAGGTGTAATGTTTCATGTTATCTTATACAAAAATGATTATCTTCACCAGTTTTCAATTTACTTTTCAACATTGACATTTTAAACTTAGCATATTTTTTAAAAGTGAACAGGACAATCTGAATTATACTTTCAATTTTCGTCTTGAAATATTTGTGAAATTATTTCTTTTTATGCATTGTACTAAGACATGATAGATTATAGATATCAAAATTAAAACAAAGATCCAGACAATAAATTTGCTACACATAAGGCATGCTTCATTGATTTGAGACTTATCAGAGTTGCCCTATCGAAAAGTTGAAAATGCTGAATGCCATATGAATGTGAAGAGTAGAGAACAATAAAACAAACAAAAAATGATGGAAAAAAAACCACATTGTACAGTAATCTGCTACATTAAAGTGTTTTATTTATTATGAGTTTAAACCATTTTATATTAAATATTTTATTCCACATCAAAATACTTGTATGATATTTGTATTTCTTCTCATATTACATTTTAGGTGGATTTTATCACAGTGACGTCCTACTTAGACACATGGTCACTGCTTACATCCCCTTCCTTCCACTGGAAAGAAGACATGTACGTCAGTGTATCAGAGACTATTTATTGGTGAAATATTACAAGAAGGAGAAGGACATTGAAGAAGAGAAAGTCCGAGAGATAGCTGAAGAACTTCAATATTTTCCTGAAGATGAACAGCTTTTCTCGACCACAGGCTGTAAACGTGTGCCTGAAAAGGCAGATTATATTATGACTGATGAGTTTTAGATGTGTTGATTATAAGTATAATGATCTTCCAATTGAAAAATCTGTCCAATATGAGATTTTATTATTTGAGTTTATTCTAATATTTTGTGCCATAAGTTTAAATAACACAATCAGTCATGTGTATGAGTTAAGGATAGGTTAAAGAAATCCACAATTTGAGTATGTTGTATCATGCATGTATGTGTAGTTAAAATGCATGTACTTGAAGTATGATGTCTTCTTTATAGCATGTAAGATAATTTTGCATAATTTTAATTTATAAAAAGGCAATAATAAAGTACGGTAAATATTTTTTTTATGTTATAATAAATTACCATTCTATTGCACAAAAATTTACAAAATTTATTGTTAAATGGCTATTTTAAAACTTTGAGAAAATTTAATGAACTAATTGATCTTAACTCTTAATAGAATTATAAGTTTACGTTTTGTACGTTTTGTATAAATAAAATGAACAAAAACCATGTATGAAAAATCAATATGTACCATTTTACTTCTTTATATGCATTTGTTTGCATTATTCATTCATAATCATAGTCTTTAGTGATCTCTTTGTATTTTTTTTGTGTGTGTATTTTATTGTAAAACATTATTGTTTGACTACCTTTTGTAGAAGACATTTATTATGTCACTGATGATACTGATGATGATGCAAGACAACAAACATTGTATCAACAGGATCATAAAAATTTCTGTCTCAGATTTTTCTAAATTAAGCACTTAATATAAATGTAAGGTATATAGAATTTTTATCATAATTGCTTTAATTTACTTTCTGTTCTCGTTTTAGGGTTATTTTCCCTTTATAACACAAAAATGTTTGCCTTTGATATATTTGTTCTAATATTATTGAATACAATTGATGAAAAAACTGCTTTAAAAAAAATGTGACATTCATCTTGTAAATTAAGTATAACACTTTTCTCATAGAAGATACAGAAGTTTTTCCTTTGTTTTTCTGTCTGTTCATCCGTTTGATTTTTAAAGGACTGCAAAAAAAAATTTTGGTCTACTTTTGAAAAAAAAACCATTGAATTCCTTGTGAAAAGTGGGTGGAAAGTCCACCAAAGGCTGCATATGTCAAAATCCTTTGTCAGTCCACCATGGGCTGCATGTGTCCATTGCAACTGACTATCCATATTGGGCCTAAAATGTACAGGGTTCGACATGTTGCAGTCGTATCATGCTGCGCTTGGCGAAACTTTTTATTTGTGAATGCTAAAACTTAAGATCTATGAGGAGTACAGATTTGAAATTTAACACATTACCTCTTGATCAATCTCATATTATGGAAATGAAAGTATGTAGAATACTTTTACAAACTTCCTGACATTGTCAATATTCTACAATTTTTGTAGCTGTGTCTGTACTTTAAACAGCAAAAATAATAAAAAGAATACATAAAATTGAATGTGATTGCTGGAATCTTTGTTTGAGTAAAGCTAGAATTTAACATGAATTCCAATATATCCTGTGAAAAACTGTGAATGTCAGATTTTTGAGTAAAACTGTCAATGCAAAAATGTATTGAAGTAGCTGTAGGGTATTAGAGATGCAGCAAAGTTGTTTATATTTTTAACCTATAATAGCAAGATTTGGAAAACTTGCTACCAAAATTCAATTATATTTCTAAATGCCAAAAGGTAAAAACAGAAAGAACACTTTAGAAATGTCACATAAAGTTGTTATGTATGATCTTAGATGTATATTTCTTTACTTTATTTAATTTTGTATGCATGTTTTTTTGTTGTTAAGATTCAGTTTTTGAAGAACCCAACTTTTATGCCCCATAACAAGGGAGCCTATAGTGTTAAGGATTATTTGTCTGTCCCTTCCGAATCAGTTTTACCTTCAGGGTGAAGTTATTTTCCATGTTGCCAGGTCGGGACATCTACCATCACGTCTATTGGACATATTCTTATTTTTGTTATTTTTGAAATACATACTTTTCTCAAGATCAATTGTACTATTAATAACTTTTTATTTCACATAATTACATTCAAGTGCTTTCATTTTAAGTTACATGTATTTTGATTCTTTGTTCTTTATTATCATGGTCTCTGTAAAATTATAAATAAAACCTTGATATTTTTTTGTTTTACAAACCTTCTTGTTCTGACATGTGCAGTATAGAACTTGTTGTCCTACATGTAAAACACAGAGGGAGTTATTACTCAAGAACTATAAACACTAGGTTCATGAAACTTAGTATGCATACATCTCTGCCCAGTACAATATAGAGTGTATATTTGCATTAGCACAGCTGCATCACCACCATTTGATCTTAAATTTCAATCTTTATTATTGCAAGATATAAATATTTTGGTCACATCCATATCTCAAATAGTACAGGCCTTAAGCAAATGTATTTTATACTTTGTATGTATTTCAGCTCCTAGTTTGATCCATTTAAACTAACTACCCAATGGTATAGTGTGGAAAACCCTAACAGGCAACCAAAAAAATTTACAAGGTCACAAACATATTTTCAGTTTGAAACATTTTGAATTGTGAAGTAATGGGTATCCTTTGCCATCAAATAAATTTATTAAAAAAAGAAGTGCATCTAATAAATTTTACAGAGATTGTGTATTTTTTGTGGTATAAGTAAGTATAAGTATAATTTATTACACCAAATCATGGGCCCTCGAAAGAGCATATATAAATACATAATTCGTACATGAAAAATAATAATCTGACAATAATAATGGAAATAAAATAAACAAATTAGAAAACAAACAATAATTACACATGTAGCATGACTGTGTGAAAGTTTCATTAAAATTAATTGAGTGGAGGGGTAGGAGTAGCTCAGGATGATAACCCAGTGGTGTTAAAGACACACATCACAAAAGTGCATAGTAACCCTCTTAGGGTCAACTACAGGTACATGTATTACTTAGCAAGTTTAACTGTTTGCAAAATGTTTCTATTTGTTTTGCAAAACATTAACATGATTAATGCAATTTAATATTTCCCTTTCTTTGAAGAGCAAGGCATACTGATCTGCAATATAACTTTAATAATAGTTTTCTCAGTAACTTCTTTATATTCATTTATCACAAGCACTTGAGCATAAATTAAGACCTTGTATCACAAGTGCCAACTTTAGGTCTGTCACAAATCTACTTCCTATTTACTGACTGCATTAAGTGACAATTTTAGGTCAGTTTTGCATATTCACTTCCTGTTTACATGCTTAATAAATTTTAGACATTAGTGGTCAATATTTTAAAATTTTGTTCCTTGAAATTTGATATACATCTTCAGTAAGAGGTCCTATATAACATGTACCAATTTTAGGTGCGTTTCATGTCTATTCCCTGTTTACCAACTCCAATTGTCATTATGCTTTAGGGTTTTCATAAAAGTTTTAATAGTGGACTTGATATTTCGTGTGTGCAACATAATCATATCATTTTTATTGAGCATTGGTAAAAATCTTTTTTTTTTGGGGGGGGGATGCAGTGGAAAACTGAGCAAGCAGTGGCTCACAGCTTCCATGGTCTCTTGGAAGTAAATTAACTCTTTAGAAGTCAACAGTTCACGAAAGTAATAGGAATTTAACCAAAATTTTCAATTGACTGTATGGTTTACATTTCTGTGCACTTCACAATGTTAACTGTCATCAGACATAAATGGAATTGTTACATGATTTACTATCCAACTTGGCATTTTGCAGACTGAAAATCACCAAAATTACCCCTTTTAATTTAGTTCATATTGTACTCTATTTCAATATCCAAATTCTGTGACTAAAGCTTGACTGGTCTGAGAGTGATTCTGGCTTTATATGCAATTTTTCTAAATGGTTGTACCAAGATAATCATTATGTATCTACCTATACCTATTGATGCTCTATACAGGGCCCTATGATTGGAAATGAAGAATTATCTTATCTTATCTTACATGTATCTTATACCTGATTTATGGGTCTGCTTATCTATGGTACTTTGAGATATATCATCCCTTAATGACAAATTATTACATTGTTACTCTACTCCACCAATTTTTTTATAAGTTTGGCAAACAATATTGAACATCTTATGATATATATCTGTTTTATTCAAACAAAATGCTATAACAGACAAGTTACCAAACAATTTCTAATATAAATTGGTCTTAAAGCCCTTCATTATTGTCAAAAACACACATATATATTCATCATTTGTTGAATTAAATAAAAACTAAAAGTGGTCATTGACTTATAGTTATAAAAGGGTGCAGAAAAAAATGCAAAACAAAAAAAACCAATTAGTCCTCTGACACTTTGTGGTTGGGGACTCAATTATTGATACAATATAACTGTGAGGTATAGTTAAATACTCATAGGCGCATCCTACATAGTTATCTTGAAAGAAAATGAATTTAAGAACCACAAGGTATCATACACATGCACCATTAATTAGGAGATATGATCTTATTTTTGACACTTTAAATTTTACAAATAGACAGAAACATGGAAAGAAAGAATGATAAGGGCATTTCCATTTAAATTAACATGGACAAACCCAGGTATGAAAGATTTAATTTCTCTATGTAGTACAGTGTATATTTTACACAGAAAATATACCTTTATCTAGAGAAAAATATCTTAATGGCATTTGATTCCACTTATATTTTAATGGAACATCCCTAACTGCACACACTTTAAATCATTTTTCATGGAGAATAAACAAAATGGAAGATTCAAGATTAAAATTCAAAATTTACTTCATTAGTTGGGCAGTATAAAAAAGAGGTATGTTGAAGTGTCAACAATTACATAAGTTTCAAATTGCACAACTTGGAACAATATAAAACTAGAACATGTGTCTATTAGCCACAGATTGCCCTTATGTTCTTGAATTATCATTGACCCCAAACATGTATTACCTGGAATATGGACCTAAACCAAGAAATTAGTCATACGGTATTGACCGTGCTGGTCAATTATTTCGGTCTTCTTCATTTAAATCCTACCTAAAAGACCAAGAAAATTAAACTCCGCCCAACCTTGTAAATAAAATAGAGTAATATTCATGGGTAAAATATAGGTTGCAATAACCTAATTTCTAGTTGGTGATATCCTGCCATCCAAGACACATCTAGTTGTAAAACATCAATAACCCCTGACACGTAACACCCAAGATATGGAACTTAACCAAAGTCATTCATGTCTAAAATAAAAACTGCAGTGACCCAATTTCTTGTGGGTGTTGTCAAATTACCCATAACAAATCTATTTGTGAAATATCATACATGAGTAAAATATAGGTCACAGTGACCTTATTTCTAATAGATGGTGTGGCGCTACCCAAGACATATCTAAGAGGTCAAACATCATTGAATTGATCCCCAACATCTAGTATTCCAGTTATTGACCTTAACCAAAGTGTTATGGACAGACAAGGGTAAAACTATATGTTCAGACCACATTTATGGACAGTTCATAAAGAGTTTAAATTGGAAAAAATAATAATTCTGGAAAAAAAGACATTGACCATCTTTTACACTTTTGCTTATCATGGGACAAAAACAAAATACTTTCACAATAAAGTAAACTACCAGGTCCATCATCCACATATTCTAAAAAAAAACCACAGTACTATGAAAAAAATCAACAAAGGTGCTGTATGTTGTTGTACCTTTGAAATCATATTCTTATTATAATAGTTTATACGTGTACTAATCAAGCAAAAACATTTATTATGTACTTAAAACAAGTATGGTCAAATTGAGAATTAATGTAAAGAAACTTTGTTCATCATTTAGTTGCCAAAATTTTGCAGCACATATGTAATGAATTATTACATTTTTTTTTTCATTCTTTTTTACACAAAATTAACATAAAAATACTGATATTCTTGTAGAAGAGAGAACTCAAAATAGAAATGTACCACTGCTCTTTTGTATGAAAAAATAATATATGTTGGTTTTTTTTTAAATGCATGCTTATTTGGATTTTAATTTTTATCACAACAAAATCAGTGTATAACTTTTAACCTACAATGGTCTTTAAAACTTTAAAATATTTTGTACAAAACTATAAAACTATATATTTATCATATTAAAGCTTATAAAATATGGCAACTGTAACTATTTTAAGAACAAATACAAAAGATGCTTCAATATGTTTTTACAAAAAGCATTAATATAAAATATTTACACGACTAGCAATTCAAAAATGTGGATTTCAAAAAAACAAAGCTGTCAAAAATAATATGAGGCAGGTAAAACCTGTTACGCTCCCAAAAGTTCAATTAATTAATTCTATTTTGGGTAGAAAATAAAAACAAACTAGCTTTTCTTGTGGGTTATATGAGCGTTTAATGACGTCTAAAATTTTCAAAGATAAAAACGTTAAAAAGACGCCGAAAGTTCGGGAAAACAAGCGCGTGCTAAACCGGACATTGAAGGAAAATTTAGCTCATAGTACAACTAAAATATTGACATTTCTACCATTATCGCTCCCTTCGGGAGCGTATCAGGTAAGATTTTACAAACACATGGAAAAAAATGGTCATTCATCATATCCCTTCATTGGGAGGAAATGAAAACGAAACTGGTCCTACAAGTACATGTGCATCATATCCCTACATTTGGAGGAACCAAAACAAACAACAAAAAGATGTTTTAACAAATGTAACATAATCAACATTAACATATAAACTCAACAACATAAAAAGAACTTTTATAATAGCCTTTAAGTATTGCTATTAAATATAAACAATGCTGAACAAACAAAACAAAGCAAAAATGGTTTGTTACATTTAAATATACAAAAATGGTAAACAAACATTTTTGAAACAAAGCAATATGGTTTATATTTAAAAAATGCTGAACAAACAAACAAACTGACATGGTTTAAAGCTGTCAAAACAAAAGAAATGATTTAGTTGTACATGTCAAATATATTGTAAAAAAGCATTTTAAAAAGAGGTTTGTCATGTTTTGTACTAACTTGTCCTACAAGCTATTGCACACTTAAGTATACATTTTGTAAAACATTTTTCAAACAGCACAAACACACACATTTAACTTCTTTACAAAATAGTCACTTTCAAAAATGGCACCTTTTTATTATAAAGAATTACTGACCTTTGAAAAAAATTCATGTAATGTTGGCCATAGCAGACATAATGAGTATGTAATCTAACAAATATAATGTATTCAAACAAAATAGCAAAAGTGAATTTAACAATTTAACAAGAGTTAACACTAAAGTATGTCTCGCCTGCCAGCACCATCAGAAACAATTATTCTTTCTTACTTGCACTATATTTTGAATTTACATGGATTTTCAGTTTCTGAGATCAAAAGATGTTTATAGAACTTAAACATTGCAAATATATGCAATAAAAATAATCAAAGTCACTCAACCGTAAAATCAAGGTCAAGGTCAAAAGATGGGGATGCAACTGTGCTAAGCTACTACTGGGGCATATGTATACCAAGTTTCATCAACCTAGGACCTATAGTTCTTGAGATATGGAGGTGCTCACAAAACTTTTCCATTGCTATTATATGTATTGAAAATTGTCAAAGTCACTCAACCAAAAAATCAAGGTCAAGGTCAAAAGATGGGGATGCAACTGTGGTAAGCGACTACTGGGGCATATGCATACCAAGTTTCATCAACCTAGGACCTATAGTTCTTTAGATATGGAGGTGCTCGCAAAACTTTTCCTTTGCTATTATATGTATTGAAAATTGTCAAAGTCACTCAACTGGAAAATCAAGGTCAAGGACAAAAGATGGGAATGCAACTGAGCTAAGAAACTACTGGGGCATATGCATACCAAGTTTCATCAACCTAGGACCTATAGTTCTTGAGATATGGAGGTGCTCGCAAAACTTTTTCATTGCTATTATATGTATTGAAAATTGTCAAAGTCAATCAACCGGAAAATCAAGGTCAAGGTCAAAAGATGGGGATGCAACTGTGCTAAGCTACTACTGGGGCATATGCATACCAAGTTTCATCAACCTAGGACCTATAGTACTTGAGATATGGAGGTGCTCATAAAACTTTTCCAAAAAGTTAACGCCGCCGTCGCCGCCGGTAAAGTAACACCTATGTCCCGCTCTGCTTGGCAGGCGAGACAATAAAACTTTGAGTCATATACAATTTAACAGGAAACCTATATGGATCATGTTATACACTAAAAGGAGGAGGGTCTACAATTATAGTGACTAGTGTCACTTTTTAGCTTTTGAAAAAGATTGTCCCTGATTTCGCTTAATCTTGCATATTTTAATACAGGAATGTCTTTTCACATGTCATTCTTGGAAAACAAAAAAGCTTCACGGAGTGGGGCATGATATTAACAACATGTTGAACCCTGTACCTTTGAGGCCTACCAGGTGATAAAGTTGATTGCTCTGTACACATGCAGCCCATGGTGGACTGACAAAATTTTAACACATGCATTCTCAAGTGGGCTTTCCACCCACGTTTCACAAAAAATTCAATATATATATTTTTTTAATCTTCCATTTTGTATCCAATACAAATTCCAAAATCAATGCCACCTATGGCTAAGTGGTAAGGAACATCTTTGTCCATAGCAATAGGGTATCTAGAACTTAAGTTAATAAGGAAACACTCAAGTTAACAGACAACAACAACGACAGTTGCAGCATCATACCAATGTACATCCGCATTGTAGATATATAAAAAAACTTCAGCGAGCTTGCAAGCTGAGGAAAATGATACATATAACCTTTACCTCTAAAATAATTATATCTAAAAAATATTGTCCCTGGTGAAGTTTGGTGTTGGTTAAATCTAACATACAACAATTCAGGAATGTAATCCTTCGAAAACTCTTCAGCAGAGTTGTTTGCAGAGGAGTATAAATATACTGTGGTTTCATTATTATTCGTGGGGTATAAATTTTCGTGGTTTTCGTGGGTGGACATGATCCACAAAATTTGATGCCCCACGAAAAGAATATTTAACATTTATCTGTATACTGTCTTAAAAACCACAAACTTAAGAATCCATAAACTGATCTTTTTTCATCAAAAAATGAAAATTGGTATCCACAAAAATAAATGAATCTACAGTATTTAACCTTTGCCTTTAAAATGTTTATATTAGAATTCACAATACACTGTATCAGTCATATGAAAACATCAACCATGTACTTCTTTGAATAAATACAATATAGTCCACAATGTATCCAAAGGAGATATCTAAAATTTCCTTGCCATAAAATTAATACAGAGTATTTTCATTCCCTTACAAGGAATCTAAAATATATATACATGGTCATGATATTTAAACATTATTATTTAGAACATTTAAAATTCTACATAGAGTCATGATAGTTGTAAGTATGTCATGTATATTGTATGTATACCTCAATGTATATCATAAACATTTATGCTATACAGAAGATAATAAAAGTAATGCATTAAATGCATAATCAAAGTTAAGTTGATCATGTGCTCATATTTTAAAATCTTTTTCAAGTGTTACCTTTTATTACTGGGATTTGATCTATTAATGATAAATGTATTTGTTATTGTTGTTTTGCATTTGAATGCCATGAAATGAATGTTAATATGACAATGATGACAAATGAAATCTGTGCTTTTTTTTCTCATCTTCTATTCTGTTCTTCTTTTCTGTTCTCATGAATGGTGTCAATCTACCTTTCCTTTTCATTCGGTCTCATAAATGGCCTTCATCTACTTCTCATTTTCATTCTCCAACAGTTTGTCATGTGGAAGACTTTCTTCTACTTTTTCTGCAAAACACAACAAGAAATATCTGGCTTTATAGCTACATATCATTATTGAATTTATATAAAAGAGTACAAATTGTATTGAATAGAAAATACCCATAAATTTGGACTTAAAATGTCAGCAGGCTCACTAAAGAGAATCCACTGCCTCATACATGTCATATAGAGATTTGTATTACTAAAAAAATATTTCTGATTACATGTCCTGAATGATATCAGACAGCAATGAAATTTTTTCATGCACATTTCCATATGACATACATGTATTTCCTTCATGTAAAGTAACATCAAAATCCATCAAGCAGTTGAATATGAGAATAGTCTTAAACTTATCATGGTCAAGCCATGATTGAACTGGAATGAATAATTTGAATTAATGGAATGAATGAACAAATGTCTTTATTGAAAAGACTAAATTCTATAGAACAAATACTGTGGATTAATTTATTTCTATTGGTACCAATTATTGTGGTATGATGAAAAAGAATCAGTTTGTAGATTCTTAAATTCATGGTTCTGAAGTCTGCAGAATACAGATCAATGTTAAATTTCCTTTTAGTGGGGTATCAAATTTCATGGGTGTAGGCCATGATAATTGATATCCCACAAATACCCGGTAATAATGAATCCACAATACGTGTACATGTATATTAATAGTGATGATGACACTTTTTGGAAGATGGAAAGCAAGGAACAACTGGTCACTGGTAAAATTGCTGGCTGTTTATCATCAAGAATTTTTAAAATGAAATTGGTTTTGGAATTTTTTATATATATATATTTATTTCACACACCATTATACATACATGTTACCTTAATCAATCAGATACAAACCTTCCATCTCAATATTTTTGAAGACTTCATCTTTTTGGGCAGGTTCCTTTTTGAACACACAGGTATTGAGGATAAAGTATATGACCATGATGACTATAGACAACACAGCATAAATCCTGAACGTCCATCGGATTCCAATAAGTCCATACAGCTGACCTGTGATTAAGCTTCCAGTACCCTTTCCTGAAAAGTAAATGAATAAAAATATTTAGTAAACCAAACTTACAACTTTTGAGTTAGTTTTTGCTTCATATTTTGTCAGGGTTTTCATGTTATCTCTGGCCTTGCTTAGTGATGAACACCCTCCCAAGTGGTCAGAAGAATTCTCCCAGTGTAAACACCTTATCACCAGTCACCAAGCTGTTTTTTTTAGACTTTGTTGTATGATTTTTTGAATAACTTTGCATCTGTTTAGATCTGTTTCTAGAATGGTTAGAGTTTTCTGGTTTTCTTTTTACTCTAGTATACTTTCCACTAGTAAAATTTCTGTAAGAACTATATTTTGTGTGTACATGTACCATGATTGATTAGATCTGATTATGCTAATTACCGTAGTGTGAGTTTTTTTTTTAGTAAAAAGTGTCAAAAATATTGACCATTCTTTGTTTACCAACTTAATTTTATTTTTCATAAATAAGTTTCTCAATTTAATCATACCTGTTATAATCCCTCATGTTCTTTTTAAATAATGACAAAAGATTCGGATGTATTAGCTAGTGCATTGACAAATGTGTCCATTGATCATGCAACATACAAAATGGACTGGGAATAAATCAACACACTTACCAAAACCAAAGTGTAGTCCACTGATTATGCCCTGAAATGTGGCAGACATGCCCTCTGGGGCAATGATACTGGCATATGATGTGGCAGTTGCCCAGCAAACCCCATAGGTAAAGCCATGAGTAATCTCAAATGGAATGGCCGCCCAGGCATTTTCTAGGAAAGAGTACGCCATAAATCTGATAAAGTATGCTATACATACAAGATATAAACATCCTACTTGTCCAAATTTCTTGATTAGACGGCCCGCTAGCAGTAAACATCCCAATTCTGACACACATGCTGTAAAAAGGCATAACCCAGGGATGATTTTTAGCTTGTTCCCCAGTTCCTCTTCTAAAAACCAGTATAAGAATGCTTCAATAGCGCCAGTCAATCCTCCAAAGTAGAAAATAATCAAAAAGAATGTTATAATTCTTCCATTGCACAACTTCTTCAATGCGTTTTTGTTATCTTTACTTGAATGTATATTTTTAGAAATGTGCATGATACATGACACTACACCTGTCATTATATTTAGAAATGTGAACATAAAGAAAGCAGCTATAAAACTGTCTGATTTAGATTTAGATAAATCCATTGATAGAGTAGATACAACAGCAAACATTGCAAACCCAATGGTGCCCCAAATTCTTTGGTTTCCCCACTTGAACCTCCTGTCTTCTCCTAGTGTGTCATAAGCAATGGCATCACCTAAACTCATTATTGGAGCAAAGGAAATGTTTCCTAGTAAAAATAATGCAAAAAACATCCAAAATGAGGCTTGAGTTAGATCTTCTGCTTCAAACAAGGAACATGTATCAACATGACTGCATTTTAGAGAACAATTAAGATTGGCATCATCACTACACAACATTTGCCAGTAATCTGCATTGTTATAAACAACATCCTTTAAGTCATAGTCTCTACATATTTGATCATCTACTTGTGTTCTGTCGGATATTACTTCCTTGTTCAAGAGATAGCTTAAATCCTCAATTCTAAATTTAATTCCAGTCTTTAACAAGGAGGAAAATTTTGTCTTATTAAGGCAATCTTTCTCATCATACATTCCAGATGAGTTTGTGAAGCATATCGTGCCATTAACAGTTAGCTCTGGCTTAAATTTACAATCAAAATTACAGGAATGCTTAATTTGATTGTGTGATGGTGAACTTGTTGTACTGACAGAATAAGGCACATCAGAACTCTGATTAGTTCTTCCCTGAACCTCAACAGTAATTTCATCAATGACCTTCTTTTCACCTTGAACTTTATCAATGTATGAATGAAAGGTCATAGGGCATTCATTTAATGATTTGTTGACATGGTAACAATCTCTAAGGTATGAATCTCCTTGGCTACACATAATACTGGTGAAGACATTAGAATGAACATTTTGCTTGTATGGAATTAACAACATCAAGTTAAAAAATAATGCTGTGAGCACACAGCAGACAACTAATAGGTGTTTGTGCATATGAAATTTGTCTGCCAAACCACCAAAGATTGGACGCACTAGAAATCCTATAAAGGGCATTAATCCATATATTAGGCCTGCCTGTGACTGAGTCATTCCAATCTGTTTCATATACAATGTCATGAATGGTAATAGGACTCCAACAGCTGAAATAGAAGCATGTAAGTTACTTGTACAGAGAACTAGCATTCTTAACGAAGTCAGGAAAGACCCTGTCAGCAATAAGCCTTAAGTTTTAAGAGATTAACATTACATTTGAATATGTGAATCCTCAAATGGATTAATGGCACTGTGTAAAATTTGGCATTTAGTTTTAGTGTTCATAAAAATTTGTGAATCGGCTGACATATAAATCGAAGAACCAACAGACAGACATACAAGCTTATTCATCTTCAATGTGGTGTCCTTAAAAGTTTGATGGTAAACATTCAAAGAATTTACAAATATTGAATGTATATTTTTATTTAAGTTAGCTACCTTCTAAAGTTCTAATTCAATAAAGGAATCATTGTTACATGTAACAAAAGTTTGTTAATTTTTTTGGTCTTATTCTATATTTTTTGTAAGCACTACTTTAATGTCATAATTATAAATGAGTCATTACAATTCGATATAAAATATTAAATTTTTCATGCTCATGCTTTTCAATTTATTTGAAATGGTTTAACATGCTTAAGTGGACTATAGTGTCTAATTCTTAGGTTGATTTGATCATAAATTTGCATTATCTTTTAATTTTCTTGGCCTATTGCAAAAAAGCAAGTGGCAAAGACTGTTCCACATTGAAGACTCCTTTGTGCTTTTTTTGCAGACTTTTGATATTGCTATGGTTTTTAATTGTATAGATGCTTTCGTGGCTGTGTCATGATATTAACTTATTCCACATCTAACTATTCAGATAATATGTGTGTGTGTGTGTGTGTGTGTGTTGGTGTTTAACGCCCTTTATCGACGCACCTGGGCCAAACTTTTTAGATTATTGGTTTATACTTGTAAATAAAGATAAGTGCATATGTACTTACAGCCAAGCTCAAAGAAGTAAAAGCCCTTCACCTTTGCTAAGATTAGGTCTATGCTACACTTTTGATCTTTTTCTTTCTTTATATCATCTTCATTTTTATCAGCATTCATTCTATCTGCAGCTGGATTCTCTGATTCTTCCATTTCTGATCTAAAGTGTACCTCTCTTCCCTGTAATAAAGAAGTATTGTAAACATTTGTTAAAAATCAAGTTGTCAAAAACTTTTGAAAACCACATAAACTGACATTCTTTCTTCACATTACTGCGGACAGTGATTTAGGCATATACATGTACATGTATATAAATCACAAATTTTTATGTTAACTTCATTCTTCTTTGATCATGCCACTGTCAACTGTGCAAGTTAATCCAAAATTGATTGGATGAATCATGAAGTATGGCATGTGTTTGGAGTCCACCCATGGATAACCCATAGACAGAAAATTGGTATCTGTCAACTCAGAACAATTAATGGTTACCTTTATCTCTTTCATTTGTCTCTTCAGGGTAGTAAATTTTATAGTTTTGTTCTTATATTAAATACCTCCGTATGTTTGAAGTACCTTTAATTTGTTAAAAATATTGTGTATTAGGCGAATGGGTATTTATACCACTTATTGAGCTGTTTTCACAAGTGGATTGAACTTTGGTACAAAGATAACCCACGTTCTGAGTTTTTTTTACCCAATGGCGAAAAATGTTACCCTTGGTACCTTAGGTGGAATTCCGAACGCACCCATGCTTTCAATGCTTCTCATAGAAAAGTAGTTTAATATTAATAATCTTTTTGCTTAAATGTACACAAAATATCAATACATGTATTTTGAATATGAAACATTCTTATTTTAAGACTGGTGTTGGGGGGGGGGGGGGCTCTATAAATTAAAATGGGAGGAAGAAAGGGAATATTTATAATTAAAATAAGATGTACTTTGATGATCATGATGATAGAAAGCAAATTACCAGCCTTTCAAAATTTAAGGCAAGATTTTATTTTTTGTGTGTGTTTGTAATTCAAATTACAAAACAATATTATTCATATACTTTTTTTATAATACAGTTTGAAATGCTTCACACAATCAGAGGACTGACACATAAAAGTTAGAATGTGATTGTCCTAAATAGAATAGGTCTAAATATTTTGAACTGTATTGGGAAATTTTGTGACTGACTAATAAAATTCATTTAAGTTGACTTGAATTGGTCATATTTCTTTTCTAATTACATAGGGTTGGTTCTTGTTCCTGTTTTTTTTTAAGAGAGAGATGCAGACACCTCATCAATTGTGTTTTTGAAATTAAGCAGTTGAACCTTGAGGGCGTATTTTATTGACTTTAACTAAGGATGGTCATTGCTCATTTGTTGTTGATTGTTTGTCTAGTTTCTGATATTAAGACTGTAAGCATTGTAAGGCCAATAAAAATATAGTCTTGTTTCCTGCTACCCACTTACCATATTTTTAAACACTACCCTGAACATTTTATTGCCATTTTTGCACAGAAGTGTGGCTCCCGCAAGGTTAAAAACGACCTGCGACCTGAGGGCTTTTTAAGGGCGACTTCCGACCTACACTTCTTAAAATCGACCTAAGCCAAAAAACGACCTGCGACCTCCGCCAAAATATGCCTTTTAAAAGCGACCTTGCGACCTCGGGCCCCTTTTAAAAGCGACCTTGCGACCTGAGGGGGGTACCCTGCGGGAGCCCCAGAAGTCTGGATTGTTGACTCAATGTAAAATAATATTAAAAAATAAAATACTTTGTATGGTTAGCTATAGTAGCAGGAAACAAATACATATTAATTTGCTTTAGTTTTGGCCTTATAAATAAACATATGCTGCTTTCACACTTACAAATAATGGACATTCAATTCGATTTCAATTGGCATTCAAAAAGTTTGACGTGTTCACATGTAAAAACTATCTGAATCAAATCAACTTGAATTGAAATAATACGGATTATCCAATTAGTTATGAAGATACATTTTCAGTAATTTGTATTGAATAATTTGCATTCAATGCGCATTACATTGCCCTGTGAACTGGAACTTTTATTCAATTCGGACTACATATATATGAGGTCTGAACCCACTCAAATCAGTTTTAATTCGTATTGAATGCCAATTAAAGAAACATGTGAACGTAAACGACCTTTTTCAAATTTGCATTCAGTTAAATAAGCTCAGTGTGGGTAATAAGAATTGAATGCGTATTAAGTGGAGGTAAGTGTGAACTCAGCATTACATTTGTAATTTTTTTTCATTTAAGTAACTCTTTTCTTAATTAAAGGTGCATTACCTTTGAGTCTGGCTTCAAGCTTCAAAGACCAACAGTAATTTGTTAGTGTACATGTAAATATATATCATAATTGACTAAGTCTCAGGAGTTTACCTGATGTGATGCATAAAATGTGCAGTTACAAATGCATGTACTCTTACCATAAAAATAACAGACCGGCTACCATTGCTCGCAACGAGTAAGAATCTTTTATTGTTACTCACGTGACTTAAACAGGAACAGGGAGGTGTCGTATCCGGAAACCGTTCCCTTTTTAGTCACGTGAGTAACAATAAAAAACTCTTATTGTTACTTGTTGCTGAGTAATAGTAGTTGCCGTCTAAAAATTATGTACATGTGTTGTACAATATTTTTGCATTCTTGGCGAACTACATTTTTTTGGGTACATTTTTTCAAAGATGTGAAAGGTATCATACGAGGTAACACACTATAAGTTAAAGACAACAATCTAAAGAATGGATGAATAGGGTTTTAAGGAGCTGGATGTACAGGGTGCAAAGACTGGAAATTGAAGTGGTTAAAAACAGAGCGAGAGAACAAAACATAGGAAGGGAGAAGAGCAGGTGTCAAGGTTAAATAAGGGTAGGTCTACAGAAAGTGAAATTTTGAGATGATGATGGGTATTTAAAGTCGTGACTATAGGGGAATGTCCCTCTGCATCGACTATTTTACCAATTAAGGTAAAGACTCGCTATGTGCCATGGGTCGTCCAGCCCATGACACACCACCACCCGAGTTAGCTGCTCTGTAGTGTCGATGGATCCAGGGCCCGTCTTCCACCGTGAGGAGGTACTAGTGGGAATTCTGGAAGACAAAATTTTGAGTCGAGGCAGATACCCTATTTACATGTGTACCTGTATAAAGGGTCTCTGGTCGAGGGGTGGGGACCAGTACTGGCAGTAGTAAATTGTGGAAAAATATTATGTTTATGTCGTATATTCTGATGTATGACGGCTATGTGGTACATTTAGTTTTAAGTTACAAAATACTACAACCATAATTTGTAAATAATTTATAAATTATACTTTCTTTTTCGTTTTATTTCTTTTTTCTTTGAAATCGAAATGAGAGAGATATTAAGTCAAGGGAATGAAATGGAGCTAAAAAAAAAAGAGTGGTGCCTAAAATGTGTAACCCGTATCCGTACCCGTACCATTTTTGGCTCATTTACATTGACCCAGTTAAACGCATTCTTGAGTCCATTAATCAAAGAATTGAAGACCAAGCGTCCCAGTTACAACAATCGAGTATACTGAATTCCTCAAAATTATGTTTCTTTAGAAAAAATTGTACCCTACGTTGATCTCCGACAGGGCAAACATTAGAAGACTTAGGTTGTGCTCATACAACTTGGCTATAGAAACGGGAAGAAATCATTCTATTTCAGTTGAAAATAGAAAATGCATCTCATGTGATAATGGATAAATTGAAGACGAATAGCACTTTGTGCTACATTGTGAGAACTATATATAAAGGACTTCGGTTACATTTTGAAAACAGTATTAACTAGATACCAGGGAGATGATAGCCATCTCCAAGGGCCCCGCTACCGGCCTCATATTTCAGTCACTAGTAACAATTTGTCAAACAAATGAATACCTAAACTTGATCAGTTTATTATCTACAAGGAACAATAAAAAAGTGTAGAAAATAAAATTGCAATGGATTTTCTAACTTCAAAGTGCAATAGCTCCCATAAAAATTTTATTGAATTTTCAAATTTCAAAGGGCCATAACTCCCATAAAAAATTGTGGACCAGCACGAAACTCAAGCTTGATCTGTAACTCATCAAGGTAAACTCACATACAAAAAATCAGTTCATTATCTTTAAGGGTTTAGAAAAAAAGTGCGGAAAACTGAAATTTTAATGAATTTTCAAAGTTCAAAGGGCCATAACTCCCATAAAAATTTGTGGACCGGCACGAAACTCAAACTTGATCTGTAACTCATCAAGGTAAACTCACATACCAAAAATCAATTCATTATCTATAAGTGTTTAGAAAAAAAGTGCGGAAAACTGAAATTTTAGTGAATTTTCTAAGTTCAAAGGGTCATTACTCCCATAAAAATTTGTGGACCGGCACATAACTCGAACTTGATCTGTAACTCATCAAGGTAAACTCACATACCAAAAATCAGTTCATTATCTATAAGCGTTTAGAAAAAAACCATTAATAATCAATTGACACCAACATCCACGCATCCCCTTTGCCTTTTTGGACCCGACATCTGATCAGATGTTTCGGCAATTAAGTAACCTTTATACTCGGTAGGGATGAAAAAAGATGTTCTATTTGCTCTCTTCAGGGGTCCATAGAACTCTTTTAAAAAATGAATAAAAAAATGCATATTTTAATTGAAGTTTGTAGAAACGGTTGGTTTGTTTGTTTATACTATCGAAATTTAATTGACCATATCATAATAAGTGATGATATTCTCTTATCATAAGAGAAATTAGTTCTGGTTATTGTTACGGTTAGTCGCTTATAATCTCATTAGAAATCATATTGGACGGAACCATGTTTATTTTAGTTTGGCTGATGTTAAATATTCACCAATGTTTTTATGTTTTTTATAAGCAATAATCGGTTTCTCTTTAAACATTTCTGCAACTGTTTCGTCTATATTCAGTAGATGCCAATGTTTGGCTATTACTTTTTTTATCTTTTTTAATCTAGGGTTGTATTTGAGAGTCATAACGAGAGGAATCTTATCCTATTGTTTCTATTTGTTTGGTTGTGTAAAAGTTCATTTCTATTGATCGATAAGGCAGAAGAGATGTTCTTTTCTATTTCGATTCTTGAATAACCACGTGTTTTAAGTTTATTTTTGAAGTTATTGATTAGCAAATTAAATTCGTTCTTGTCACTCGTATTTCGCAAGCATCTTATAGTTTCACCCTTGATGAACCCAGAAAATACGTTTTTACAGTGACAACTGTTTCTCTGTAAATACATGAATGAGTTAGTCGGTTTAAAGAATGTTTTAACATCAAGGATGCCATTTTGAGCAAATCTGTGTCCTTTGTAAATGTGTACGTCAAGAAAGTTAGTCTCGGAAGAGGATATTTCATACGTAAATTTGACGAATCGGTGATAATTATTGGCAATCTCGAAAAGATTTTCAATTTCTGATCTAGTACCATGATAAAGAATAAAACCATCATCTCTATAGCGACCTGAATAAAATATATTATTTTTATGTAAAAATAGAGCCAAAATGTTTTCGAAAATGTCAAACATCAAAATATCGCAAATTTCAGGACTAGGTACAGCGCCAATAGCAGTGCCAATAACTTGTTTATACAGTTTCCCGTCAAACTCAAAAAAATTGTTTTCGAGAATGCATTGCAATAGAAAAATAATATCCTCTGTGCTGGGACTAGGTAGATCATATTTAGTCTTGTCAAATTTTGTGTAGGCATCTCTTACGGCTGCTAATAGTTCATCAATTGGACAATTGGTAAACATATTAGTTACATCATATGTAACTAGTAAACATTCTTTTTTCGGTTTCAAATTTTCAATGATGTTGATAAATGAAACAGTGTCCTTAATCATAGATTTTTGTTCTCTTGTGATAGGGTTCAGAAATCGATTAACATATCTGCCTATATTCTCAAGAAATGATCCTGATTGTGAAATAATTGGACGACCAGGTGGTACTATTTTATCAGTGTTACGACCCTCGGAAACAATTTTGTTTACATCTTCTCGGTTTAATTTGTGTATTTTTGGTAAGAAATAAATTCTACCTGGTCGGACATCTTTTTTAAGACCATCCCATAAGAAGTCAAAGGTTACATCATCTATTACACCTCTTTCTTTCATGTTTTTTACATGTTGTTGTAAAGCAATTTTGATATTTTCTAGGTTATGATTTTGAATCTGTTCGTAATGCGGCATGTTAAGCTGGCGCAAACCTTCATGTAAATAGTTTTCCTTGTCTAAAATAACGACATTCCCATTTTTGTCTGCCTTTTTAATTACTATGTTTTTATTTCTTTTGAGACTTTTTAAACTACGTCTCTCGGCAATAGATATATTGTCAACAAATTTTCTGATCGGTAGATAAGATAATTCGAGTTTCGTAAGACTGAAATAATTTTCAAGAGTATGACAACTAAAGTGAGGATTAAAACCGGTTTTGATATAAAACGGATGTATTTTATTGTCATGACTGTTACTGAATAAGTAACGACAGCGCATTTTTCTAGCTAATTCGTCAAAGCTATTAAGCAATTCATTTTTTGCGTCATTCCGTTTCGGATTAGGAATAAATTTAAGGCCTTTAGATAACAAAAGATAATCTTCGTCCCGTAGAACGACGCTAGATAAATTGATTACATGTTGTTTCGCATTCAATAATTTACGTGATAATTTCGGAATCTGCATAGCAGATTTATCGTGAGATCGCTTTATGATTTTCTTGAGTTTTGATTTACGATTAAATCTTCGATTTCGTTTAGACATTTTGCGTTCAGCTTACGACTGCAAATGATTTTATCTACCGTCAGAAAATTTGGCAAAAGCATAGGAGGCGGGGCTAAAGTGACCAGAATAATAGATCGATATCTGTAAATTTATTTGCTAAGCATGGACCAATCGTTAACAAGTCAGACCGGCATTCTACTTACTAGTCTAGAAATATCCGAAAAGTAAACAAATTATGTTCTAAAAATATAGTTAATGTCCTTTCGAAGAATAATAACTCATTATTCCTAGATATTAAAGTTCAAATTAAAATCTCCTGTCGAATCTGTCCTCAAATCTCCTTTTGTGGTTTTCCTGTTGGTGGAATTTCGGTCTGTTATGACGGGGTGTTCTGATGTCAGTTCTAAATTTCTGCAACAGTTCATTATAATGTTCTTTAACACTAGTAAGTCTATCCTTAAGATCTTTCCTGGCGTCACCGTCTACCTTAGTATTGACACCAATTTTGGTGAATGCTTCGTCCGATTTTGTTTTCATTTCTGCATTAAGTGAGGCAATCTTATCATCCAAGAAAGTAATAGATTTACGGATAAGTTCATTACTCATCTCTTCAGTTTCTTCTTTCCAAAATTGAGAAAAGTCATTGTTCATGTCATCGTTGTAGAAGTTAGGGAGACATTTAAGGTTCATTGTAAGAAAAGGTGGAAGATTTCCAGACGTCCTTCCATAAGACAATCCTTCTCTGGCTTTTGCTATTTGATGGCGAGTGTCCAGTTTACCGGTTATAGTAGCGATCGTGTCTGAAATAGTTTGCGAATGGTCCACACTATTATCGGATTTGGTTAAGTCCAACTCGAAATCAAAATCATCATCATCGAAGTCACTAAGTAAAGCTTCTTGGTTAGATGGAAACGGCTCTATATCCATTCTTTTTTCACTATTTTCAGAAGTAGCATTGGCTGTAGGCATCTTAGTAGCAGATTTTTTGCTAAGTCCAAGTCGGTTCATTTTGGCGTTTACAGCGAAAATGAGACAAATGATAGAGTAACCATGAATATAACATCGCATGAAGAAACGATACAAGAGGTGCAAATAGACGAGAATGCCGGAAACTATAAATCAGATTCTTTGAATCCAAAAGAAAGCAAAGAAAGAAACGGATCAACACCAAACTGGTATGATTCACGGGAAAGTGTCATTGGGACAGCCGTCCCTAATCAAATCATTAATAATCAATTGACACCAACATCCACGCATCCCCTTTGCCTTTTTGGACCCGACATCTGATCAGATGTTTCGGCAATTAAGTAACCTTTATACTCGGTAGGGATGAAAAAAGATGTTCTATTTGCTCTCTTCAGGGGTCCATAGAACTCTTTTAAAAAATGAATAAAAAAATGCATATTTTAATTGAAGTTTGTAGAAACGGTTGGTTTGTTTGTTTATACTATCGAAATTTAATTGACCATATCATAATAAGTGATGATATTCTCTTATCATAAGAGAAATTAGTTCTGGTTATTGTTACGGTTAGTCGCTTATAATCTCATTAGAAATCATATTGGACGGAACCATGTTTATTTTAGTTTGGCTGATGTTAAATATTCACCAATGTTTTTATGTTTTTTATAAGCAATAATCGGTTTCTCTTTAAACATTTCTGCAACTGTTTCGTCTATATTCAGTAGATGCCAATGTTTGGCTATTACTTTTTTTATCTTTTTTAATCTAGGGTTGTATTTGAGAGTCATAACGAGAGGAATCTTATCCTATTGTTTCTATTTGTTTGGTTGTGTAAAAGTTCATTTCTATTGATCGATAAGGCAGAAGAGATGTTCTTTTCTATTTCGATTCTTGAATAACCACGTGTTTTAAGTTTATTTTTGAAGTTATTGATTAGCAAATTAAATTCGTTCTTGTCACTCGTATTTCGCAAGCATCTTATAGTTTCACCCTTGATGAACCCAGAAAATACGTTTTTACAGTGACAACTGTTTCTCTGTAAATACATGAATGAGTTAGTCGGTTTAAAGAATGTTTTAACATCAAGGATGCCATTTTGAGCAAATCTGTGTCCTTTGTAAATGTGTACGTCAAGAAAGTTAGTCTCGGAAGAGGATATTTCATACGTAAATTTGACGAATCGGTGATAATTATTGGCAATCTCGAAAAGATTTTCAATTTCTGATCTAGTACCATGATAAAGAATAAAACCATCATCTCTATAGCGACCTGAATAAAATATATTATTTTTATGTAAAAATAGAGCCAAAATGTTTTCGAAAATGTCAAACATCAAAATATCGCAAATTTCAGGACTAGGTACAGCGCCAATAGCAGTGCCAATAACTTGTTTATACAGTTTCCCGTCAAACTCAAAAAAATTGTTTTCGAGAATGCATTGCAATAGAAAAATAATATCCTCTGTGCTGGGACTAGGTAGATCATATTTAGTCTTGTCAAATTTTGTGTAGGCATCTCTTACGGCTGCTAATAGTTCATCAATTGGACAATTGGTAAACATATTAGTTACATCATATGTAACTAGTAAACATTCTTTTTTCGGTTTCAAATTTTCAATGATGTTGATAAATGAAACAGTGTCCTTAATCATAGATTTTTGTTCTCTTGTGATAGGGTTCAGAAATCGATTAACATATCTGCCTATATTCTCAAGAAATGATCCTGATTGTGAAATAATTGGACGACCAGGTGGTACTAATTTATCAGTGTTACGACCCTCGGAAACAATTTTGTTTACATCTTCTCGGTTTAATTTGTGTATTTTTGGTAAGAAATAAATTCTACCTGGTCGGACATCTTTTTTAAGACCATCCCATAAGAAGTCAAAGGTTACATCATCTATTACACCTCTTTCTTTCATGTTTTTTACATGTTGTTGTAAAGCAATTTTGATATTTTCTAGGTTATGATTTTGAATCTGTTCGTAATGCGGCATGTTAAGCTGGCGCAAACCTTCATGTAAATAGTTTTCCTTGTCTAAAATAACGACATTCCCATTTTTGTCTGCCTTTTTAATTACTATGTTTTTATTTCTTTTGAGACTTTTTAAACTACGTCTCTCGGCAATAGATATATTGTCAACAAATTTTCTGATCGGTAGATAAGATAATTCGAGTTTCGTAAGACTGAAATAATTTTCAAGAGTATGACAACTAAAGTGAGGATTAAAACCGGTTTTGATATAAAACGGATGTATTTTATTGTCATGACTGTTACTGAATAAGTAACGACAGCGCATTTTTCTAGCTAATTCGTCAAAGCTATTAAGCAATTCATTTTTTGCGTCATTCCGTTTCGGATTAGGAATAAATTTAAGGCCTTTAGATAACAAAAGATAATCTTCGTCCCGTAGAACGACGCTAGATAAATTGATTACATGTTGTTTCGCATTCAATAATTTACGTGATAATTTCGGAATCTGCATAGCAGATTTATCGTGAGATCGCTTTATGATTTTCTTGAGTTTTGATTTACGATTAAATCTTCGATTTCGTTTAGACATTTTGCGTTCAGCTTACGACTGCAAATGATTTTATCTACCGTCAGAAAATTTGGCAAAAGCATAGGAGGCGGGGCTAAAGTGACCAGAATAATAGATCGATATCTGTAAATTTATTTGCTAAGCATGGACCAATCGTTAACAAGTCAGACCGGCATTCTACTTACTAGTCTAGAAATATCCGAAAAGTAAACAAATTATGTTCTAAAAATATAGTTAATGTCCTTTCGAAGAATAATAACTCATTATTCCTAGATATTAAAGTTCAAATTAAAATCTCCTGTCGAATCTGTCCTCAAATCTCCTTTTGTGGTTTTCCTGTTGGTGGAATTTCGGTCTGTTATGACGGGGTGTTCTCATGTCAGTTCTAAATTTCTGCAACAGTTCATTATAATGTTCTTTAACACTAGTAAGTCTATCCTTAAGATCTTTCCTGGCGTCACCGTCTACCTTAGTATTGACACCAAATTTGGTGAATGCTTCGTCCGATTTTGTTTTCATTTCTGCATTAAGTGAGGCAATCTTATCATCCAAGAAAGTAATAGATTTACGGATAAGTTCATTACTCATCTCTTCAGTTTCTTCTTTCCAAAATTGAGAAAAGTCATTGTTCATGTCATCGTTGTAGAAGTTAGGGAGACATTTAAGGTTCATTGTAAGAAAAGGTGGAAGATTTCCAGACGTCCTTCCATAAGACAATCCTTCTCTGGCTTTTGCTATTTGATGGCGAGTGTCCAGTTTACCGGTTATAGTAGCGATCGTGTCTGAAATAGTTTGCGAATGGTCCACACTATTATCGGATTTGGTTAAGTCCAACTCGAAATCAAAATCATCATCATCGAAGTCACTAAGTAAAGCTTCTTGGTTAGATGGAAACGGCTCTATATCCATTCTTTTTTCACTATTTTCAGAAGTAGCATTGGCTGTAGGCATCTTAGTAGCAGATTTTTTGCTAAGTCCAAGTCGGTTCATTTTGGCGTTTACAGCGAAAATGAGACAAATGATAGAGTAACCATGAATATAACATCGCATGAAGAAACGATACAAGAGGTGCAAATAGACGAGAATGCCGGAAACTATAAATCAGATTCTTTGAATCCAAAAGAAAGCAAAGAAAGAAACGGATCAACACCAAACTGGTATGATTCACGGGAAAGTGTCATTGGGACAGCCGTCCCTAATCAAATCATTAATAATCAATTGACACCAACATCCACGCATCCCCTTTGCCTTTTTGGACCCGACATCTGATCAGATGTTTCGGCAATTAAGTAACCTTTATACTCGGTAGGGATGAAAAAAGATGTTCTATTTGCTCTCTTCAGGGGTCCATAGAACTCTTTTAAAAAATGAATAAAAAAATGCATATTTTAATTGAAGTTTGTAGAAACGGTTGGTTTGTTTGTTTATACTATCGAAATTTAATTGACCATATCATAATAAGTGATGATATTCTCTTATCATAAGAGAAATTAGTTCTGGTTATTGTTACGGTTAGTCGCTTATAATCTCATTAGAAATCATATTGGACGGAACCATGTTTATTTTAGTTTGGCTGATGTTAAATATTCACCAATGTTTTTATGTTTTTTATAAGCAATAATCGGTTTCTCTTTAAACATTTCTGCAACTGTTTCGTCTATATTCAGTAGATGCCAATGTTTGGCTATTACTTTTTTTATCTTTTTTAATCTAGGGTTGTATTTGAGAGTCATAACGAGAGGAATCTTATCCTATTGTTTCTATTTGTTTGGTTGTGTAAAAGTTCATTTCTATTGATCGATAAGGCAGAAGAGATGTTCTTTTCTATTTCGATTCTTGAATAACCACGTGTTTTAAGTTTATTTTTGAAGTTATTGATTAGCAAATTAAATTCGTTCTTGTCACTCGTATTTCGCAAGCATCTTATAGTTTCACCCTTGATGAACCCAGAAAATACGTTTTTACAGTGACAACTGTTTCTCTGTAAATACATGAATGAGTTAGTCGGTTTAAAGAATGTTTTAACATCAAGGATGCCATTTTGAGCAAATCTGTGTCCTTTGTAAATGTGTACGTCAAGAAAGTTAGTCTCGGAAGAGGATATTTCATACGTAAATTTGACGAATCGGTGATAATTATTGGCAATCTCGAAAAGATTTTCAATTTCTGATCTAGTACCATGATAAAGAATAAAACCATCATCTCTATAGCGACCTGAATAAAATATATTATTTTTATGTAAAAATAGAGCCAAAATGTTTTCGAAAATGTCAAACATCAAAATATCGCAAATTTCAGGACTAGGTACAGCGCCAATAGCAGTGCCAATAACTTGTTTATACAGTTTCCCGTCAAACTCAAAAAAATTGTTTTCGAGAATGCATTGCAATAGAAAAATAATATCCTCTGTGCTGGGACTAGGTAGATCATATTTAGTCTTGTCAAATTTTGTGTAGGCATCTCTTACGGCTGCTAATAGTTCATCAATTGGACAATTGGTAAACATATTAGTTACATCATATGTAACTAGTAAACATTCTTTTTTCGGTTTCAAATTTTCAATGATGTTGATAAATGAAACAGTGTCCTTAATCATAGATTTTTGTTCTCTTGTGATAGGGTTCAGAAATCGATTAACATATCGATTAACATATCTGCCTATATTCTCAAGAAATGATCCTGATTGTGAAATAATTGGACGACCAGGTGGTACTACATACCAAAAATCAATTCATTATCTATAAGTGTTTAGAAAAAAAGTGCGGAAAACTGAAATTTTAGTGAATTTTCTAAGTTCAAAGGGTCATTACTCCCATAAAAATTTGTGGACCGGCACATAACTCGAACTTGATCTGTAACTCATCAAGGTAAACTCACATACCAAAAATCAGTTCATTATCTATAAGCGTTTAGAAAAAAAGTGCGGAAAACTGAAATTTTAGTGAATTTTCAAAGTTCAAAGGGCCATAACTCCCATAAAAAATTGTGGACTGGCACGAAACTCAAACTTGATCTGTAACTCATCAAGGTAAACGCACATACCAAAAATCAGTTCATTATCTATAAGCATTTAGAAAAAAAGTCCGGAAAACTGAATTTGTTACGGACGGACGGACGCACGGACGGACACACGGACGGACGCACGGACGGACAGACTGATTACTATAGGGCGTCCGCAACAAAGTTGCGGGGCCCTAATAATATTTTCCAAAATACTAAATGGAAATATTCTTCTTCTTTTTTAAAGTCCTGTTTTTATAGTAGATCATTTTGTGTTCTTAAATTATTGTCTTCATTTATAGGTCAATGCTTCAGGGCTTTTTGAATTGAAAATAGTAATTATACAATTATGTTACAATAACTATTTCACATTCATTATGTTTATATTGCTAAATACCATCATCATTGTTCATCTATTGTACTATTTCTAATATGGCGTAGGCATTAGCCTAAAATCGGACGAAGTAAAAAAAAATAGAAATAATAAAAATAAAAATTTGAATAATTATTTTGTCAATGATTAAAAGCCCCTTTTATTTTAGTCTAAGACTTTAATCACCCCTGACAAAAATGGCATTTGCATTCTTGTTAGAATATACCTTGGATCAGTAATTATGCAAACTTGAAAATTACCATCCAAATATTTGTGGACAACAGTAAGCGGGGACGAATTAACTTCTTCATGACGTCATTTCCCTGTCAGAGAATTTCGCGCATGTCAACATTCATTCACCCAGGCTGGAAATAAGAAAACTAGTACTGAGTTTTAATTAATCCCTGAACCAGGTTTTGGAGATTTTCGGTGTCAGTATTTAATTCTCGGTCGTATTGACATCAGGAGAACGATTTAGCAACCTGGCGGAAAATAACGGCATGAAGGTTTGAGGATATCACACAGGATTTAAAACTTCCAAGGGTTCATCTCAGCATCTGAGGTAGGACCCTTTCCATTTTTAAATTTTGTTTTGTCATAGGCTGAGATAATGAGATTAGCTAAATCAGTGCAAGGCTTATTTATGATCGTGGTGCATTATTGTTCGTATGTAAACATTCCGATATTGATTACGTTGACATGGTGTCATGATGTTATAGGCAATCTGATTAAAATCAGATGTTAGTTTGGCTCCGTTAACTTCGTACTCCACCACTGTTATAGGTGACGTCATTTAGTAATGTTTTAGTCTGTCGCCATGTTAACACGTCGCCATATTGGAATCCGTTGTTATGGAGTTTTTTTAGGTCACTGACCAACGTTTCGAATAAAATTTCAATTTCAACTTGAGAAAAAATTGTTTGAAAATTTAATTTGCTTAGAAATTATATTTTGGCTTCGCCAAAACATAATTTCTTTTAAGTTTCTTATGCGAAAAAAAAAGCTAAAGCTGGCCTTCGGGGGATTATGGGATTGATTATTTACAAAATGTTACATCCGGTTTGCAACATTAATACACTTGTTATGTGACCTATATTCTACACTTAGTCGGACTTCGTCCGATATTATGGGTCATAACCAATTGTATTGATTGTGTTTGTGCCACAGCAGTTTAAACTTAATATGAGGCAGGTAAATCCTGTTACGCTCCCGGGGTTTCAATTAATTTTTTTTTTTTTTTTTGGTTCGAAAATAAAAAAAACTAGCTTTTCTTGTGGGTTACGTGAGCGTTTAATGACGTCTAAAATTTTCAAAGATAAAAACGTTAAAAAGACGCCGAAAGTTCGGGAAAACAAGCGCGTGCTATACCGGACGTTGAAGGAAAATTCAGCTCATAGTACAACTAAAATATTGACATTTCTACCATTATCGCTCCCTTCGGGAGCGTAATATGATGCAGGTTAAACCTGTGACGCTCCCGAAGTTTGAACGTATCCTTAAATATTTTACAAGCTAAAATGAGTTTTCAAATGTTTATTGGGCAATTAATTGAAACAAATTCTTATTCGAAAATAAAACAAAGTAGCTTTTCTTGTGGCTCCTGTGTGCGCTTAATGACGTCAGAAATTTTCAAAGAAAAAAGCGTTAAAAAGAGGCAGAAAGTCCGGGAAACCGCGCGTGGTTTACCGGACGTTGAAGAAAAATTGAGCCCATAGTACAACTAGAATATTGACATTTCTACCATTATCGCTCCCTTCGGGAGCGTATTAAAGTATTCATAATGATGTATCTGACAGAGAAACCGAAGAAAAAAGCTGCCTTTTCGGCACTTTTTGATAAGACCAATCCGTAGTTACCGTGTAAAGTATACGCGCTTACATCCATTGGGACGTACTGCTTACAATGTGTACCAAAGCTAAAAAATAACAGAGGAAAACCCCCGCTTGAAACATATACGAAGTCTGGTGTCTCATCAATGGAAGCTTGTAGTTGGTTCCAGGCACGTATCATTCTGAGGAAGAAGCTGCAATTCAAAGTGGCTGTTCATGACCTGGTGTGGTATTTTTGGTACTTCTTGTCCAGAGCCCTGGTATCATGTCATAGATTAGGAAATAAAACAATTAAAATACATGTAGTTGATCATGTGGTTTGATTTAAATATCTCAGTCGGCTGCAGTTTGTACCGTGCATTATAGCATTCGAAGCGGTCCCTTATGAACAAAAAACAAACACACAAAAAAAACGAACAAAACTAACTGTTGGGTTTTCTCAGTTCAAACTTTGAAACAGATCTTTAACACGGCGCAATATTTATCATGATTAAAGTTTCTAAATTTTCAAAAGGACAACGTGAGAAAATTGTAGACAACAGACTATATGACCAGCCAAAGTGGACAAAAATAGCTATTTTCTAATATTAAATAATCATTTTCTAATATAAAAAAAATCATTTATTATAAATTTTCTAAGATTAGAATAGGATTTTTTAACATTAATAATGTTTAAAAAATCCTATAATTTTAATCTTAGAAAATATAATACTTTTTAATATTAAAAAATAATTTTCTGATATTGAAAATAAAACGAAACTGCTCACTAAAAATTTAAAAAATAGGATGTGCACATCCATATTATGACATAGAGACATACTATAGATCTTGCAATATGGTTGAAGACTCTTAAAGAAAACTAAACAAACTGTGAGCCGTAGCTCATCAATAAATACTCTCTCACCCAAGAACCAATATGTTCAACTTTTGAAATAGGAGAAGCACATCTACATTATGTCACAAACATGACATAAAGCTATGTGAAAGTTTATTGATAAACCATACACCTAGAGTGGTTTAGGAAGCGTTTGGAATATGTCTGAGAGATGTGCAAATTGAGATGTACCGAACCCTTCGACGTACGAACCTACAGGCGGACATATACCCTCTATCACTGAACAACATCTAACTTTTCATCGGGCACAATAAATTGCAGATTAATCAAATAATTTAATTTTCATGATATAAAAATATGATTATATTATTTTGCGCTTTCGGTACCTATTTGTATATAATTTTTACACGACTAAAGATTAGTACAACGACATAAGAGAAGAATCTGAATAAATGATTTACTATTATATCTTTTTATAACGATAATCGAAAGATTTAAGCACCATTATAGAAAAGAAAATTGACATTATGTTGTAATTGTCTGCAAAATATATTGGCATCTTTTGGAATTTTCAAACGAAAATGGAACCAAAAGAGTACGGGGAAAATTTGTTATCAATTGTTCACAGTGGATTTGTTAGTTTAGAAGTTGCCAAAGGACATACATTGGGAATATTCGAGACAATACGATGTATGAACAAGCCGGTGTCATCGGAACAACTAGCGGCAAAATGCCATTTAAAAGAAAGGTTAGTGTAACGTAACAAGTTAATAGCTATAATAATTCAAACTCTTATTAGGTTCTTCCTACCACAAACGTAGGTTGATCACAGTCAGTATTGTGATTCTAGTTAGGTATTTTTTGCTCTATTCGTTTTTCCTATGCTCTTCATATTCATTTTATAGTGTTTGGCATTATCAATCTTTTGGGAAGCGCGCCTTAGATGGGTCTTGAATAAACCAATCGTGTCGTGTGTCAGGCATAGCAAAGTTTTTTGTGTCTGAAACTTTGTTGTCATTTTGATTCATAACTTTTTCATTTAAATCTACTGTTAACACAGGTTGGGAACGGAAATTGTACAGTTTCCGGAAGCGCCGTTCGCGAAGCGAGAAGACTTTCTAATACAGGTAGCGACAATTTCAAAAATGTCAAAACACAGGAATCAGCAGTCATTTGCAAGCACAATATGAAGGAAAAAATAATAAAATTATAACGAAAATATTTGCAGGTAAGTTATATATACGCAGTAAGGCTCATAATATTGCGATCAGCGATGTTTTTGACTATCTAATTCATCACGAACATTGAGAAGTAGACGAAAAATGTGACACGGTGTGTCTTTTTCGGGGTCTGATGTGAAATCGGTTTCAATCTGGACCTCGTTTAATACACCAATCCACAGATCAAACAAATAAGATTCAAACCATTATAAAAATGTTGTGTTATTTTTGTGTTTTAATTGTATAATTGCATTTTTTATATCACCCCTAAATTTCAACAGTTGAACGGGGAGCGCCCTGTGTATTGAACAGGTAGCTCCAAAATTCTCTTTTTTTTGAACGGGTAGCTCACACTAAAATATATATATAATTCATTTGAATAGCGCATTTAAATATAAAACAGGTTAGTAATGGAACATAAAAATGAACTCTCTACACCAAATTGATTATAGCAAATTTGAATACTCTTTTTGAATTCATTAATTGCTACATTAAAAATGCTAAGAAGAAACTTAAAAAAAAAAACGAATTAGCCGACCATTAGGAATTGGTGAAAATACCCTAGGAACAGTCATATAGTTTATTAGCAACATATGGTTTGTTATCTATACAGAGCAATACACATCTCTTTTATTTATATTAAATCATTAAAATTGTCCTGTGGTCGCGCGTTTTATTGTTAAAATGCATTTTTATGCAGCATCTTTAATCATCAGCAATTTAATAACAACATTCTGAGCACTGAACAGATTTTCGGATATTCCGTAGACTGTCCTCCCTTTGTGATTTATGTAGGCTGGTACCCCGCTGTTATTTGAAGAGTAGGGAGCCAGTTGCCAGCTTATGATTTATGTGCAACGAAAAGAACGTAAAACAATTACATTCACCCACCCACTGACTTTGTGTTTAGTGCGTCTCTAATGCGAAATGCTCGTCAGTTATAAAATCAAGTGCCTAGAACTCTGTTGTTGCTTTCCGATAACCACGAGAGTTAGTTCTGCTGACAGTTTTACTGATTCCCGAACTAATTAGACCATTCAGACACCTACTCCTATCTACTCTACCGAGAGAAAGAACAAAACAAGACATAACGGATAAATTGGTGGCCGCAATGGTACTGACTAGGTACATGCACCTCCGAAGAAATGGTAGGTTAAACTAGGTTAACGGCACTAGACCTCCCTCTTTTGTGTCTTTTTGTGGGCTTTTTGATAACAACATGATCTTTAATCCTGACTTATTTGACTGCATTTTAGGGAAGACAGTTCATAACAACAGTTTGCTCCAAGTCGAGCTAAGGATACAGCCCTACTGATCTGAAAAGGGCGGGGCACGTTATAACTCATCGTAATAAATCTTTGCATCAAATTTTGATTCAAACCATTTTATAGAAGCGAAGAAATCGGTTTACAATTTTTTTCTATCTAAAAAAGTTTAAGTCGGCTGAAAAAAACAGGGTGTAGATGTTCGTGTGTTTGTTGGTGTTACGCCCTTTATCGACGCACCTGGTCCATGTATGGCGGTCAGTTTAAATGGTGGAGGAAACTGAAGTACCCGGAGTAAAAAAACCGACCTTGGGCAGGTAACTGACAAACAAAGTCACATACAGGTGGGGAACACCCGTTTTTGTAAATTACAAACGCGAGTTGAACACCAGCTAAGAGGTGATCGGCTAGTGATCAATAGTGTGGTATTTGAATCTGAGCCTTTAACCACTCGGCCAACCAGACCTCGGAAGTAGATATGCAACTGCAACTTGCAAATCTAGCAGATAGCAGATAGTAATAAAATTTAAGTTGATATGGGGTTCCAACAGACGAGCAACCTCTTTAGATCCGTCACTGGATAAACAACAAAACCAACAAGCATAAAACAAACAGAAAAGGCAAACATGTTTTCACTTCTTTTTATACAAAGAAGAGGCTCCCAGGAACCTAAATCGCTCACGTGGTACTTAGGGCACCAAGGATCTCTTCTGTATGGGGGTCATCTGACAATTTTTGTCCAAAAGAGACATTTATAGAGCTTAAAAAGCTGAATGTTCAAGAAAGTAATAGCTCTTCTTTATCTGACATAGTTGTCATTCTATGGAACAAAAACATGAACAAGATGCTCCCTGGATCCCGAATCGCTCACCTGGTCTTTAGGGCCATCTGACAAAGGCTTAAGCAAGTCACAGCTTTCATATATTAGCAATAGTTTTTATTCTATAGAAAAACATGAAAAACACTTTTTTGACCTTTAAAGGCCCATAACCTCTTAACCTCTATAAAGGGTCATCTGGCAAAATAATCCCAATGAATACTTTTGTAGAGCTGAATGAGCTAAAGGTTTAAGCAAGCTTTTAAGCTTTTGTCTATCTTCAACACTTTTCATTCTACTGGGCAAAAAACATGAAAAAAACCCGCTATTTTTTACCTTTAGAAGCCAATAATCCATAGGAGGTCATCTGACAACATCGACCCAATGGACTTTTGTAGAGCTGATAATTTTAAAGAGCCTTAGATTTTTTTAATTTCTTTTTATCTGTTTTAGTTGCTTAATTATAAAAGCCATTTTAAGTGATTTTACCTTATGTTCTACTTTTAGTTACAGCGGCAAGTTTTTTTTTATCAAATCTGTTCAAAATGAGAATCATTTGTTGCCAACATGTCATGTATCATTCCTGCAAAGTTTTTGTTAAATTGGATCTGTAGTTTCAGAGGAACTGAGGATTTTTTTAATTGACGACGGCGGACGGATGGCGCATAGTGTTGGCATTTATAAGCTCAATTGGCCCTTAGCAAGGTGAGCCTTTAAGGACCACTACTAGTACTTGACTTGACAAAAAAAATGTCGTGTGTAAAGTCTTAAATAAAGATTTACCAAGCGGTTGAAGACGAGCAGTTCGAGCTTAAAGAAAGGGGTTTATTTGTATACAAAATATACCCCCTCCCCCCAAAAAGAACTGAAAATATAAGAAACTAAAATTAAAGAAACAATATCAACAAGGGTACAAATGATTAGACCGGGGAAATGGGGGAAGGGTAACCTCACAAGGCTTAAAAAAATATATAGACTCGGAAATGAGTTGCACAACTTAATGCAACAAAGTCATGAATAAAGTTACCAAACGCTAGTTTACATCGAATGAACTTCTAAGGATATTCCTAGATCGGCTTGTGATGAGTTAGAGAGGTTGTTTGTATTTAAAATAATTTTGGCGCTACCTATTCATACATTTTTTCTTACCTTGACGCTACCCGTTCACTTTTGACTTCAAGATTTTGAGACAATATCATAAATTATCACTAAAAAACTGATATCTGCTCTATAAATGCATTTGATTTTTAATGTTCAATATCAAGAGGCTACAAAAAATACAAATCGACATTCGTTCAATGTGTGTTTTCTTTAAAATCGATCGAAAAAAGAAGATGGTCTTGTATTTTTGAGATGTTCGAGCTACTATTTTTGTTAAAAAATCCATGCTTAAACGCAAACATACAAATAAAACGCATTTAATTCAGATACTTGTCACTACATAAAGCTTATATGTGCACTATATTGATAGCAATGGTGGAACGTTATTGTGTATTTAACTAAATAAGAAGTACTTTTATCAACGAGTCCATGGGATTTGAACTTGGCGCTACCTTTTCCTTGTCATAAGAACGGCGCTTCCGGAAACTATACAATTTCCGTTCCCACCCTGTGAATGTACTAAGTGATGAAAACAAAGCACTTATACACTTTAAAAAAGCATAAACATGTGACTGAGTGATTGTTTAATTCTTAAAAATCTGGCTGTGCTTTATTTTCCATAGTTTGACTTGTAAATGTCTTTTGACATGCATTTTTCCAAAATGACTTGTATCTTATTGTCAAACCCCGTACCACACTTGACTTTATACGACAAACTTTTTTTTCGAAAGGCAAAACTGATAGACTAATGTTAGAAACCGGAGCTTATACATGCATATCTTTGAAAAATATTTGATATTTGCTTGTTTCATCCCTTATCTTAAAGGCGGATTTAGAATCATGAAAAAAAACAAGTGGTTTATGGGGATATTTACCAATGCACCCTCTTTCCCCGATGTTCTATACAATTTTGAAAGAAAAAGAGGTGCCAATGGGATATCTGAATGTGAAAACAACGAAAGGACAAAGACAACACTGGTCAACACATCTGAGACCAAGACAAAGAAACAGACAACAACAACAAAAATTATCATCTAAAATCAAACATAAAAAAGCAAACACACTCAGAAACAAACCTATTGCAATCATCAAAGCGTCCAAGTCGTATCGAGATTAAACTAAGTTTCTCCAAAAAGGTAACCAGTTCCTGATTGTGCGTAGAATCACGCCCTTGATCATCCATTTAAGAGCCTGTTCAAACTATGATTACTCATACATGGTATATATGACTCGAATAACATTAACTTTATAGTCACAGAGTTGTTACAAAGAAACTTAAATCAAAATATGTATTACATATATGTAATGGACATAAATCATTACTTAAAGTCTAAATTAACTAATTTGTGTAAGTTTCATTCTTGCGAAATTCATACTGGTTCACGGCTGTTAAACTGAAAACATTTAGCCGAAATCTCACTCGATGAACTTATTAATAATCTATATAAGAAAAAAAAGTAAAATCTGTGAGTCAATACTCAATACTTTTGCAAAAATGTGTGACAAAGCTACGGACTCAGCTAAAACATTATATCTTCTCTTTGTTGAAGCGGGGGTATAAACAGTTGTATATGTTATTGACAACGACTAAACATAGACTGTCTACAGACTGTCATAGTCATTTAGCTCAGAACAATAACACATGTATTTACACATACAATTTTTGGCACGATAGAAACGAGAAATGTCATCTTCGTGAATAAAAGGTACTGCCTGTAATAAGATGAGACAGATTCTGATTAATAAATCAGGTTAATAAGACGGAACAAAAGATAAACAAGCAACAAGTATTCTCATGCACGCACCCGCTAGAAGACAAGTACAACCACCGATTACTACAGAACAAATAAAGTTTTCAACTTAATGGTAGCGATGACCACTTATGTGATTTTTGTTTGTGGTCTGTTTTTCCGTTTACTGAACGGTGCTCCGGTAGTGGACAATTCTATTAGTTTGCCGCTGGTTGACAATCTGAAAGCAGTCCTAACGGCTAATCTTGATGTTAGCCAGTTTAATACACAGATATCTGATTTTATTCAGAAGGAAGTTGATAAAAGGATTCAATCGTCATTAAAGGATACCATAGATCAATCTGTCCAGGCAAGCCTGTTTCAAATCACTAACAGTAGTTTCCAAGGTAAGAAATTATTATAAACCATATACAGGTCTATGATGTTGTTTATGTATTGCTGTCATTGAAATCGGTTCAATAAAGATGTACCCGGTGGCATGCACTTAAATTCGTGAGTACCAATTTAAAGGACTGAAAGTAAGTTGCATATTTGTAGTATCATGCATTCATGGCTTTAATGAATTCCCAATTTATGAATAAAAAATATTAAATCAATGCAATGCAATTCTTTGTTTGTTGGGAATCTATTCTCAAGAATTACCTGACCAACGAAAACCACGAAAATTGGTACCCCACGAATAACAATACTTTCACTGTAAAAATACATACTAGTAGTTTGTTTGATGATTCGATAAATTTATGGTGATACCATTTTTTTGTTTTCTTTTTGTTTTCCAAAACATAGGGGAACTGTAAACATTGGTAACTGTATATGGATATTTGGAGGAGTAGCCTCTCATCTGCTGCACCAGATAAACAAAGATAATAAGAAGGTAGTAAAATCCAGTACCCAGGATGACTCCCTAGTGCAATACAAGGCGAAAAACCTGTTGTGTATAATATATCAAAACCATAACATTTGTAAAATTCTCGTCAGACATTTTTTACTCTCGGGGCATCAGGTCCATTGGCAGAGGATATCAGAGCTTTGGAAATGCTGCCCATAAAACTTGATTTGCTTATGCTGTTTTGCATACTTTTAAATTACTTTGATACCATTATTATTTTACTTTCAGATTACACGGCATATGTGCGCCAAGCACTATCAGACTTGCAAGCCGTATTCGACAATGCTGCCACAGAACAGACAAGATTGGCAAACGTTGTTTCTCAACAACAAAACGGAATGGACAACATCAAAAACACGATGCAAGCACTTGAGAACAGGTTTACCAAAGGTACTAGAATCACTGGAAATCCGATGTTAATCAAGAAAATGCGATTTAGCTTTCACAAGCATTTAATACCTTGAGAAAGTGACCGATGCGTTTCCAATAGATAAGATTCCTGGTTGCTTTTAACAGGGGCGGATCCAGAAATTTTCGAAAGGGGGGGGTTCCACATACTGAGTTCTGTGGGCCAAAGGGAGGGGGGGTTCCAGACCAATTTTGCTGAAAATCTACACAAAAATTTAAAAAATTCGGAGAACCCCCCCCCGGATCCGCCACTGTTGAACATATGCTTTGTTGCTATCAACGTGTGCATTTGATAGCAATCGTCCGTATATTAAATTCACATGTACAAAGAAATATAATTTAAAATACGGCAAAAACGCATTTTCTAGATTCGCATCTGGTACCATGTGAGTCTCTTTTCTCTACTCATAAAAAATAAATTCACTTTTCATAGAGTGTCTCTGAACCGTAAGTTGTGTTTGAGGAGCAAACTACATCTTTGGTCGGAGTCCGATATCAAAGAAATGGTAAAATATCACTACAGTGAATGGCTGGGGTGTATGACAGCGACTCATAAGCCCAATCGAAAAACAAGCAAACAAAGAATTGAATAGAATTTAAAGGAAATTGTAATAAGACGAACGAAAGGAAGAAACTGGACAACCATGCAATCAAATTGGTTCAACAATAAGAAACTGCTTACACTTTCGGAACATTTTCTTTTAACAAACTGTATTTTGTGCTCTTTCGAAATGTCATTGTCTTTGAACATCGTCTTTTACTTTCATTCGGTTTCTTTAATCTTTCTTAAAGACTTTAATAATATTTTAGTGTCTTCGGTAATTTTTTTGCATTCATCATGCATTGATATATTGATGTTTAATTTCAGAAAACAAAAAGTATGCGTTCTATGCAACTTTGACAGAAGATCTAGTAGATGCAGCTGATAAATCTGTTATCAAATTTGACAACGTGAAACTGAATAAGGGCGCATGCTATGATGGAACATCCGGGAAATTTACTGCACCGGAAGATGGTCTTTACTTGTTCACGTGGACAACGTTGTCTGATCCTGAAAAAGACTTTTCGTCTACATTATTTGTTAATGGAAACCAAATAGCTGAAAACGTCGTCGACGCAGATAAAGTTAAGGATCACATGTCGGGAACGATGACCGTCGTCGTGGAAATGAGTAAGAATCAGAAGGCTTGGCTTGAAGTATCTTCCAATGAAGGAAAGTTCCTGGAATCTGTTTGGAATGCTGAAGTTCCATGTTCTGTTTTCTCTGGTTACAAGATTTGAAAATGTAGAGCTTTATCGGTTTTATGGTCTTCGCAGCTTATCACAGTTGTATAGATTTTAACATTTTATGTTATATAACTAAGGTTTGAAAACACTTTTTTGGAAAACAACATTAATCATTAATCGAATTTTATTTTTCTAAGCTTTATAATATCAAGTTGTACAAATACGCCATGCTTTTTTTCTTTCGTCACTATTGTATTTTATATTTCCCACCGATTCACAAATAAAAACATGTTTCACCAACCCTGCGGTGGATAGCATTGCTTAGGTTCATTATAGTCACCGCCAAAAGAGGAAATAGATGAACTGACGCTTTCTGGGTAATTCTCGTTATTTCTTAGCTTTGATTGTAGCTTTTCAAAAGTAAATTCCCTCACAAAGTATGCTGAAAAGAGAAAAAAAGTCATAATAAATCTACGTTAAATTGTCACTTTATACTTCATGCCAAAACCATGATCTACGTAAATGCGTTTTTATTAACAATACATATTATATTACCTTTCTTAGACAGCAATCTGTTTCAAGGCTGATATTCTCGATATTTTGAGTTGGTTTATGTCCAAGGGGTAAATTCTGGTATAATTGAAACCAGAAAGTTTGTACAATATATCTATCTTACATGTTTAACAATTTTTCCCAAGACATCTTAACCTTTCTATCAAAACACTACAAAAGGTATAACTTTTTGATATAATATTAAAAATCAACGAGCGAGGCTAATACTAATTCAATTGTAAGTTTTGCATCTTTTAAACTTTAGATTCATGTCCTTTTCCCGTGTGAATGCATGTGAATCAACAGAGGAGGAGAATTAATATTACGAATACCACGGATATATGTTTGTTACCTCTTGGTCCTACTGGATGATCTGGTTTGATAGTCTTCTTTTTCTTCAGTTTCATATACAGCACAAATATTAATATAACAAGTATCAATAAGATTGTTACAGCAAATACAGCCCCAATTATCGACGCCAGACCGGATGCCGTGACTGTATCCGAATCCCCGTCAACGAAAGCTACAAGATACGAAACAAGATTTTATCAGTCAGTTTTATTCGGGATGCAAGTTGTGTTTTAACAGTTGAGAAACAATATTCTGAATGTTTGTCAGATGCGCAGCGTCTTTTAGAAAGGTCAACTGAAATGTTCGGTATATAATCTTGTGATTACTGTCGGTTATTAATTAGGTTATATTATCTTATCCTTGTACAAAAAAGGTGGTAATAGCCTCAAACCGAAAAAATCAGTTTAAAGGATTCAATTGCTTTTTCAGTTCTTATTTGTTTGTTAATTTCCCGTCACACTTTTTAAATGAAGCATCTCTTAACTAATGTTTTGACAGTTCCAAGAAGCTGCATTCTTACCGTAACTTCGTTAAAGAAGGTTGCATTAAAAATGTAATCGCACCTTATTAAACACTTCCGCGTTCGCACTTTAATTTATACATACTGGGAAACTAATGAAAACTTACGACAAGTATCTGAAAATACAAGAAATAAAACTAAATATAACAAAGGCGTCATGTTTAGACAAAAACAATGAAAGGCTTAGCGGTAGAGCACATAACATTTTTTGTGGTTCAAATGGAACAGTACAATAATTATACATGGAATTGTATACAATATGTGAGCAAAATCCAACAGGAATTACACCGAAGAAAGCCTGACTTTTAGGAATAAAAAGATTTTTTTACAGTCTTTTATTTTTAACTTTGCCACAAACAGTAATGAGATATGAAATTTTATATGTGTATATGCGACACAGCCTACATAATCAGGCAGCAATTTAAAAGAATCCCCAACGACAGAAGGCCAGCAAACTTAAATACCAGTGGTTCCTGTACACAGGCTTCCATTTTTATGTTATTGCTAACTTTGCCTTTTTAACTGTAATATAGCTGTAATAAGAATGAGACCAGACAAATAAAAGCGTTTCTTGGTTCTGAACGGGTCAAATTTTCAAATGATATTACTTTTCTTGCATAAGTGGGCATTTACTGAATTCTACCTAATAGTAACTCCAATGTTGACTTACAATATGGTGTCAAAGTTGCTAGTGCTCCACCACTAGGTAATACTGTTGGACTTTGTCCAATGTCACATTTGTTTTTCTGTAAGCTGACATGAACAACAGTCCCGCTTGTCCTTAAAGCCTGTAAATTTGAAATAAATATCTCGAATAAATGAAAGGAAAAGTGAACATTTATAGTTGAGGTTTCATCACGTTTATCGGCTTTATACTTATATGATCATGCGTCCTAAGAATATAGATTTGAACATCTGTATGTGACAATAATTTTCAAATATATTTATTAGCTCCTGAAAATGTATTTTCTTCAACACAAGATAAATGCACAGATTGATTTGTTTTAACATAATATGATTTCGAGTTAGATATTTAGTCTATCTTATACTTTGGACATACCACAATCGTAAAATTATTGGATCCTCATGATCCTTTGGAATATTCTTTTGTAAAAAAATAAAAATATATATATATAGTTGGTCAGATTACACAGAGTGTAATATATTCTGATAGTTTTTCGTGATTTATTACGCTCCGGGCTTTACATGAATGTTCTAGATATTGTTTGATTTTTACAAGACCCTTGTATATAAACGAAAAATAAAGCAAGAATTAGAAAATAAAGAGATGTGGAATAAGTGTACGCGACACAGCCCACAATTAAACGGCAATTTAGAAAAACCACAATGGACAACCGCCAGCAGCCTTCAACGAGGCCATTTGGCACTGCTCGCGGTTCTGCAATTGGCCCATGGTCTAAATAAGATGCATATAATTAAAATCCAGCCCTGAAATAGTCACAGATAGACTCCCTTCTTAAACAAGGAACAGAAAACATCAAAAAGACAAGTACAAACGAAGTTTTGAAAACTTTGATTTCTTTAGATGGTTAAGCTCCATAGGCATCGAAAGACCATCAATATTGAAAATAAAATTAGAACTTATGCCATTGCACGGAAATAGATCACTCAAGTCACATCTATTTTGTTATCGTGTGTGATTCCAGGGTGGGAGGCTAGTTCCCATATAATCAATGGTATTGGTGTGCCTCAAAAAAGGTCTTTTTTAAAGAGTTAGTCAACAAGGTAACAAAAATGTTAAAATAAATTAAGTTCGTATATCTATACATTGCATGCTAAGCTGTCAGGTCAATATAGTGATTGCCGATTGAATCAGTCTACAGAGGAATTTACCAGGGACATGCTGTGTCTTTTCTGTGGCTTAGAACAGAGTATTATATGCAAAATCCCTTGGTATAACAGCTAGGGTACGTTTGTCGCAATTTGATCGATTGTAACAGAGCAAACGACACAGGTACACCCTCAATCAAAGGCACATGCAGCAGCACCTCCGGGGGCAAAATACCATCTAAAACAGTTATTAGTATGTCTATAAAATGTTTTATTGCTAAAAAAGACTCGTCCCATAACTTACCATACATGTATAACGATAGTAGTTAACATTTTCAACACTACCATTGTTGAACACTGTCAGATACACTGTGTTTGATACTGTCAGAGAAACAACACAGAATACTTCTAAATCTGAAAAAAACAAACAAGCACTTCGTTTCTTAACTACAAAATAAGTATAGAAATCCAGTTTTTAGTTTGTCTGAACGTAAATTTTGGTGTCGTTTCATCATAAGCAATCGCTTATAATTGTGCTCGTTGTTGCTCAATAATTGAAGAGGGTAACTTGTGTGAATACTATGTTGCATGCCATTGGTAACCCTGTTTCTCTTTAAATTCGTATACATAATGCTTGTTTGAATTTACGTACGTTGTTAGATATATTTAACAGACAAGATCGGGGCACATTCGCATTGGGTTATTCTAGTTTCGACTTGATTTCACGTTTCTGGTTGGAATTTGGTAGTAATTTGAGTTTTTTTCTATGTGTTTGGTTGTTTTATGATGATTTTATGTCTACCGATTTTGTCTTGGCCATGCTTTTTCGGACTAACGACACGGGCAATGGACCCATTTTTAAACCTTTGTTTCCTTAATCATTTTGATACATTTATTGAGCTATTGGCGTCTGACAATTTTGAAAAATCTTTAAAAATTGACAATTGTCTTGTTTGTACATGTATGACTACACTTCTATACAGCAGGTGTGTTGCTAGTTTTAGTAAATTTTAAATCCAATACAGGGACTGAAAAGCATGTTTCGACCTATGGAAAGAGAACACAGACGATTTGATTTGTTTACATTTTTTGTCTGTTTTTTTTTTGTTTTGTTTGTTTGTTTGTTTGTTTGTTTGTTTGTTTGCTTTTTTTTTACAGTGAGTATATCTGGTATCTTAGCCAAAGTATAAACATACAGGTCGCACCTGTTTTATTTACCAGAGAATGCAACAACAGTAGGACATTGGTTGTAGTTAAATGTCATCTTAGTCCTGTTTGTACACACATCCCATTCAGACCCCGCTCCACATGAGCTCCCACTGCTAGTAGTATAGCTGTAGTAGAATTTTCCCAGTAATGCAGTGGGACACCATTGTTGTGCTGTTGCTTCACTGTCTGTGTTCAAAAAAGGGAAAAAAAGAAATAAAAATTTGAAAACCAAGACGTTTTCTAATGAAACAATGATATTGCAAAGAAGGTTATTTTAAATATACAAAATCATGACCAACAACGTTTAATGGCGAGCATAGCTCGTCATCGGATACGAAATATCTTACTAATACAGATAGAAAAGAATATTAATGGTATGACGTAGTTCTATATAATGATAGTTGTTTACACCATCCAAACTATTTCCATATTTGAAATCATGGTTACGGGTAAATATCATTCGTTTTCTTCAAGCAAAGAAGCCACTGAAAACTTTTGAATTATGCTTTGCTCGAATCTAGACTACATGTCTTAATCATTTTAATAAAACTGAATCATTGTCCAGTAAAAGCAAGGAATTAGAGCACTCTTATTGTTTGGTAAAAGCTCTTTTTGACTGTTCAGTTATGTTAATTGAAATAAAATGGAGCCTTGGAGTACTAAAGTAATTACTCGTATGCTTCTATAGTAAAGATCCGTAAACAGAAAAGTTGGCAACTTTTTACTACATTTAAATCATTAAAAATTACCCTGCTTCACCAATACATTGTATTCTTCTCCAGCGATTGGCTGCGACGTCTGACATAAACTAGTGACGTCACTTATCACTGTACCGGAACGAATGATATAAACCCGTTCATTGCTAGCATTAGGTTCTTCATCTAAAAGAGAGGAAAAACATTTGTTTTCTTTGTCATGTAATCTTTTTATTAAAAAAAAACACCTGTCCATAGAAAATAGAAGTGTTTTTCAAATAAAAAATAAAAATGTAATGACTTTTCTAACTTAAAAAATCAATTTTAACAATGTATATAAAATAAAGTCAAGGATAACCCATACAGAATGCTTGGTCGTTAATGTGGATTGTAGAATTGGTTTTCAAAGTATGAAGAAAAAGCACATGTGTTATTTTAAGGTACTTAATCATTTCAAAAATATTGATATTTAACAATGTTCCAACAACTAAAAAAATACATTAGAATAATTTTGTAATACCATGTAGTTTATAATAGTAAAATGAAGCATCTGTAATCATCGTCATCTCCATACAGAGGTAGACATCTTGGTCATGGCCAAACAGGTAAACTGTGGTCTTGCCTCTAGAAAAAGTCAAACAGGATAAAGTCAGGACCGTGGCAATTTAAATCAAGTAAGATCAAGAAGAAAATCTGCCTAACAGCTTATAGCGAGCATCGCAGATGCGAGCCCTACGGCATTGTGCATGTTTTGAGATGTGCCATAAATATACTGACGATAAAACCGGAACAGGTTTACTTTTACGGAGTGAAAAAAATAATAGGCACGGAGCAAGTAAAACAATCAACCCTCTGGGCTTATAAAAAATACATCATAATCTGTTATGCAAAAATACAAAAAATTGAAATTCAAAACAGTGATAAAACCTTCATTCATCCACTTGTTTATTTTTACACACAGAATTTTATTTAAACACCATTCGGTCTTTTCCGCTGAAAAACGATTTTCCGGAAATTACCGAGCTAGCTTTTGGCAACATCGTCCAATTGACTAGTCATACCAAATGCATGATACTGACCAAGCTTTGTTAAATTCTAAGTAAGATAATGAAATACGTAAATGTCATAAATTTACTGAATAAAACCTACTCATGATAATAAATAAAAGGTTCTTACCTGAAAATGAAAGAAGAGTCCCGGGTTTCACTCACTTTCCTCAATCCTGCATGATATTTTTACTTTACCGTTTTTTTCCGCCAGGTTTCTTAATGTACCATCTGTTACCAATGCTTCAAATAAAACACTGATACTCAGAAAATCTCACAAAACCTGACAGAATCTGAATGTTGTTTTGGTCTGCTGAAGAAGCGCGAAATACTCTGACAAGGAAATGACGTCACGTAATCCATAAAATGGATAATTTCGTCCCCGCTTAATGTCGTCCCATGAATGTTACAGGATTTATTATTTCCACAAATAATTGAATTTTTGATAAGTAGTTATTGATCCCAGATATTTTAACAACAACTTTCTCAAGTGTATATGATTTGGGTTTGGTGGGGTCAGACTTTGCTACTATTTAATTCCTTTTTTAAAGTTCCCTCTTTACGTTAAACTTAATAGCCGGTCGAGCACATGGATTTATTTTTAAAAGGTATATAGATTTTCGATGCTCGCTAAAAAGGCACGGCCTTAATCATATTAGTATAAAAGTTTGAATTACATTATAAAAGACGTCTTTCCGGAAGATATTAAAACAAAATGCAAACAGGATAAAGTCAGGTCCGTGGCAGTTTAAATCAAATAAGTTCAAGAAGAAAATCTGCCTAACTTGGCAGCTTATAGTATAAAAGTTGTTGTTAAAATAACATTATATGAGGTGTCTTTCCGGAAGATATTAAAACTAATTACTTACAAACAATGAACTTATAAAGTATGCTCTGTCTCTCAAATTGAGACCCAGAAATAATGTAGACAGAACATCACCAACAAAGCAATATACTAGTGATGGTGATGTTAATGGCTCGCTTTAGCACACACGCACACACATATCCCTATTTATTGATATGGTGTCCGTTCATGTCTAAACACAACTTTCACCCAGATGCTTTGAATATAATTATTTTTATTTGTCAAGTGTCTCTTATTAGTGTCCGATGCAGCTGATTTTATTCTCCTAACGACTTGCGTTTGCGTTGATGATTGCTATTCGGCTGTGGTCTTGTGTCTTGCTGATCTCGTTCATGCTTTTTTATTTTGTATTTCATGATCAGATGTAGGCAGTCAAAACAATCCTGATATACTTGCATAAAGATAAACGATACAGTTATGGAAATTGACAGAACCATTATGGAAGTAAAAAGCATGCATATAAGTATAAGTGAAATGATCGATGATATACAACTGTATATATAATTTAACATTTGTGATGTGGGTTTTAAGTTTTATGATGAAATTTCCGGCAAAATGTAATTATTAAGATAAAGTTAAAATCGGCAGTATGAATATGCTTCAGTTTTAACAAAATGCTTGCCAGTTTCATATTTATGGAACGCCACAGCTGCCTTATGACAACGCTATTCAAATCACTAAGGGATAAGATATACCATTAAGCAAACAGTCTGAACTATTAAGATATCTGGCTGCATTACTATGCTACTTTATCATACCACAAGATCGTTTCATTATACCATAAAGACATAAAGTCATACTACAAGAATGTTTCACTATACCATAAAGACACAATACTATAACATAAAGACATACGGTTACACTATAAGACCGTTTTACTATACCATGAAGACAACATATTATACCACAAAGGCATAATATCTTACTACAAGACAGTTTTACCATACCATAAAGACAAAATACTATACCATAAAGACAAAATACTATACCACAAAGACAAAATACTGTACCACAAAGACACAACGTTATACCATCACACCGTTTCACTATATCATAAAGATATAATAATATACCATAAAGATATAATACTAGATCATAAAGATACAATAATATACCATAAAGATATAATACTAGATTATAAAGATATAATAATATACCATAACGATATAATACTAGATCATAAAGATATAATAATATACCATAAAGCATTAATACTATACCACGAGACAATTTCATTAGACCATAAAGGCATGATATTATACCACAAGACCATTTCGCCATACTATAAAGGCATAATACTATACTATAAAGCTATAATACCACAAGACCGCCATCAAGGTAATCATGACGTCATCTTTCGCGCGCTTACTTGCACAATTAAAGGCGCGAATTGACTGTCGATGTAATGGCGGGTGATGAAGATATGAAGATAATTCTAAAAAAACATGGATTGAGTCATTTATGTGAAAAATTTATGAACGAGAAAATATCTCCAGATATTCTTTGTCAATTGTCATCTCAAGAGATGGGAGAACTTGGTGTTCAAAGGTCCGATATGATGAAATTAAGACAAGACTGTTCCAAGTTTGGTTCATCCAAACCAATCAAAGTCACTGGAAGTGGAGGCATGCAGGAATTCAACATCCCCAAAAATATTCTTGAAAATATGCTAGAGATTGGTTTTAAAATATCGGACATTTCGAAGATGTTATCCGTCTCTGAACGAACGGTGTATAGAAGGATGAGGGTGTATGACTTAAACAAAACTTCTTTTTCTGAAATAGAAGATGAAGAACTTGATAGAAATCTAATTAAAGTTATCCAAGATTTTCCCAGATGTGGAGAAAATTTTTTAGGAATAATGCTAAAGAGGAATGGAATAAACGTTTCAAGGTGGCGTTTACGCGATAGTATCAAAAGAGTCGATGAATCTGGATCAGAAGAAAGGCGGAAAGGACGACTTCATAGGCGAATTTATAATGTGCAAGGACCAAATCACCTCTGGCATATAGATACGAACCATAAACTCATTCGCTGGAAATTTATAATTGTGGGTGGAATAGACGGTTACAGTCGATTAATAACTTTTATGAAATGTTATGATAATAACAAATCAGAAACAGTTTTCAGTTGCTTTCGTGCTGGAACTTCCTGTTATGGAATTCCAAAACGTGTAAGATCGGACAAGGGATTAGAAAATATTACTGTGGCTAATTTTATGCTAGAATTATATGGACCAGGGAGCATGATAACGGGACCAAGCACCCATAATCAAAGAATCGAGAGACTATGGCGTGATCTTTACGACGGAGTATTGTGTTATTACTATCATCTGTTTTATCACATGGAGGACATAGGTGTTCTAGATCCTTTGGACGAGATGCATTTGATAATTCTTCATTACATTTTTTTAAGTGATATTAACAGGAAAATCGACATTTGGGTAGATGCTTGGTCATGCCATCGACTTCGTACAGTAAAGTCATCACCGTTAGCACTTTGGACAGCTGGTCAGCTTCAGAATCCGGTAGAAACCATTCCAGCAGCTGATCTTCCTTTTTATGGCGTAGAGGGATTCGCCGATGGTGCTAATTTAGAGCAAGATAACGGAAGACCCGTATACAGTCCGTTTCCCGTAACATTATGGCAGGAAACAAACGATTTGCTTAGAGCTTCCATACCTTCTCCAAACACTTCAAAGAACCATGGCATTGACGATTTTATTAAATGCAAAGACGTTATTTCCGATCAATAAAACGTAATTATATACATGTTCTCTGTTTTAATTAAGATCAAACTAAATGGTCTGAACAACAAGAAAATTTTATTGTCCCCCGCCGCAACGCGGAGCGGGGACATAAAAATGCCAGTGTCCGAGCGTCCGTCCGTCACACTTTTCTCAGAAACCGTAAATGGTAGGCTTCTGAAATTTTGTATGCAGTCTCATGTAGCGGTCCTACAAGTTGTAAGCGGTTTTCAGGTTTGCCGGACACCTACTCCCTGTTTAAAAACTTATTGATGTTCAATTCTCTCATAGGGTCAATGGTAAAATTTTCGTTACACTTGTCTCAGGAACCGATTATGGTAGGCTTCTGAAATTTTGTGTGCAGGCTTTAGTAAGTGTCCCATAAGTTGTAAACGGTTTCAGGTTTGCCGGACATCTACTTCCTGTTTAAAAACTTATTGATGTTCAATTCTCTCATAAGGTCAATGGTAAATTTTTTCTAACCATGAATGGTAGACTTCTAAAATTTTGTATGCAGTCTTAAGTTAGTGTCTCATAAGTTGTAAACTGTTTTCGGGTTTGCCGGGCATCTACTTCCTGTTTAAAAACTTATTGATGTTCAATTCTCTCATAGGGTCACTGGTAAAATTTTTCTCTAAACACTTTACTCAAAAACCATGAATGGTAGACTTCTAAAATTTTGTATGCAGTCTCAAGAAGAGGTCCTACAAGGTGAATGCGGTTTCCAGGTTTGCTTGCATCTACTTCCTGTTAATGACTGGCCCGGTGGGGGGGCTGGAATCTATTCTTGTTCAAATTATAATTATCCCCTGATTCCAACAGGTTTAACATGGATTTACTCAGTTGGGGCAGAGACATAGATCACACGTCTCTGGTTGGGGTCAAGCAAATGAGAAAAAATAAAATAAAATACACGCAATTTTGACAGGCACTAAACGAATCTTCGCTAAATTTTGGCTATAAACCTGACGGTTTTGTAGATTTTTGCAAAAATCTCAACTGACACTTTGCCTCAATTATGACATTTGCATATATGTAAATGAGATGAGCATTTAATTATTCGCCATATTTGGTGAAGCTTTGGGGAAAAAAACTGTCCCCTATCTGTATTTAGTTTTCTCTTTGACCTGTGCAGGCAGGGGATGATTTGGGTACCAGTAAATTAAAAATACAAAGGATATAGAGTGAGTGTACACAATACACAGTAAACTCCAGTTTATCAAGAACAGGGCTTTGATTCCTGTCTACATCTTGATGTCGCATGAGGGTCTTCAACCAGAGGTGAACAAGGTTAAACCCCACCATAGATTTATCCTATCCAAAGTCTAAAACCTTACACGAATTACGGAGGGACTTAGTAATGGTCTTACGTTTTTGTGTGTGTGTTTTTTAGCTCATCTGGCCGAAGGCCATGTGAGGTATTGCCATCACTTGGCGCCCGTCGTCGGCCTTTAGAAAAATTTTCAAAAAATCTTCTCTGAAGCTATTAGTCATAATTAAATTTTGCAACGGACTCTATTCCGGATTTCAGCTCAAGTCAATTTTCAATAAAATTGAACATTCATTGATGGGGGCCTGACAGGAATGACGAACTATTTCATGCTAACCTGTGCTTGTCTCCCATTGTGTCGACTCCAAGGCGTCTAAATTCGGCATCACTTAAAGTTTGTGCCACAGACGCATCAATCCTTTCATCTTCAAATCGGAAAATAATCGACTGTAGCCCGATTTCCCCCAGCGCCTTTCTTAGCGTGTCATCGGCCATCATCAGCTGCTGAAACAAACCGGTCACGTGCAAGTAAGCGCGCGAACATGACGTCATGATTCTTGTCTTAATTTCATCATATCGGACCTTTGAACACCAAGTTCTCCCATCTCTTGAGATGACAATTGACAAAGAATATCTGGAGATATTTTCTCGTTCATAAATTTTTCACATAAATGACTCAATCCATGTTTTTTTAGAATTATCTTCATATCTTCATCACCCGCCATTACATCGACAGTCAATTCGCGCCTTTAATTGTGCAAGTAAGCGCGCGAAAGATGACGTCATGATTACCTTGATGGCGGTCTTGTGGTATTATAGCTTTATAGTATAGTATTATGCCTTTATAGTATGGCGAAATGGTATAATGGTATATTATTATATCTTTATGATATAGTGAAACGGTGTGATGGTATAACGTTGTGTCTTTGTGGTACAGTATTTTGTCTTTGTGGTATAGTATTTTGTCTTTATGGTATAGTATTTTGTCTTTATGGTATAGTAAAACTGTCTTGTAGTAAGATATTATGCCTTTGTGGTATAATATGTTGTCTTCATGGTATAGACTTATTAGTAAAACGGTCTTATAGTGTAACCGTATGTCTTTATGTTATAGTATTGTGTCTTTATGGTATAGTGAAACATTCTTGTAGTATGACTTTATGTCTTTATGGTATACTAGAGATAATCGGACAAGAGCCGTATCGTGAGTAATGTTGACATTAAGCCGTTTACCTGTTACGTTCTAATGTCAATTAGTCGGGCATAAATTCTTGTTATCTCCCTTTTAATTATAATACCTTATATGGCTAAACTGTGAACACTGCTCACGAAAAGATTTATTTTTCAAACTTGAATTAATATATTATAGAAGAAAGAAAAAAAGGGGGAGGGCCCAAGCAAATATTTTGTTTTCGGTTTATACTTTTAGTAATTTCGGAGTTTTCCCGGAACGTTGGACTTTTTCAACTTTTTGATCAAAACTTGATCAGCCTTTAACATCTCCGATCCAATCTGTTAAATAGGGTGTGGGGTAATGATTTGCAGTACAAAAACAAATCATATTGTCCGCCCTCGAAGATTCATCATTTATTACCTACAAGTAAAAAAACCTTACCAAAGCAATTTTTCGTCCATCGGCTTTTTGTAAAGCATCCAATCCGAATTCCGTCGATGTTTTGTATCCCAATTTTACACGTTCAAATACAAATTCAATTCAAATCATAATTTCATGTCAAAAATTTAAATCAGGAACATATAAAATATATTCAAAATTTCTGCTGTGGCAGATCCAGAGACAGGATGTTCCGGGGGGGGGGTCGAAACACACCCTATCCTTTGAAAATTTTGTAATATTTTCGTGCAGATTTTAGGCAAAAATTACCTGGAACCCTCTTTAGTAGACAATAGGCGGACGCCCTTTCAAAATTCATGTACCAAGTCAGGACCATTGCAATCTTCAATTTCTATGGTATTTTTACCTTGTTTCGTCTTTTCTCTTGGACAATGAGATTCATCCTCTAAGCTCGGTAATTTTGCTATTACCTTTATTCACCCTGTCCAATGTTTAGTTTAAAAAAGAACCTTGTGTTGTCAAGAACACCACTTTTTAATTAAGAGTTTAACTTTTTCTTCAATAAAAGTTTATTTTTTCTTATTATCGGAATAAAAAATATAAAACTTAAATAGCTCATTCGGTAACGCAAGCTATGCACAAAATAATTGCCACACATGCTCGTAGTTTAAATTGGATATAAACAAGTTATACTTGTTTAACCATTACATGCACACGTACACTGGATGTTGACGATGTCTAAAACTGTCTCAAAACACTTCAAATCTTGCTAAATATTGCCCTACTATATACAGATATCATAATGGTGTAATCAAAACGACAATACATAATATTTACAGGGTAACATGGTAAAAAGTAAGAGTTCTAACGGTACACTCTAAATTGATCGAGTGTTGTCTGTAACACATTATATAGACAGAGAGGTTGGTCTCCCTGATTAAGGTTAACAAACATACATATAGAACTACATATCAGTGCGTTTATTAAAAGAAGAAGAATGGTATATTACAAGTCTGTTGCAAGTCTACAAGAAGCTGGGTATACTCGCTTTGGCTAAACTTCGAATTTTAGACATTAAGTCTATTTTCCAGCCTATGGTAAGCTTAAACTAAACATAGAGCTGTAGTTGAAAAATGACATGTTCCTTGTACGTTAAACGCTGATGTAGATGTAATAATAGGACCTTCTGAAGTAAGATATGGTGTCCGACTTTAACTATTCCCCACTTTCCAGTGTCCAAATCCTACTTGATTATTATTTCATGTCAATTTTAATCAACACCCTTGTTTTAGCTCACCTGGACATTTGGCTATGCAATCACTATTCGTCCGCCGTCGTATCTACACAATTTAAAAATCTTCTCTGAAATCTCTAAACGTATAGTGTTAACGTTAAACGGTCTTTTTTTAAGGGAATCGATAAATTACATGTACTAAAATAGAACATAGGGTGGGTTAAATCACTGAAACTGGATTGTAACTCAGCGACTATGACAGAAGGAAAAAATAAGACGTTGATGTTGTCAGCACACTGTCCTTTTTTTAAGAGATTCAATAAATAATATAACATGTGCTAAAATAGAACATAGGGAGGGTAAAATCACTTAAACTGGCTTGTAACTCAGCGACTATGACAGAAGGCTCGTCATTATCGAAAGATCTACAAAAGTCTGTGTTGGGTCTGAGTCGGCAAATGATCCCTTAAGGGTGTCAAAGGTAAATATAGCGTTTTTCATGTTCTTGCACTTTAGAATGCAAACTATTTCAGAATAAGAAACGCTGTTGGAGGTATAAAATTTCAGCACATTAAGCTCTAATAAAGTCTTCATTGGGTAGTTGTCAGATAACCCCTTATAAAAGAGACCATTATTGCTTTAGGGCCAAGTAAAATATTCGTACAGGCTCCTGAGATCCTTTTGTAATCTTCATCTCCCTGATACAAATTAGAGGTCTTTATTGAAACTAGTAATTTAAATCTTTAAATGAAAAGACAGACACACGAATGTGAAAATTTCAACTTCGTGCGAAGTAAGTCCCGAACTTGCTAAAAATCAAGATCAAACCCGAAGGGAATACGATTAGAACGATGGCTAAACGATTAGAAAAGTTGCACATACTAATAGCTGCGAACCCATAACGAAGTTGTTAAGATGTTATCGAGAATTAGATCCGAAGGAGAAACAAAGTTATACGTTGGCTGTACGACGTTGTGTTAAGCATACGATTGGTCTACGATGAAGGAAGAAAGTTTTATGTAATAACGTGACATGCAATAATATTATATACTGTGGATTCATTTATTTTCGTCGGTACCAATTTTCGTGGTTTAGTGAAAAGGGACTATTCGTTTAAACCTAAATTCGTGGTTTTGAAGTCTACAGCATTCAGATTAATGTAAATTTTCCTTATCCTGAGGTATCAAATTTCGTTGGTCAAGACCACCCACGAAAACCACGAAAATTAATACCCCACGAATAATAATGAAACCACAGTAGTTTAATCCATATAAAATGTTCTTTGCTGCCTCTAATTAGTATGTATGGATAACAAGTTAGAACGAAGGCTCTCCAAGTATACCCCTGCTGTCCATGATGTCGATCAAAAAGAGTAAATGAGACATTTGATCTAAAGCTAATATGTAGAGACTGTACAGATAGAACAGAAAAAGAAAATGTTACGTTTTCTTGTTTTGTTTGTGCCTTGTGTGAGTTGACCGAAGCACACATAATCCTATAACATCAAGTATATGTTGTAACTATGTAGAAACATTACACCAAAGCATACATTGTTATTGCAAAACGACCTGAAAAGATGCAATAAAAGCCTGGACGAGAGCATGGAAGAGGGAATCGTTTGGTTGGAAAGAACAGAACGAAAAGGAAAGCGTCAGAAGATTCTAGATCCAGACTGTCTTCGCCTTGTTTTGTTTTTTCTTCTTGTACCTTTGAGACTGATCATTCTAGTTCCAATTTTTTAACTTAGTATTTCCTTTATTAGTTTTGGAAACAAGAAAATTATGAATAGAGAATTTATGAGGGTACTTGTAACTTAAGCTGCTGTCTTGTAAGTCTTCCTCCTGCTGCATGTTAATTAAAAGAACAAAAGCTGGGCTACATGTACTTATATTTTTCTCGACGATTCACTGTAACACGCCATACCTTAAAGTCTAACTGAAATTGATTTATAAATGTCCCTATAAGGCACTTTGACACGTTTGATATTTCTTACTTCAGACCAGTGTCGTGTTTCCATCTCCGTGCCATTACTCCAGTTAGGACGGATATATATACGAATACAATTTTAAGCGCCGTGTTTCCTCAAGTTGCACCATGGTTTCATTCGTGCCGCCATCGTAAGATAAATGAAACCGACGACACTTAGACAGAAGATGCTTTCACGAGGGCATTACGAATGAAAGTGGAAATAGTATATAGACGATATGATTTTTTTTATATACACGTTATTTATAATAAAAGAAATAAACCTGGACCAAACGCCCAGTGGAAAGTGGAAATAGTATATAGACGATATGATTATTTTTATATACACGTTATGAATAATATAAAAAAAACTGCACCCGAGCGCCTGTATATAGACGATATGATTTTTTTTATATGTACACGTAATTTATAGTAAAAAGAAAAAAAAACCTGGACCCAAACGCTTGTGATCGTCTTAAACTAATTGTAACAAAGGAAACGCACAACCTCTTAACGAAAATGCTTGTTCTTCATCTACACATATGTAAATTGTGTGTTCCTTATTTTTTTATCGAAAATCATATTTTTAAGCAAGTTTAATCTTGAATAAGAACAATTGTTAAAGCAACATTTTAAAAAAATGGATAAAAGAAGAATTAACACGACCTTATTTGAAAACAACATAGAAAATGCAATGTTTACCCTTAAGACATCCCCCTTTTATCTTGTTAAAACACGTCCATCGATAAAATGGCTGCACCAAATTTAAAAACAATGGTACTGCAATGTAGCTTTATCAACAGGCCCCCGAACTGTGCTACTAAATAATAAATAATCATTTCATAATGATGTTTTTCTTACCCTGAAAAGTTTGAGGCGTCCTAATTAATGCCATTTGCGACCAACTCAAGATCAAATGTCAAGTGTACATTAGGTAGGGTGTTATTTATCTATCAAAGATTCATTAGATGCGATTTATCCAAAAGATTGACAATACCAATCATGTATGCCGAACTTGGACTATTCAAAAAAACAACCGACCATTTAACTTGAAAGGGGGGCTTGGTTTTTCCCCCAAAAAGTATTTTGGAAATTATTTTTGATAGAAAAATATTTTGGCAGCAGAGGGTAAGAAATAAGAAAAAGATATTCTGAAGAAGGATTTCAGCTACATAAAATAATGCAAATAATAAAAAAAATTCTGTCACAATGCCTTCAAAAAATAATTTTTAAAAATTCTATCAAGTTAAATGGCCTGTCCCTTAAGTCTGGGGTAGTAAGAACCTTAGCATTTTGACAATTTTGAAATTTAAACGGAGAATTTCATTGCTTTGATGTGTTTGTTAACAATCTAAGTATTGATGCCGAAGAGATTGAAAATACCAAACATGCACTAGATACGAACATGAAAAGCAAAGATTTTAAAAACAAAATATGTCGATTTTGACCCAAGATCGGCCAAAAACATCAGAGAATTTTGAATTTTAACGGATAATTCTAATTTCATTGGTCATTAGGGTTTTTTGACACACTCAAAGAAATTTTAACTTTCTTTTAGAAAGAAACTTTAGTTTATTTTTAATACATACCTCAAATATTCATTTACATGGTCAGCTTCAGCTAATTAATGGTTTTACTTACGCCCGCTTTAGCATGTTTAGATTAGATAATTTTAATTTGTGTTCATTATAAATGATCACCAACTGAAAAATTTGGGGTCGATTTTAAATAATAAGTATGAACTTCTAGTATGGTTTGTTTTGGATGAATTGCTCTTCTGCATATACATGAAGGTCGAAAAGCGGATAAAACATAAAATACCAAAAAAGATCTCAACGAGATTTTCATTTGCAAGCAACTAGACCCAAATTACAAATTTTTGGTTAAAAATGGCGACAACCCATGTAAGTTTTCGAGTTACATGTAGATCTATTTATTCCAATGTTTTACATGTCCACATTTAAACCTTTTGAAAGGGTTCCTATGAAATCTAACTACAGTTGTATTTTATCTCAACATCCGAACTGTGTGAATTCTCAATTGTTTATTGTAACGGAGTGCGGAATTTTGTGTTCGTGTCCGTCCGTTCGTACACTACGGCAAGTTAATAACCTTTAGGTTAAAGTTATTTTCCATAGAGCATGTATAATAATAAATTATCATGAAACTTTATTTATATTTGCATACTAGTATATATAGAGACAGATTTATGATGAAATGAAAAAACAAATTATTATACTCCTGAGAAAAAAAAACAACTTTATAATACGAGTGCATGAAGATCGCAGAATAAGGGACACGGTGCGATGATACGGGGCGAATAGGGTCGACATGTCTTTGGATATATTCTTACTTACAGCTATCAAACAATGAATGGTATAATTCTAATAAAGAAATGGAACAGTCGCACACGACAGCTTATCCCCTCGCCCGTTAAATTAAAATGTAAGTGGAACAGATGTCAATTACTATCCAAGAATACCCACTTTCCAAATATCATTCCTCTTCTTATTGGAATTGCCGAGATATGTGCCTTAACCAAAACTTTAATCTGAATCATTCATCTGAATGTGTAGGTCAAGGTGACCTAATCTGGGTACGGATGTTGGTTACTTCAAGATGTTCACACTGACCCAACATCATTTCTCTACCACTTGCAGTTGCTGAGATTTGGACCTAAACCAAAACTTAAACCCGAGTCGTTTATGCGGAAAATGTAGGTCAAGGTGACCCAATTTTTGTACGGATGTTACTGTCCAAAAAGTACCCACTGACCCAATATCACCGCTATATCACTTGCAGTTGCTGGGATATGGACCTTAACCAAAACTTAAACCGGAGTCATTCATGCGGAAATATAGGCCAAGGCCACTTAATATGGTACTGCTTCTGACTACCATTAAAAATGTACCCACTAACCAAATATCATTCCTCTATGATATTTAGTTCCCAAGTTATTGACAAAACAAATACCATTACGTACATACGGGTACGATCGTACGAATTAACGTATGAACAAACAAACCAAACGCTATATCCCCTCCCCAACTCCGCTTGGCTCGGGGATAAAAAAAAATAAATGATACCCAACATTTCTATATTTCTATAGATGAAATTAAGAGGAAGGGGGACCTAAACGATTCGCACAGTTGTTGTGAAACCCATTTCAGCATGATTTTGTAACAGATTAAAAGACTTTTGCTGTGGTCATATAAACTTGTATTTGTTAAAACTTCCGTTTTTGCCTCAGTTTTGTTCAGTGGTGTATCGATAAATATATCTGAAGTAAATGGTACATACAATGAATGAAAGTTGCAACAAACATACAAACTAAAACATTTGCTACGACTGACGCAATGTTTGTCTCATCATTTCCGCTGTAACCAAAAAGAAAAAAAAGCCAAACACTATATATAAAGAACATAGAACGTTGAAACAAAAGAAACAAGAAATCTGCATGTGACCCAAGGCTCACCAGTAATACTCCCGCTTTCACAACTACTACTTGTATGCAATGCGTTTAATATCAAGTTTACAACAAACAGGAAGTAAATGTTTGATGGATCCAAAAATGTATCACTACATCATGTCAATACCAAGCTTGTTACCAATTATCAGCAACTTCGTTGCGTGGGGTATAATCAATTAAGAAGTCCGATGGATCCAACAAGTATCGCACAATACATCATATCCATATCAAGCTTGTTTCCAAATATCAGCAACCTAGGAATAATAGATGCCAAGCCAAGTTATATGCAAATGAAAAGCTGGGCAGAATTTATTTTGTGTGACGAAAAAAAAATAAAGTCTTCGATAAACAGGAATTAAATGTCCGATAAATCCAAAAACGTATTCTTCAATACACCATGCCATAACAAGTTTGTTTCCAAATATCAGCAATCTAGGAATAATAGTTAAAACAGTATACCCTAGCTCCTCTTCTTCGAAGCGTGCGTAAAAATACCAAATTGAATACAAAATTTGAAATTTGTTTTAGATGGGCCAAAAATGTGCCTGAGGTAGAAATAAACCACATGTAACTTAGGGAGCGACCATTTGATCTTGTTTTGGAGGGGGGGGCTATGGTTAAATTTGAAATAAAAAAGCAGTATGCCAACAACAAACATTCAGGAAATAAGAATGCAGGACAACGCTTTGATATAAATAAGGGCAGTATGGTCTTTTTTGCTGTAAAATTTTTATTTGATTTTAAAATTCAAAAATAGCTCGCAAAACATCCAGGCTTTGATTGTTCAGATAATAAATAGACTGGAGGAAAAACATATCAATAACCCCATTAGCCCCATAAAAATCGAATGATCGCTCTCTTAAATGTACGAATACGTGCTTAAGATTTTATTAAATTCATACCTGATGTTATTCAAATTCCACTGTGATGCACAGGAAGAGGTTATTTGGACATTTCTAACAGACAATTATTTTCAAATGTACATGTAGCTACTGTTTAACCTATTTTTTGTAAAAAAAAAAATGGGTCAAAGATAGAAATGGCCGGATTTCGTTTAACAGGAATTATATGAGTCACAGACCTGAAATCAGATCCCACCTTATGGGAGCCCATGCTGATGCTTCATACCAGATATCAAGCAGCTGAGATAAGTAGTTGCTGAGAAAACTGTTACGAAAATTTTCTATATTGAACATTAATGTCAAAATTTAACAAAGTCGGTTAACAGGAAGTAGGTGAGCGACAGACCTGAATTCGAATCCCACCCTATTACAGCCCATGCTGATGCTGCATACCAAATATCAAGAGGCTGTGATTAGTAGTTGCTGAGAAAACTGTTACGAAAGTATTTTCCCCGCCCGCCGCCCGCCCGACATTCACCATTTTATAACCCGGATTTTCACTAGTGAAATCCGGCCAAAAATCCCCTCTTCTACACAAATGTTCAGTACTTACAAATCCAGTTAACTATACGTGGGGTTTTTGATACCAAGTTCTAACAAAAAGGTAATATATGTTTGACAATCTAGCAGATGAACACACAAACCGCAACAAAGTAATAGAAGAAAATGAGATGTGGAATAAGTGTACGCGACACAACCTACATTATAAACGTATATTTTAAATATCCACAATGGAAAACAGCCAGCATGCAGCCTTCAATGTGACCAGCGGTCGCTGCTCGCTGTTTTTCAATTGGCCCCTGGATTGAAAATAAAATACATATGATTCAAGCCCAATCCCAAAGTGCATTGAAAGACCCTCTTCTTGACAAAAAACAATTAACAAAAATTCGACTAAATACAAACATAAGCTTTGATAAAGATTCCTGGCTTAGGACAGGCACATTAAAATGTGGCGGGGTTAAACCAGGTTTCATGGCGCCAAACCTCCCTCTTCCATTGCGATCTTCAAGTCAATAATATATATAGTTACATAGAAAAGTGTGACACTGTAAAATTTACTTGGACTTGGGTTTTACAAGTCGAACATTATAGAACACGTAGGATATGAAAATTATCATGAACAAAATACAGAAGCTTTTGTCTGAAACTTAGTTGTAATTTTTATTTGAGAGAAACACAAAACCAGAAGAATTAAAGATCGCAATGGTCCTGACTTGGTACAGGCACTTCCAAAGAAGTGGTGGGTTAAACTAGTTTTTTGGCGCCAACCTTCCCCCTAATGATTATCAATAAGTTACTCTGCAATAAATTTTATTCATTAAAACAGTGGAAAATTTTAAAAAAATAATAAAAAAAACCTCCAGAATTAAAGATGGGAATCCTGGGTGAATATTTTTAAAACAAAAGTTAAAACGGAGGAATCGCTAAATTATAAGATGTATTTTTAATTTTTTAATTTTACATATTTATAACCCCCCCCCCCACACACACACACACACACACCAAATAATACTAATGATAAAATAATACTAATAATAAAAATGAAGAATTAAAAAAAATGAATTTATATAAATATAAAATTTATGATAATATATAAAAAAAATAATAAATAAACAACGATAAACGAGAGTTCATATGCATTATACCATAGATGTATATATATGGGTTATACATCTATGATTATAATTCATGTTCAAATCTTGTGCGGATCAATTATGACACCTGGCATAAGGGAGGTAATGATTATGTCGTTTTTAGACTTCTTAGGGCAACTTAACTATACGTAGATACGTACGTCTCTTCTCCGATTATCTCTAATGAAACGATCTTGTGGTATGATAAAGTAGCATAGTAATGCAGCCAGATATCTTAATAGTTCAGACTGTTTGCTTAATGGTATATCTTATCCCTTAGTGATTTGAATAGCGTTGTCATAAGGCAGCTGTGGCGTTCCATACATATTCGTGTTTTGTGGTGCTTTATGCAGGCATGCATCATGTTGGTAATGATTTTGAGGCCTTACAAGAAGCATCAACTTTTAATAACCATCAGGATGGAAAAAAAAGCATCATGATTGAATTAAGTTTTGACATGGAATAAGTATAACATTAATAAGATACCTTGAAATAACTTTATTTCCATATATGGAAAAGCATTCCCAATCTGTGACAGTGCTCGCATAGGATGTGACGTCATATCCGGTCATGTCTGTATGTGTAAATGTTAATAGTCCTCTCGTGCTATCATACCAAGAGGCATTTTGTAATGTTGATGGATAAAGACAACCTGTTTATATAACGAAATATTAAAGTTTGATGCTTTATGACTACCAGTATACAAAGTAGTGACTTTTCACAAAACTATATACCAAAGTATAGTAGAGCACAGAACTATTGGCAATAGTCTCACACCGATTGACAAACATATGCATTGGCTTATAGGTCCTTTTTTAACGATTTGACCCTAAGAAGGCTTAGTTCTTCCTTGTCATTTTTGAAAGTTTATGCCTGAAACAAAATGTCGGGAAAATTAATGCAACATTTTTTCTATCCAAAGTGATACCGGACTGGCTAACGTCAAGATAATTACGTCACACAAAAAGCTTACAATTCTTAACTGTTTTGAAATCGTGTTAACGGTTGGATTTTCTAGAACTGGAAATATTATTCAGCGAGGCTAAAAGCCCAAGTATCAGCAATATGAATTAACGATTCCAATAGAGTCATCAAAATTATTTAAATTTTGTTGAAATTTTTAGGGGCCTGTTTCGCACCACCCGCCATCTTGCGTTGTCCTTCGATGTAACGACTTTTCCGGATATTTTACATTTCAAACTCTCGTGATATTTGGCATCTCAAAAAATGTTTGAACGTTTCATGAAAACGTCATTGAAAGGCTTATTGTATAAATAATAAGTTGGGGATTACAGATCCCTTGGTCGTCCAATAGCTTCGTGCATATGTTGCTATGATAAAGCCAAAAGTCACGAATATGAACGTGTGCATCTACCTTAATTATGTCACGTAGAGTATATGAAGGTTGAAAATCAACTTGGAAGTTTAAGAAGAGTTGTCGATAACAAAAGGGTTTGCTAATATGTTCCGGGCATGTATAGGTTAAACCCTCAAACCTTCAAATAGGAATAACAGAAGGAATGGTGTTTTTTCGTTTACGGATTGACGGACGGTCTTTAAAATATGTTCTGATTTCATTTCATCTGAATATGTTGAGAGAAGCAAAGAGGCACCAATGGGGCATTCGAGTGTCAAAAGTCCGCAAGGGCAACGACGAAACCGGAAAGCACGAACAAGAACAGCACAAAGAAACACAAAACACAAAACCAACCGACCGGAAATCAACAACGCGAACTCAAGTCGTAAAAAGAGTGAACTCAGGTGCTCTGGAAGAGTAAGTGGTTCCTGCCTGCTAAAGCACATCCGTCGCGCTGCGTATTTCCAATTCATTGTGTCGTATCCGGTAAAGGAAGACAAAATAAATTTCTACGACAAACCAACATCTGCGCTCATTTGAGAGATAGAAATCCCATACTAGTATTTGTCTACGAGTGCACGGTGTCTACCGTAAAATTAATTTCTTGAGTGAAGACAGCAACCTAGGAGCAACATAAACCTGTATCAGCAATTTCTGTGCCAAAAGTGAGGCTCTGCCAAGGAAATCGATGTAATTCCCGCAAGCTCTGAAGTAACGAATCAACTATGATACGAATACTCAATAAGCAGGAGCGGACGGAGTGTTGCTACACAAAAAGGGAAAGTTGACAATTGGAAAGTTTAAGTCATCACGTTTGTCATAGAGCTTTGTTGAAAGTCTTCCTTGAGAGTCAATTTTGAGATGTAGATCTAAATATAAAGCAGACTTCCTAGAATCCGTTGTGTCCTTTATCTCAAGTTCATTGGGATGTATGAGATGGAGAAAGTCACCAAATCGAGAATTGTTCAGTAATATAACGGAACGTGAGGTTAAAAGAGAGAGCTAGTCTACGATCTGTCTTTATCTAGAAGAGATCGTGAGAGAAGTCTGCTTCAAATGAATGTAGAAACAAATCAGCAAGCAAAGGTGCACAATTAGTGCCCATTGGAATCCCTATTGTTTGCTGAAAAACCTGTCCACCAAAGTGAACAAATATGTTGTCGATAAGAAAATTGAGCATGTCAACTATTTGGTCTTCTGTATATTTGTTCTTTTTCTAAGACTCATTGATGACACAGTAAGTCTTTCTGTAATCGACTACCAGATATTTGCACCTGCGTTTTCCATTCTTTTTTTTAAAAAGCAGCATTTAATCTGCTGTTCCAATCGTGATTTGAGTTGTTCATGCGGAAAAGAAGTGTAAAGAGTGGAGAAATCGAAAGTTTTGATGCTGTTGCAACATGAAACTGATTTCGAGCTAAGAATCTCCAATAGTTCTTTCGAATTCTCCAGGATCCACATTTGATCGACACCATTTCTATAGATAAACAACAATCGTAATATTTCATGTGGCCGGATTTTATTGCCGTTAGTACCGGTATTGAAGTCAACAGAACTGAAAGAGGTTAAGTGGTACATTTTGCATGACCCTGCAATGAAGCGCTGTTTGTATGGATTTTTATGACATTTAGGAATCAAATACAGGGAAGGAATGTCACCATTATTAGCACCAACAGAGAGGCCGAAGGAGGATATGACAGATTGAGGCTAAGTTTTATATGCATTATACGCTTCTCTGCATAGCATAAACATGTCACGTTGTATGTATTTATCAGCATATTCAAGATGTTCCAAATATCAAAACATGAGGCTCCCAGGAGCCTGAATCGCTCACCTGGTCTCGATGTCAACACTATAAAGAACTTTGTATAGCTAAATAAGCTGAACATTTAAGCAAGCAACAGTTTTTCTCTTTCAGCAAAAGTTGCCATTCTGTTGGCCAAAAACGTGCAAAATGCTATTTTGTTAAGAGCTTAATGAACTGAATATTTAAGCAAGCAACAACTTTTCGTTATCTGCTATAGTTTTCATTATATAAGCCAAAAACATGAATATGTTAATTTAGGGACTGTAGTCCCTATAAGGGGTCATCTGACAACTTCAACCCTATGGAGACTTTTGTAGAGCTAAATGGCTGAACATTTAAGCAAGCAACAGCTTTTCTCTATCTGCTATAGGCCAAAATATTATTTTCGCCTTTAAGGGGCTGTAACCGCAATATTGTCCATTAAACTGAAATTGTCAGATGACCCTTTATAGGGGTTTTTGCCCATTAAACCCCCAAAATAGAGGTTATGACCTATTAGATTGTGAACCATTAAAGTTAGGGAAAATGTTTTGCTTGCTTTAATGTTCAGCTAATTGAACTCTACAAAATTGTCCATTAGGCCATTATTGTAAGGTGACCATAATAAGAGTTACAGCCCCTTAAATGCAAAAAAAAAATGGATTGTACATGAAAGATTGTTTACCATAGAGGATTGTGCCACACATTGCTTAAATGCTCAGCTTTATAAAGCTTTCCAATGGTTTCATATCATGATGGTTGATGGCAATGTAAATATAAGTATTGTTATATTAGGTCATTGAAGCCAAATGGGTGATTCAGGCTCCTAGTTGTTTTCTAAAAATAAGAGGCTCCCAGGAGCCTGAATCGCATCTGCAATAGTTTTCATTCTATAGGCCAAAAACACTTTTTTTGCCTTTAAAGGGCTGTAACCCCTATAAGGGGGTCATCTGACAACTTGGACCTTATGAAGACTTTTGTAGAGGTAAATGAGCTAAACATTTTAGCAAGCAACAGATTTTTTCTATCTGTAATAATTTTCATTCTATAGGCCAAAAACTCTTTTTTTTTGCCTTTAAGGGGCTGTAACCACTATAAGGGGTCATCTGACAACTTGGACCCTGTGGAGACTTTTGTAGAGCTAAATGAGCTGAACATTTAAGCAAGCATCAGCTTTTCTCTATCTGCAATAGTTTTCATTTTATAGGCCAAACACACTATTTTTCGCTGTTAAGGGACTGTAACCCCTATAAGGCGTCTTCTGACAACTTCCACCCTAAGGAGACTTTTGTAGAGCTAAATGAGCTGAACATTTAAGCAAGCAACAGCTTTTCTCTCTCTGCAACAGTTTTCATTCTATAGGCCAAAAACACTATTTTCCGCCTTTAAGGGGCTGTGACCCCTATAAGGGGTCATCTGACAACTTCGACCCTATGACAACTTTTGTAGAGCTAAATGAGCTGAACATTTAGGCAAGCAACAGCTTTTCTTTATCTGCAATAGTTTTCATTCTATATAGGCCAAAAACAATATTTTTTGCCTTTAAGGGGCTGTAACCCCTATAAGGGGTCATCTGACAACTTCGATCCTATAGAGACTTTTGTAGAGCTAAATGAAATGAACATTTAAGCAAGCAACATCTTTTATCTATCTGAAATACTTTTCATTCTATAAGACAAAAACATGAAAAAACGCTATTTTTCATCTTTAAGGGGCTGTAACCCCTATAAGGGATCATCTGACAACTTCGACCAAATGGAGACTTTTGTAGAACTTTTGATGCTGCAGCAGTATGGTGGCATCAGATTTCATCTATCTCTTATACTTTTTGATTTACTAGCCAAAAACAGTAGTCTGACCCCCTTAGTCTATTTTTAGCCACGGCGGCCATGTTTTTTGACGGATCAGAAATCTAAACACATCTTTTGTACAGGACATCTTAAGGATCAATCATACTAAGTTTCATTTAATTCTGTTCAGTAGTTTCAGAGGAGAAGATTTTGAAAAATTGTTAACAGAGGACAGACGACAGACGACAGACGACGACGGACGGCAAGTGATTGCAATAGCTCACATGGACCTTTGTTCCAGGTGAGCTAAAAAGAGCAATACACATATGATTTTAACTCATCGGAAGAAATATAGGACTCGTTTGTAGAAAACATTGCAAGTTAGAGTATATAATCATTTGGAAGAACACCGGGTGTTCTCGAATTTTGAAAAACCACTGCTGCCAACTTTGGAAATTTTAAAATCGGGGTTTTGATTGTTTCTTTGATGTGTCTTATTTAATATAAATTAAAGAAAAAAAAATCGGGGAAATCCGTGAAAATCGTGAAAGTTGGCAGCCCCAACTCGTAAGTAGAAAAAAATACAATTGTAGTTCTTTTACTTTTAAACTATACTTTATATCATAAGCTTTCATCAAATTTCATCAGAAGGAAACACTAAACCCAATGTATCATGTGTTTATAAACACAATGAATCGCTTGAAATCCAGGACCATCGGTAGAAAACAAGCAGAAAACTCGGTAGAAAATATACTCTCACAGAAAAGTGTAACGACCGCGATCTTTCTGTTTGTTACTTTGAATAATTTCTTCATTTACACGAATTTAATGTGTTTTAAAGATCACTGGTTGATATTTTCCCCCAACAGTCAGATCTAATTCTTCATATTCATATGTTTGGCATTGGAAATATGTAGGTTAGAGCGCCTCTAGTCTCTAGTGAGTCTTGAATAGATTAAACGAACCTCGGATTATTGCCTGGAACATTGTTAAGCTGAAGTGTGGAAGCCCTGGTCGGACTGGCTTGTTTTTATTAATTTTTATCATGGTATTTTTAATGGCTCTTCCATTCTTTTTTTATACATGTTATAGTTAAATGCGATACTAATGAGTCAATATATAGAAAACCATGATCGACAGGTTTACGGATAAACGTTTTCTCATGTTCATCATGAATAATAATTTATTCATAGACATTGATCTTACCAAGAGCGGTGTGTGTCTCCATTATCAGGTAACATATAAATATTAATATCCTCATTCTGAATTATAAAGATCCATTCTTACAACTTTACAAAAAGTAAGAAAAGCTTGCGTTTAATTACAATTTTGAAAATCAAATAAACAATTAAAACCATGGTATGAACAAGTCTAATAATGATCGAATCAAGTGTTATAAACATATGAGTAAGTGCAATAAATAAAATATTGTACGAAACAGGGCCTTTTTTTCATTTTAGTATTAACCATATGAACATAACAAAATATCTTAACCTACTGATTAACCCAGGAAACGGAAAGGAACGAAAAACGAGTACAAAAGAAAAGGCAAAAAAATGATAGTGCCCTGCTTCAACATTATTGTTGCCCCCCCCCCAAAGTGCATTTAAACCTAAAGAAATAAAATCTTATTTATTATTCAAAATAAACAGTATTTCAAAGACTGTCATTATGTATTCTTATACTGATCCACAAAGAACAAACAAATGCATTGACCCACCCCATCTGTCCACTCCCCAGATGGTGCATTTGAACCTTAAAAAATATTTCTTATAACAGCAGTAACTGATCTTACTACTTTCATTTAGTATTCAGTGCAAGACTTTGAGCAAAGGTCGATCAGTAGATGAACTATCATATTTAAGTTTTAAACCGGACTACTTAAGTTATTTATCATAAATTGTTGACCTTTTACCGTGAGAATGGCTGACACAACAGGCAAGGTAAGTCGGTTAGATTAAATATTAACTGACTATTTGCATTTATTGTAAAACACTCGTTTGAATACATGTTTGATAAGTGATAGAAAAAATGTTTGTTTTATTACCCACTTTTTCCTTGGGTTCATTTATGTATTTTGCAACTTTTTTATAAATGTCAGTAAAATTGTTTGTCGTCTATTTCCCAATAAAGTCAATATTCTCAGGGGCGGACCCAGACGTTTGGAAAAGGGGGGTTTTAAGTACAGTACTGCAAGTATACTGAGAACAAAAAGGGGGTTTGGATTTTTATCGAAAAAATACACGAAAATAATAAATCCTTGGAGGGACAGAAGGGGTTCCAACCCCCAGAGCATCCCCCTGGATCGGCATCTGATGCTCCATCGCGCACATTGGGCTATCGTCTTCGAATTGAAAGAAAGAGGCACTATTTTAAAAATTTTAATGCATGTACATGCACACGTTGGTCGTTTACATATATGCAAACAAAAGGTAGAAAGTGGATTGAAATAAAATCGAACAGCTTGAGCCTTGATCCACCCTTTTAAACACTCCATAGTGCAAAAAAAAATCGTGCTAAAGCCTATGTCTTTGTATTAAAAAAATGATAGCAACCATTTTTTTATATTCTTGATGTATATGCATGCACATGTTTGTCATTTATCTTTTATGTAAACAAAAGGTAGAAAGTGGATCGAAATTAAATATTGAACAAAATTATTTATAAAATATGACATTGATAGCATTTTTTTTTTTTCAAAAGTCAGCTTCTGAATATATTAAGACAAATGCCAATCACGAGCCAGTCTTATTAATTAGCGTACGAGTCAAGTAAGTACATGTATTCTTTCGTGAGCGTGTATGTTTGTTGCGATTTCACACATGGTCCATACAGGGCGATCATTTTTTAGTTGGAGGAGACTGAAGTACCCGAGGAAAAGGCTGGAGAACTCTATTACATGCAAGTGTGGAAGTCTCGTATTCAGTTTCCTTTCCATGTTAAGTTGCATGTTAGTAAACTTTTCAAACGTTTTATGTAATAAACTATATAGAGAGGTTATATTGAAGGTGTCTTCTCTGTCTTATGCAGACGATACAATGTAAAGCTGCAGTTGCAAAGGAACCCAACAAACCCATCACAATAGAAACCGTGGAAGTAGCACCACCCAAAAAGGGGGAAATCAGAATAAAGGTAAGGTTGCTTTATATGGACATTAAATAATTTTGTTTCCATGGAAAAACTTGCATGTCATGCAGTTATTAGCACCACCCTGAAAAGGTGAAAACCAAACCTAACGTTAATGCAAATCAATCTTGGATTCATTTTGGTTTTGTATTTATTTACTATTTTGCAATTGGTCGTTTTTAAATTTATTCGCTTGTAGAGCAAATGAATATTTTAATATCAAAAGTCTGAAAGCGCAAAAACAAAACCATGCAGTAAACACAAACGGATATGCACGAAGAAAGGCAACACAAAACATATAGCAATTGAACGCGAACTCGAGTCGTAACCAGAGTGAACTCTATTTCCCCGAAAGGGTAAGCAAAAAAATGCTTGACTAATTGAATATTTTTACACATGTTGCATGCATAAATAAACAAAAAAATACACTAGACTATTTTGTTATTTTCTTAGATTTTATATACTGGTGTATGCCATAGTGATCTAGCTGTTCTAAATACAACAGTCCCAGGTCGTTTTCCCGTTATCCTTGGTCATGAAGGGGCTGGTATTGTAGAAAGTGTCGGTGAAGGAGTAACAGAATTCAAAGCTGGTAAGAACAACAGACAAACACTTTAAGGATGGCTATTATTCATAACATATTTTTCCATGCACTGACACTTGAATCGTTTTTAAAACCAAATATATATTTTTTTGTTATAACTGTCCATTAGGGGTCATTTCCCTATTATTCTTGGTCAAGAAGAGCTGGTACCGGTGGTGTAGTGGTTAGTGGTTAACGCGTCGGGCTACTTACACCAATGTTCGTGGTCCTCGTCTGAAATAAAAATTTCATTGACCAGTTTTCCGACTCTCTCTCTCTAGAGACCATTTGCGATGATGGTCTTGAGAAATGATGCTTGTTCTTCGGAAGAGACGAAAAAAAGGAATTTTCGTATGGAGTGAGCAATATCCTTCGCACGTTAAAGGCCCCTGTAATTGTAGAGTTCGATAAAAGTATACTCAATACATATGGGCCAATAAAAAGGCCATGCTCGCAAACTGCAAGCTAGAGCTGGATTTACATAAGCATCAAGCTTTTTTTGCAAATTCAACATAAATAAATAATTTTTAACTAAGAAGGGGCTAGTATTGTAAAGAGTCTTCGCGAATGAGTTTTAGAATTTTCAATCGTTACTTAAGAACGTATAAACACCATGTTCATTGGTTAACAGAAATTCATCTTTCGTTAAAGCATCTAAGAAGAGTGTAGTGAAGGCGGAATGCTCGTTTGACGCTTTCGCAATTGATTATTTTGCACTTTGAAGATAACATTTAATATGAATCTGCAGCTAGCAGAGTTGCTGCACAATTCGTATATGGTTCGAAACTGGCCTTTTAACAATATGTAATTGCATATGTTTGTTTTTTAAAGCCATGATCTGTTTTAAACAGATTGTCACAGCCATGGCTGGACTTGATCAAAACTTTTTAAATCTTTATTGTAAAAAATATTTCATCGGAAGAAGTTCAAGACCAATGTCACCGAAAATCAATACGAAAAAAATACAATTTTGGAAGAAAGAAAGGGTCTAGCTCTAGGTACATCCCCTGGATCCGCCACTACAGAGCAATTGGATAATGCCAACAGAATTACAGGGTCATATGAAGAGTTACATTTGATGTAGATTCAGAATTCCTCACTTTCGTCCTCTATGGACTGTTTTTGAACCCATCCCCCCATTTTGAAAAGTTTCTAGATCAGCCCCTGGTTCTCTATGGTGATATTACTAACTTACTTACTGCCAATTACGCCCTATGGCGTGTGGGGCAGCAACGAAGCTGTCTCTTGTCAGCTTCTGTAGGCTTCCCCAGGTTTGATATAAGTTGTTCATCTCCGCCTCTACTGTTTGTCTCCATGTTATTTTTAGTCTACTTCTGCGTCGTTTGCCTTCTAGGGTCCAGTGTAGGGCAACTTTTGTCCATCTCCATCGTCTCTGTCTTATTGGTGTTGTCATGTCTTCAGATTGGCACCGCCTTAGAAATACTTCATTTGTGATTTTGTTTGGCACCGCCTTAGAAATACTTCATTTGTGATTTTGTTTGGTCTTCTAAAACTCTTTGTATGGAATGTTGACAGTTTATGTTGATCATTCTCTTTCAGCATTCTGATCCGTATAGTAATGTTGATATATGGTGATATGCAATGGTAAAAGTTATTTAAAACGGGTTCAATATTTATTTTCGAAGTAGTAGACTTGAAACGAAGAAATCTTATAATGAAAAATATTTTTTATGCTTGTTTTTTAGGAGACCATGTTGTCCCTTTGTATCTACCACAATGTAAAACATGTCCTTTGTGTACAAGTGGTAAAACTAACCTCTGTCAGATATTTCTGGGGTAGGTCACTTAAAGTAATTTAGAAAGTTTTAGTGCGCGAATTTACATGCAATTGTAACCTATAAAGGTCAAAATAAATAGCTGTTATAAATAAGTTTGGTTTTACTGTACCGGTATTAAAAACATCGTTAAAATGACTGAATAAGAATTGAAACGCATATTTATCAAACTTTATAGAAATCGTATTCAATAAAATAAAATTAAAAGATGAACATAAAAAAGCAGCAAGTTGGTTATACCTATTCCTTATTTTTTCCTCACTGGTTATAACAAGCTTGAAATGCTCACCCTTCCGGACCAACTTAATTCAATTCCGCCTCAAAAGATTCATCATTATTGCCGACTGCAGATAGCTGTTGGTTTGTTGTTGTCATTGATAGCTTCTGGTTTCGTCCTCGCCTTCTTGGGCTTCCGATGTTTCACTTTCCCATTTGTAGTTCTTAGCTTTTCCTAGTTTCATATTTTCTATTTCTTGTTTTAAATGTACAGCGACACTAGTTTGTTGGTAGATGGCACCTCAAGGTTTAGCTGCAATGGAGAGGCTGTCCACTACTTCATGCAATGTAGTACGTTTAGTCAGTACACAGTCGTTCCGGAGTTTTCTGCAGTCAAGGTAAAACTATATTACATGTATGTAGTGTTTACTATTGGCAGTTTGTATGTAGGAAATAATAAAATAAAATTGACAAATTGTCAAAACTGACTAGATCTGCCCTCGAATTATTATTGGATAATTATATGTAGGGAGCAATTCTTTGATTTTATGAGATGTTATGGTGAAATTTGAAATAAAAAGGCAGGATGCCAGAAATCAGGATAATAAAAAGGTAGGACATTTTTTTTTAATTTAAACGAGTTGGATGGGATTTTTTTCTTTTTGCTAAAAAATTTATATTAATTGAAAATAGAAAAAAAATACGCGGGTTTGTGCGCAAAGCAAATGCCAGGCTTCCAATTATCCAAAAACAAAAAGACAGAATGAAAAAATATCCATTGCCCCTCATGAAAATCAAACGGTTGCTCTCTTAACAGTGGATATCAATTTCATTTTCATGTGATGTGTACGTCATATATTTAGCCGGATTTTACGGAGTGAAAAATCTGGATTATGAATAGTGAATGTCGGGCGGCGGGCTGACGGGCGGACGGGCAAGGAAGAAATGAGTTTCAGTTTTCTCAGCAACGAATCATCACAGCCCCTTGATATTCGGTATATAGCATCAGGTTGGAATCACATAACTTGGGATTCTATTTCAAGTCTGTCGCTAACCTACTTCCTGTTTAACGAAATCCGGCTATTTTTGACTGACATATTTTTAAGAAGTATATTGACTGTGTGTTTCAGGTAGATAAAGATGCACCACTGGACAAAGTTTGTTTGTTGGGATGTGGTGTTGCTACTGGATATGGTTCAGCTCTTAACACTGCAAAGGTATTGTTTTCAAGAAAATGTGCCAATGTTACAGGTTAAAGACATAGAACCTATCAATTTCGCAATTTTTTACATTGAATAAAAAGTACATGTATTAAAATCTAAAACTAACTTTTACCAACATAAAAACTCAATGTTTTGCAGTTTTCTATAAAATAATCTTATTTTAATTATTCGCTTTGATTTAGTATTGTCCAACATAAATATTTACTTTTGGTAAACTGGGTACTGTTAAACTGAGAAACGAAATGTAACCAAACGAGGCGAAGAGAAAACGAAATCGGTAAATTAAGAAAAACGACTGGTGTCGGCTAAAATCGATTCAATTTTCCTTTTTACCAGTTTCGCTTGATTTCATTTCGTTTCTAAATACAGATTTCGGTTGGTAATTTTACTGTTAACGTTTCCTTCTTTACCGATATCGTTTTTGTGCAGCTCCGTTTCGTTTGGTTACTTTTTGTTTTACCAGTACCCGCAAGTGTTTACATTCTATAATTAGTTTGTCCTCTTTTTTGACACTGCGTTTTTTTTCATCAGTTTTCCGTCGAAAAGAATACTTTCTGGCAGGTTTTTTGAAAATTTAACAGTTTCTTCAAAGGTTTTACAATGTATTCTTCAAATAGTGTGATTTTAAGTATTTTTTAAAAATTGCTAAAATGATAGGTTCTATGTCTTTAAACGCTTTTATAGCACGTGCGATTCGTTGCGTTTGATTTGACGTATAACGTTTAGTGCAAGATATCTTCATATTCATATACTACCGGTAGTATATGTATTTCAGATATGATTGAGTAAATGAGTTGGTGTGCCCTTTGCACATATGTCGATGCTAATGAACAATGATTTTTGCAATGTTTGAGCGGTCGCGTTATGGACATTACGCCCGTTATTTGGAAATAAGTATGTTGCATGCTTTTGAATTTCTAATCTGCTTAACTTAATTGAAATATTGAAATTGCATCACAATTAATCTTGATTAACATACAAATCTGACATTGTCTAAAAAGTTGTCTATTCTATTGATATTCATTAAAATTTTTCACTAAGGTTGAAGCTGGATCAACATGTGCTATCTGGGGATTGGGGCCTATTGGTCTATCAGCAGTAATGGGCTGCAAGAAAGCAGGAGCTAAGAAGATAATTGGAATCGATCTCAATCCTGATAAGTTTGAGCAAGGTAGGAGAACTTTTAAGAAATAACAACTCTTTTTGAACAAACGGGTATGACCAGCATGTTTGAGCTTTTAATGAATAAAAGGATACAAGTTATTCATTTTTATCTCCCAAAATTTCCATACCTCAAAAATCAAAATAAGTTCAGCAACTAGGAAAACTTTGTTAAATTTGGTTGCATAGAGTATTCTATCTCTTTCTCTCGTATGCACTATCCCAATCATTCGGAGCAAATTCTACCAAGTTTAAGTTTCATTTGATTTGATGCAAGTTACATGTAAATGCTAGACATAGTTGACATACTGTAGAAAGAAGCAATGAAGTATCATTCGAACAGGAAGAGGAATAGCAATAGCAATAGGAAGTCCGAAAAAAAAACAAAGAAGAAGTCAGCTGACACCAAAGACATCAACAATACCATACGACAGAATACAACACAACAAAAAATGCATATGTTTCTTTTCAGGTAAAAAGTTTGGTCTTACAGACGGACTTAACCCTAAAGACTACGAGAAACCTATTCCTGAAGTGATCAAAGAGATGACAGGTGGCGCTGGTGTAGATTATGCTTTCGAATGTATTGGTAATATCAATGCTATGGTATGTGTATGATTTTTTTTTTAAATGTCATAAAACTGATGATCTTAATTACTAAAAAAAGATGATGAAGGCATTTCAAATGTATACTTTTTATACAAAGAAAGGCATTATTTGCCTGACATTCGTTTATCTTATTGGAACAGATAAAGAAACCATTCTGGACAGTGAAAAATCTTTGTCACTATGATATTTCTAGTTTTGTTACGGTGATGGTCTAGTATAACATAAGTGAAAGTTATGATTTTGAACACTCATGATATATATTCACGAAGAATGCGAGGGGCCTTTGAAGTCTGTTAAGATTTATGTATTTGCACGATATTCAATACATGCATGACTTTTCATTGACGGTTGCTGTCTGGTTTTTTTTTCCATGGCAGATCTTTGGACACTGATTCAATTCTCATAAAATCCCTTCTAATGTTAGACTTTTTCTTGTAGAAAGCAGCTTATAATTCTACTAGGCTAGCGTGGGGCAAGACTGTCATACTTGGTTTAGCTCCGATGAAGGATGAACTTCCCATTTCTCCGTATCCTTTGATTTACGGGAAAACTGTCACAGGATCTGTCTACGGAGGTAAACAAATCAATTTGTCAACTCGAACATGGCCTTTAATGGGCTAATCGATAATAAAGTGAAACATGGTTTTATTCGGCTTATCGATAACACGAATGGAAAATGGTCTTTATTCGGCTAATCGATAACACACTGGAAATTGGTCTTTATTCGGCTAATCGATAACACGATGGAAAATGGTCTTTATTCGGCCAATCGATAACACGAATGGAAAATGGTCTTTATTCGGCTAATCGATAACACGATGAAAAATGGTCTTTATTCGGCTAATCGATAACACAATGGAAAATGGTCCGATAACACGGTCGAAAATGGTCTTTATTCGGTTAATCGATAACACGATGGAAAATGGTATTTATTAGGCTAATCGATAACACGATGGAAAATGGTAATTATTCGGCTAATCGGTTAGTCCATGATTTTACCTGCTAGTAGGGCTGCCTTTTTTGGTCGACTCGAATGAAGTTTTGATTAGATAAATGATGACTCTTTATGTGCACTCTATTCGATGTATTTTCATGTCAAAGAATTCTCGATACTTTCTCCAGTTGCAAACAAAGCTTTTTTTGATGTTCAAAGAACGCTTATAAAAATTAATATTATTATTATTTCTCCCTTTTTATATTCACACTTCACAGGTATGCGAGGAAAAGAAGATTTGCCGAAACTAATCAAAAGTTACAATGACAAGGATTTGTTATTAGACGAGTTTGTTACACATCGAATGGGGTTAGAGAAAGTAAATGAAGCTTTTGACTTGATGAAGGAATCCAAATGGTACGTATGTATGAGGCCGGGTGTGTGTATTGCCTTCTAAAATTGCCAAGAGTTTTCCTATTCTTTGATTTGGCCCATTTTTGTAGTATGACTAACTCGATCAAACAAACGGCAAACATTAATGCATACTCATGTTGGTACGAAAGTGAACTCAGGTGGTGCTTCAAAAGGTTTATCAGTTCATTCTTTTTGCAACTAAAATCGTCGCACGGTGCCACCGGTGGGTACCAGGGTGCGTCGCATTGCGCGGTTTAGCACAATACATTATCGACTAAACTCTTTCTATGAACTACCAACTCAAGATATAAACCTTTATTTGTCTATGAACATTTTTTTAATAGTAAGCAGTAACTGTTGTTTCTGTTTCTCTCTGCTATGTGTTAATTTATAATGATATTTGCCTTTATTCTTTTTTTTACTTTTCAGCTTACGAACTGTCCTTAACCTTTGGCCAGAGGAAAACACAAAGTCAGAACTGTGATCGAGTTTTTGAACATTATTTTTTAGAAATATATTTATATTTTTTTTATAAATTTATCTAAACATTAGAATACTCCAGAAAATTCAAGTAAATCGATCATTTTACTTATGCTTATGTATTATTATGGAACGAAAATAAAAATACCATGAAATACATGTCACTTAATTCATATACCTAAGAGAGCAACTATTGATTTATGGGGCTACGGTCAAATTTGATAAAGGCATATATGAAATAACAAGACAGTGCTTCGAGTAACTTTCATGACTTTAATGGCAGGATGGAGCTTTTTACTATAGATTTAAAGAAAAGATTTAAAATTATTGAAAGTAATGCTACTAATAAAACATATTATAAGTTCGGATTTTTAGAGAGGAAAAAGCAGGAAGGAAAAATAAAATAAGCATAACCCACTCCCATCATTCTTCTAAACTCGGAAACCGGACTCTGCCGAGCTTTCCCGATCTATTAGTCGATATAGCATAAAGCATTTAAACCAGATAACGACCAAGGTCATTTATGTAAGGTCGGTGACCTTTTACCCATAAAATGGCTGATACAACAGGCAAGGTAACTGACTTTCTATTTAATGTAACCATATCTTCATCTGCTATTGCATTTAAAAGTACTCGTTTAAATAGCGAAAATCGGCACGCAGAAGCAAGATGCACAACTTGTATCTTATGCATAATATGGTGCATGCATTTGTAATTTTAAGATTAAGTAATGTGCTAGTTGTTCCTTTCTATAGAATATGATATTATTATCATTATTAATGGCTACAGCTTCCAATGCACTAACACTGTATTCTACTTATACTTAAATTTACCAATGCTATGGGGTAGGTAAAAAGGTGCTAAGTAAAAAAAATGAATTGCATTTATGTGAGAAAGTACCTTTCTTAATCATGTTAATGTAATTTACTCTGACAGGTAAAATTAATTTTGCTAGTACATACAAGTCATGACAGACATAATTATATACAGATAGAATCATGTGCATGACGGTATTATGTCATTTATTTTTCTCATCTTTAATCATTCGGAATTTTTTAAAACTTTTACAGACAGGGCATCTCTTTTGGCATACAGATCTTAGACAAGCACTGCTTAAGATTTTTTTCTCGGAATTTCAAAACTTATTTTTATAATTTTAAACCCAAACCCAACAAGATATATATAAAGCGTAATACATGTAACAATTGCCTATAAAAATACATACAGTAGAAAAAACTAGTTGTATGGAGGAAATCATTCTTGACCAGTAAAGGTTCATAGCATCTACAAGAAAAATCACACTGGTTATGATCCTTAAGATAGATCATTTTCAAAATTCGCTGAAGATAGCCAGAGATTGCGGAAACACGAATAGACAATGTCTGATTGGGACCTGAAAAATGGGGTACAAAAAATCCAATGCCAGTCTCAAAACATGGACTAAGTAACATGATATTGTCAAGTTTAGTTTTTACACTCATTCTTCGATGAGGATTTGGTAAAAGTCTGGTATTCATAAAACATCTTAACTATAAGATTTTCGTCAAATTTATTTAAGAGAAAATTGGAGTTAAGGAAACTCTCAAATTTAAGATGTTTTATGACACCGGAACCAGGTACTAACTTATTTTTAATGTCCTAACTAATCAGGACCATTGCGATGTATGTCTGGCATTATTTTGTTTTTGTTTTTACTTTTACTAATTCTCTTTTGAGACGATAAAATGTAAAGCTGCAGTGGCATGGGAAGCAAACAAACCCATCACCATAGAAACCGTGGAAGTGGCACCACCAAAAAAGGGGGAAATCAGAATAAAGGTAACTAGTGTGACAAACAGTAAGAAAGAGAAGAAGAAAAAACTTGTTCAGTAATTATAAACGATTTTATATTGCACAAAAAACTGTCACAAATATTGGACAACTTCAGCCACCATATAATGACAAATTCCTTTTATGACAAGACTCATATATATAAGTGTTTCTAACTTACTACTACTTTAAATGTGAGTTTCGGTCCGTTCATCAAATCTATAAAAGTCTATTTAAAAATCTATTTGTACATCAATAAATTAAACATAAGCTCTGTAGAGCTTTTATTCCTTCAAAAAGAATGTCGAGGGAGAACAGTCGTAATGTAAAGTACAAGCAGTAAATTATCAAAATGACAATACACACCTCCCTAAATAGAAAACAAGAGGCTCCCAGGAGCCTGAACCGCTCACCTGGGTTGATGTCAACCCTATGAAGAACTTTGTAGAGCTGAATAAGCTGAATATTTCAGCAACAGCTTTTCTCTTTCTTTAAGGGGCCATAACCTCTATAAGGGGTCATCTGACAACTTTGACCCTATGACGGCTTTTGTAGAGCTGAATGAGCTGAACATTAAGGCAAGCATCAGTTTTTCTCTATCTGCAAAAGTTTTCATTCTATAGGCCAAAAACACTATTTTTCGCCATTAAGGGGCTGTAACCTCTATAAAAGGTCATCTGACAACTTTAACCGAATCAACCCTATGGAGAATTTTGTAGAACTAAATGAGCTGAACATTTTAGCAGGCAACAGCTTTTTCTATCTGCAATAGTTCACCTTTTATAAGCCAAAAACACTATTTTTTGCCTTTAAGGGACTGTAACTCCTATAAGGGGTCATCTGAAAACTTCGACCCTAAGAGGACTTTTGCAGAGGAAAATGAGCTGAACATTTAAGCAAGCAACAGTTTTTCTCTATCTGCAATAGTTTTCATTCTATAAGCCAAAAACACCATTTTTCGCCTTTAAGGGGCTGTAACTCCTATAAGGGGTCATCTGACAACTTTGACCCTAGACGACTTTTGTAGAGCTAAATGAGCTGAACATTTAAGCAAGCAACAGCTTTTCTCTATCTGCAATACTTTTCATTCTATAAGCCAAAAACACTATTTTTTGCCTTTAAGGGGCCGTAACCCCTATAAGGGGTAATCTGGCAACTTCGACCCTATGGAGACTTTTGTAGAGCTAAATGAGATGAACATTTAAGCAAGCAACAGCTTTTCTCTATCTGCAATACTTTTCATTCTATAAGCCAAAAACACTATTTTTTGCCTTTAAGGGGCCGTTACCCCTATAAGGGGTCATCTGGCAACTTCGACCCTATAGAGACTTTTGTAGAGCTAAATGAGCTGAACATTTAAGCAAGCAACAACTTTTCTCTATCAGTAATAGTTTTCATTCTGTAGGCCAAAAACATGAAAAAAAGCTATTTTTCACCTTTAAGGGGCCGTAACTCCTATAAGGGGTCATCTGACAACTTCGACTCAATGGAGACTTTTGTAGAGCTTTTGATGCTGAAGCAGCAGCGTGGCATCAGATTTCATTTATCTCTTATACTTTTTGATTTACAAGCCAAAGACAGTAGTCTGATCCCCCTGGTCTATTTTTAGTAACGGCGGCCATGTTGTTTGGACGGCGGTCACCATTTGTGCAATCTTGGTAGAGGAGATCCCATAAATGAAGTGTGCACAGTTTCAAAGCAATTGCTTCAGTGGTTTCGGAGGAGAAGATTTTTAAAGAAAAGTTAACGACGGACGACGACGACGACGACGGACGCCAAGTGATGGCAATAGCGGTCCAGGTGAGCTAAAAAACTAAAAACTGCTCTCCATAAATATTATTACTTCCTCAGATTTTGTATACCGGCGTCTGTCACAGTGATCTATCAGTTCTAAACGGCACAGTTATCAGTGGTGGGTTTCCCGTTATACTTGGTCATGAAGGAGCTGGTATAGTAGAAAGTGTCGGCGAAGGAGTATCTGAATTCAAAGCTGGTAAGAAAAACCTGCATGTACTTTCAAAAGAACGATTTTTTTATTTATCACTCTTATTCGTTCACCTTCTTATTTATAGAAGTACCATTTCACTGTTTATAAAATATGTATATTTGGCAAGGTAAAATCAACATCCAAGTCATTTTAACAAGCATATTTTTGTTCGGTTGAATCTACATGAAATTACTAAAGCTTTGATCTGCCACACAATCTCCTTTCCTAGCTAGCTCTCTCTTTAGTATTGAATTCACCTTTAAAGACAAGTAACTCAATCATTACCCTTCGCTGTAGGCCATTGTACTGAGGGATGCTGAGAATGAAGGTCAGTTCCATTAATGGTTATTTTAAAGGAACATGATAGTATTTTCAAAACTAAATTGAATTTTTTACTCTTGGACTAGATAATGGCAGAGAGAAGAATTGTTTATGAGAAACCAAGATATTTATTACATACATGTATGAGAAATTGTCTTTGACAGGAGACCATGTTGTTCCGCTGTATCTGCCACACTGTGGAGCTTGTTCTATGTGTACAAGTGGTAAAACTAATTTATGTGAGATATTCTTGGGGTATGTATCTGAGTGTTTGTTTTTTTTCTTTAAAAAGACATATTCTTTATGAAATTGCGTAAAGTCTTAAATTATGCAATGCATAAATGAATTTTTCCAAAGCCGTAAGGTAAATAATTATATTCCGTTGGCGGAGGACTAAAAATCGAAGTTTTGACCACATAGATGTACAAATGCAATCTAATCTAAGGTGCTATCTTTTTGGTCTCCCAAATAGGGGATAATGAGATGTGGAATAAGTGTAAGCGACACAACCTACAATATAAACGACAATTAAAAAAAAAAAAAAAACCAAAACAGCCAGCAGCTTTCAGTGTGACCAGCGGTCACTGCTCGCTGTTAAATGCAATTGGACCTGGATTGAAAATAATCTACATTTGATTCATGCCCAATCCAAAATCAAATCGATAGAAGTTCAATTCAACAAGGGAGAACCTTAGACAAAAAGCTTTTAATTAAGACAACAAGAAAATAACAGGACGTAGGGATACTCTCTTGAGAACACTCAAATTTACTGACATCTAGCTAGGAATCATCTATCGACTGGTGTAAAAAAACAAGCCAGTATGTCACGACGATTTTAAATCCGACACAGGCATAATATGACAAAGGCAATGTAAAACTTAAAAATTGGGCAAACTATAGAAAATGAAACACGTCAAACAATGAATGATTTGGTGATGTATCATCACACCAAACCACCACACTTGACCACTGTAATGCTAAAAAATGACATAAGTACTAAAGTATACATGTACATACAGTTGTATACATAACCAGACGTCCGTCTGGCATTTTTTTGGCCTTAATGTTTTGTTGTAAGTTAATGATCATATCACGACTCTCACAAAGTTAAAGTTACGAGCTTATTTCTTATTTTCAAATCAGTGGCGGATCAAGAATGCGGGGTTCCTGATAATATAAATGCCTATTTCCTGGTCAGATTTTGCAGTTTGTCTGTCCCTCCCTTTTTTACAAAAAAAAATAATCTGGATCAGCCACGGAAAACATTTGTGTTTTATTCCTTTTCATGTGTTATTCAGGAATACTAGTTTGTTGGTTGATGGCACCTCAAGGTTTACCTGTAACGGAAAGGCTGTCCACTACTTAATGCAATGTAGTACGTTTAGTCAGTACACAGTTGTTCCGCAGTTTTCCGCAGTCAAGGTAAAGCCAACATTTTGTTTACATATGATAAGCGGAGCTACACCAATGATCACCAATATACACGACATAAAGTGCCAACCCTAACGATTTTTTGGTGTTCTTATATGTTGTCAATTGTTATATACCGCCACACCAAGTGGCGAGGTGTTATGTTTTACCCTAAGGTTTTTCGGTCCGTCTGTCCGTCTGTCCGTCCCCCGAAGGTTTCCGAAATACAAATGACAACAAAGTTCCAGACAATAAATTTTGCTACGCCTGACGCGCGTTTCGATGATAACTTGAAAACGCGTCAAATGATTTGAATGATATTTTGCACAGCTGTTGAGTACAATAAAATACAGGTCAAATTAAATTTTTAGGATGATCCGAAAAAAATTATTGAAGATTTGCCACTTTTCAAAATTTGAAATTGATGAAATTTACTTGTCTAAGAAAGATAACTCATTTCTTTTCCGTCTCTATATATATTTATAGTATATACAGTATACAAATATATTTAAGTATTGTTGAATATCGTGGCGGGGTATCATTTAATGTCCCATTAGATGCCCTGTTTTTACGATAGATGGGAAATTAAGATTTCAACAAAAGCACTAAGTTGGGATAAAAATCTTAATTATTGGTATAATTATTCAATCGTAACACGGCTGTGTCGTCCTCTTCGGTCAAAGCATCTTAACCGATTATGCTTTAAGTACAGTTTGCCAACGTCGATTAAAGATGGGCGCTGATTTAATTACATGTATAATATTCATTTTTATTGACTTGGAACCAATGTATGTTTCAGGTAGATAAAGATGCACCTCTGGACAAGGTCTGCTTGTTGGGATGTGGTGTTGCTACGGGATATGGTGCTGCTCTGATAACTGCACAGGTAAAAGTGTTATCCCGAAAATGCTACATTGCGTGGTTACATTATTTTTGTTTGTACTGTGGTTTCATTAATTGTTCGTGGGGTATCAATTTTCGTGGTTTTCGTGGGTGGCCTTGATCCACGAAATTTGATACCCCACGAAAAAGAAATTTTACATTGATCTCTATGCTGCATACTTCAGAACCACGAATTTAAAAATCCCGGAACTTAATTATCAAATTTCACTAAACCACGAAAATTGGTACCAACGAAAAATAAACGAATCCACAGTAATCAATGATGGATAATGGTTGAAATTATTTAATCCATTTGATGCTGTTGAATGTTGAAATAATATAATCACTGATAATGCTACATGCAGTGGTTACATGTTTTTGTTTAATACCAATGTTGGTTAATTTTTGTCTCGCCTGCGACGAATAGTTGCGAAGGCGAGACATAGGTATTACTTTCGGCGGCGACGGCGGCGGCGGCGGCTGCGTAAACTTTTTTGTAAGACTATTGTGGACAATGAATTGGTTGAAAAGTATAATAGCTAGGCATCTGATATTTGATATACAGACAGTTCAGGTTATGGTCTACGCAGTTGTCACCATGCCGTGTGACCCGGACCCCATTTTCACGCTCCAATGACTCTGTGAACTTAGGTCTTTTTTCAGGCTGTAAACTTTTTTGTAAGACTTTTGTGGACGATGAATTGCTGGAAAAGTATATTAGCTAGGCATCTGATATTTGGTATACAGACAGTTCAGGTTATGGTCTACCCAACTGTTACCATGCCATGTGACCCTGAACCCATTTTCACACTCCAGTGACTCTGTGAACTTAGGTCTTTTTCAGGCCGAAAAACTTTTTGTAAGACTTTTGTGGACGATGAATTGCTGGAAAAATATATTAGCTAAGTATCTGATATATGGTATGCAGACAGTTGCGGTTATGGACAACGCAACTGTCACCATGCCATGTGACCATGACCCCATTTTTACGCTCCAGTGACTCTGTGAACTAAGGTCTTTTTTCAGGCAGAAAACTTTTTGTAATACTTGTGTGGACAATGGATTGCTTGAAAAGTATAATAGCTAGGCATCTGATATTGGGTATACAGACACTTTTTTGTGTTTATATCAAGAAATGAAAGCTTATGTAGTTGATTTTAGTGATGGTGCCGGCAGGCGAGACATACTTTTAGTGGCCACACTTGTTGATTTTTTTTTAAACCATTGGTATGCCATTAAATTTTGAAATAATCTTGCATGTGTTTGAACTTGAATTGAATGGAAGTAAATTAGTATGCGGTTTTCATATATGAAAAGTGTTTTTCGGACTTACGACATGGTGAAACTTAAGAAAAAATCTTACATTAAAAGATTTATGCTTTCTTCTTTTTTATATCATTCATAGGTAGATGCTGGATCAACATGTGCTATCTGGGGACTGGGGCCTATTGGTCTATCAGCAGTAATGGGCTGTAAGAAAGCAGGAGCTAAGAAGATAATTGGAATCGATCTAAATCCTGATAAGTTTGAACAAGGTTAGAGAACTTACCCTAACATGTTCATTTATAGACGCATTCTTTGTTGAACAGACAGATGTAATGTCTGTTTGATTGTTTTAAAAATTGACCAATCTTATAAAATTTGATTCAGATAGGAATGGGAAAAGTCATACTACAAAAGAAACAAATAATTAACAATTAAAAAGTCATTTGTTCAGGGAACAAATGTGAGGTCTTTCCCTGTCTTTTGTTTTTGTCATGGTGTTCTATACAAGTACTAGAGACATTTCAGTCACGTCACTTTGTTTATGACAAGATGTTGCCAATAATTGTGATATAGGTTCCAGAATGAAGATCAGGGGGCCTTGAGTCAGAAAAAGTATGGTTGGTAAGGACTTTTATGTCGGTTGCTATGGACTGAATGTCACTTCCGGTTGACAAAACTTACATCTAAACTCAGAAAGTAGTCTTGTTTAAGAATATGTATGGTTGCTATGGACTTTTGATTAAGGTTACATTGTTGCTAGGGAATGACCTTGACCCATAACCTTTGACCTTGGACTCAAATTGTAGCTCTTTGCAAACTGATCCATTTAAACATACATGTTTACTATACTTTCTGTTACAGTTTTTAAGTTATAGGCAAAAACATGTTTGGCGAAATTTGTTTTGGCCGCCATTTTGAAACCGGTCAACCACATCGTGCACTTTTGGACTCAAATTGTAGGTCTTTTAATTCTTTATCAAATGAACCCTACATTTCATTCACCATCTGTTACCGTTTAAAAGTTTTAATTAAAACATTTTAAAAATACCAATCAATGGCCATAACTCAAAAAACGACAAGTTTTAAGCTTTCCCACCTGAAACAATTTTTTTTAGATTTCGACGTGACGAACATTTTTCCCACGTATTGTCCGCTTAATTTTTTTACGGTTTTTGTGTTATACTACAAAAACCAGTTTCCGATGGCAACCATTTTGAAAATAGCTGTCCGTAGCCATGCGACTTTGGTTTTAAAATTGAAGGGCATAAGTTTACGGTTTCAAATAACCCATTTGTTTACTATGTTATCTCGAACCGTTTTCAAGTTATAAGCCAAAAATCGTTTAGCCGAAACATGTTAAGGGCCATAACTCGAAAACGGTTTGTCGTAGAGTGTTCGATCCTAGCTTTATATCACATAAAGCTCTAAATGAGACGAGTATTTTCCCCATTACATGTCTGCTTCAATTTTGTATCGTTTTTTAGCTATACTGCAGACAAAGTGTACCATGACCTCCGACCTTGAGATCTGACCTTTGACCTTGACATTTTTGGATGTAACATATGTCTTTTAGGATAATTGGTGAAGGTCCCAAGTCTCTAGGACTAACGGTTTTAAAGAAAAAAAATTGACGGGTCGTGACACTTTTCGGGTCAAAAACGCATAACCAGGAAGTTGATCGAAAAAAAAAAAAAAATGCGTGACAAATCATGACCATGAGTCTAGCAACATTTTTCATGCTTCAGATTTTTGATAGCGGTTTTGAGTTTATCTGCAGACAAGGTTTTTGGGCTGCGGGCAGATAACTCCGTTACTAAAAATAGATCGGTTTAGCAGGCCGACTCAAGTCGAGCCCTAATAGTGTCGATTAATAGTTCTAAGTTTCGTAATGATAGGTCGCGACACTTTTTTGACATCTGCGGCAGAAAAAAAAATAATCATAAGAAATACAGTAAGGTCTTTCCTTCTTTGAATATCTTTAGAGAACGGAATTAATAAAAAGAAGTTTTTCGTGTCCCATTTCAGGTAAAAAGTTTGGTCTAACAGACGGACTTAACCCTAAAGACCATGAAAAACCTGTTCACGAAGTGATCAAAGAGATGACGGGTGGTGCTGGAGTAGATTTTGCATTCGAATGTATTGGTAATATCAATGCTATGGTATGTATAAATATATCCTAAGTCTCCTTCACTCTCATGTTCATCTTATGTATTTGACATTTTTTTATGCATCTATTCTTTTTTGGGAGGGGATGGGGGGATAGTCTAAATAGTCATTGTACTTGTATTTGTATGTATGCCAGTAATTCCTTCCTGTGTCCGACTGTCGGGCAGTTGGAATAAATCAACCACAAACGCTAAGATCCATCCAAACATAAAAGGCTCCATAGTTGGGAATACCGACATCCAGTGGAGTAGACCCAGACACCCAACTGTATTAAGATAGAGGAAAGCCGAAAATCCTGTAAGAAGATCTCGGAAAGCAAATATCAGACTATCGGGGGAACAATCATAACACTGGCACAGATACATAAAGGGCGGCCTTTAAAATTTCCAAAAAGGGACGTTTTCAGTAGCACCTCGTACTTCCATGTCAATGGCATAAACATGAACACGGCCAGGACCCTACGTCACACGCAAGGATACCGTTTCCAGTTTTTACTGAGATTTCGGTCCGCCTCAAGGTAAGTTGACACTTGGTTCTACATGATAACAAATATATACAGGAAAACTTTCAAGTGCATTTGGTGGCACCAAACTCCAGCTACTTTATCGCTATAGTCGGCCTCTTAAATCTGCTTTGTTTATGCAAACACCTCTGTACAGTTCAGAAATTGAGCAAGGATACAGTTTGCATTTTATGCCGGTTGTTTTTTTCCATAGTTCAAAGATATTTGCAGTGTATATTTTGTTGCAAACCAACCAGAATAAAAAAGTATGAGCAAAGGTCCTCTTTTGCATCTAAACAAGGTCTTATGTAAATTACAAATGGCAAAGTCTCAAAATGATACCGTTCACACTCAATCAATTCACGGATACCGTTTGCATTGTAAATGAATATTTTTAAAAGTATATATGAAACTCTTTATCCTGCACTTTATCGGACTTCTAATTTCCCCTTAATTAAAATGTTGAAATATCAATGTTATACTTAAACAGAATCAATTGTTCATCATTCAAATATGTACCAATTTCACTACCTATTTTATATCAGAAGTGCTTGAATTGGCTTCTTCTAGATCTAGTCGATGTATTTAATAATATATGTGGCATACCTGAGCCCCCCTCAAACAACTGTCAAGATTAATGGTTCGATCTTCGTTAGTTGTGAACATTTCATGAACCGATTTTCCGACCGACATCATTTGCAATAGTCTTCCAAGGGAACAAAACATTGTTGCCCCGCGTATAGGGGGAACATTAATTTATCAAAGATTATCAAAACCTTTGTATGGTTCTATAGAGTAATAGAGTAGACTCAATAGGGCCAGGACGCTGGAATCGTTTGTTGAATTAAAATGTTATGACATGGTACTACAAGCATCACGTTTATGACAGAGGAAACCTTTTCTATTCTTTAGTGTCTGATTAGTTCAGACTTGGAGGCGAATCGAAATTAAGTCTTTATTGCAGGTTGAGCAAACATATATTACTTAGTTCTTCAATGGTTAAGATCGTTTGTCTTCGTTAGCCCTACTGCATATACTTAGGAATATTGACATTGACAGGAAGCGTTTTAAGCTTAGAATTGTTTTATTACTTTGAAATTCGGTGATGTGACATTTCTCCAGTTAACAATTAGTGGTGTAAGATTTTTATGATGAATGAGTGAGTGGTATTTTACGCCCTTGTAACGCTATATATAAAGGTTATTTGGAGGCGATGAAGATGAAATGGATGATAAAATGAACATGAAATGATGTTTACAAATAAAATATTTGGGTAGGGTGGGAAACAAAGGAACAGTAAATTTTGAAGACCATAGGAAAAGTGGAGAGGTGGGGAGGGGCGAAAAATTTAGCCTATGTCATGTGATGCACTACTGGGCGTTCCAAACCTTTATTTCCCTTGAGTAACAAACATATATAATTATATTTTTACAATATGTCAGCGAATGATCAGACCATTTATTTGCGTTTTATCGTTTTTATAAAATATATCATAAAAATTTAAAGGATTCGAATGCATATTTGAATATTTAGAACGTTTAGTAATCTGTCATCTGAGATAAACCTACATTATTCCGTTAGAAAACTAGAGCTTGCCCGAACTTTCTCGAAATAAGAATTAATAGCATTCAATTTCCCATCATGCCCAAAGCTCAATATACTTGCAAAGTTATGGTAAGTTTTTAAAAAAATATATTTCAAGACAGATCTAGTATGATGCTCTTAACGCTATCTCCATGTAGCTTCCGGGGGCTTCGCTTCCCTGGACCTACGGGGGCCTTGAGTATCCCCAGACCCCCTTCCGAGATTATTCCTTCATTTCCTTTCAGACCCAGCTATGCCCTGTATTTCTAAGAATCGTTGGTAAATTAATGTTAAAAATACGCAGTTAACAATGTTTTGTTTCTTAGGAAGACAATTGCATATAATGTCGGTCGGAAAATCGGTTCACTATTTTTTCACATCAAACCAAACTACTCAAATCATACGTTATTTCAAACTCTTGACACAATAAATGACACAAACATGTATGCCACACTAGAACTGGATAGCTCTGCATGTTCTGATATCTCAGTACAATCACCCCAGGCCACCTCATCGCCAAAACCAAAAATGAAAAATCACAAAAGTAAACCAGCAAACAAATAGACAAACGAATGACTTACATGGTAATCAGTGAAGTCAAAAGTACCAGAATTCCACCAAGTCAGTGACCAGGTCAAACCAGACATAATTGTCGGAACAGAGTCTTGGCTCACTGGTGATGTGTTAGACTCCGAAATATTTCCTCATGACGCATATAATATCTATAGAAAGGACAGAGTAGGTAAAAAAGGGGGAGGAGTATTTCTTGCTATCTCTTCCTGTATTATATCATCACAGCAAGAGAATCTTAACTCAAACTGTGAAATTGTATGGTCCAAAGTAGAAATAAAAGGCATAAAAACAATCTATTACAAAACCCCAAGCCACATCTGGTTGCTAGGAGATTTAAATCTTCCCAAATATGACTGGGAGAAAGAAGAAATAAGAAATAACTGTAAATGCTTAAACACATACAACAACATTCTGGACATCATAAATGATCACAACTTAGAACAAGTAGTAAAAATTCCAACCCGGTATGAAAACACACTTGACTTGTTTTCCTAAACCAACCATCATTAGTCCATAATACAAAAACACTGCCTAGCCTTGGAACATCTGACCACGATATAGTTTTCCATGAATTAAATATACATCTGGGTAGGAAACATAAACCATACAGGACAGTTCACCTGTATAAAAAAGCTAACTGGGATAAAAGCCGAGACGAGATAACAAAGTTCAAACATGAATACTTCTCTAGTGAAATCCTGAAAAAAAACAACAGAAGAAAAATGGAACATAATCAAATCAAAGATAGAACAAATATCGAAGAAACTAGTTCCAACAAAAACGTTGAAATCCAAGCAAAACATACCATGGCTAACTATTGAAATTAAAAGACTCATACACAAAAGAGACCGAACACATTAAAAGCTTATATCATGCAAATATAATAAGAAACAAGAAATTCAGAAGATATACCAATCCCTGAAACATATTGTTCAACAAAAACTAAGACAATCATATTGGAATCATGTAGACAAAAATTATAAATGATGATTGCTGCAAAGGTGAAAGCAAACCAGGAAAAAGGTTCAGGTCATTTGTGAAAACCCAGAAAAGTGAAAACATTGGTGTCGCTCCACTCAAAGTTAATGGTATAACAAAAACAAAACCTACTGAACAAGCAGAAGCACTGAACAATCAATTTCACTCTGCTTTCACCACACCAAAACCTCATAAGCTATCTAACATCTGCGAACTCAACAAACTGAAAACAGAAATCACCAGCATGAAATGGAAAATATAACCTTAACATCAGAAGGTACAGCAAAACTTCTTAAAAACTTAAATGCCACCAATGCAATAGGACCAGACAATATATCACCCTACATTCTCAAAGAAGTCAGCAGCGATATTGCACCCTGTACTATCAGGTGTACCCCAAGGCTCTGTCTTGGGGCCATGTCTTTTTCTCATCTACATTAATGACATGCCTGACAGCCTCGTAAGTAACGTACGCCTTTTTGCAGACGACACGATTGTCTACCTGACCATATCGAGCCTTTCAGATTGTCACACACTCCAATCAGACTTGCGAAAACTTGAGCAATGGGAACAAGAGTGGCTCATGTCTTTCAATCCAGACAAATGTTAAATAATACGCATCACTAGAAAACAAAAACCAATTATCTTTGACTTTGTTTTTCACACTCAAATTTTACATTAAACTGAAAATGCAAAATGCTTGGGTGTCACCATAACAAAAGACTTATCATGGAACAAACATATTAGCACGATCACTAACAAAACAAACTCAACTCTTGGCTTTATTAAACGTAACATCAAAACTAACAGTATTAAGACCAAGGAAACAGCATGCAAAACCTATGTCCGGCCCAAACTTGAATACTGTAGCATCATTTGGAACCCATGGCAAAACCATCTTCAAAAAATCGAAATGATACAGAGAAGAGCTGCAAGATACACCTTACATCAGTAGTGTCAGTGCCATGCTGCAACAACTCAATTGGCCCAAACTACAGCTAAGAAGAGACCTTACAACAGTCATAATGCTATACAAAATACAATATGAACATCAGAGTACCACCAAACTATCTTATACCTACTCGCCAACACAAATTTTTACAACCACATTCACCCACAAACTACCACTCAAACTCAATTTTTCCAAGATCTATAAAGTTCCCAGACCTTGACATGCACCTTCTAGTTTCATCAATATATTGACGTTCAAAATTATTATGTAGATAGACGGATATCGAACCACGAACATTATAAGTTGTTATGGTGTTCAGTTATGCCACGTACACTTTTAAGTGCATCTCATATAATTTATGATTTTAGCAGTCCGACCAGAAGAAGCCAATTCTAGCAACTCCGATATAAAGTCAAACAGGAACTTGGTGCACATGCACTTTTTGATTTTGAAAGATGAAAAATAGATTATAAATATGTTAAAGCTTCATTGGTATTTTAGCATTTTTATTTAAGGGGATTTGAAGTTAGTTTTAAGTGCAGGATAAAGAGTTTTATTTATACTTTTAAAAATATTTATTTACAATGGCAACGGTATCCGTGAAATGATTGAGTGTGAACGGTATCATTTTAAGACATTGCTGTGTGAAGTTTAGTAAAATCTTTGTTTAGTTTCAAAAAAGGACCTTTGCTCCTACTTTTTTATACTATTGGGTTTGCAACAAAATATACACTGCAAATATCTTTGTTCTATGGAAAAAACAACAGCTTAACAAAAATGGGCATAAAATGCAAACTGTATCCTTGCTCAATTTCTGAACTGTACAGAGGTGTTTGCATAGAACAAAGCAGATTTAAGAGGCCGACTATAGCGATAAAGTAGCTGGAGTTTGATGCCACCAAATGCACTAGAAAGTTTTCCTGTATGTATGTGTTATCATGTAGAACTAAGTGTCAACTTACCTTGAGGCGGACCGAAATCTCGGTAAAAACTGGAAACGGTATCCTTGTGTGTGACGTAGGGTCCTGGCCGTGATGAATCAAGGAAAAAAATAATCAACTACTACAAAGGATAGTCAAATCCAAATGCATAATAACTGCAATTTCTGAAGATGGATCGATGACACTGCTTGCCAAAGATGTAAATTGATTTTCTCATAGTCCAAAAACACGACCACTCGCATCCCATTGACCGGAAGTTGTCTGTGTTTATATCTCCAATATACATTTTCAGTCCAAATGACATACATGCAGACCATGGCATTGTTTTCTTTCGCACATGTGTTAAACTGAAGTAAAAGATCATTGGGTCTGTGTCATTTGCAGCATGTTTTTTTCATAATGGTTCTCGGAAAATGGTATAAAAACGTGGTTATCTGGTTATGCTGTAAATGCACTTTTCAAGGAGTAACCTCTCATCAGCAGCATTTGAATCAAAACATCAGTAGGTACAAAACCAAAAGCATTGAACGAAAAGTACTCCAAACCAAAAAGTTCAACAAGGAAAACCAAATCCAGTACCAAAAATATCGACAATGTTCAGTACAAAGAAAGAAACCTTGTGTTTAAAACAATTTTTACAGTGGCGGATCTAGAGGTGGGGTCCAGGGGGTCTAGACCCCCTTTTCCTCGGAAAAATCTGGGATTTTCATGCAAAATTTAGGCAAAAATCATCAAATTATAGTTTTGGACCCCCCTTTTCTACCGAGGACCCCCCCTTTTCAAAAATGCTGGAACCGCCACTGTTTTAGTTTAATAATCGAAAATTTCAACGACAAAAAGCATTTAAATCTATTGGTAAATTCGTGTCGTGTCGGACAAGTCTGACGACCAGGCTCTTTTGGTCATAGATTTTTTTCTTTCAGAAAACAGCATTTAATTCTACCAGACCAGCGTGGGGTAAGACTATTATACTTGGTTTAGCCCCAATGACAGAAGAACTTTCAATCTCTCCATACAATTTTATTTATGGAAAAACTATAACTGGATGTGTCTTTGGTGGAATGAAAGGAAAAGAAGACGTGCCTAAATTGATCAAAAGTTACAATGACAAGGATTTATTGATTGACGAGTTTGTAACGCATAGAATGGGACTTGAAAGAGTAAATGAAGCCCTGGATTTGATGAAAGATTCAAAATGGTAAGAAATTAAGCTATGCCTAGAACCCCGTCCCGTTTTACGTGACCCCCCTCCCCAAATCGAAAATTTCTTAATCATCCTTGTGGGGAAAACACTTTTCATTGCAAAGCAGGTCCATTTTAAAGCATATGAGACGACTCAATTGGGTCTCTCAATGAAAAAAAAAACCGCACACATACACCTAAAAAAAACAAGGGAAAAAAACATGCCACTTACTGGATCAATTGATAAATGTAAGTCTGCTCAATAATATCTTTGATAATTGCATTCTTGTCTGTGCCATTTCTGTATGAAATATATAAATATTCTTCTTTATTTTACAGTCTTCGAACAGTGCTTAATCTTTGGCCAGAGGACAGTACAAAATGACAACTATGATCAAATTTTGGTTTTTTTTTTGCCTTTATATGTGTATCGACATTTATAAATATAGCTTAATCAACATACATTGTACATAAATACGCAAGAATATCTATATGTCATATGCTAGTTATATTCATATATGTGTGTATAAAATTTTACTAATAAAATAAAATACCAAAATCAATCCCTTCGATCCTTTCATGGTCAAGAACATTATTGTCAAATTTCATAACATTCAGATAACTAAAACTAAAGTTATTGTGCAAACACTAAAATGGAGGGCATCATACCATATTACGTTCGCAATTTATTTGGTCGTATGAAAAATCATTTGAGCAGCTGTTTCGCGTGATTTATTTTTCAATCCATCGAACATTCACTTCCTGTTTGCTGACAATTTTTTTATCAGAAATAATGCAAATATATCAATTTTGTATTATTATTTTTTTTCTACTTACTTCCATTGCAATAAGGCAAATGAGTACATATATGTTATTAGAAATTCGTCAAAAAGGTCTAAACAAAATCAGAAAAACAGACCTTTAAGTCGAAGAAATAAAAAACAATTAAAACAGCCCATTAAACAGCATACAAAAACACATACAACTATAAGCAGCAATCAGCAGCGAAAAGTCGAAAAGAGTGAACTCAGATGCTCCGAAAGGGTATACCGGTATGACTGCCAGCATGTGACATGCATGTGTCACATGCAAATCTACAAACGCATGTGTCTCACATGCATGTGAAACACATATGGAACGCATGTGACACACATGTGGAATTTTACATGGGTGGCACATGAGTGGCATTTTTACCCTAGTAAGCAGATCCTATAGATCGATGATATTTTGTAACAATCACATTGACTTGCTATATGGTGGGATGTATGATTATTCTCTGTGGGGGTATAACAAGTTCCCTTCTTTTTTCGCTGTGGGGTATAACAAGTCTCCCTCTTTTTCGCTGTGTTGGTATAACAAGTTCCTCTTTTTTTCGCTGTGTTGAACTATATCGAATAGGTCTAAGGTCACTGCAGACCTAAATCTAGGTATAGTCACGACGGTAAACTCCCCAGTCAGTCAGAATAAGCCTATTTATAAGATAAAACTTCAAGTAAATATATCTACAAATCATTTTAATACAAAATTGGAATTAAACAGTACATTGTAACATTAAACATAAAAATAAACACAATTATAGTCCCTGAAATAATATCCTATGTGTTCTTTCGTAGTCTTTCACTAGATAACTGCCAAGATTTAAACAAACAGTCTAGTTCCTCTGTCATTTCTGGTTTCCTAACTGGTTCTCCTGGAAGTTTCTGTACCAGAACATCCGGAGACACGCCTATCAGAGTCTGTTTTACAATATTAACTGCACAGACGAACCGATCTTTGGTCCTTATGACCTGTTGTTCTACGTAAAACGCTTTGTCATCCCAGTATATAACCTATAAACCATAAAAAAACTAGAAAAACTGTGAGCCGCAGCTCACAAATAAATACCCCCCACCCCCCTAAAAAAAATTAATCAGAAAAAATTTGGAATAGAAGATGCACATCTACATTATGTCACAAAGATTGTGTGTAGGTTTCATGAAAATCCATCAAGGGGTTTAGGAGGAGTTGCAGATAAGAGATGGGCACCCCCATGTGACCCCCATGTAGTCGAATGGCTGAGTCCATGTATTGCTATGGGAAACCCCAAAAATCATTCTGATCAAATTTTAAAATAGTAGGTGCACATCTACATTATGTCACAAAGATTGTGTGTAAGTTTCATGAAAATCCATCAAGGGGTTTAGGATGAGTTGTGGATGAGAGATGGGTACCCCCATGTAGTCGAATGGCTAAGTCCATGTTTTGCTATGGGAAACCCCAAAAATCATTCTGATCAAATTTTAAAATTGTAGATGCACATCTGCATTTTGTCACAACAATTGTGTGTAAGTTTCATGAAAATCCATCAAGGGGTTTAGGAGGAGTTGTGGATAAGAGATGGGTACCCCCATGTAGTCAATGGCTAAGTCCATGTTTTGGAATAGGAAACCCCAAAAATCATTCTGATCAAATTTTAAAATAGTAGGTGCACATCTACATTATGTCACAAAGATTGTGTGTAAGTTTCATGAAAATCCATCAAAGGGTTTAGGAGGAGTTGCGGATAAGAGATGGGTACCCACATGTAGTCAATGGCTAAGTCCATGTTTTGGTATAGGAAACCCCAAGAGTCATTGTGATCAAATTTTAAAATAGTAGGTGCACATCTACATTATGTCACAAAGATTGTGTGTAAGTTTCATGAAAATCCATCAAGGGGTTTAGGAGGAGTTGCGGATAAAGATGGGTACCCCCATGTAGTCAATGGCTAAGTCCATGTTTTGGTATAGGAAACCCCAAAAAAATTTCTGATCCAATTTTAAAATAGTAGGTGCACATCTACATTATGTCACAAAGATTGTGCGTAAGTTTCATGAAAATCCATCAAGGGGTTTAGGAGGAGTTGCGGATAAGAGATGGGTACCCCCATGTAGTCGAATGGCTAAGTCCATGTTTTGCTATGGGAAACCCCAAAAATCATTCTGATCAAATTTTAAAATAGTAGATGCACATCTACATTTTGTCACAAAGATTGTGTGTAAGTTTCATGAAAATCCATCAAGGGGTTTAGGAGGAGTTGCGGATAAGAGATGGGTACCCACATGTAGTCAATGGCTAAGTCCATGTTTTGGTATAGGAAACCCCAAGAGTCATTGTGATCAAATTTTAAAATAGTAGGTGCACATCTACATTATGTCACAAAGATTGTGTGTAAGTTTCATGAAAATCCATCAAGGGGTTTAGGAGGAGTTGCGGATAAAGATGGGTACCCCCATGTAGTCAATGGCTAAGTCCATGTTTTGGTATAGGAAACCCCAAAAAATTTTCTGATCCAATTTTAAAATAGTAGGTGCACATCTACATTATGTCACAAAGATTGTGCGTAAGTTTCATGAAAATCCATCAAGGGGTTTAGGAGGAGTTGCGGATAAGAGATGGGTACCCCCATGTAGTCGAATGGCTAAGTCCATGTTTTGCTATGGGAAACCCCAAAAATCATTCTGATCAAATTTTAAAATAGTAGATGCACATCTACATTTTGTCACAACAATTGTGTGTAAGTTTCATGAAAATCCATCAAGGGGTTTAGGAGGAGTTGCGGATAAGAGATGGGTACCCACATGTAGTCAATGGCTAAGTCCATGTTTTGGTATAGGAAACCCCAAAAATCATTCTAGTCAAATTTTAAAATAGTAGGTGCACATCTACATTATGTCACAAAGATTGTGTGTAAGTTTCATGAAAATCCATTAAGGGGTTTAGGAGGAGTTGCGGATAAGAGATGGGTACTCCCATTTAGTCGAATGGCTAAGTCCATGTTTTGGTATGGGAAACCCCAAAAATCATTCTGATCAAATTTTAAAATAGTAGGTGCACATCTACATTATGTCACAAAGATTGTGTGTAAGTTTCATAAAAATCCACCAAGGGGTTTAGGAGGAGTTGCGGATAAGAGATGGGTACCCTGAAGTGTAACGGAAGGACGGATGGACGGACGGACGGACACCCCTATCACTATATACCCCCCACTTTTGAAGTGGGGGGTATAATAATTGAAAAAAAAGTTTATGGACGGACGGACGGACACCCCTATCACTATATACCCCCACTTTCGAAGTGGGGGTATAATAATTGAAAAAAAAAGTTTATTTTAATTTATTGTTAAACCCCCGAAATAAATTTATTTTAGTTAATTATCTACCTTCTTTTTATCAAGAACAAAAACACTGCACTGACTTTGTCTGTAAAGCCGTTTTACCCGACCTCAGATGCCACCCTAACCAAAATATTTAAAAAACATAGACATTATATAGTATATTATATGTAGTTCTGTCAATTTGAAACACAATAATACATAAAGGGCACTGAAAGATTATATAATAGGCTGGAAATTTCAGCAAGAGAAAACGGTAGGAGAGCTAAATTCAAAAGAATTCTCGATACAATCTGATTTTAATCAGATTGTTCATGACACCGTATGGAAAAAAGTTGGTTTTGAGTACAGAGTCATGTAAATCTACATTATGGGCTATGTCGCGTACACTTATTCCACATCTCATGATTTTCTATTTAACAAACTTGCAATACAACAAAATGAATGTAATACACATTATGAAAACATAAAAAAACCCGAAGACTTAATACAAGGATTTGCTCTCCTTCCTACATGTCCTACTAATTGCCAAATGGGAGGATTTAAACTACCTTTGATCTTATTTGATAAATGTTGAACAATTGAAGAGAACGTCTGTATCGTATATTGTTCGCAACGTTCGTCATATCTCCTCCAACACTCCTCAACTTGTGCCATACTCCATTCTGAATCCAGATTTTAAACCTCCCAAAGTCACATTCTCTCAAGTATCGAGCATTGTTCATATGAACCATAAAATCAAGATCTGTGGTAAGACATATCCCTGGAAATATTAAAAAAAAATACAGAAAATTAAAATAGCTAGGTTTGTCACTCTACATGTTTTGTTGTGTGAGTTTTTGTCCGCCTTCGGACTTTGTTTAGATCCCCGGAGACTCCTAACTTCAAAGCCTTTTAAAAGGCTTCCAAGACGGCATAATAATTGGACTAGCTCAATAAAGTAAATCATGCAGGCTATAATAGCTTCATGTATGGATTTTTAAAATACTAGAACTGAGTTTGATATAAAGAGGTCAACACTGAATGGTATGAGGAACCCAAAACTTGTAAAGGGAACACTCACTATCTTACAAACTTAATGACACAAACCTTATCAATCTGATTGATAATTCTCAATGGAATAGCCTTTTAAGTACATGTAGTCGGAATGCAAGAACATGCTTAAGGAATCTAAAATTTCGTGAAAACAGGAAAAACACCAGGAAACACCATGAATACTGATGAAAATGACTACGAAATTTATACCCGCGTACATAAAAACATTTTGTACAAAAAAAAAAAAAAACACATTAAACTTAAACCCGAAACTGTACTCGGGACAAATAAGGTGTCCTGGAAGATGAACAACTCTTGTTATTTGTTACATTCTGGTTGAGTTGCCAACTATTCGTTTGGGTAAATAAAGGTAATAACAAAACTACCGAACTTTAATGATCTATCTCATAGTCCAGAGAAAATAACGAAAACGAATCAGTCATACCGGAGAATTGGTGGATCGCAATGGTCCTGACTTGGTACAGGCATTTCAAACAAAATGATGGATTAAACCAGGTTTTATGGCGCCAAACCTCCCTCTTCCATTGCGATCTTGGGATCCGGTAATGACCATAGAACACAACATACATAGTTGTGAGACACAATAGGGATATTGAGGTGATCATCTCAGTACAGCAGACCAGTTAAACACTAATTAAAACAATTAATCACCATATCTTTTAACTCAATTTTTAACTTTTCTACTAGTGGCTGATAACGAAGAAATATTTTTTGGGGGGATCGTATGAGACGTATTTTCTTATAGCCCTGCTCCAAAAGTCGGTCACGAAGAAATCGGTGTCTGATAAAAAATCTGTGAGATGTGTGCAAGCTCTGGCATATTATATCGAATAAGTTACGAAAATAAACACCGTATGCAGGGGAAGTAAGTATATTGGTCTGTAGATTATTTGAAAATTAAAATCGTCTCTTTTTCTCGATTTGTAAATTCTTGTACTGAGATAAGTAAAATCAGGTTGATCTATCGATTTCAGTAGAATTGAAGAAAATGATATGTGGAATAAGTGTACGCGACACAACCTACAATATAAAGGTAAATTTAAAACATCCACAATGAAAACGGCAGCCAGCAGCCTTCAATGTGACCAACGGTCGCTGCTCGCTGTTTATCAATTGGCCCCTGGATTGAAAATAAACTACATATGATTCAAGCAATATGATCCCCCAACCTGCAAATAAAAGCAATCTTGATTCGCCCCTAAACAGTGTCGCTTTCGGAAGAAAAAATCAGAAACGAATTGCATTTAACAGAATGCGACAACCAAACATGCCAGGCCTCTTCGGTTTTTAACAAAAGAAGTTATAGAACTGCATAGTGCCGAAATCTAAAATTTTGAATAGTACATGTAAGTTCCGGGCACGAGCAAGTTTCATTTAAATATGATATATCTATTTCAAATTACAGACTATATTCCCCCACTATACGGTTTAGCATGTATTGCCGGGTAAAGGCATTATCAAGCTCTTGATCTCATTTCAGCAATAGATCTGTTTTAAAAAGGTGAAGCTTTTTTGTACAAGCTGGCAAATAAACTACGGGCAATGTTCTGTATGGTATTTGTTAAGTACAAAATGTAAATAAAATCATATATATCTGTATATTTTTGCTTCTTTTTGTTTCATTTGATAATACTGGTAGACTAGTGCTAATACATGTACAAGGTTACTCTAAATTTTACTAGTGTTTCATTTGTTCTTAGTCAATAAAACCCAATTTTTCTGATATAGGATTGATTAAAATGGATATCAATAAAAGCTAATTTAAGATAATAGTCCATGCAACCTGCGAGTGCAGTGCGTTGAACCACCTACGTGAAACCTTCTTCGATCTACTAATTGAACATTTCAATTTGAATCTCTACGTCGAACTTTCTAGCAAGGACAGTAACTCCTTATACGAGATACTTCTTGGTAAAACGCTGGATATCGATGATGTAGATAATCCTGAATTCCGCTCTTTGGCATACACGCACCTGGTGACATCATCGGCACAATATAATCGACGTCTGAACTATTTACCCCCTTAAATTACAGTATGATTAACCATGCAATGGCATCAGTAGGCAGGAAGCCTTAACACTATGTAAATATATAAATCCTTTCTCTGAAATGTTGTATGTTAGTTTTATTCATTATTATATTTATTTACTATCTTTGATACCTTCCACATCTGTAATTTGATCTTTGTTTAATATATTTTGCTTATAATATATGTATTTATATAATCGCTTTGATAGCGGAAATAAAGATATGAATGAATGAATGAGTTTACATAGGTTATCTCCCATAAGCAGGAGTTATCTAACTTTGCAGGAGGTGTAATTTCTTAGCCCCTCTGTTCTTTTCATGGAAAATCAAAGAAAAATCTAGAGAGATCTGAAAGAAATTAGGGATTTCCCTAAATTTCACAAGAACTTTACTATATAAAATCTTTAAAGTTTACATTTTTATTGCAGATTATTTAATAAGTATTTTTGTAAAAGGAAATGTTTTAAAAAGTTACATAACTATCTCAAAATGTTGGGAAATCCCTTTTCTTTCTGAACCCCTCAAATTTATAATAGGATTTCAACAATAAATCCAGAGAAAATAAATTTCATACCTGCTGTAAAGTTAGATAACTCATGCATATGGGAGATAACCTATGTTAACTGAAAAGAGGGAATAGGATTGAATAAAATGGATATTATTCAATGAGCACCGCTTTCCTACTTCAGTTGCCTCCCATTTTAAATAAAACTTACCATAAATTACACTTTCGTCCAATAACGATTTGGTCTTGCCTAATGTGAAGATAAAGCAGCTGACGAAAAATCTTATAAAATACCAGGCATCAAAAAGCACAAATAACACACTCAACATCCACATCCTATCGGACGAAGGTCGGTGACTAGTGAAATAAAAGTTACAACAAAGTTCCAGACAGTAAATTTTGGCTACCGTTTCGTGTATTCTGACAGGACTCATCAGAAGCGCTATACGAAAGTTGAAAATGCCATTGAAGAGCATAGAACAATAATACCAAAAAAAAATCCCAAATTATGACTAAGACAAATTGAAAATTGCAAGTGATATTATATACATGATATATAAAAGGCCGATCAGTTCATAAGTTCAACACATGTAAGTTGTAAATTCATACTATATGTAATTAGTATCGTATATATGTAATAATATGGCAAGCCAAAGTGGACAAAAGTCCATATTGATATTATAATTCATTTATTAATATTTATAAATATTTATTAATGTTAACAATAAAAATTCGAACAAGTAATATTAATAAATGAATTGTTGATATTAATAATTCATTTATTAATATTACTTATTCGAATTTTTAATATTATTAAATCAAGACGTATTCATTGATATTAAAAAAGAATTTATTGATATTAAAAAAAGAATGATTTATATTAAAAAATGAATAATTAATATTAAAAAAATGATTCATTAATTTTTTAATATTAATAAACCAACAACATTTATTTATACTAATAATTCATTTTCTAATATTAATAAATCATTTTTTAATATTAATGAATCATTTTTTAATATTTATAATTAATAATCCAGTCTATGGCGGTTCTGGAAAAAATGAATTTCTGTAGATATCGTTGGTGATCCTCTGTTGGTAGAATTTATGTTTCCTCGGGTTCTACTGTCGCCACCTTTCAGGTAATTGCTCCTGTCGATATCTATCAGATCATTCTGAATGGGTACATCATTATTTCTCCTAGCTGGTTTGTAATGAATCCCATTCTAGCTGTTGGATCATGTTGGTTACACATCCTGATGTTCTAGATGTGCAATCATCATTTATTAGAAATCTTGCAGCTCGTCTTTGGATTGTCTCTATGGTGTTAATATGATCACAGATTGATCAACTGGCCTTACTATTGTAGTATAGCTTGCTGCTTTCAATGGTTCTGAACATCCTTTAAGAAAGAAGCAGATGTACCAATGGGGTATCCCAATGTCAAAAGTCCGAAAGGGCAGAGACAAAACCAGTAAACACCAACAAGAACGGGACAAAAACAAACAACATTTAAAACATGGAAACACAAAATAAGGTTGCGCCGAACGAATCCTAGAGTTCGATTTGTCTCAATTAGTTGCAACATTCTCAATATGTATGTTTCAGGAAAAATGGTTTGAGATGGTAACTCCTAAGGGAACGGTCATTATTTATCAGCTGAGGGGGTTGGGTGATTTTAGAGGGGGTCGAAAAAAAAATTTCATGCCAAACTGAGGGGGTCTTAAATTATTTACTCACATCAAGTGAGGGGGTTGAAATTAAATATTTCATTTTTAAATAGAGTATGCCATGCATTCTTGTTAGTAGGTTTTGCATTTAAATTCCTATCATTTTCAGAAATTCATTTGTTGAAAACCTTTAATGTTTTACAATATATACTCTTCCCAACAACACAATAAGGAATAAGTTGAAATGTTGTCTGATAGAACTTAATTAAAATATTTTCTTTTTCTGGTTCCAGTTAATATACGGTGTCAGTTTGGTATACTCTTCAATTTCATAATGATTGTCATTTTCAATTTTATAGGTAGAACTCTTCTGAGGAGTCTTAAACAGACTAAATGCGTGTCAGGCGTTGAAAAATTGATTGCCTTGAACTTTGTTGTAATTATGATTTTTAACCATTTTGAAATATAGGAACTATGTTGAGCTAAAATACAGTACATATTCTTCTATGACATGCATCACATAATTTGCATTAAAACCATGGACCAATTTGAGGCATATACGATTTTCTTATTGACAATTAAAACAATGTAGGCATGTTCAATTGATTGTTGCATTTGTCATGCTCTATAATGATGAATTATGAAGATGAATATTTAAAAAGGTTTGTGGTTGAATACTTGTCAGGTCTGAAAATTTTATGAATCAATTTTCCAACTGTCTCTTCAGTACAATTTGAGAGGATTGACTCAAGAAATGTTACACCTTCAGAAGGGATGAAAGATGGTCCTGAGAGCAAAACCCCATGCACGTTAAAGACCATTAGCTATGGAGTTATATAACAATAGGCTATAGGGGAGCTGCTCAGTAAAGAGCACACTCGCAAAGTCCAAAATGGAGAGGGGTTCACATAAGCATAAAGCTTGTAATTTCCTAATCCATATAAGAACAAGAGGCTCCCAAGAGGCTGAATCGCTCACCTGAACTACACAGATACATATATTTGTAGATATTATTGTGCTTAACCATATGCGATTTAAATTTATGAAATATCTTGGTTAGTTTTCAAGATATTGGGCTTAATAAGTGCAAATTTGGCAAAAATTAGGAAAAAGAACAATAACTCCCACATCAGCAGTCAGATCTATTCCGAAATTTCAAGACAGGTAGATCTTAATATGCTGAACACTTTTGATTCTTGCACAATTTTGATATCTGAAACCAGTTTTGAGTTATTAGCAAAAAAAATGTAATTTGCCCCTATGTTCTATTTTTAGCCATGGTGGCCATGTTTTTTTACGAATCAAAAATCTGAACAATAGAGTTGTAGCATATAAGCTATCAAACAGTGTGCCATGTTAAGATGCAGTTGGTCTTACCGTTTCAGACAAGTCAGGGGAAAAGTAATGAACAATGGTAAATAATGGCGCTTTAAGGGCCATAACTCCTAAAAGAAATGGTTCTACAGCTTTGACCTAATTACATGAATTGTAGATCTTGATGTGCTTAATCATATGCAATTTGAATATTTGAAATATCTTGTATAGTTTTCAAGATATAGGGCTAAATAAGTGAAAAATTTTGAAAAAATCCAGAAAAAGGGCAATAACTCCTATGTCGTTTGTTGGATCGTCTTGAAAATTTCAGAGAAGGTAGATCTTGAGATGCTAATCACTTTTGTCTCCCATCAGAATTTTGATATCTGTTACCGCTTTTGAGTTATTTGCAAAAAACTGCAATTTGACCCCTATGTTCTATTTTAAGCCATGGAGGCCATATTTTTTGAAGAATCAAAAATCCAAACGATAGAAATGTAGCATTAATGCTATTAAAGAACTGTGCCAAGTTTGGTTGAAGTTGGCTGTATGGTGTCAGACAAGTTAACCTTTGAAATTCAGGGTAAAAGTAATGAAAAATGGTAAAGGAGTAGGTTCACGAACCTTCATATTTGGCCCTAAAATTTCAAGTATTAGATAATCATGTCATATTTGTTGCAGATATAGTACTATGGATATATGTAAGACATATGCATTTGAAAGTTTGATTTGTGACATAACAACGTCGCAGTGACGTCACAATCTTCGGCATTTTGCAAAGATTTTGCCATTTTTCAATGCACATTTGTGCTTAGAAAATATAGAGCGCACTCAAGGGCACCCTTCATAATTAAGTAAATTATAATTATGACCATATTAAAGGTTTTCTGAAAATATGAAGGGTGCCCTTGATTGCGCTCGTATTTTTCTTAACCAATTTAGAACCAAAAAGTAGCAAAATATGGTGAAATTTTGGATTTTTCGTTAAATTCCCCAAGTTTGACCCCTATGGTTGAATCGGTCTTTTATAATATGTCAAAAAGGAGTTTATAATTAGAGAAATCAAGCACATGAGTAAACTTACAAAGAGTTATAACATGAAATATTTAAGTCAAGATTTTTGCCAAATCGTGGGCCAAATAAGGGTGTTCGTGAACCTTCACCTTTTGACGCTTTAAGGGCCATAACTCCTAAAAGAAATGGTCCTACAGCTTTGACCTAATTACATGAAATGTAGATCTTGATGTCCTGAATCATATGCAATTTGAATTTTTTAAATATCTTGTATAGTTTTTAAGATATAGGGCTAAATAAGTGCAAAATTTTGAAAAAAATCCAGAGAGCTCAATATCTTGAAAACTATACTAGATATTTGAGAATTTTAAATTGCATCTTGTTAAGCACATCAAGATCTACAAAATATGTATAGGGTCAACGTTGTAGGACCTTTCCTTTTAGGAGTTATTGCCCTTAGAACGTCAAAATTGAGCATTTAAGCAGCATTTCCTCATTACATTGAAAACGTTAACTCCTCTAACACTTTAAGTCCAATTGGAGCCAAACTTAATATAGTTGTTTATTCAGTAGCATTTGGTGCATAGAACTGATGTGGGGATTTTTGATTGGTCGTAAAACATGGCCGCTGTGGCTAAAAATAGAACATAGGGGTAAATGGCAGTTTTTTTGCAAATAACTCTAAAACGGTGACAGATTTTAAAATTTTGTGGAAACAAAAGTGATCAGCACCTCAAGATCTACCTACCCTGAAATTTTGAAGAAAATCCAACAACCCATGTAGGAGTTATTGCCCTTTTTGTGGATGTTTTGCAAATTTTGCACCTGTTTAGCTCAATATCTTGAAAACTATACTAGATATTTGAGAATTTTAAATTGCATCTTGTTAAGCACATCAAGATCTACAAAATATGTAATAGGGTCAACGTTGTAAGACCTTTCCTTTTAGGAGTTATTGCCCTTAGAACGTTAAAATTGAGCATTTTAGCAGCATTTCCTTATTACATTGAAAACGTTAACTCCTCTGACACTTTAAGTCCAATTGAAACCAAACTTAATATAGTTGTTTATTAGCATTTGGTGTATAGAACTGATGTGGGGATTTTTGATTGGTCGTAAAACATGGCCGCTGTGGCTAAAAATAGAACATAGGGGTAAATGGCAGTTTTTTGCAAAAAACTCTAAAATGGTGACAGATTTTAAAATTTTGTTAGGGAACAAAAGTGATCAGCACCACAAGATCTGAAATTTTGAAGAAAATCCAACAACCCATGTAGGAGTTATTGACCTTTTTGTGGATTTTTTACAAATTGTGCACCTGTTTAGCTCAATATCTTGAAAACTATACAAGATATTTGAGAAATTTAAATTGCATATTAATTGTTAAGCTCATCAAGATATACAAAATATGTAATAGGGTCAACGTTGTAGGACCTTTCCTTTGAGGAGTTTTTGCCCTTAGAACGTCCAAATTGAGCATTTAAAAAGCATATCCTCATTACATTGGAAACATTAACTCCTCTGACACTTTAAGTCCAATTGGAACCAAACTTGGTATTGTTGTTTATTAGCATTAGGTGTACAGAACTGATGTGGGGATTTTTGATTGGTTGTAAAACATGGCCGCTGTGGCTAAAAATAGAACATTAGGTTAAACTGCATTTTTTTGCTAATAACTCAAACAGGGTGACAGAATTTTAGATTTTGATTGAGAACAAAAGTGATCAGCACCTTAAGATCCACCATATTGTCAGATGACCCCCTTATTAATCTTATGACCCTTTCAACGTCAAATAGATTTTGCCTAATAACCTTTACTTCAGGCACATATGTCAGGTGAGCGATTCAGGGTAAGATTCAGGGCTAATAACCTTTACTTCAGGCACATATGTCAGGTGAGCGATTCAGGGTAAGATTCAGGGCTATGTGGGCTTAATTGTGGGCTATGTTCTAAATTGCCGCTTAATTGTGGGCTATGTCGCGTACACTTATTCCACATCTCATTATTTTCTATATTTCACGAGTACGCACGCAAGTACAGAATACTTTTTGTTTAGTCAATAACTGTAAAACCACACATCATAGAGGAAAGATATTTAGGGACGGACTGTTTAACTTGAAAGGGGGGCTTGTTTTTTTTGTTTTTTGTTTGTTTTTTTTTTTTGGCCAAAAAATATTTTTTCCACGCTCTGCGCGGAAAAAATACTTATTTTACGAAGGCATCGCGACAGAATATTTTTTCGTTATTTAGCAATATTTTATATGGCAAAAATTCTTCTTCAGAATATTTTTTTTTCTTACCCTGAACTGCCAAAATATTTTTTTCATCAAAAAATATTTTCAGAATATTTCTTTACGAAATAAAAATATCGTTTTTTTTTGTGTGGCCCCTGTTTGACCCCCAATAGCAATAATGTAGCAGTGCAATATATATCAAAACCATTGCCACATTTTGTTAACCGAATTTAATGATGAATTCAATAAAAAAAAGAATCGAATGACTATAAACATTCTACAACAGTTTTGTCAATACATCCATTTTAGCCCTTTTTAGTCTTTTTTTCTAAAACGGTAGGGGCCACCATCCCCAAATACAATACCAACCTTTCTTTAGTGGTAACAAACATCATATCTAGATTTCATTACATTCAGTCACATTTACTGAATTTACTGATTGAGAATCAGAGGCGGATCCAGAAATTCTGAAAAGAGGGGGCCCACTGACTGGCCTAAGAGGGGCCGCTTTGGTCACGCTTCAATGATTTCCTATATATCCAACTTAAGATTTCTGCCAAAATTTGGGGCGAACCCCCAGCCCCCCCCCCTGGATCCGCCTATGAGAATTGGAACAGTCTTGATAGTGCTGGTGCTAGTTCTGATGCTTACTTTGGTTATTACTTAAGATTTTAGTGGTGTAACTCCAACAGCCTCTTGTCCTTTACTCTTAAAGAATGACCAAAATTATCTAGGCTTTACAGTAAAACTGAGACTGACCATGGAAGTAAGTATCTAGACTCACATGGCAGAACCATTAAGACGAGAAATAATGTTGACGGACGGGACATAGACGTAAAATCCTTGAAACGGATTAAAACACAGGTAAAATACACAATTTGGGATGGATATAGTCAGAAAAGGTAAGACATTTTATTTGTTTACAAATAATAATAGAAAAACTGAAGCGTACAGTATAAAGAAAAATGAATTAGCTAAATATTTATGTTTGAAACATTGAAATCGGCCATCTAGTTTTCGAGAACATTAACAAACCAATAGCCTACCCTCGTACTATAGCACACTTTCAATACGAGCAACGTGTAGCAAAAACCACTTTTTTATGGTTTTTTTAAAGTTTTGTGCTCTTTTAATGATTTTTGAAATTGAATAGGCTGTTCATCAATTTATTCACGAAGCCATGGACTGCAAAGCATGTCGCTGTCCAAGAAAAAGGGGTACATGCAAATAATCTAAGTTACGGACGAATACATGCATGATTTATAATGTATCAGACAAATTGTGCGTGTATATACTTTGTCAGCGACTGTCGTATGAACGTCGTGTCTTAACTGCAAACGACAGTCTGAGTTTATTAATATTAAATAAAAATGAATCAATATCAGTTCTGTTGCCGCCAGGTGGATGCAACAACCTTCTCCTTTCTTGTAATTGTAAGATGGCTATTGGTGTGTTCGTTCGTATGAAGCTTTATGTACGTAATGGTTTTAGTTATGTCAAAAGCTGCAGAACCATATACATGTATCTTAAAGGTCAGGGATATGTACATCTGTAATGGTTGTCAGCATGACTTAATACATTGCTACATAAATGACTCAAGTTAAAGTTTTTTAGATGGTTCAAATGTCTTCATCTGCAAGTGAATTGGCTAATCATGATTTAAGATTGGATAGAAAATAAATAATTTTGCGTTTTCTGTTTATTTGGATAAGTCGTCAATCGTACATGTATCCAAAGTGTTACTAATGTGTGTTATGTAGGTCACCTGTTTGTTCCATTTGTCGTGAATAACAATATTATGCATCTGCATTAACATAAATTCATCTTTTCAGCATGTATAACTCTGGTTACAGTTTTTGGTAAATGTCCATAGCTAAGAATCTGCAAGTGGTAGAGAGTCGCCTTAAAGTTTTCAAGTTGTCCATCCGTCCTATTGCCCGTCTACAACTCTTGTGAAAAATATACCTAAACTAAAAACTTCTTACAATACAGTTCTGTACAGTTGGAAAAACTTATATAATTTTGATAGCTTTGTGAACACTTTAACGCCAAAACTATTTACAATATCCTTCTGATAAAGTTGCAGGGTAGGTGCAGTGTAGCATGTCATGATTAGTATATTAAAACATATTTCATGCAAATCCATAGTTTGAAAAAAAAAGTTCATAGAAAATCACGGATTTTCAAATTGGACTTAGTGAACAATAACTGAAAACAACTTTTTACTTATACCGTTCTGAAAACACTTAGATGTTTGCCGACGGGACCCTTCCAGACTTTGGCAATATTTTAGACTTTAATATAACGGGCAAGAGGATTTGCTGTTATGTGCGACTGCTTCATGTCCATGTTAATATTAAATATAACAGTTTAATAAATAGATGCAATTATCTGGAATGAAAAAAAAGTTGGGTTCCACTGGTAAAAGCTGAAGTAAATCTGTGTAAAACACACATTTATTATAAATATCCGTTATTTTAGCTATATGAATGAAGTAGGTTTTGGAGCATTTAAATCAAGTTCAACCATATTTTTAAAGGCCTGTTCTAAATCAAGACCATTGCGATCTCTTATTTCTCCGGTGTGTCTGCGTTGTTTTGTTTTTCCAGTTCCACGTTTCAGATTGATTCTTCAAGTTAAGTCGTTTTGTTGTTACCTTTTATTATATTTGAATTATTCGTTGCGATAAAGTTGTTGTTTTAAACTTAGTAATATGCATTACAGAATTTATTACCCGTCTGAACGCTGACATTTTGATGTTGTGGTAAATAGAGCATTAGGTAAAATAGTTTTTTCCAATGATTTTTGATGTTTTGTGTTTACTATGAATTCTTAATATTATCGATGACATTATGTATTACTTTTTGCAGTCAACATAACAAGAGTGACCTGTCTTGTATTTGTATCATCAGAACACTGTCAAATTATGTACCTCTTAATTGTATTTCAGTTACACCTGTTGACTGCAACGCAATCATTTTGCATGTATCGGTCCGTTACCAAGTTTTATTGCATGTATTAAGAGTCATTTTGCTATGCTTGGAATATATAAAAAATATTGAACGTTATTATTGGATATTGATATTTTCATTAAAACAAAACTTTATTAACTTCTTTTACTTATATAGAAGCATAACTTGCCAGATTATTACTCTATACAGGCCTGTTTATATTAACCAGTTTGAATTGTCCGTATCAATGTAATCAAATCGAGCACACCGTTCGTGAATGATTTGAAAATATACCATTGTGTTCGACAAAAAGAAATTAAATCCTTATACAATATGTTCTTGTTTATATACTGGGCATGTTTTTAAAGTTTGTTTCATTAATATTTTTGATATTTTCGAGATTAAAAGTTAAAAATTGACATAAACCGTGAAAAAATTGCATGTATCGTCCGTTAACAATGTTTTTCTCCATAATGGTTCTGCCGTGTGTAGACTGTCCAGATAGTATTTCCTCCAGGTCTCGGGACTGTTCGTACCGAAACCCGTTCGTACCTAGGGTCGTTTCGTACCTAAACTTGTTCGTACCGGGTCGTTTCGTACCGATTTTAAAAATAGGTGAGTCGTTTCGTACCGATCTTTCAGAGGAACATGAGGAACTGGATAAAGGTATTTGTTTTGTATTTTTTTTAATTGCTCTTTTGTATTTTTCAGGTCTAAACCGTAAAAAATATATTTTAAGAATTTTGATGTTTTCTTTACGAAAATTTTATGCAAGTCATGGGAATTTTCTGTTTTTATAGCTAGAAACATACAAAATAAAAACGTTTAAAAACTAAACCCACACATAGACAACTTTAAAATTAACAAAAGAAATTTTTGTGATTGTGTTCGTGTATCTTAGTGGTTTTTGGTCATTTCTTTTATTCAGTTATGCTCAAATTATTCATATATTCCAACTTGAATATCACAATCTTTCTACAAAATGTTCTAACTAAATAGGGTCGAAACGACTCAGTTGTAGGTACGAAACGACCCGGTGCGAAACGACCCGGTACGAACAGGAATCGGTACGAAACGACCCGGATTCGTATTTCCATGGACTGACATTACAGTGGCGGATCTAGAGGGGGGTTTTAGGGGTCGGAACCCCCCTTATTAAACTTTCCTCCGAAATTTTTAAATTTTTGTGTAGATTTTCAGCAAAATTGGTCTGGAACCTCCCCTTTAGCCCACAGAACCCAGTATGTGGACCCCCTTTCTAAAATTTGTGGATCTCTGCTGTATGTCACAAATTTAACTGCAAATACGTTTCATTCCCCTCTATTCTTACTCTCACTGATCAGCCACAGGTGGCAAAGCAGAAAGAAAGAAATATATTCCTTCTTACTATTATTTAAATCACAATACTGAAAAATTGTATGAACTGTTTAATTCAGATATAAATACTTTGTACAAGGCTGCTAAATTCTGTAAAATTATATTGTCTGTAATACGCTAATTGAATCTAATAATTGTCATTTATAAAATTTGAATGTCTTCCACTAATCATGCTAATATGTTAAACAACTCATATTTACTTTCTGTCATATATCATGTATGCTTAATCCATTAACTATAAATGTACAGTGTATATATATGTTCCTCCATCACTTTTGATGTTTAATGATTTGTTTATTTGTTATTATTCACATACCCCTGATGGGGTCTTGAGAAATAAAATCTATCAATCTATCTATCAAGAATCAATAATATGAATGACCATGAATAACGTTGTGTAACTGTGTTGATTTACAGATACTTACAAATTGATCAGTATTTATCTGGTGACATTATGGTAAATGGTATTTTGCAAAAAGCCAATGCAAGACTGAAATTCTTATATAGAAATGCAAAGTGTTTGTTTGAACAATCAAGGAAAACACTTTGTATGGCATTAATTCAATGCCATTTTGATTATGCCTGCTCACAGGGATTAAATAAAACTGATTGGACATCCCTGCTGCTCAGCATGGTTTAATAGTAAACAAAACCTTAAAAAATAAACTGCAAATTATGCAGAATAAGATTATAAGATTTGTAAATGGTTTAGATTTTAGACATAGAATGGAATATAATGAATTTAAGAATGTTGGTTTTTTATACGACCGCAAAAAATTTGCGGACGTATTATGGTATGATGCTGTCGTCGTCGTCGTTGTCGTTGTCGTCGTCGTCGTCGTTGTCTGTTAACTTTTTAGTGTTTCCACAATAACTTTAGTTCCAGTTATCCGATTGCTATGAAACTTTACAATGATGTTCCTTACCATAAAAGGATGCATGGGATTGATTTTGGGGGTCCCCCCATTTTTCGTTTAGAAATTAGGGGCCAAAAAAGGGCCAAAAATACTACTTTTTTGTTTGTTTCCACAATAACTTTAGTTCTAGTTATCCAATTGCTATGAAATTTGACAGTGATGTTCCTTACCATACAAGGATGAATGGGATTGATTTTGGGGGTCCCCCCTTTTTTTGTTTCGAAATTAGGGGCCCAAAAGGGGAAAAAAATTCAAATATTTTACTTGTTTCCACCATAACTTTGGTCCTAGTTGGCCTATTGCTGTGAAATTTGTCAAGAATGTTTCTTACAATAAAAGAATGACCCTGATGAATTTTTGCGCCCCCCTTTTTCTCCGTTGTGTAATTAGGGGCCAAAAGGGGCCAAAATAAAAACTATTTTATTTGTGGTCCGATTTTGAATTTTTTTTTACATGTTTGTTCTTGTCAAATAGCGGATACAAAATTAAGAATTTATTTTTGCGACCCCCCCTTTTTCCCCCTATTACGTAATTAGGGGCCAAACAGGGCCAAAATCGAAACTTTTTTATTTGTGGTCAGATTTTGAAAATTTTTTTTGCAAGTTTATTTTTGTCAAGTAGCGAATCCAAATTTGAGAATTTATTTTTGCGACCCCCACCCCTTTTTCACCTGTTACGTAATAAGGGGCCAAAAGGGGCCGAAATTGAAACTTTTTTATTTCTGGTCCGATTTTGAAAATTTTTTTTGCATGTTTGTTCTTGTCAAATAGTGGATACAAAATTAAGAATTAATTTTTGCGACCCCCCCTTTTTCCCCTTATTACGTAATTAGGGGCCAAATGGGGCCGAAATTGAAACTTTTTTATTTCTGGTCCGATTTTGAAAATTTTTTTTGCATGTTTGTTCTTGTCAAATAGCGAATACAAAATTAGGAATTAATTTTTGCGATCCCCCCCTTTTTCCCCCTATTACGTAATTAGGGGCCAAATGGGGCTTTTTTATTTGTGGTCCGATTTTGAAATTTTTTTTTGCAAATTTATTCTTGTCAGGTAGCGATTCTAAATTTAAGAATAAATTTTTCGGGCTGTAATCATAATTTAAAAAAAATTCTGGTTCGATTTTTAATTTTTTCCCCAAACATTATTCTTTTAAAGAGTAGAATACAACATTCAAAATTTATATTTTTAGCCCCTGGGTTGAAAGTCCATCAGAGAAGCATGTGTCAAAAACCTTTGTCAGTCCACCATGGGCTGCATGTGTCCAGAACAATAGACTATCCATATTAGGCCTAAAACGTACAGGGTTCAACATGTTGCGGTCGTATCATGCTGCGCTCGGCGAAGCTTTTTATTAAATGTATACAACAGAGTCAGACAAATGAGACTCAACCATGCTCATAAAATATACAGGCGCGTAGCTGCCGTTAGGCAAAAAAGCTTTTGCCTGCACTTAATTTTGACAATTTTTTTTTTTTTTTAAAGTTCCTCACACATTATACTGTTGATCGTTAATGCATTGATATTAAAATCTGTTTATCTGTTAGTGTTAAAAGTAGAATGCATCATGATCAGTATATTGTCAAATTGTGGATCTCCAATGTTGTTCAGGCTTTTGTACTGTTTACAAGTGATCATCCCGGCAATCTTTGAAAAAAATGAAAAAGTTTGATTTCTACTATAAGCCAAGGCCTACTTCGATTCGTCCAACTCGGGTAACCCGAGGTTGATTTTATGATTAATTTTACGCATGCGTCGACTCTTTCACAATCGAAGTAGAAACTCGACATTATAGTCACCCTCAATACATAAATTTGGATATTAGTTTCAATGGAAAAAAAATACAGTTATGTGCCAATTTTTTATAGCAATTAAGATACATGTACCCGTTAAAATATCGAGGTTTTTTTGTAGAAAAAAGATACTATATTTGCATCTCCAGTGTCAAAATCCATATAATAATCTAACGGAGCATTGGCACAGAAATGGTCTTTACTACTTAATGCAGGCATTTCTAAATATTTTCTATTTTTGCAAGTTCGATCATTTCATTTTGACCGACATCATCAAAAGAGAGTAGAGCTAGTGCTTCGGTTAAATTTAACAGGCTAGCATTAGCTGTCAGAAACATTAAAAAAGTGGAAAGATGGCATAAAATTCATTCATTTGAATGTATATCATGGACAAGATGAAAAACTGTTTTAATATGACCTATAAACATACACCGCTACAGCATCGAATCAAAAGCAATGCAATTTCTGCAAATGTGTTCATAATTTATTAATTTCAATAATGATGGATGCACTCGAATAAATCTTAATCTATTCTTTTTATTATATTTTATTTGCAATTTGTGTTTTTAATGTTTTTGTACTCTATAATTACCGCTAACTTGATATGAACATACAAATCATTTGTTAAAAATTCCGTAAGTTCTCTGGACGCCATCTTGCAACTCGACTAAACCTGCTCAGAGGCAGGGGCGATATCGAGTTGACTCGGGTCGGGTTCAAAGGTCAAACTCGGGTACTTCGATTGCAACCCGAGTAACCAGAGAAACCCGAGTTGGACGAATCGAAGTAGGCCCAATTGATCAGAGGGCTAGTGTTACACATGACTCGGAAGCAGCATCAACAAGTTCTTCGTCTCCTACATGTAGTTCTGAAGTCGATCCTCCGTATCCGGATATAGCCAAATTGTCAGATGCCGAACTATCATTGCATCAGACCAAAGTTGATCTTCTGAAAATGGATTGGGAGCCCAACCAATACACTTACTTCTCTATTGTTAATGTGAGCTTTTAGTAACATGCACAATACTAACTAGCACCATTTATAAAGGCAAGTCGAGTTGGGCGATACACCTGAATATGCCATTACATTGTATGTCTGCACAAAATTGAAATATTAAATAAAAAAAATAGTTTGAAACTCTCTTAAGCCCCATTTCAATTTGTTAACTTATAATATGTTTTTATCGTAAATTAAATTGAGATTTAGGCATAATATATTCATATACATACGTCCGTACGTCTTTAGACTTTTTAAGGTCGAACATGTAGTTTTACCCTTTTCTGTCCGTCCGTCCGTATGACACATTAAGATTTTTGATTAGGTTCTTGGTATTACATAATATTATCTTATATAATAGGGTTATGATATTTTCACCAGTAAGTGTGTGCTGGATAGCATTTTAAAACTCACCGCCATGAATCCGTCGGTGTGTGTAACAATTTTGTGGACGCAACTCCTGAAATCGCTGTGAAAATGGTCAGGATATAAATGATTTCTTGTTGTTCGAGTAACAGCGACTGACAATAGATATCCATGGTCATTTGGCAAAACAAATTAAATGATGGTAAACAAAACGTTTTTCTTTATGTCTCTCTACTTTTGTGGCGAGATATATTGTATTTTGTCGCATCCGTCTGTCTGTCTATCGTCACAAAGTTTGTTAGTGCAACTACTCCGAAACCACTGAACGGATTGGAATTCGGTGAAATTTATACATTTCCCGACAACTCTTTTACCTAGATGTTTTTATAAAACTGATATTTTGCGTCACCCAAAAATATTTAACCTTCATTATGATTGCAAATTTAATGTCAAAAGTTTTATATGGTTGCACCCAGGAGAGTGGCAAAATGAACCTCTAAAACGCTATTTCCGCAGAGCTTCCGGGGGGCTTCGCCCCCCAGGGCCCCCCACCAAGGCTCCGCCCTGGACCTGCGGGGGGCCTTGAGCGGCCCCCAGACCCCTTGCCGTAAGTTTGCCTACAATTCCCTTTTGTCCCAGCTACGCCCCTGATATATATATTATAATAAATGTCCAAATTATATGAAATCTAATTTTGTAAAATCTAGAGATATTGTTACTTATAACACCAGACATAATGAATTTAATTTTTATGTGCCACCTATAAATGAGCAGTTGGCAAATACTTTTTACTATAATGCCATCAAAGACTGGAATAGTCTCCCTTCTGACATTAAGAAAATTAAGAGCACACATGAATTTAAAAATAAAGTTAAATGTTTTTTTTTTTATTACATGAAGGAAACATTTTATGATGCCTTTACTAGATAATTGATTATACATTTTTGAGATTTTAAGATTTTAATTCTTAATTTTACATATCTGGTAATTCCAGATTATATCTGCACTGCCTAAGTCTTGAACCGGTTGTTTGTTTATTTTTATTTTTAAACCTTAAGTTATTTTGACATCTGGGGACCCCATTAGAAATAAGCCAACAGGCTTTCATGGGATATCCTTGGTTAAATATCAACTTATGGTCAAAATTTGATTTTTAACATCACCTGTATCATGGGCATGTGTATCAATGTGCTTTTTAAGTGTAGCTATATTACAAATTAAATGTTTATAACTTATTTATACTTATATAAATATAACATATGGATACATTATATACTCATTGTGCTGTTTCACACCATATATGTATATAAATGTGTGTAGAATGTATGTTGATATTTAATCGAAATAAATCTATCTATCTATCTATCTGCATAATCATTTTTGTCTCGCCTACGAAGCAGAGCGGGACATAGGTGTTATTTTACCGGCGGCGGCGGTGGTGACAGCGGCGTTAATTTTTTGGAAAAGTTTTATGAGCACCTCCATATCTCAAGAACTAAAAGTCCTAGGTTGATGAAACTTGATATGCATATGCCCCAGTAATAGCTTAGCACAGTTGCATCCCCATCTTTTGACCTTGACCTTGATTTTCTGGTTGAGTGACTTTGACAATTTTCAATACATATAATAGCAATGGAAAAGTTTTGCGAGCACCTCCATATCTCAAGAACTATAGGTCCTAGGTTGATGAAACTTGGTATGCATATGCCCCAGTAGTAGCTTAGCACAGTTGCATCCCCATCTTTTGACCTTGACCTTGATTTTTTGGTTGAGCAGGGTTTGACACTTACTTTTATTGGGCAGTATAGCTGGCAGGGCTAGTGGCTTACAAAAGTCACTAGTCCACGGACAACTTCACTATTCTTAAAAAATTTACCCCCTTTTAAAGTTTGATCTTCATCTTAACATACTTAAGGCTTGTTACCATTATTTTGAATGTGAAGGTTTGTAAAAAGAGATCTAAAGCACTTTACAAAGTTGTTTGTATGTTGACTTAAATTTATTAAATATTTCTGCAATGAAAGCAATTCAAAAGTACAACAAAAAATGTACCAACATTACTAGCCCTGACGGACTACCACATTTCAGGTTTTACTAGTCCTCCTTGATTTTCTGGTAGTCCCGGGCCAGCGGACTAGTGTTAGTGGTGAACCCTGTTGAGTGACTTTGACAATTTTCAATACATAACATAGCAATGGAAAAGTTTTGAGAGAACCTCCATATCTCAAGAACTATAAGTCCTAGGTTGATGAAACTTGGTATGCATATACCCCAGTAGTAGCTTAGCACAGTTACATCCTCATCTTTTGACCTTGACCTTCATTTTCTGGTTGAGTTACTTTGATTTTTTTATTGCATATATTTGCAATGTTTAAGTTCTATAAACATCTTTTGATCTCAGAAACTGAAAGTCCATGTTAATTCAAAATATAGTGGAAGTAAGAAAGAATAATTGTTTCTGATGGTGCTGGCAGGCGAGACATTCTTTAATGTTAACTCTTGTTTATGCTTAGTAAAGCATATTTTTATATGGTTTTATAAATGAGCTTGTTTCTCCCTCAAATATCTGCAAATTATTCTTAAAATATGAATGACCATCATTCATGTCATTGACCATTTAACTTCATTGAAAATCTCTTGATTTAGCTAGCTACTCCAATAAAACATTTCATTAAGAGATTTGTTATTTTGTAGATGGCACAGGATACGGTTACGGCAAATTTGGGCAAAACCGTTACAATAAGAATTTTCTTATTATTTCAGCACTTATGATTACAGCAATTGGATATTGTGACAATATGAAATAAAAAGTGTCATAACATTTATTATTCATATAAAAAAACTTTTAATAATCTAGATTTAACTCAAAGTAATTTTGATAACTACACAATCAATATTTGGTTTTCTGGTTTTATTTAATTCCTAGTGAAACCAATCAAAGCTTCTATCTCAGACTACAGCGTGGACATGAGTGCAACAAACTGTGCAGTGGTTCCAATCTGCATTTTTTTCCTTAAATCAACACAAATTTTAAGTTCCCTCCATCTTTTGGAGTAAAACTGCTTTACTCGACTAATGTAAATGTCTTTGTCAAAAATTTGTCTGGCAAGTCTGTTGCCTCAGTTTGAGTTAATGTTTTCAGTAATGATTTTATGTCCATCAATTGACAATAAGAACAAGCTGTACTTCTACATTTGTTTTAAGTATCCTATTCGGCATAAAATGTTAAATAGTTGCGAAAGAAGTTAACTATTAATATCTTATGTTTGGTAAATCTCTAACACGAGATTTGCTGTAATAATAGGTGCTGTAATTATAAGAAAATTCTTATTGTAACAGTCGTTAATGATTCAGTCTCTGTCCCGTCATCTGTTCCCGACTTTTGTCTTTGCCGCAACAATAAGAATTTCTTATTGTTACGGTTTTGCCGTAATTGTATCCTGTGCCTTTGTAGATATATAAGTTCTAAAATTAATGGTGGCCCTAACATAGATGAAATGAGAAGTGGTATCTCTTGTATTTATCTGTGCAGTTTCTGCTGTCAAAATACCAAGTTTCAAATTATTTAGTGAATGCACGTTGATGCACGCCAAATTTAAATTTTGTGTGTTTTGCTATTTTTTTTGTACTTTTCAAAGAATTTTTATGAAATTTTATTGCTAACAACGGCAAAAGCGCCGTAACTCTAGGCCATTTAATTTCGAGATACAGTTTAATTCCATTATGAGGAAAGGGAGAAAAAAATTCGACTGACAGGAAATGAATAAAAAGCACAGGAAGTGAAAATTTTCATTTTTTAACAATTCTACACTCCTTGCAATTTTAACGTTTTTGAAATAAAAATTATATTTTCCTGTTCCTGAAGCAGATACCTATCGTTTTAAGTTGCTTTCATGAATGAATCTGACAATTGAAATTTCTAGTTGGAGTAGCAACTTGATATCAGATCTGAGACAATCATATTGAAGAGAATTGAATCATCCTATTAAACATATGAAATCGCTGAAAATAACAGTGTCGTTCTTTTGGAGATCTAGGAATCTCTCGAAACAAGGTATTAAATAAAACTAGAATTCAATATGAAAATAAGAAAAGGTATAGAATTCAGCCTTTGATTTATGATCAGACGTTAGCACTGTATTTTTGTCAATTTCGAATGTGAACATATTTTTATGGTCCCCCCTTAATAAATTAAATTTTTGTTTTCTTGATATTCTTTAATATATTGTTAATTAAAAATCCTCTTTCTTTATTTATACAGCTTATCTAACTAGTTAAAATGTGTGAAGACATGCTTCACTAACCCCATGCATACATGGACTAAGGTCCACTAACCCCATGCCGATGTGGTTAGTGGAGCTTAGGCCATGCATGCATGGGGTTAGTGCAGCTAGGCATCAAATCTTAACTTGATGAAAATAAAGTGCTAACATCTGATCATTGACAAAAGGCCAAAGGATGGGTTGCAATAAGGCCCTATTTTGACCCATCTATAGACAAAAAATATAAAGTATTTCAAAGCCTGTTACTTTATATCTTATTTTGTAGCAAAATGATTGTACTTTTGCAAAAGACTACTTTTAAATACTTTTGCACGAACACAGCTTTGAAAATCTGGTTCAAAATTGACCTAATTTGAATGAAAATTTCGTCATGATTTAAAGAAAATTTCAAGGTAGGGCTTCAATAAATTAAAATTTTGTGCTAATATACTTGAATCCAGTGTTGACAATTCTACAAAAGGTTCATCATACATATACATCACTTTAACCAACAATTTTGAAATCGAAATGATTGCTGATCTCAAGAAAAACCAAGAAAACGCAGACATTTCGCACATTTTTAACTACTGATTACAACTTCAAAAATTTTAGTCTTTTTAAATTTTCGGTATGCCTTGCACTCGGAACCAGCTTGAAACTTTCACAAAAGATGTGTTTTGATAATACAATTTTTTGAATAAAATATGGAGCTGGTTCCGTGTGCAAGGCTATACTTTCGGGAAGGATATATATCTCTCATTTGCGCCACTTTCCCATAGGCACAATGTTAAAATCATTTGCTGTGGTTCATTTCAAGCACCATTTATTACAAGATAAAATAAGTTTTTCAACTACAGACGTTCGTTTAAAAAGAATAGAAATATTAACCTTTCCAACAAGACATTTTGTGAAAGAATTTACTTAATTTTTATTTTGACTTTCGCGGTGGGCTGAAAAAGGGTCTTATCGCAACCCATCCTTTATAGGTTTTCTTATTTTCATATTGAATTCCAGTTTTATTTAATACCTTATTTCGATTAAACTTTGGTGTTTCTACAGTTATATTCAAATATTAAAGTATCTTTAGATAGCTGGATTTCTCTTACATTGTTTGATATTATTTTCGAAGCGTTTTATTAATTATTTTTTTTTGTAATTTAATAAAATTTGAAGGATGGTGAAAAATAAAAAATCGAACACCACGCAAACAGACTGATATTTGTCACAATAAACAAATTTCCTTTTCGAGAGTTATCAGTCAGCGCCATCCTGTAAAACAGGAAATTGACCAATTTCATACTGTTAATTAGTTGACTTGAATATTTCAAATTTCCTTAAAATTTCACTTGAATATTCTTGAATCATTTTGCTATTTAAAAGTACTAAATAAGATACTTTAAGGTAAGATTTGATATGAAATGTATTAGATTTCCAAGAGGTCTATTTCTAAGTTTGAATTTTGTAAAAAATGTACGATTGACTTTAAACTGTTCCTTTGGAAAAATGTGTAATAAAAATGAAAAGAAAAATAGTCTAAACAAAGCAGCAAAACGATGTACCGTATAAGTGGTTATTTTCGCGGTGATTTAATGTTCGCTTTATTCGCGACCAACAACGGGACGCGAAAATTAAAACTCGTGAAATATTAATTGCCTATATAAAGTGTTATAATATATTCTAAACCGCGAAATATATATAATGCGTAAATAAAATCATCCCCTTTTTCAACAAAATCGCGAAGTTCTCCACCCGCGAAAAAAACACTTATACGGTATATATTTTATATGTACGATTCATTATGAAACAGTTTACTCGCTTGTAACGCAAGTGCCTACTTCAACAGGCTGAATCTGAATTTACAAATTAGCGCAGAGACACTGTTATTTTGGGTTTATCATGGAGACCAATCTCTTTAATTTTTGTCCCAGATCAGAGTTATCAACCTCTGTTCTTTAATTTTCAGATTAAGGACCATCTTCAGTGTGCGCTAGCCTTCTGTAGGTTAATGGGGTATTACTGCATTGTGAGAGTTAAGGTAGGACTGTTAAAAAAGTCAGATAAAATATTGTCAAGTTCATTACATCTTGAGTTAAGTCTGTATAATGGTAGCTTGTGTCATTTTTTCAGAGTGACAAGTCGGAAATTTTGTATGGTTGATATGTTGCATACAAAAAAATTACGCAAATAAGGGATTATTTTTTCTTTTAAAAACTAAGATATTTAAAGATAATTAATACACAGATCTATTTGAAAATAGTTTATAAAGATATAGTGTGGAAAGGGGGATATCCTAATTGTCAGTATTTTAGATTGTATTTTATCATTAGTACAAAACATTCATGATTCAATACAAACAACAATTAATCAGGTTACCAATAAAAAAAAATCTATGTTTTGTTTCCCTAAAAATCCACATGATTAAACACAAATGACCATCATTGACCATTTGACTTCATTGAAAATCTCTTAATATTGCCAATACCAGATAATTAACTTCTGATCTTTAATTTTCAGGCTAAGGTCCATCTTCAGTGTGGGCTAGCCTTCTGTTTGTAAATTAAAAGGTTAATGGGGTATTACTGCATTGTAAGATTGAAGGTAGGACTGTTATAAAAGTCAGATAAGATCTTGTCAAGTTCATTAGATCTTGTGTTAAAACTGTATAATGGTAGCCTATGTCATCTTGTCAGAGTGACATTTATAAGGGGAAAGTTTTTAACTTTACAAATCTGGGTGTTTTAATAGATTTTTGTCAGATATGGTGTTATATTTTCAATTTGGTAACCTTTGTGCATTTTGAACATTGACATGTTAAGAATACTTAAGATTCATTTTATATGCAACACATTTCAGAACAGGAGTTTAAGAAATAACCCCAAAAATCTATATGCAGGAAATTATATATTTAATAAAAATCTTTGTATTTACAAAAGGCATGTTTATAAATATTAGATTATTTACTATTTCATTTGGAAGCCTTACATAAAAAAAAATCCTAAAATTAATGTACAGTAGCTTCTAACTATTAAGTCTTATACTTTATTTTCTTATGTAGTTCAATTGCAGTGGATCAGACAAATAAGATTTAAAATTACTCATTTTAACATAGAATTTTTGTCGTGGATTGTTGTGTGTTGTATACGTAGCAGCCTCTTGGCAAAATTAAAAAAAAGATTATTAAGAAATGATTTATCAGAATGAAGAAAGAACTATTGTGTTTGTATGTTTTGCTTATTATTATTTCAGGATAACCATTTACATAGAGACTTTATTAGATGTTTTACAAGTAGAGACCTGAGCTAGAAAATGAATGCAGATGTAGATCTGTTAGCAGAAACAGAGTTTTGGTTAAAAGTTCTGGTATACAATATTGATATACAATAAGATAAGATTTTACACAATTTCAAAACATAAATATTGAAAATTAGATTGAAGATTAAAAGAAATATTTACTTTTTTGAAACTTGTTCCAATAAGCATTGTGAAATATAATTTCAACAGGAGTTACTCCCCTTTTACCATAATTGTCACTAGCAAATTTATTAAGATGTAGTGTCTACAATGCAATACTTTAAAGTGAATACTTTTGTAAAGTGACAAAATATTGCATGAATTTCATTTTGAAAATTTAAGAAACAAGATGACAAAGTCAGTTCCTGGTTTTCAGAACAATATATGCATTTTCATATTCTGTGGACCAAAATTAAATACACTACACATTTATCCAAGCGATCTCATTATTGTTATAATTAATCAAAAAATAACTTTTTCAAACATTTCTTTTTTTTAAATATTGTAGCATGAAATGGGAATGACCACATCAGTCCATCACATTACCAGGGACAAGAAAATTCAATGTTTTTTAATGAGTTTGAACCTGCCTGTGAAGTTGAACGCTGGCGTAAAAAGTAACAGTTTTATTTATTATTTAGATATGTCACTCTTTATAGGACATTTACATACACTATTTAGTTTTCAATTACAGAAAAGTTCACACCACCATGATAGTAATGAGAGATAGTTTTAAAAACGTCAAGACCATGCCATTCAATGGTGAATTGTGAACTTAAAGTTCAGATATTTGAGATTTTTCATGTGCTTGCTAGATATTTATCTATGATATTGATTTATTCTGACCTATGAAACATTTCCATAAAAGGACATTAAAAATGTGCAAATATAGTTTCTGATATTCATTTATGTTGTATGTAAAAAAGCTATAAAACAGTTAAAATTCACAATTTTCTCTGTCTTAAAAAGTCATGAAGATTGGACAAGTAGAATTGCATGTGAAAGTATGGTGTGTTGCATCTAAAAAAGAAATAATCTAAAAACTATATTGTAACACTGTAACACAAATGTAATTCAGATTTTACTTTTAATTTGTATGAAGAAGCATTGTCACAGTTATATGCTATGGCTGTCAAAATTTATCTCCTTTTCTTTCTAAATGCTATAATAATAATAAATGCCAAGTTTGGATACCAAACTAAATGGCCCATATAACAATAGGTATAATTATATATTTAGTCTCCCATGCTATTAAAATATCCCATTTCTTTCTCTTTTCTACTAAGTGATTAACAGACACACTAGACAAGCCCAAGTTTTGTCCTGCAACCGATGGACCATAAAATGTTGAGCGAGCTAGGCGACAGTGAAAAAACAGTTTAATGGTTCGTGCATGTACAGAAGAGAACTGGATTAAAATCGAGCTGAAACCATTGGAACCAGTTGACAGGGTTTTGCTGGTCTGAGCATCACTTGATAAGGTAAATTTAAATGAAATGGCTGATTAAGAAAAAAATAGATTAAAATTGCCTTTTGAGCAGGAATAAATTAGAATTTTTTAATATTTCATAGCACAGGTGTTTGTTTAAAACACAGAGGTGGGGAAAAAACTTTCAATCGCTTGGATTTTTTTTTCAAATAGTAAGACTTATCAGATATGTTCACTTTTTATGACTGCTTTAAATTAACAAAAAATACAAGTGATCTTTCTTTAAAAAAAAAGCCAAGTCAATCTGTCATGGTTTTACTTTTATCTCTACTTTAGGAAAACTAAATATACCATCAAGGCAAAAAATTAATGTACAGAAACATATAAGCCATAGTTATGTTTGTCTTTTTTTCCTTTAAACTGGTGTCTTTACTTATTTCATGCATTTCTCAGAAAAACATCTTTGACTATTCTAAGCAGAAAATTTTTAGTATATAGTTTGTTGATTTATACTGAGAAATGCTGCTAAGCATTAATATCTTTCTTAGAAGTTGACCATTTAGAAATAAGAACTACAGAAAAATGGACTTTGCTGGAAAAAAAAAATTGACACTTCTATCAAAACCCTTTTCTGCAAAATATTCCGGCATTAGCAAATTTAGGCTTGTATTGTCATACACCTAGTTTCCTGTGGTCAAAGTTCCTTTGTATTAAGGTAAATGTCATCCATTTTATTCCAAAGGTTTTTAATTCTCTAAATGTAGCAATCTTTTCTCCAAATCTTTTGAACCCTGGTACTAATCTAAGAGGGCACCTGTAAGCTTTGATCCTTTGCCAATGACCTTCAAATAACTTTCTCTTATTAATTAATTAAACTAAACACAAATTTATTTGACACAAAGATTATATCTATAGAGTATTTAAACTGCTTATTTTCCTGTCAGATTTTTTAATAGGCCTTTCACATATATTTCAACTTTATTGTACAGAGTTTAATTTCTATGTTTAAAAGTTCAGACTTTTTGTATGATTTTAACATGGAGTCAAAGATATCTGTCTTAAAGATTGATTGATTGATTAGATTTAGATATGAAAAAAAGGGTTCATGCCATTGAGTACAAAAATTTAATGAATTGCATGGCATGCAAGTTTTAATTTTCATATATGCCTATTAAATACGGAAAACACACTTATTGTCTTGGATTTTGCATCATGCATTTTTCAAAAAATTAAATATCAACGAAATGAAATATAATTTGTATGAAATCCAGAAAGTGTGAAATTAAGAATCTGTGAACTTTGGTGAAATCGTAAATTCATGAAAATATCATTTGAAAGCCAAATTGGCCAAAATTGAAAATTGGAAAGATAAATTCTAAAAAAAAAAAGGAATTAAAAAGTTGTTGCTTTGACTATGTCTTTGTGATACAGTTGAAACAATTTGCAATAATGCATTGATTATTGGGGTTGGTATGCTTAAATGTACCTTTTAAGGCCCTTTCCTCTTTTTGAATTTCAATAGTAAGTTGGCCTTTAAAGTGATGGAATCTCTCATTGTAAGATTTTGATTTGGTCACACCTGTATGTTTAGATAAAATATTACAATTAGATTTGATTAAGATCTAATTAGATTGGAAGGTTTGAAAAGGACTATCTTTTGGGATCATTTGTCAAGGTCTAGAAAAAAGTCCTTCATGGCTAGTATCCACAATAGGGGTTTGTCAATGGCATTGATGAAGGTATTGCTAGTATCTAAAATAGCAGAACTGTTTATAAAAAAAAACAGATTTTTTTGTGGGTAAGCTTGCCAGCTGCTCATTGAAATCACCTGTTTTTGGTGTCTTTTGATCTCTTTTATGTAATGAAACATTATATCAAACATTTTTAATCAGTTATTCTTTCAAAACCTTAATGTTTAGAACTTGATTTTTTTTTAAAAGATTCAGAATTAAAAAAAGTTAAAAAAAAGTCTGATTTGACAAATGACTGATTTTGATGCAATCTCATTTACTGCTGTTTTAAAGTTAACTTTGTTGGGACATCAGAGAAGTTTGAATTCTTTTAAAATATAGATGTGTGGTACAAATATCTACTTTGTTCAGGATTTTTTTTAATTATACAATCCAAATTTGTTTTTCTCTATATAAATAGTCACAATTTATCCTCCGCCCCCTAAAAGTTGGCAATAAATCTATATGATCAATGCATTTAGAAAAAAAAAACTTGACTGATCTTTTCATTTGAAGGTAAAAAAGTCATTACTAGTTCCTTTAATAGAAGTGTTTCTATCTACTTTTTTATGTGGAAAATCACTTTGAAAACATTTAATGACATTTATTTATAGTAATAAAAATATGATTGTAGCAAACAAGATTCATGGAAGATATGGAGCTGGTAGAAAATTGAATCTTCTTTCTTCTCTTTTAAATTAGAGAAATGTTGGAGGTTGAATGGTACGAATTGAATTTTATGGTTATTGTATCACTTTTGCTGATTGACAAACAAGTCGTAAATGTAGGAACTTTATTGATCTTTTAATCACATCAAACTCATAGTGGTTGGAACTTAAAAAACTTTAAATAAGTATTTTTTTTCTAAATAGTCTTTATCATTATTTAGTAAATTTTGGTTATATTATAAAACAATGTGATGCCAAACTGAGTAAAAGTGTAAAGCAGTTTTAGAGTGAGGTAGGGGCTAGACCACGCAGTCCCTCTGACTGACTGGGGAGTTTAACGTTGTAACTATACCTAGATATAGGTCTGCAGCCCCTCAGGCCTGGCTTCATGCTTATATGGCCTTGGCTTCCCCTGTAGCTACTTTACTCTATTTTACCCCTACATTTTTTTGTTGTTCCCCATCCCGGTGTTTCCTATACCAATGCTGCCCTCCGTGGTCAGCACTCCCAGTCCATTTTATCCCTGCTTCCTACATCCGCTTTTGTATTACTGCAGGGGTTAAAAAATCCACTAGCCCGACGCCCGGGGCTAGTGAAAATCATATTCGGGCTACCAAAGTTTACAACCACCTACGCCCGACGGGCTAGTTAAAAATTATGGTTGACTTAATTTGCGCTATAAATAAAACTATGAAAAACCTAGATCTATTATTATCGCCATTAACCGGTACTGGGGGATATCACTATTGATTTAAATTAATCACCCAAACCATTCATGTCTCGCAATTTATCGTCATTGCCTGGTAGGGGGGATAACACAATTGATTTAATCTATGTCATCGTCATTATCTGGTACTGGTGGGTGGTACAATTGATTTAAGTGCAATATCCCGTACTTTCGATTTCACATTGGGTTATTTCCTTGGGAGGAAAATTATGATAGACAATTACAATCACCTTTCCAAACTTAAATAAAGGTAGTTTTACTCTTAAAAAAGGTCAAAGTCTCCTGAATTTATTTTAAAATCAGTCTGAAAGTTTAATGAAAAAGATCGACTGGCACATTTGTTTTAAGGGGAAAATTATGATAGGGGATTGAAACGCCATGAAAACTGTTATGAAAGTGTTCTATGATGCAAGAAAGTGCCAAGGTGTGAAGAGAGAACCCCAGGATGATGGATTTTTTGCAATTTTTATGTCCAGAGTCTCTGGGGCCCTGAGTGCCCCCTAGATTCCCTGCCACACTGACATCGAGCTAACTGAAGCTTGTTGCAATCTGTGTTATTCTGCTACCTACTTTCTTGAATCAGAAACATTTTAAAACAAGTTTAATGTTCCTGTTTGAATTTACCTGCTTTTCTTTAACTTTAAAAGCGACATAAATGCATCTGATGCATTTTTATAAAATAAAAGAAAAAGAATTAATAACATAAATACATGTACCAAATCTACATGTATAGATTGAGCTTTGCATCATACTTTGGATAGTGTCAGATTTTCCTTGGGCTAGTTGATCCTTCTGTCGGGCTAGTGGTTTTCTAGTGCTGATAAGCCCTTGGCTAGTAAGGTATTAGAAAATTTTTTAACCCCTGATTACTGTTCGTTCTGTCTACATCCTCACATATGTATGGTTTCATGAAGCTTGATACTTCAACAAAAAAATTTGAATTTAGTGCCAAACTACACAGGCAAAATGTGGACTGCGTTTAACGTATGTCAGACTTATGTCTAAATTTTGCCTGTATATTACTTGACTTTAGCTGGGGAAGAATAATCTTGGTCTTAAACAATTGACCAGTTGCAAAACTAAAATGTGATATGTTTAAACATTTAAATTTTTGTTCTTTTTCCTTTTCTTTCCTCTCTTATAGCCCTTATATTCCAAAGTTCTATTATTCAAATCTGGTTGTAAAAATCAAATAAATTTTATAATTCAAAGTCAAAATCAACCGAAAATTACAATTTGATAAACTAAATCTCTGTTTTTATGATCCTTTGTATGAAATGTTTTACTATTAAAGATGTGTATCATCCATTTAGAATCCTTTTGACACACTACATTTATGGTTTGGTGTGAGCTCATGCATATATTCTGTGGATTAAAGACATAAAAATGAAATTAAATTATTTGATATATTTATCATTTAGTTTAATAAAGACATGTGGGAGATGGAATTGGACATGATACAAACATATGTAGTTCTAATTTCAAGTTTTGAAAATGACTGAATGGGTTGAAATACAATCAAGGAAAATTGATTTCAGGAGAGAAAAAAAGTTTTTTATTGCATTATAAAATTTAAATAATATTTAGTAGATTTCAATAAAGCAAATTATCAAAATTTGCAAAAGCAAAAGCTTCGGTTTTGAGTTAGCATTTGGCATCCTTTTTTCTCTTTTGGCAAATAGTGATGATCGATGGTAAAGTGGGCACAATGAGAAAAAACTTAACCAGCAACTACTTATTACAGCCTCTTGATATTTGGTATGTAGCTTTAGCCTTGGGTCCCATATAGCTATATCTGTTGCTCACCTTCCTGTTTAGCAAAATCTGCCTGTTAATACTATGACAGATTTTGTATTCATTTCTTTGCATTTTTCATATATCATATATGGTAGATCTCTGAAATTCTTATTAAAATTTTATTTCAAATATAACTTGTTTTTCTTCACAAAAATGTATTAACTTCATGAACTTGATGAAGGAAATTCTAATAGATTTATAACTATAGATTTTCATTGTAGATATGTTTAAAAACAAAGTTGCATTTTTTTAAAGTGTTTTTTTTTCAAATATTGAACAGTAAATTTAAAATGTGTCTTATGCAATGACCTCTGTAGTGAAGCCTTTCAGGTCATTCAATTGAAAAAAAAATCATGATAAAAGGAATTCAAATCTATCACAGAACAAGTATAAAGAACACTTTTCCATGTACTTGTTAAGAACTATACTATTGAATAATGTCTGTTAGAACTTTGTACCTGCAAGGACCAATACAATAAGTCATTTATAGTAAAAAATGAATTGACTTTTAACCATCAAGTACATCCCTATTATTAGATATTTTTTTTAAATCAATATTTGAAGATCTTAATTTTCTGTGTTTCTTTTCAAATGCTGGTGGTGACATTGAATTAAAGAGATAAAGTTAAGTTTAAGTATATTTACTTTGCACCTTGTTTCGAATTGCCACTGACGGCCTATGTGAATGATACTTAAAGACCTTAGCAACTATTGTTAGCTAAAGTCATCAATATATAGCTTTGTACTATTTCACAATGTGGTTTTATGATATTATGGTTATAACGCATCATTTAAGTGACAATAAGATCTGTTTTTTAAGTTTCTTTTTAAATATTCAATTCAAAGGAAGTGGTAATTACAGGTCTTTATTATTATTTTTAGTCTGTTTAAAGTTTTTTGTATGGAGGGCTTTTCCTGACACCATGATCAAATTTAATGAAATATTTGTTTTGATGACAAGTGTTTGTTGGAACTTTTATAATTTGTAGTTTCTGTATGTTTGTTTGTTTGGTCGTGAAACCCTGATTTGTAAAATTATTCCTTTCCAACTGAGAAGTTTCAGAATTTAATTTGCTATCAACAACTTTGATTATTACTTTAACACCTTATTTAGAGAGACATGATTTGATGTTATCCAAGTACCTTTGTTTATTAATATGGGATCAACCTTTTGCATGCTTAAATGTCTGTAGATTCAAAGCTTTATGTACTTGGAGGGATTGACTTGATCCTCTGTCTCTGTCACTCCTGATTATTTAAACCATTTAATACATTTTATCTTATACTTTTGGCTGGATTTCACATAATGAAAACTGATGTTTTAAATGGTATTAAACTGTCTCTATCAGAAGGTTGGTAACAGTTTAAATGTCAGCCAATACTTATCACTCTTTTGATATTTGGTATGCATTATCAACATGAGATCCCATTTTGTTAGATTTGATTTTCAGAGTGCTAAAATGCTCATCTTCGTTTGGTTAGTCTTTCAGACTACCGGTAAGTTGTTTTTTGACATTTATAAGGTCAATGGAAAAAAATTTGGAACAGTTTCCTCTGCAATTTAATAACTTATCTCTGCCACTTTACATTTTGTATGCAGCATCACTGTGGATCTCATATCAAGGGATTTGATTCAAGGTCTGTCCCTTAGCTACTTCCTGTTTAATGAAATTCATTAAACTTTGACAGATTTCCTTTCCTTTTCCATTGGACAGTATTTCCTACCTACATGGACAGGCCTCCATACATTTCCAACTCTATTTCCATCAATACAATTCACTACACTATATAACAAAGTAAATAACAGAGATAAAAAGTATTCAATTTCTCTTTGATGTTTTTTCTACCTTTAAACTTTAAAATATCAGGAGCATGATGTTTGTGAAATAATTGGTCAAGTGGGGTCACAATTTTGAGTAGAGAAGATAAGGAAAAACACTGACTGTCTTGTAATTTAGATACTGTAATAGGCTAATTTGTAATACTTAGAAATTGATTCGGGGTGTTTATGTATTGTTAAGAATGTTAAAAATCGATGACTAACAGTTAAACATTGCAACACGATGAGAGTTGTTTTATGTTGTTGGGAGTTTTTTGGACTTGATTTTTCTGTATATGATTACTATCAAAGTCAATTAGGATGTCTCGGTTGTATGTTTGTTGTAAGTGAAGTACCACTGAATGATCAATTGAAATTTTGAGGGGGTTCATATTTCTGAAATTTTTAGAAATTATTTTAATTATTAATTGATGTATTATTATTTTTATTTGAAACCAGTTATATTTTTTGAAGGAATGCCATAGCATATCAGGTGTTATATTTATTCAATTTTTAATTTTTTTTTATAATTTCATTTTTCAGTCAGTGCTTCTTGGTCCCTTTTGACTTTTAACTAATAGATCAGATTATGAAAAAATATTGCCATGAAACATCAGGACAAAAAAGAATCCAGTTTTGTAGATAAAATTATTTAAAAACAAAATCGCAAAAATTAAAATAGGTATCTGTATTTGTTTGTTTTGGTTCATATCTTAAAATCTTACAATGGCAATTTAATGTCTCCAAACTTTAGATTTTGTTGAGACTGTCTGAAACCCATCAGAATATTTAATGAAACTCAGTTTTCACCCTTATTTTGTTGTGCATATTGATAGGAATGTTTTACCCTTAAAAGTTTGTGAGAGTTATGGCCCTTTGAATTTTATATTATATTAAGGTAAACAAGAGATACATAGGCATAAATCATACATAAATGAATTCAAATTTCGTCTGTACTAATATTATTAAAAAGAAATACTGCTCTTAACTGACAATTCCTGTCCCACAACCATGTGTGGTAATTAGCCATAAGGAGAAAGTGTCACTGATTGACAATGTATAGATTCAGATGATAATCGGTGGTCGATTTAGTCAGGTTGACATGCTAATTAAAGGTGTTAACAGGTACACATTAGTAATTACAGGTGTTCTAAACAGGTACATCTCTGCAGGTAACAGATTGCCTTTCTACAAAGTTATGCTAATTCAGAAAAATATATACATTTTGTACTGTGTATCAATATTTTTATTGAATTAAATCGCTGTGATCCTACAAATACAGTATATTCTGACATTTGAATGAATGGCCTTACTGTTCATAATTTCTTTCAAAACTTGTACAATCCTATGAAATTTTTATGTTATTTTATTGCATAAATTAATTGTTCATGCTAATGATAAAAATTTCCCACAAATTAAGATAAGGAATGGACATACGCACACTATATAAGTATCTGGGAATATAAAATCCTACATAATTTACTCCTTGCATATACAAATATAATAGAAATAAGGGGGTATATTACAGCTTACTCTTATCATGGAAGTATTATAGCCATATTACTTCCATGCTCTTATGTAATTTTTCAACAACAAAAACTTTATATTATCAATATATGTAGTCTCATTGTTTTATGCATTTGTTTCTTATATGACATGGAAATAATGGTGCATTGGCATTGAACACCTTGTACAATGAAGCATTTAAGGCATATGCCAATTTGAATCCTAGACAATTTAACCTTCAGTGTGTGTAAATAATTACGCAGTGTATCACCCACTAAGAAGTTTGTAGTCAACTTTACATGACAATATAAAATTAAAGACTAACTTTAGCAGCATAACAACAAACCTTGTCAAATCCATCACTTTGGGTATTTTTGTGGATCAAAAATTTAGAATCCTATCGTAATAGGCAGGGCATTCAAACTCATTGTGACCAGTGACACATGTAAATTATTTAACTCGAGTATTGTGTGATAAAATGACAAGACGTACATAATCTTAAACGTTTCTTAAGAATTTACATAAGATAACCATCCAATTTAATTAGATATCTTTAAAATCTTAAGATCTATGAAACAATCTTTTTAAATGAGTCAGTCTAAGGTCTTTATTGTTTTATTTACAAGCCACAAAGTGACACAACTAAGCGTCAAACAATGGGGCCTGATCACACGAACATGGCTTGATCTACATCGATTTATAGGCGGATGTTCTATGACTGTGCTGCTCGGCTATCTGTAGATACGGTTGACAGAATATAATCCTGACTTTAGATTAATTGATTAACGAATATCTAATTACTAATTTATACTAAGGTCCTAGGTCACTAATTCAATGATCAAATGTTTGACTCGGTTTTGATAATATTTACCTCTTTTAATCTTGGGGCTTTGCTTTTGAAAACTTAATTTGTCTGAAGTTCAAACTTAATGCTTTGACAGCACTATTGAAGAAACTGATTCAAATTTGTTTTTATTATAATTTGGATAAAACTATTAATATATTGTATGGATATTCTAAAGAAAGATAATTTTAGTTTATGATAAAGGTATGTATTCTTAGTTACAGTCTTAATCCTGGTCCTTGTGTTTGTTTTGACTTTGAAACAACAGAACTTGGAATTCAAAAGAGTTGTATGAATTGGGGTATTGAATATATTTGATGTTTGCATCAACAAGAGTAACTTTGTTGTCTTTTTGATTTAGAGTTGATAATATAAAGCCCAGTCCTTCATATTCACTAATGTTTTAAACATACTTGTTGATATTAATAGGAGTATGGAAGTAAGATACATGTAAGGGTACTGCACCACTGACAATCCTTTTGAATTCATGTGAGTAGTTTTTCCTATCTAGATATCTTAGTTCTGTGATAGGCCGTATTGGTCTTTTCCCTGTAATGCAGAGTAACTTGTATTGTATTTCTTAGAGGAGATATCATGCATATGTTATACACCTGTTTATGAAAACTTTGATATTTTTTTCTTGCTTTTACACCTGCTTCTTAAAACTTTACACTTCCACTTGAATATGATATACCACAATGAAAGCGAAAGCTACTAGATGTTTTAGGCCTTTACCAGCATTTCGTGCAGTGGTGTGTATTTTTCACTTTAATACTACAAGTCTGTGTTTAGGTGTCATATTTGATTCGATCTTTATCTTAAGGTCCGTATCATGGTATGTAGGGGTGGGTCATTCTAGATCTGTCTTCCTTGTCAATTTCTATAGCCTAGCCATTGTATACTGGGTTGAATGTGAAGTCATGCCAATAGTTAAACCATCTTGGCTTTCATACGAGGGTTTTGATTTACCCGTAATTATTTTTTTTGTAATCACTTGAGTAGATATGAAAAGATATATACCATGTACAAGTGAAATAATTAATTTCTGAATAGATAACTTGCTACTTTTGTGTCCAACCTTGTGACAAGTGCATGGATAAATTACGGAAAACTAAGCGGAACGCTCACGTTAATTGAATTAACAACCAGCAGATTATCTGAGTCATTGATGTTGAACTGATTCTGAAAAAGTGAAAAGTTTTGTTCAATGATGTTCATGTTAAGAGCTTAAGTACAGAGATTTATAGCAATCATTGGCCCTTGTCAAGGATAAACAGCGAGACATGGATGATAATATCCCATACATTTTAAAATTTGTGTCTATGTAACATCTAATATTTAGAAATTTCAAACATCATGAAAACAAAAACAAAAATGCAAAGTTTAGGAATTAAAGTTTACTGACAAAAATAGTAAGTTATGGAGCTAGTGAAAAGACTATAATATTACAAAAAATTTATTCACAAAAAACACCAATAACTGTATCTCCTTCAATAATTTCACTTTAATGTATAGTTGAGGACAACAAAGTCAAACATGAGAAAAAAATCAATTCTGGTTATGCCTGTATGAAACTTGTTAATATACATGTATGATGATATTATTTTAAAAAGAAAAGAAAAAACTGTGTTAAAAAAAATTAACATAAAAAATCTTATGCAAAAATAATGGACAAGTCTGACTTCTGCTTTAGCCTCATTGTGAAGAGATAGATCTATCATTACATGGTCAAGAAACCAAATTATTAGTCAAGCCTACAATAAATATCTATATACCCTATATATGAAAAAGTGTGTCCAGTTCGACACCATTGTATGAGGGACCATTAAGATTTGTCCCCAAGATAATGTCCACACTGATTACAGTCATCAATTTAAATCTGATGTAATGGTTAAAACAATCTGTTTACAGAAAGTCATTTTGCCCTGGTGATAATTTGTTCCTTTTTAGGTCAATGGTCAAACTATAATGGGTTTGGTCTAAAGTAATTTGTACTGAAATATTTTTATTTTTATATCACTTTGACATTTTGTAATGTTTAAAGTTCATAGAGGTTCACAATTTTATTTTTCATTTAGAAAATTTAAAATCTTCATGGGATATCATAAACTTTTATTTTGAAACTATCCTAACTAATGATATAAAAAAAAATGTTTTGTGCCCAGACCAAAAAGTAGAGGGCATATAGTGTTTGTGTCTGTTTGTCCATCCATCTTATCTGTCCCAAATCAAGTTAACTCAACATGTTGAAATTGATTCTTCATGATGCAAGGTTGGGCTTCATGTCTTTTTTCAGATTTTGGCATATTCTTGTTTTTTTCTTTATTCAATATTTTCTATTAACATTTACATATTTTAAGTTAAAATAAAGCTCTTAGCATACAAAATAAGAACTTAATTAGTGAAAGGCAAAATTTGTCATAACAAAAGCCAGGTTTATGAAGTTAGATTCAAATAGTATTGTCTTTTAGAATTGCCATCTCAGTATTTAGATTTAATTTCAACCCAAATAAGTTTGGTTAAAAGTGATTTCACTGCACTTGTAAAACTTTCCACATGCAGTCTCTAAAGGTAGCACTGTTCCCCCTGGGACCTGGCTTTAGGGCAAGTGAAATTTTAACCAAATGTATATTGAATATAAAGGCAAAAATCATAAAATTCAAAATTTGGGCAAGTGTCTACAATCCTAATTTTACAGACTGATACATGGTTGTAGCATCTGCTCTTTTGACACACTTAGAAAAAAAAACTAAATGATTTGTCAAAATGATATTCAAATTCCATTAAAAATAAAGAGCTTAACACTTTAACCTGAAAGCTTTATAAATTAATTTTTCATCAGTTTTCTGAGGAAATGTATCATTATTTTGTCGTAAAATTCGATTTTGTATATTTAATCTAGATATGACAAACAATTTCCATCCCATCTGCTTTGAAAATAATTACTTAGCCAACATTTGCTGGAAGGCTGGTACATCCCTGCCGAATACCTCAAAATAAGGCGAAAGAAAAAACTTAAAGAGTTATTAATAATCAAAGATAGATATCAATAAACATTTTTGAGGTTTGTAAAATCAGTGAATGATTTAAGTGTATCCTTAATCAGTATTTGCATCTTAATGTACCCTGGTGACAGTAGGGAGATTGTTTTTGCCCTGGAGGTGATTTTTCACTGTTCAAGTTATGAACATGTTTTTACAGTGATATATAAGGGAGATAATTTGATGTAATAATTATCATACTAATAAAGTGTGCCAGACAAATTTGTTTTCATAATTTGATGGATGGTGCTGTAGATTTTATATGATAGTCTTTTTAGTCTTTGATGCTGTCATTGAAATGTGATAATAATACTGATATAAAATGCATTCTAATGTGTGTTTCTTTGTAATTGAACAAACTTTTCCAATTTTCAAATGGTGCAATATTATTGTGAAAAAAGGGACTAAATGGGTTGAAAAATATTTAGTATAAATTATCTCCCTTATCAGCTAAGCTGCTCATAAGAAAGTTCTTTGCCTCTTAAGTGTTTTTTAGGGAGAGGGTTGAAGGATGTATTGATAGAATTGGAAGCAAATTTACATGTATTTTCATGTTTGTATTTTTGTGAAACTTGTTATATATTTTTTAGTCGTTATGAATCACCATTTGGACTGTGGATTGTTTTATTTCATTATGTTGTAACTTAAGTCTGATATCGAGCTGTCAGCTTTTGTCTGCTTTTAAAAAGAGTTAGTAGTTGAATTTCACAAAATTGATAAAATTTAATGCCATCTTTTATTAAACTTGCATGACAATCATCAGTTAGTATTCCCTACAGTATTAAGTGATATGCAGTTTGTCAAAGATAGAATTTCTGTCCGGTAAGAAAAAAATCAATTAGTTTTCGCTCCACATATTCTTGTTCAGGTAAAATATGCAAATCTGAAAAAATGAGTTTTTTTCATGTCCGACAAGTGAGAATTGTATGAAACGTAGCAAGAATGTGTTACCTCTAAGAATTGGATGAGATATCATAATATTAGCAGTAACATGCAAAATGTATACGAAAATGAAGTGAAATGTACTAGAATCTTGCATGTTTTTGTGTCTGGAAAATCCCAAATTACAACAAGATTAGAGGTAAAAATCACTCTTTGTAAAATCAATGTTGTTAAATGGTGATTTATCATTTTATATTGAATTTAATCTTTCTGTAAAAGTTGTAAGATTTCTCATAAGAAGGGATGGAGTGTTTCTAAGGGATTTTTCTCTTATTTACTTAACACAAAGGATCAGTAAATTGAAATTTAAATAGTTATGATACAATTTATAAAAACTCCTTTAATATAAGAAAGTTCTTTGGTATATATTATTTGTTGTTTGTTTGCCAACTTTATCGCTTCTTATTAGGTGTAGATTAGCACCTTTCAAATATACATCAAGTGTCTCGGGAGGGTTAAACGTGTATGCTTGGGACAGAAAAAATGTGATTGTAGACAATAAACTTGTTTGACCAAACCATTTGAACTGTTGAGACTAATGATAAATTGAGCAATTTCTTAGGTTAAATTTTAACTGATTGATTTGGAAGAAAGATTGTCTTCCCAAAACTTGCACTAAATTGTCACTCTGTGTAGCGCTCAAACTAGGAATGAAAGCACTTTCAGCGAATTTGAGTAATATTGTTTCTAATTTATGTCTTTACCTTAAGCTTCGACTTTTTTGCCAAAAAACTATCATAAAACAAGGAGAGGTTGCATTCTTCAAAATGTAGGCCCTTCTATGAGTGAATTGCACCATGCACCTTGTGTGCCCACGTGAGAATAACAACAAACAACAATAAAAAAAAAGCCAAAAAGCAAATTGAAGATTTAATTTAGATTTTAAACTAGAAGAGTATCCTATTTTACTATTGATTTTGACTTTTAGATGAACTTTTTTGTCTGTCTGTTTGTTGACAGGAGGCAGGTCTAATAAACATTGCATTTTATTAAAGTGCCTACTTCCAATTGTACATTACTGGTACAATACCCTTGCAGTCTGCCACAAGAAAAATATCAATTCTTTACAAACTGAGTGATTTGATACCTTGCTGTTGTACTGTGGGTGCCTCAAGAAAAACACCAATTATTTCTACATGATGATATGATATTCTGGATTTGTTCTTGGTCTGCCCCTAAATAAACACAGCAGCTGACCAAAACAGACTCTGTACAAAGCAGACGTCAAAAGCCTGTCTAAATAAACAACACAAAATAAACAATGTATTTGTAAACACCACAATCTTTCTGTCTATTTGGTTTGACTTGATGATGTTTTGTGAATTACTTGTAATTTTCACCCTTAGATGGTAATTTCAGCCATAAATGGTGTCATATGGGAGTACAATATAAATTAAAGGTACTTTGTCGTCTGTCCTCATTTGTTTGACCCTTTTGGTCATCAGTGGCATTAATTACTTTTATTTAACCTATCACCTGATATTATTTTTCCATCAAAACTGTAAAACCCTCACGTATACAATCTAGCTATTAAAACTCGGCTTATTTTCAATTAACATGGAGGAGCTACAATGAGTCAGTAATCACGATTCTCAATGTAAACATGCTTGTGACAGGGAGGGACTGCCGGTGACAATAAGTTTTAATTATATTAAGAAAACATCCTAGCATGGTCATATTATGGTCCTAGGTCCTAAGGCTGTTTAGGAAATTGGTCCTGTGTTGTCCATTTAACCTACACTGACCACAAGTAGTTCACCTATATACATGTAGGTTTCACATCAGTAGATTTTGGGCTTCCCACCATTTTAGATTATTTACTTTAACACCTTAAATTTAGATTCTTTAAAAGTTGAAATTTTAAATAAAGAAGACTTTCAATGTTTGAATTTTCAAAGATTTTCATGTAAACATCATCAAGCACACATCAACCCAAAGGTTTTGGTAATATTTTGCACTGTGATCACTATATGTTTTAGTTTAAGGATTTATGCAGATATTGCTTTGTCATTTTTTGCCGCAGACAATTTTTTTCTAATTCAGAAAATTTACTTAAGGTATGTGTGTAGATTGGGTGAAACGAAAAGTAAGGGATGAAATCATGTAATTTAAAAAATATATTTTATGTCATTGATATTAACTTTAAGGTGTTTAAAAATATTGAACTTTTTAACAGTTTTATTTAATATTTGAAAATTGTTATTTATAATAAAACATTTGATATTTTTATGGCATCTATAATGGAGAAATTATCTACTTAAACTCTATTAAGTATTTTAGGTTTTGTAAGATTTCTTTAATTCTTTTGAAAGGTTTTAGACATTATCTTAAAAATTATCACAAAAGTACATTTAAAAAAATATATTTAAGTGTAACTTTTTAATTAGATTTTGATGTTAAATATAAGAAAAATTAATATGGAGACATTGACATTGAAATTAGAAATGATAAACCCATGAACTTAAAAAGACAATTGAATATTTGCTTGAATATTTATTTAACATTAATCAAATACATAAAAAAACAGTAAAATCTGCAAGTTATGTAAATATTTTATGCATGTTATTAGCACAAGAAGCAAAAACTACATGTACTCATAATAGCTTGTGCATGAAAAGATGCAACAATACGTTAAAACACATTTTTGATATAAAAAACTTAACTTTTTACATTTGTTGGTCACTATGGCACTTGTGATTTATGATAAAGATATTACAAAGTCAAGCCGTGAGGTCACATTTATAAGGCATTATATCTGAGTAACTCTTATTATATTTTCATTAGTCATGAGATCAGTGTCCATATAAAAATACCAACTTGTGGCGCTGAACCGATTACAGCCTTTCAATTTACCAAAATCCAAATAATAGCCATAATAGTCTTAATTTTTGCAACAGACTTTACCATTTAAACCATACTTTCAGATTTTCTTTGAAGTCAATTTTACCCCTTTTGGGCATCTGAGTAACCTGTACAATTGTAGTCTATGTTGTGTTTTGTTTTTGTCAATATTTTACTGATTATATTTCTGGCTATATTTTTGTACTTTATTTCTCAAAAGGGGATTATTTCCAATGCCCTCTAACCTGTTACAATGCAGATTTATAATATCCTGATCGACAGGGATTTTAGACATTCTTTTTACGATTTAAACTTTATCCTGTTAATCTTTGATCAATCTCATAACTCTATAACAAGGGGTATTTTCCCTAATCCCGAAAATGATCGGTTCTTCTTAGTCTTTGTTTTATTTAGTCTATTAGGGATTAAGGCAGATCAAGTTGTAGAGGGCTAAAATCCATAATTGAGTCTTTAAACTTGAAATCCACTTGGCATTTTCTGTCTTCTAAATATAACTCTTATTTTAACCTGAATAATAGGTTTTCAAGATTTGCTTTTTTTTAAAATCCTGTCTGTCCACCCTTTCAAAATTTTTGTCAAGCGTTTTGTCAGAAACTGTACATCAGATTGATTAGAAATTTTGCAGATTGGTTTGATATGACAAACTGTCTCGCAAGCAGTTTTTAACCTGTCAAATTTTTACTTAGTGTTCTTAGATGCTTTCACATCTGACAATTGTCACATGGACACATTTTTGATTTTGTAGTGAACAGTTAAGGCAACATACAGATGGGTGCACTCATAACCAGTACGAAAGTTAACATAAAGTTAACTTTGTGACTGCTTTCCATGTCTGCTCATGTCTGCTATAGCAGACATTCAAGTTAACTTGTGTTTACTCATGATTGGTCAAAGCAGACTTGCGACAGCTTTTTTATTTATGACTGGTCATAACCAGACACAAAGTCGTGACTGCTTTGAACCAGACCAGTCATTGTAATAAACAAGTCTGCTCTAACCGGACTCTGTTAAATAATTCAAATATATTAAATTTAATATGAAAACTTTTTATTACATTAAAAAATTAATTTCAACTTCAGTTTAAGCGATAGTGCATAAACTTTGTCTTAAAGCAGACGAAGTTAACTTGACCAGACCTGTCATAAGTATGCGACTGCTTTTAAAAGCAGTCACATGGAATTATGACTGCTTTTCAAGTTAACTTGGAACCAGTCGGGCGTCTGCTCAAAGCAGTCACATGACCAGTCGCAAGTGAACTTAAAGTTAAGTTCATGTCTGCTTTCCAAGTTAACTTACCGTACAGGTTATGTGTGCACTCATCTGTATTTCATCTTTCCTTAAGAGCAATTTAGGCAATTTAACTCAATATCCCTATCCACAAGCCTTATAGTTATGAAATAAAAAAAATTAAAATACATGAAAAAAATGTTTCTGACAAAAAAAGCAATACAGGTTCTGTTGATTAAACAAGATTTTACATGAACGTTGGTGTTTTTTCACAGGTTGCTGCTGGCTAATTAACAGTTTTCTAGTGGTTGTAGTGAGGCTGGAGGATTTGGTTTTCTTCCTTTTTAGCTCACCTGGACCGAAGGTCCATGTGAGCTATTACCATCACTTGGCGTCCGTCGTCGCCGTCTGTCGTCGTCGTCGTCTGTTAACAATTTTTCAAAAATCTTCTCCTCTGAAACTACAGAACAGAATTTAATGAAACTTGGTATGAATGATCCTTAGGGTGTCCTGCACCAAACTTGTGTTTCAATTTTTGATCCGTCAAAAAACATGGCCACCGTTACTAAAAATAGACCAGGGGGGTCAGACTACTGTTTTTGGCTTGTAAATCAAAAAGTATAAGAGATAGATGAAATCTGATGCACGCTACTGCTTCAGCATCAAAAGTTCTACAAAAGTCTCCATTTGGTCGAAGTTCTCAGATGAACCCTTATAGGAGTTACAGCCCCTTAAAGGTGAAAAATAGTGTTTTTGCATGTTTTTGGCCTATAGAATAAAAACTATTGTAAATAGAGAAAAGCTGTTGCTTGCTTGAATGTTCAGCTCATTTAGCTCTACAAAAGTCTCCATAGGGTCAAAGTTGTCAGATGACCCTTTATAGGGGTTACAGCCCCTTAAAGGCAAAAAATAGTGTTTTTGGCCTATAGAATGAAAACTATTGCAAAAAGAGAAAAGCTGTTGCTTGCTTAAATGTTCAGCTCATTTAGCTCTACAAAAGTCTCCATAAGGTCAAAGTTGTCAGATGATCTCTAATAGGGGTTACAGCCCCTTAGAGGTGAAAAATAGTGTTTTTGCATGTTTTTGACCTATAGAATGAAAACTATTGTAGATAGAGAAAAGCTGTTGCTTGCTTAAATGTTCAGCTCATTTAGCTCTACTTAAGTTTCTGTAGGGTCAAAGTTGTCAGATGACCCCTTATAGGGGTTACAGCCCCTTAAAGGCGAAAAATAGTGTTTTTGGCCTATAGAATGAAAACTATTGCAGATAGAGAAAAGCTGTTGCATGCTAAAATGCTCAGCTCATTTAGGTCTACAAAAGTCTCCATGGGGTCGAAGTTGTCAGCTGACCCTTTACAGGGGTTAAAGCCCCTTAAAGGTGAAAAATAGCGTTTTTGCATGTTTTTGGCCTATAGATTGAAAACTATTGTAGATAGAGAAAAGCTGTTGCTTGCTTAAATGTTCAGCTCATTTAGCTCTACAAAAGTCTCAATAAGGTCAAAGTTGTCAGATGACCCCTTATAGGGGTTACAGCCCCTTAAAGGCAAAAAATAGTGTTTTTGGCCTATAGAATGAAAACTATTGTAAATAGAGAAAAGCTGTTGCTTGCTTAAATGTTCAGCTCATTTAGCTCTACAAAAGTCTTCATAAAGTCAAAGTTGTCAGATGACCCCTTATAGGGGTTACAGCCCCTTAAAGGCAAAAAATAGTGTTTTTGGCCTATAGAATGAAATTATTGCAGATAGAGAAAAGCTGTTGCTTGCTAAAATGTTCAGCTCATTAAGCTCTACAAAAGTCTTCATAGGGTCAAAGTTGTCAGATAACCCCTTATAGGGGTTACAGCCCCTTAAAGGCAAAAATAGTGTTTTTGGCTTAAAGAATGAAAACTATTGCAGATAGAGAAAGCTGTTGTTTGCTTAAATGTTCAGCTCATTTAGCTCTACAAAAGTCTCCATAGGGTTGAAGTTGTCTGATAACCCCTTATAGGGGTTACAGCCCCTAAGTGTTTTTTGATTATTTAGAATGAAAGCAATTGCAAATAGAGAAAAAAAAATTTCATGCTTATAAACATTCAGCTCATTTAGCTATACAAAGTCTTCATAGGGTTGACATCAAGACCAGGTGAGCAATTCAGGCTCCTGGGAGCCTCTTGTTGAACCATTGTGAAAGCTTGAGAGCATCCCTTCTAGTATAATAATCTTTATAATATACCTATATTATGCCTTGCCCAATATGGATGAAAATATATGGGATTATTTTCTTCCATCCAAATATACTTTTACCTTTTGTGTATTAGTTTGTAATCAGATTTTAATTGCATATACAGTTTCTCTCTTTGAAGATTAATTCCCTTAAACACCTGAGGACTTACTTGATATTTTCACCAAAAGAATACAAACTATTAAATCGACATTTTCATTAGTAATGCTAAAATGAGTTCTCCAATAATGGTATGAAATGCAAATGGTGGTGCTGAAATGTGTTTTATTTTATTGTTTTCTTGGCATTGTGAACTTGTTGCTGTGTCGGTCAGTCCTGGCTTAAAATTGTCCCGGCCAGAACAAAGCATTGGGGTCGAAATTTTGAAACTATTTCGACCTTTGCCTTACAAAAGAAAATTTTGAAGTCTGGATCTAGATTTATAAATAATGTGTTTTAACAATGGATACTGTTACGAAGCTAATCGTCCTTAAGCGTCAACAATCCCGCTGACAGCTGGGGCATTTATCATCATTTTACACAACTTAAGGGCTCCCAGCGCTGGCCTTTTCATCTATATTATTTTGCTATAAGTGGATGGAAATTATTCGTTATAAATTGACGAGTTAAGAATAACATTTCTGCTCAGCTGAGTACTTTCAAACGTTGCCTTGTCACTTCAACTAATATCGCATCGGCTAAAATGAAATATTCGTCACAAATCTAGATTCTATTCTTTTCAATGATGAAGGGCATTGGGGAATAAGGAGAAAATATTTTGATTGTAGTTTAAACTAAATGAAAATAAATGAGAAATTCCTCCACAATTTGATATTAATCTTGTGAAAAGTTTTATTATTGAAATGTGTTAAAAAGTCCTCTGTTGTTACATGCAAGTGTCGATTATTATTTCGTAATGGTTGCACTTACTTGGTTACAAATGACTTTGTGAATGACGATAAGATTTGAATATGTAGAAGCAAAATTTATTAAATTTGCATTTAGCCAGCCTTATTTGTTGACTTATGATTAATCGTAAAACTATTTTGATTTTTCAATTTGATTTTAACGTAACTTGTTGAAAAAAAAATATATAGTTGGTAAATTGATTTCGATCTTTAAAGTGTTTTTGATAGCTATGAGAAATGCATCAGGGACGTGTAATTTTGGAGGTGTTAAATTGATACAATTTATGTCAGTTTCATATCTACAAAGCCATTTTTGGCAAAGATCAAGATAAAAGAAAGAATTTTAAATTCAATTTTATTGAGTTTGTTTATAATTTTGCTTTGAAGTGAGCTCAAAAATGCATATTTGAAATTGACTTTTATTTTGATTAATAAGAAAGAAAAAGTTATTGATATATTTTTCTTTCTTCTTTTGTTTGACTTTCTTTCTTGTTTGATGTGCAGATTTAAATGAGCTTCCTTTATACCAGAGAAAGAGAGAATGCATATAGTATAATACTCAGTTCAAACAAAATTTAAAACCATTTAAAACACTAGACCAATCTATTCTGTTAGGTTAAGCTTATTTTTATCAGTATTAATTTTGCAATTTACAATATAATCGTTGAAGAAAAATTATTTTACTTTGAAGGTGCATGCATATAGTAGCATAGCATAGAACTTTTTCCATGCTGCTTGCAGCATGTTACAGAAGTGGCATATATAGTGGTTACTGTGGCATTTTCAATTGACCAACTTGATTCCTGCATTGTCTTGCAACATTACAAAAATAATGTCCATTGTCTTCCAGACAACCATATTTATATGCCACATTTTTTTTAAATGTATGTATATCTAATAGAAGTGTAAAACACTTTTATGCATGTTAAGTATCTACTTCTTAATATAGAATATTTCAAAACACAGGCTTAACTAATAAAAATTTTTTTTATTTTCTTCCAGGTGAATTCTAAAACAGTATACCAGAAATTTCAAAGTTGGATTAGGTAACATAATTGATATAAGTATGAAAAATGTTTCTTGTTTGATCGAAATAAAAAAAAACTATGCAAAACAAAAGCTAATGCCAGAGATATAACAGACCCGATCACACAGTAGACTCATCAAAAGGAGGAACATGAAAGCCACCCCAACTGCACCCAACATACAAGATTGAATTAATTAAGGTGCTTCATGAGAGTACACAGTTCCTGCACAAAGTTGCAACAGTCGCTTCCTGAATTAAAAGAAGGACTTGGTCAAAATCTTTACAAGATCGTTTGTGAAATATGTACATGTATTACATGTGTATATGCACTTTAGATGTGCATTGAAACATTTAAATGTGATTAGAATGGTGATTTCCTATTTTTTCTTGCAATTGGAAACCCAAACTTAATGACTCAATTTCCCCATTTCGTACATATGATATACATGTTTATGCTTTCTCAATTTGGACCTAAAATATTACTTTATAAATTGGGCCTAAATTTGTTTGCAGGAAAGAGTTTTCTTTTGTAAGCTTGATGAAGGTACTTATTGTCGAAGAATAATATTACACAGACTGTTGAAGGTAAGCATTATTACCTCAGTGCTAAATTTGTCACTTTACAAAATTCTTTCATGGTCTCTGAAATAAATGAAGTTACAAACACTATAGCATTTAAAAATTACGAAAATTTTTGTTTAACAGTAAATATTATATAAATCGTAAATACTATGCATTTGTAATAGAGAAGGTGTGTTTGATTCCATTGTTGAACTTTATATAATCAGAAATTAGATAAGTTTATAAATAAATAGAAAAGTTATTCATATGTGAGTTTAATGTGTTTGTATTGGTGGGAAATTAAAATAAAACTTGACTCACAGAAATTGTTAACTTAATTCATGAAATTAATATTAAGTGGATATTTTAACAGTAATTTTGAAATTCATTTTGCCTTGATTTTTTTTATTAAGAAAAAGATTTTTCTGATATTAAAACATTAGAAGATGCTGAACAATTTAGCTAAAAAATAATTGTGCAGTGACATTTTTGTCAAAACTTGCTGAAGAATATTAGACAGATAAATTAAAACAACTGCTTTATCCTAAGAAAATCAAACCAAAGGTGTTTCATGAAAATGAAGGGAGTTAATCATTTCCTATTTATATGAGTTATTTCCCTTTGGCATTTTGTCTCCATCTTTAAACATTATTAATCTGTAAAAGCAACATTTACACATCAGTATTTGAATAATAAACTTTTTTCAACATATGCAAGATTTTTTGTCGTATAATGTTGTGCAATTGTTATGTTGTTGAGCTTTACTCATGAAACTCCATAAATCTACTTCCAGCTGAACAAATTTTCACATTAACCAATCATAAAAAAAGTATGTAATTAATAATGAATTTTACCATCAGAATTGACTTAGTCTTCTGTAGAATTAGAGGTGTGTTTGGGTACAATGTGAAAGTTTTGTAATAAAAGGCCAACCTTTTTTAATAAGTTATAGTAAGTAAAGTAATAAATCTCTGAAGGGAAACATGTTTTTCCAGTGTAAAATTTATTCAACAACTTGAGGGCTAATTTCTGAAAAAAATCTTGGAATAAATAATACAGAATTTAAATTATTCTAAAACCACAAAAGTTTTATATAAAGAATTAAGAAAAATACTGACTTTCAGAACTGACACTTTTGTCAAACACACTTGGTATTAAGATGTAATATTTGATCAATTTAACCCAAGTTTTTGTCTTTTTGTCATCATCTTGTTGTCACGTTTTTATTTTTTTGTAATGAGATCTTGACACCCTGGCTCCAGAACAATACCCCTCGCCATAGTATTGTTTTTTCTCTTGTCCAGTAGATGTGCTAATGTATATGTTAAGTATTAATCTATAGTGAAACAGACAAGCTTAGCCTGCTCTGATCCAATAAGAATTGACTAGATTACATGTGATTGAATAAAAATATTGAGATTTTACTACACTCCCCCCACAATGGAAAGGTGTGAGTGACCATTGTATATGATATAAGATAGAAAATAATAGATAAAAAATGATAATCCATAATGATCATATACTTTGGAAACCCATTAGGGATTACCTGTTAATTCAATTACCTATCAGGTGTAAATGTACAGGTGATAATGTCCTCAGGTGAAATAACGAGATTAACAGGAGACAGAAGGGTCACTTAATTAAGGAATTCCAGGTAGAGGTGCGAGAATGTTTTGTCTTATAAAAACTTTGACCAGATTTCATTGTTTGTTTAATCCCTTTGATGATTATTGTAATGATCTATGATCAATTATTCATAGTTAAGAAGTTTTTAATTGATTAAAAGAAGTTAATAATGATCAAAAGGATCAAACATTCTTCAAGTTCTCCTCAGAATTACAATAAAGATATTGTCCCAACCATTTATTATTTAGAAGTTTCTTCATTGATTAAGAGACATTCATTATGATCAAAAGAAATAAACATTTTACTTCATATTTTCCCAGAATTTCGATACGGATATTGTCTCACATACATTATAAGTTTATCATTGCGCAATCTACAATAGAAATGAAACCTGAAAATATTACCACGCCAAATCCAGTGATGAAATATTAACAAAAATTAATACTTTATTTCAATGTTTGAAATTTGTCAATGCATTTCTGCATTACAAAGCACAATCTGAAAATCATCATTATTTAGAGGAATTTCTCATCTTTTTGCCCCCCCCCCAAAAAAAAAAATTAAGACTCTTGAGCATCAAGAAATATGTCATCAAAATCTGGTACATGTATCAAATCAATATTTTGTTTGAACCTGTAGGAGTGAACCATATATCATACCACTATTACTCTTTATAAGTCATTTTCAAAATCAATAAGATCTGTTTTAATGCTGTGTTTGATCTTTATTCAATGCAAATCAAAATAAATGTAAGTGATCCTAAGATTTCCAAAAAAAAAAGAATCTAGATGAATATAACTTCAAAATTGTTAGAGATCAATCTGGTATAATATGTTGTTTTCTTTTATAATATCTTAACATTACCATTAGTAAAACTTTGATCCAATTTAATTAAGCGTTACGGAAAGACGTAATGTGCAATTTTCCTTTAATTGATGTGTTTTTCCTTTTCTGTTTAAAATTAATTAGAAATCTGAAGGTATATTTTTCTTTGGTCACAGTACAAAAATGCATCTGTTTAATGACTTTGTGTTTGAATTGATTCAGATTGATATAGTAATTGAAAAAAAATGTCGAGACTTCTTTCATGTAGGCATACATATTTTTTCTGTGTTCAATGATGTAGAAAAACTGTCGCATGACAAACATTAACTTCATTAAAGTGAGGATATGACATAAAGACGATTGCAATCATCATTTGGTATGTTCAGTTTTTCTTTTAGTTTTTTTTCTTTTTACAAGTCTAATTAGCCTTATTTTGTTTCCTATTTGTTTGTAGTTGTATTACATTTCTGACCTAAATTATAAAGAAACTCAACTTCATGTAAATAATTTAAATTTTGATCTTAAATTTGATATTGCAGCAAGTCATTGCTGAAGGATGCAGCAAATATAGCAATGTTAGTAAAGTCAATAACTTTTATCCTTATTAATAATTGCACCACGATTCCTAATGCAACTAAAAAGATTGTTGTTTTGATTCAAGAATCAAGAAAAAGACAAGGAAATGTGTAAAGAATCGGAACAAACAAAACTACAGCTTTTATGGAAATAGTAATCTTTAAATTTCTAAATTAGGCAATGATAAAATAATTCCTAGATTTCTCATCCAAATTTCTTGAAACTATGAGACTTGTGGGCAAATTTTATTTTTGTCTGTGCTGCCATTTTAAAAAATTGACCAATAATTAAGATAATTTGTCAAAAAATCAAAATATTTTTTTTTTGAGGGGACAGGAGTGGGGAGAATCTAGAATACATTTGTATCTTTTGTATGGGATCAGATATAAAATATGGATACAAACATCTTTTCCACGTACAAACTTCAGATATTTTAACTGTTCTCTTGTATTGCAGAATCATTGTAAATGTGTTTATATTTGACTATTGAGAGCAATAATAACACATCTTGTGACCAGACATGATTAACTTTTGTCACATAATGACATGTTTAGGGAACCAGTTCTTTCTCAGGACCAGTATGGTTCCTAATCATTTGCTAAATCTGAGTGCCTTTTCTACGTTTTCTAGCCTAAGGGGCTAAATTTTATACAAATGGCAAGCTTTTTAACATGACAAGATAGGAGATAGCGCTTTTAATGACATATCGGTAATTGACGGGTATTGTCCATCCCAGTCACGGCTAACTGGACGTTGACCGCCCTCCAGCAACGAGGACATCTTGCACTTAATTTAGTTCAAGGGTTGTTCAGAGTAATTTTCTTTTAACAAACTAGTCATTAAGGCTTGAATAAGATCCGACTGATTTAGAGAAATTTTATTTAAATTTAACTCGAAAGTTTTTGTAAGAAATTGATTTGAAGTCTGTGAGTCCTTAAAAGAAATCTAATTTTCAAGTACCCTTACCGTGCAATTTGGTTATTTACTGTAAATGGAAAGTTGTAAAGTGTCTAATGTCTTGTATGGGTTTCGTAACCTTTTGACAGAAAACAGAATTTATAACTTTCTTTAATGTGGCGTTGGGTGTTCTTTTAATACTATTGGTGTAGAAATTAACATAAAATTTTAAAATTGCTGTCTCAGGCTGTGAAATTAAGGCAGATGGGGCATGATGTTAAGGTTTTTAAAGTTCTTGAAAATACTCTACACAGTTTTTCTGTCTTTTTATATTGTTAATTAGGTTTGTCTTTGGTCTGGGACGGATCTTGAAATAAAGAATGTCATTCCATTAAAGTAATAATGGTGTAGTTATGGTTTCTGTCAGTTTATCTGTGGTTGGTTTTGAGGTTTTTCATTTCTGTGGTTTCATTATCATTCGTGGGGTACCAATTTTCATGGTTTTGGTGGATAACAGTCAACCACGAAAATAAGAATCCAAAAAAGTGTTATTCTTACATTGAGTCATATAAGCCAGTCTAATATCTAGTGGTATTCAATTATCTCCCCTGCGGAAAAAAGCTAATGTGTTTTTAATTTTTTAACGATGACAACGACGATGGCGACGGCATGTAAACAATCTTCAACTTTCATTTATTGTGCATGGACCTGACTACTATCATATACGTTGGACATGTCATGTTATTAAAGAATCTTTTCTGTTGCATAAACAGTTGTTTAAAAGGTCATCAAAAGTGCATATTTTAACAAATCGAGTGAAACTTGCTGGACGTTGGAAAAAATTAAAATGTCAACTCAAGCTTAAAAAAATCACACAAGGCGTAATACCTGCAGTACATTCTCGAAATTTGTGGGAATGTTAGGTTATTACCTTTTCTTATGACAGGTATTAGTTTAGAAATTATATTTTACTGTTATCACTTAACGATCCATTTGAATTCAATGTGTAACTATGAAAAACTTTCAAGGGACACAACCAAGTTCTATCTTTCATTAATGATAAACATGATAAAAGTGGGGCATTCCTATCTTTAAAACGGATGACTGAAGATTGAATTGGACATTTAATCCAATACAATGCAAATTCAAATGTTTTTGATCTCAATTTACGGACACCGGTCAAAAAGGTAAACATGTTCTATGACGTAATCGAATTCAACAGGTAAATCGTGTACTTTTAAAGAGAAGGTTGTCAAGACGGACTAGAAAAATAGGTCTTTTTCTTAATTTTATTTTGGCTTAACCTCTTGCAGTACATGTCTGAAAATTTGCAGATGGAAAGATATACATTTAAACAAATAGTGTGATTTTTTTTCAATTTTTTATATAAAAGTTAAAGTTGTGCGATCCATTTCAGTTTGCACCGTATGCATTTCAAAAATATTTACATAATAACATGCATAAAAATGCAATCTGTTACTTTGAAAAACTCTTTTTAATTCAAAAAAGTTTATTTTATCAGCATAACCTAAAATTAGAAGAAATTTTGTACTAAAAAGAACTTTTGATTCACTTGACAACCAGGATAAACATTCGAATTGACTTTCCTATCTTTTCCGATGAAGAGCTCACATTCTATTGTTTAAATACCACCGGTTTTCGGACTGAAGCAACATAACCAAACCACTAAATACAGAATCCAAGGAAAGGTCTTTTTTTCAGTAAATCACAAAAATTGATTCATATGGTATTCAGTGTTTATTGTGTGAATCATTTAAAAAAATGTTATAACATACTTGTTCTTGTAGTTGCCTTTTTTAAAGTGAGACAAAATACAAAGCAGGGAATTTTGACATTGCTCCTCCCCAGAAGTCCAGGTGTCACCTTGTAATATCACTACTTGTTTATGATCAGCTTTCAGGATGTGCCAGCTTATGACCACTTGAGTTCAGGGGCACCAAAATGTCACTATTTGACCAACAATAATTGCTGACTTTACCCTCAACGAGTATTAATTAACAATAGATTTTCTGACCAAATAAACTCACAAGTCTCCACTGAATACAAAAGCTTGGCCATAAATTTATACTCATTAAGAACTTTATTCAATATTAAACAAGATTATGGCCACATGTGATAATGCAAATAGGCCTTTTAAGACGAAAATCAAATCTATAAGATGTGCCAATGTTTACGAATGGTTTTACAAAAAGAACACCTTCCAGTTAACTTGTTTATAAATCTATTTAATGTCAAGATGAGGGGTCCCAAGGACATAATTGGTAAAATAATCCTCCCAGATTAAATATCGTCCAGTTAAATAAGGATTAGGAACTGGATGCCAAAAACTGGTAGAAATGTAAACAGTTCTATCAGTGCTTTGATGATAACTTTACTTTATCTCTTGATCTCCTTAAAAGGGTCTTGTTGACATTTGTGTAATTTAATTCTAAGATTGAGAACTCTTTAAAGGATGCCTGTATATTATACTGTTGAAATTTTGATTATTTTCAATTATGGTAAAAAGTTTCAAGATTGGAATGTGCCGCAACTCCCAAAATGATAAACAAATTTTGTTGTGTTTCATTATGTTGATTATGTTTATTTTAAAATGTTTTAATATTCACATCCTTTTTATGCCTCGCCTACGGAAGTAAAAGTGCATATAGTATGGGTCAATTTGTTTGTGTGTACGAAGTAGATTTTTACATGTTCCAATGTTGGGCTTCATGTTTTTTGGACATACATTTGTAACAAATTTGATATATCACTGAAAGTTATTGAAGCAATCCTATACCTTTGAATTTAAGCAATTAAAGCTATTTTGAAAAAAATAAAACTTATAGTAATTACTCAAGGGGAATAACTCATTGAATGTATGAAAATTTATTAAAAACTAATAGGATAATTAAATGTAAAAATCCCGTAACATTATTTTTCTTGATGCTTATCTTATGGAAAAATTATGCATAAAATCATTAATAATATCTAATGTTGTCTGAAAATCTAAATTTGAACTCATAATTGATTTTCAACAAAAGAAAATTATTTCAAAAGGTACAAAAATTAATAAATTTATGGAGCATAAATCAACCAATGGGTCTTTATTTCTGTTTCTGCTTTATCTATCAAATGTTAAAGTTTCTAAAGTAAATCATGTAGTTGATTATTTATTATTAAAATTTTCATTTCACATCTTGCTATGAATATTGACATATGCAAGGATTAAAAGAACTGATAAAGGATCTTATGATATATGTATAAAACTCGCATTGTGTAAAACGTTGGTCTGATTAACCCATGCCTCGGTCTCTGAGCTAGTTCTGTTAATCAAATATGTTCAAAGTATTGAATTTTTTCCACATTTCATTTCTGCTGTGTCTGAATTATTAATTGATTTCCTTCATTTCATACGATCTTAAAGCTTGACGACAATAATTTTTCATTTTACTCCTACTTCATAAATGTCAAACTTTTATTTAATTAACCAGTGGGTTGACATGGTATTTATTCTTTAAGATTGTCGGACACCCCTAATACATTGTTGACTCTGCAAATAGCCGCTGTTTCCGTGACACAATAGTTATGGTGTTTTGCATTCCCTTGTCTTTTAAGATATTGTTTTGCGATAGAAATGTTTTCCCATTTTTAGGTTTCCTTGATACTGCTTGTAAGATATGACCCCTGAAGATCAAACCATTTCTTAGGTTATCAATGCTGTAGGCATCCTGTCATCAAAATATATCTTGTTTTCTTTTGATATTGTCTATCCTTTAAAGGAGTTGAGCCACGAATGCCCTAAATCGGCCCTGTATTTTCACTATTTTTTCAACTACTATAACTTGTCAAAAATCTAACTAAAATATGTTAAGGTATGGACAAACTTTTCAGATCTGTAAGATTTAGCAAAATATTTACACCACAGGTTTAGCCTTGAGACTTTTAACAGGCCATAAATTTGAAAATTCCTCATTTTTCACACATTTTCACTGGTTTCACTGCATAATTCGTCAAAAATAGTATTGGCCACATTCCTCGACCATCGTAATTTTTTGATAATAGATTTATAAAATCATAATACACATTTCTATCACAAAATAATTTTGGTCGACAGGTGTGGCCCATTTCATATTCATCGATTAATACATGAAAATCAAGGAAAACTGTCAAAAAATGTTATTTTTCACAAAATAGTCTATTTTTTAGCTCACTGCTCTCCTTATTGATAAATAATTGAAGGAAAAAATATTGCAATTCATGAAATATAAAGACTAATGAACATTAATGCAGCAACTACAAGCAGATATATCAAAGTTGAATTTTTGGGCCATTTTGGGGGCTTCATGGCTCTACTCCTTTGGAGATGAACAGAATTTTTGTTATGTCACTTTAACATATTTCTCATAAACCTTGCGGTGGATCTTCATGAAAATTTGTATGTTGAGCATGTTTTTTTTATCACATACAAATTGTATTTCTCATAAACAACATGTTGGATTTTCATGAAAGTTTGTACTAAGGCTAAAACTGAGGTTCTCTTATACATGCAGGATGATTTAAACTTTTGCTTTATGATGAAGACCTTTCAGTGACTTTGGGATGTAATACTTCAGTTCCATTTTCTTCCAATGAATATTTGAGAGCATGAAGTTCTGTCAAACAGTTGCAAATGAGAATATTGCATGTTTCATCAAGATGCAATTTGGTTTTTCATGATGTAATGAAAACCAAAAACAAAAAATAGGTAAAGATAAAATGTTTAATTAACTTTTGGAAATTGTTTTCGATAACATGTTTTAAAAAATTGTGATCTTATCTTAGGCGTCTGTTGCTTATTCAAGAAAATGAGGTAAAACCCAAACTGACTCATATGTTTTGTATATCAGTAATATTTTGTTCCGAGTTGTGGTCTAAACGGTCAGATTTTAATTCTAGATATGGAGAATATCACATAGTACTCCTAGATATTACGGCATTAATGTTAAACTTCTAACTGATTTGTAACGTCTCCTCAACGGACCACTAATGTCCATTTTATTAACCCTAGTCAGAAATTAATGTCTTACAAATAAAAATATCCACAAACCAAGTAAAATACCTAGTGGTCCATATCAGTCTTAAGGCATTATATTTTTGTCTTTAAATCTGCTTCACGGTTGATGAGATGAAATAATTTTAGAGAAATTAAAAATATTTTTGCTTGATTTGGTTTGGGTTGCGGTATAATGAAATACATGACATGGGGAATACGTTGACATGTTTACATTATTTCAAATGACGAGGCATAGATGTCAGTATAAAAACACCGAATCATTTAAGAAAAACATAATTAAATGGCGAACAAAAGTTTAGAACCTAAAATTAAAACGAGAACTCTTGATTTTGATCCCGATAAATTATAGTCTTAACTATCTGATTTTGAATCTGCTCGGGATGAAATTGAGATGAAAAGGACTATATATTATAACGTAATAAGGAACCTGATCTCGATGAAATTACGATACATTGTTGATCTTTCCAGGGAGTGATTTTTATCTCTTTTTGAAAATGCAGCACAAAGCTATCACAAAGTTAACATAATGTACCTCCATTTTCGGTAATTATAGGGTTGCTCTTAAAACCCAATGTGCTGTTTGAAATAGAAAAGAAAGTTAAATGCATGGCTTGACTTATATGAGTTGACAAATTCAGGGTTAACCTAAAACATTTTTGTTTCATTTTGTCTTTTTTGTTGGCATAGGATAAAAAGTTGAAGTCAGCAAGTTCTGAATACTAGTAAGGTTAACTTAATTTGCGAGAAATATAAGCTTTCAAGAGCTATGTAACAAAATATTAGTTTTAGCTTAAAAATATAAGATTTAATTGTATGAATTTGTATCTTTTATGCTGCATGAAGGTTGGAATCATTTGCATTTTAAAATGGATATTTCCCAAGAAATATTTGAATTTGTAAAACAAAATTTTAGCTAAGAAAAAACAAAGTCTATTTAAGCACGATTTAATTGAATATATTAGTAGTAACTTTTTATAATTATGGAAAAAAATCAACCTTGTATTCATACAATATCATCATTGCCTTGCATTTTTAGAACCCTTATTTTGTTTAAGCTTTTGCTGCCATAGTTAAAAGTAAAATGTGGGATATTAACTATAGATTTATTTAAATTTATGAGAAAACCAGCAGGATAGGTGAAAATCTCTTGGCATAATTGAATAAATTTGTCAAAAAATTATTGAATTTTAATTGTATTTTAACGGGAAAAAAGTCTATACTGATCTTTCAAACACTATCAATATTGGTGTAAAATTAATCTTTTCCGATAAATTGGACAGCATGCAAGAAGCTTAAAGAAGCATAAAAGCTGTCTCTTAGTGGAACGAGGTCTGGTTATTTCAAGCTGTGCTGAATGTAATAATGTTACCTTTTTAAAAAAACTAAACCTTGGATCAGATGTCAAAAGGTACAAAAATGTGTTAGGATTTGAGTAATTGTCATAACATTAAAACATGTGTCAGCTTTAAAAGGTATAACAAATTAGAAATTCAAAAACCTTTAAAATATTTAGAGAAATGTACAAGTTTATAGAACATTGGTGTCACAAACCACATATAAGGTTAGGGATGGTAAGTCAAGCTATTGTGCTATCATTTTCATTGTATCTCACAACTGTGTTGTGCTACTACTGGACCCTAAGAATCACAACGACAGAGTGAGGTTTGGCTCCATAAAACCTGGTTCTAACTGCCATATTTTACCTTATAGCGGATTATTTTCGCGGTGATTTAATTTTCGCAGGTCAAGGACACAACAAAAGTAAATCCCACAAAATTATCTATCTTAGGTAAATCATATACAAGCACATTTCACAAACCACGAAAAATAAAACCTGCAAATTTTTTTCCTATACCTTAGGACACAAAAACTGTGAAAATTTACCCCTGCGAAAATAACCTGCTATACGGTATAATGCCTGTAAGTCAGGACCATTGTAATCTTCAATTTTCCAGTGTGTCTTTGCCTTCTATTGTCTTTTCCTCTTGGACATTTGAGATTGATCCTAATTTGATAATTTTGTATGGCTATATTTCTATGACAGAATGTGTTGTACATCTTGATAATAGGTCCATATTTAAGCTTAACAAGGTATTGCATGCATTTTGAAAGGTCTTAAAATTCAAGAAGTGCAGATGGGTTCTTTGACCTATGTGTCATGAATAGTTTCATGATTACAGAATCTATGATAATTTGTTGCAGAAAACATTTACCCTATCTGATGCCTTTTTTTCTTCGGAAATTAATATTTAAAATTCAACACAGAATCTTGATCATTACGACAATAATAACAAGAAAACACTTTTTACCTGGCATATATATACCTAAGGGTTAATTAGATTTGACAGATTTCTATCATTTTTATTAGAAAATTCTCAACCATTTATTGACTATATGGAAACATATAAGCTGTTAAATGTATTGCATCATTGAATCTAATAGTAAAAAAATAGATGGAAGATCTTATTTGATAATGTTTATTGTCTAATGTCTTGAATTCGAAGTTATCACATTTGAGCTAATTACATGTTTCAATGTCACCGGATACATTCACAAAAATTATATTCATGTTTTGCCTGACTGTAGATAGTTTAATTTTAAAATTTACTTCAGAATACATAAAAAAAAAAACTACTAGTATTTCTTTTATTTACGCATTGAATACATGTATATTCAAGGACCAAACATAATGTTTTGTGATTTTCCTGAAATAAGACTCCAATGTAACATGTTGAGTCTGCAAAAGTAATAAGATGTTTAAATGACTGCTAGACCAACAGGATGACAGATTTTGTCTAGAACAATTATAAGTTTTTTTACTAAGTTGTGCAAAGAATAGGACTGACAATTAAGATACCACCAATAAAATATTATCTTGGGTAACTGCAGTTAAGTTACTTTTAAAAAAAAATTGCTATATAGCTTTTGTTTCATAACTGAATGTTTAATCTTTGCATGTCATTGTTTCACTGCCTGCCTCTGTGGGGGGTCCAGAAATTTTCAAAAGGGAGGGTGTGCAATTAAAAAAATCTTCTGGGACCCTTGTTTCATACAGTTCTTAACCAAATTTTCCTGTCAAACAGGAGGGTGCATGCCCAGTCCCCGGTCCTAAATCTGCCTTTGGGCCTTTTGTTTACTCTGCAGTTTAGTTACTTTACAAAGACTTATGATAGGGACTGTTCTTGTTTGTATTAAAACTGAATGTTGTTGTCTCCACATTTCTTTGTTTCATAGTTTGCCATCTTTTAAACTGATATTCTAAATGCTCCTAAGACAAAAGGAAAAGAAACACATTCTGTATCAGTAGATCAGAAGATTTTGATATGGCTTAAAACAGCATGCTTTTCTTACATGTCATTGTTTCATAGAGGACCTTAAACTGGTCTACTCACTGTCTTTAAAAAAAACAATAGAAAAATGGACACTGTATCTGTAAATCAGAAGATTTCAAGATGGTTTGAACGAGTGCTAATTTCCTAAGACCTTGACTTGTCATTACTCTAACATTGAATAAGGTATAGACTATCAAGCTCTGTCTTTCCTCAGAGATTAAAATCGTAGGAAAGTTTGTATCTTTAACTATTGCTTTCGTCCATTGAAACAATTGTTTCTGAGTTGTCAGCGATAACCATCGACAAATTTTATGCACTCTGGTCCCAAGGCTTAATGTCAATAGACGGTTGATTTTTATCTCCCTTAAGTCTCAATAGAAGTTCAATTTAAAAAGAATTAGTTAGTTTACAGACCCGATATTTGAGCTATTATGTAGTATGGCACATGTTCCTTTAATCCTTCGCTATCTACCCGCTCCTTTAAATGTAGTTTGACATGTCAAACCTATCTCGGATCTCATTTGTTAATCGTCTAAATATTATAGCGATCTTAATTCCCCAATATCTCTATGTTTTTGCTTATAAGATAAAGTTTGAACAACAACGGATCAAATCTGGACTATTAACAGACCCATAATGCTTGAATGAGAGTTAAATTTAATCATTAAGTGACATTGAGAATATGTAAACATACTTTCTTAAGGTTTCCTAGATTTCCTTAGAAGGAACTTGTTTTGAAATTGATAGTCCCAAATGCAGTTATTTACCTCCTGAATAATCTATTTAAGGTAGATATAAAGAAGAATAAAAGGGCATGGCAGTCACTTTATTGTACTATAGAGCAGTTCAGATTTGTTTGTTTTTTGTGTTTTGGAGTAAATGGTGTTAACTGCATCCGTAATGTCTGTTTCTTGACAAACTTAAACCTCCTTTATTAAAGTCTGTCTTCTTCGGAGCTTTTAGTTGTCTTTATTTTTTCCAACGTATTTATGTAACCATTTAATAGAAGATAATGAGATGTGGAAAAATTGTACACAACACAACCTTACGATATAAACAACAATTTTAAAAAATCCACAATAGAAACAGCCAGCAAAAAAGTCTATTCTAGATTGGTAATTTTATAGCTGTATTCTTCCTTTTGGCTTGAAAAATAAAGATGTGCCAGTATTATATTTAAGTGTTTACATTCAAAAGGGCAATGCATTGAAGTTTTAAGGGATATTTTGGGCATTTTTTATGTGGCAATAGGTATAGCAAAGACAAAAAGTTTAATCAAAGAAACATTTTTTGTACATTGTCCACTTTCTTTGGTAAATGTGTTAGTACAACATATTAAATGTGCAGTTTTATTAACTGTATTTAATTATTAATTTTTTTTTCATCAATCATTCTCTTATTCTTTATCCTCCCCGCCCGGGGAGCTTCAGTAACCATATGTTGAATTGATCCATCAATTTTGGATATCAGATAAAAACTACAGTTATCTTAATTTGTATTTCACATAAAAGGAAGCCATAAATTTAATCAAATGGACATTAATTTATCAATGTTACTACTTTTATCTCCGTAACTGTTTTTACCTTGCAAAAACAAGTGGACAGAGACAATAAGAGTAGTTATCTACCCTTAAATAGGGGTTTACTGAGTATAAATTAATATTGACCTGGAATGGAGTCAATACTGATGACTTCCAACATTTTTAATCTTGTTAAAATGGTTTAAGTATTAAGAAATAATTCAATATTAATTGACGATAACTTTTCAAGAAGTCTTTATATTTGTCTTTATCAGTTTTTTTTTCATCCTAGAATTTTTTTTAATCTTGTTAAATGGGTCTCTGACTTCTTCAAAGGTCAATAATGATCTTTAAAAGTCTTAATTAGTTTTTATCCCATTATTTCTGTCTTTTTACTATGGAAATGTTTTGTTGAATCAGAATGTGTTTGTTTAGATGTTTTCTTCCCTTGATATTACATAAACATGTCCATTTTATAAAAAGTTGGTATCAGTGTTTGTACTTTTAATCTTTTAATTATCCACTGTTTTCTAAAACATAGTATTTAGTATTTGATTTATAAAGAAGTTACTAATGAATTGTAATAAGTACAAGATTTCAGTCTGAGCATTCCATTCTTTTAGATAATAAATGTTTCTCCTGTTAAGTTGTAACAGACAGATTGACAGGCTTGTGCACAACAATTTAAATTTTTTTTCAATTTCTTGCATATTGTTTTGGTTTTTTTTTTAACAAAATGTTTTCTTAATCGTCCCTATTCTTTTTAAGGTGCATATTGGATTGGGTTTTTTTTATTATATTTTTCTATAGCAAAGTAATAAAAGCATTTCTCACTCAAGAAAGTCTATATTTAACATATTTGTCAGAAAACAATAAACATATGCAAATGAGATGCAAATATCTGCGTCTTTTTTAGCTCACCTGGCCAAAGGCCATGTGAGCTTATGCCATCACTATGCGTCCGTCGTCGTCTGTCGTCGTCCGTCGTCGTTTAGCTGTTGCTTGCTTAAATGTTTAGCTCATTTAGCTCTACGAAAGTCTCCATAGGGTCGAAGTTGTCAGATGACCCCTTATAGGGGTTACGGCCCCTTAAAGGTGAAAAATAGCCACTTTTCATGTTTTTGGCCTACAGAATGAAAACTATTGCAGATATAGATTAGCTGTTGCTTGCTTAAATGTTAAGCTCATTTAGCTCTACGAAAGTCTCCATAGGGTCGAAGTTGTCAGATGTCCCCTTATAGGGGTTACGGCCCTTGAAAAATAGCGTTTTTTCATGTTTTTGTCCTACAGAATGGAAACTATTGCACATAGAGATTAGCTGTTGCTTGCTTAAATGTTCAGCTCATTTAGCTCTACAAAATTCTCCATAGGGTCCAAGTTGTCAGATGAACCCTTATAGGGGTTACGGTCCATGAAAAATAGCGATTTGATTTTTCATGTTTTTGGCCTACAGAATGAAAACTATTGCAGATAGAGATTAGCTGTTGCTTGCTTAAAGGGAAAATTCACGAATTTTTACTTATGGTCTTAAATGATAGAATATGTCATCAAAAATATATATCAAAATTTTTTTCAAAAAATTCTTTTTTATAACAGAGATATTTGGCATTTTCTGATTTCAAAAGTAACTCAGTGACGTCAGTGAGATGGTCTCGAGTGCATTGTGGGATATGACCGGATATCTGTGTATTACATCTTTATCCGATTAACGCTATATAATCGATATCGATATTATATTTGATAAAACACAGTGGTGACGCGGGGTCTAATTGGTAAACAAAAGAAAATATTTAATAACGATAAACCGATACGCAATAACATAATTCTGATGAGGATTTCTTTCAAATATAAAGTATTTTTATCATTATTTGCGAACAAAATTTTTAATTAATGATTTTTTAAACATCAATATTAAATAATTAAATCATGATAATAATTTAAATTCTGCTACATAATTGTAATCTTTTCCATAATTTACTCTATTTTAATTTACATCGTTTAAATGATTTGAAAATTTTCCCTTTCATATGATAATCACGCTTTTTAAAACAACAGGGTGTCACCTGGCCAGACATCCCAGGTGTTAATTGCAAATTGGTGATTACGTAATTTGCCCCAGGTAAGAATTTTGTATATTCGGCGTAAACCTTTTCCCCAGCCTTTTAATCTCATTAGACAGTACGGATTAATTCAAATCAATTAAGCATGTCTAAAAGTCACCTCATGAAGATCAAAGAAGAGACGGCGATCTTCAGCTGTGTATTACCTTTTCTTAGACTCTTTCGTCTCCTGATTGTTAAACGTGGTTTAATAAGGTTTTTGGTTTTGAAAAAGATTAATCGTAATTTCGAGAGAATGAGAAAAATAATTGCTATACAATATACCTTGCACCAATGTCCCTTCTTAATATTTGTAATGTCTGATTACGTGAGTGACGTGTCTGCTAGCAGCTTTAGTTCTGCAGATTTGGTCGAATTGGGTCAGGAGGGGCATCAACTTGAACCAGAATATACGGAGGAAGAAATCCGGTAGATAGAAGAGTTGGAGATAAATCGCTAGACTGAATTTCAAAGCAACCCAATTTGACACTCAATGGTGCAAATGTTTCGATCGCTGTGTGCCAATGCCCTTGCTCGCAGAATGCCTATGCTGCCACGAGTTTACATTATTCACCGATATCTTCGACCCTGGTGCAACCACGACTTCAAGATAGTTTGTTTAAACCCGCTGTTGTGCTGAAAATTAGTTAAATTAGTTTCTTGTGGTACGAACGCCACCGGGGGAGAGCACCAGACGTCCTATTAAATAGGTATATGAATAGACGTTTACTTTTTTTCAGAGTGATAAGGTATTGCCGAAGATTTCACTGACTGAAAACATTGAGTTTTTCTTGACCCATCAAACAAAAGTTATATATATTCTTAGCCAACAAAAAGTTAACAGTACAAAACAAGGAAGCAATAATGTAAAGGCAATGTAACTTTAGATACCACTTTTTAAATATATTATCATTCATTTATTTGATTTTACAATCTTAATTGCAGTCAGACCAGACTTATGGCATACAGACAGTTTGTATGTTGGGTCTACCTTTAGGAAGAAACCATCGTGTTGTGCTGCCAGCTTGTGTTGTGTCTGTCATCAGAAAAGAATGTCCTTTTACTGCAGTTGGACAATACGTGCGACGGATTTAGAGTCAGTGTATTAGTGACACAGACTCTGAATAGATTTTCCTTCAATGACTTATACTTTTTTATAGTGGTGACACTAACTTATAAAATGTATTATCATAACCTCATATAAACTCATTTCATCTTTTATTTATGTGGTTTTTGTTGTTGTTGCTGATTATAAGGGGGCGACCATTGGATTTTCATGGGAGGGCTATAATTGTGAAATTAAAAATAAAAAGGCAGGATGTCAAAATTAAATAAAAAGGCATGGTAAGATGTTGTTTTTGACTGAAAATATTTTAGTTAGAAAAATATCCAGGCTCCAGTGTTCTCGAAAATAAAAAGGCAGGACGAAGTGAAATATATATATCTAAAGCCCTCTCCCTAAAAAAATCAAATATTATAACTTTCATACGAAACGCAAGATCTAAATTATTAATTTTGTATTGGCACTTTTATTTTTACTTTGGAACCGATCTGACATTTTAAATATTAGAAACGGGCGTCAGACAAAGCTTAGAGTTTGACATGTAGAACTTTTTTTTACATTGATTTCATTCTAAAGTTGTTGGTGTGGTTGTCTATCTTATGTCCTATCTACAAAATAAGGAGTAGGAGGACATATAGTGTCTGGTTTTGTACGTCCATCCGTACGTCCTAATGTTTGAAGATCGAGCATTATGTCTTTTGGATATATTATTGTTTGGGCTTCTTATGCAGAGAAAACCAAGTGATAAAATATTTATACGTTTTATAATCTTACGAACACAAGATTGTGGTATATACTCATACGGCTGTCTACATGAAGGTAAAACGAAGCGTTTTCTGTATATATATAGTGTTTTTTGTTTTACTTTTTAAAAGAGAAATGTAAAAAAAAACTTCAAAAAACACCTGAAGAAGAACAATTTCACTATTTTCACACAGATAAAGATGTCGAAAAATCAAAGACTCGAGTGATAAATTGTAGGTCTTCCGTTGTACTTTGTAATAAATAATTAACAGAAACAAATGATCTCTTTTTCTGTCATAAACCATTACACAACCACCTGTTAATTACCATCCCCGGGAAGTAAGTAATACCTGGGAGTGTCACAAGTTCAAATACGTTGCCCCCGACTGTGAATTACTATCTTCATATAGGTAAAAATAGTATTATCTTCTTTATAATGAACGTTTAAGAAATCCTTTAAAGATTAAAAAAATACATTTGCGCATTTTTAAGGAATGCATAGGGAATGGATAAAAAGATAAAGAAAAAATTGTTGTCTGTTTTAAAATGTATATTTACTAGTTATTAAAAAAATATTCTGTATAAATGCACAGTTATAACTGAAGTGTTAAAACGCTTATACAAAACAAAAAGATAAGTTTTATTCCGCTTTCGGTTATATTCTTAATTTTACGCACACCCGTTATAATTTTTTTTTAAACAAAACTGATATTTTTGTCTTGTGGATTTGTGGATTTTTATAGCAAAGATTCTGACCGTTAAAAACTAGCCCGGTCATTCTAGGTAATAATGTAACATGTAAGAAACGTTTGCCTAAAAAAATAATGAAATTATTATTGACGAATATAGATAGATATAAACATTTTTCATGGACAAAAGAACACTGCTTACTATTAAGTCACCCTCTAAAGATGTTGCTTCAAAATGGTCTTCACACACAAACTTGTATACTTGACATTGCTGATAGTGGATGGCAAATCTAAAGACTGGACCCTTTGAAGATGCAAGTCTGTCTTTTTCTTTAGGTCAGGAAAACGGAATAACACTTAACCGTTACTACGCTGAGTAGAACAACCAAACTATCATCATGATCATGCAAGACGATAGAGTTGACCATTGCGTGTCGTTATCGTTTTGGTACTTTGTGGTTATTGGATATTAGGTGATGGTCACGTGACAATAGGGCCTACTAGCCGTACAAAATGGCCGCACCCATCGTTCTAATTTATCGGTACAAAACGCTCTCATACTCGCTTATTAGTGAAGATTGAAGAGTTTTACATGTATATTTATGTTTAGTAAAATGTGATGAAAAACATATGTAAAAATTATTTTTTTGCGAATTTTCCCTTTAAATGTTCAGCTCATTTAGCTGTACAAAATTCTCCATAGGGTCGAAGTTGTCAGATGACCCCTTATAGGGGTTACGGCCCCTGAAAAAAGCGATTTTTAATGTTTTTGGCCTACAGAATGAAAACTATTGCAGATAGAGATTAGTTGTTGCTTGCTTAAATGTTCAGCTCATATAGCTCTACAAAAGTCTCCATAGGGTCAAAGTTGTCAGATGACTCCTTATAGGGGTTATGGCCCCTTATAGGTGAAAAATGGTGTTTTTGGCCTATAGAATGAAAACTATTGCAGGTAGAGAAAAGCTGTTGCTTGCTTAAATGTTCAGCTCATTTAGCTCTACAAAAGTATAGGGTCAACATCAAGACCAGGTGAGCGATTCAGGCTCCTGGGAGCCTCTTGTTTTAAAACAGCATCTTGTTTGAAAATATGACAAATGATATTTCAAGGGCTGAGTCAATATAGCACAGTCTGGTACTAAACTGAGTCAAACTGGTCACTCAGAACGAGTGATTGGTGTCCCGAGCCACTAATGACAAAATCATTAATTATCAATGTTAATTATCTACCTGGTCAGACAAATTTAGATTAATTATTGAAACTAGTGTGAACAGAGGTGAAATTAAGTTGATTAACTACTTGATTGGAATTTAATTTCAAGACTCTTGTGAAATTTGTACTTTGAAATTTTCATTTTTAAAGGTAAGATTCTTTCAACAATTTTTTTAAATTATGATTGAATGACAGTCATAATGCTTTAACTAATGTTATAAATGTACAGTTATTTCAATAAACATTCTAAATATTAAACATTAAAATTAATAAGTTAGTGACATCAAGGTTTAGGAATAAAAAGGGAAAATGAAATATTTTCTATATGTTGCTCTAAATAGCAGGAGTTTGTAAAAAGTATTTTAGAATGATAATTATTCAGAAACTTTAATTTTTTTTTATTTTATTTTTCAACTTTTGTGATATATGTCTATTTATATGTACATTATGTTATCTCAATTCCATCTAAAGTAATATTAAAAATGTTTATTTAAACCAGCTTGTGTCAAACAACTCAATTTCTTTTTCTAATTATTATGTCATCTTCTATCTTAAAGGAAAACATGACATTAGAAAAAAAAAAACATGCAAAACTGGTACTCAAAAAATGATTTGACATTGTCATAATCAAAAAACCTTTTAAAATATTTCTGATAAAATCATTGATCGATATAGATATTGTTCTGGCAGATAATACTTGTAAGGAGCTTTCTGATTGGTCGAAACACCTGTCCTTCAATTGATTGAAACTGTATTGAATTAAGAAACAGGTAGAGAGTCATTTGAACAAGTTAGTGGGTACAGGAGCCTTTAAATTTTATCCCTTGGATTTAGGATAACAAGATATAAAGATAAAACAATTGTAAAAACATGACACAGAGATTTTTATACTGATCAGTGAATGGAATAACTATATTATCTGGGATTTTATTATTTTACATTTCACTTTTAAGGTAGTATAATATATATTTTTTTACATAAAATGAGTTAATCCCTTTAGATCTACACCATTTTGCTCAATTAGATACTTCATTGTTTAGCAATTTAATTTGACTGTTCTTTACAATTCATTATTGTACAGGATTTTAGAAAGCAAGCAATATATGAAAAAAAGGTATTTAGAGTATAGAAATTTAAATTAAAAAAAATTATCAAAAATATTTGCAGTGAAAGTTGTAAAAGTGCTTCTTAAATGAATGTAAAAGTTCTTCTTAAATGAATGTCAGCATTTTAACTATTTAAATGATTTAATTATTTTTATGAGCTTAAATTTGGTAAAAAGTATCTGGTTGGAAAAGCATTTTATTGTTGATAACCAAATTATGAATTATTTTGAAATAATTTTAAACAAAAATGCAGCATTCCCAGTAAAAATGAATCCATGTAGAAAATCTCTTTTAGGTTTTTGTATTTACTTGCCTTATGTTACAAAAATATACATTAACATTTCTATATGTTACTGTTTTTTTTTTTATATTTTAAAGTTCTAAGCTAAATGTTTAATCTAATTATTCAGGAGCGTTTTGTTGGATTAGAATAAATAATATTGTATACAAACATCTCAAAAGCTTTTAGTGTTTAAGGATAAGAAGATGAAAGACATTTATGAAAAAACAGTTTAAGCATTATATTTTGATGAAAATTGAATCAAATAGCAACAAAGATCCTAGCAAAAATGTTTTTGCCTCTAATGGGCAATTTGTCTATTATGAACTCATAAGAGGCACTCTAGTAAGTCAAAAAGTCTGAAAGGGTCAAATAAAGTTTGACATTAAAAGGGATAAACAGCAAACTTATTTTTTAAAATGAGATTTATCTTTGATAAAGTCATAATATTGAAATGACATAAAAGGATGATCCATTTAAACTAAATGCACAAGCTTTAGTAGTTTAACTGTTATAATAGCTTAACGTTATAAAAATTTATAATAGTTTATTAATGCAAACATGTCCCAATTAGGGATAACAGCATACATTTACAAACCAAACATAAATACAGAGTTGAAACATACAATGTACATGAACAACAACAGAAAATACAGAAATTATCTATAGAGTATCCTCTCTCCCCAGTTCTAATGACGAAAAATTAGATATCTTGAATTTATATAGAAATGGGTTTTGATATGAATTTAAATAGCTAAAATAAAATAAACTTTTTTTTTATATTGTCCTTAAATACAGTATTGTAGGGGGTAGAAAAATTTCTTTAAGATGATTTAACTATTTTAAAAGATTTTTGTTCTTTAAATTTTGCTATGGGTATACATTTTGTACCACAATTTGAATCATATGGAAAATATTATCATTTCTTCATACAACTTCTATATCATTATTTTGATTTCCAAACTATTTTAATTTTACTTCACCATAAAAGTTATATTTAAAAACCAAAGTTTTAAACCAAACAAACTTTTTATCGTGGGGGAAATCAATTTAAAATTATGAATAAGAGGTAAAGTTTAGATTAAATAAATCACTATTGAAAGTATTGGGAATTACGAACAATAATGGCTAAAATAAATCGCTTTATGTACAAGAGATTAATCCACAAACCCTGTAATTTGTCTAAACACTTAGTATCGATGTTTGTTAAACTTTAGTATTAAAGTTTGATCTACCATATCATTAAAGCCATACGAAAGTTACGACCAAAGTTCTAAAATTCATTTAACATTTAAACAAACCCCTATATAATGTTGTTGGTTTTATTGTTTAATTTCAGATTGAGAGAGATTGAAAACCATAGAAAAAAGCCACAAAAGAACAGTTTAATATGAAGATAATGTAAATTTGGAAACTGGAATTACAACAATGGCAGACATGTTTCATTTATCCATATTCATCTTTTCGTCTTTTGTGACATTCGTCAACTCAGCAGACATTTCCATATCATATTCCATTCTCGAGGAACAGTTACCTCCCTTGTATCTCGGAAATGTTGCAGATGGGAGTGATTTATCATCCATAGCGACAGCATCAGAAATGGCCAACATGAGATATAGCTTTTTGAAAACTGTCGATAACTATTTTTCCATAAATGAAAATAATGGTGCTTTAACGACAAGTTCTAAATTAGACAGGGAAACACTTTGTCCCTTTAAAGTCACATGTGTTCTTCAACTTCGTATTGGTGCAAGCAGTGGAACTTTTTTCCAACCAATCAATGTGAATGTTACTGTCAATGATATAAATGACAATCGACCAGAATTTTCGGAATCCTCGGTATTATTGAATATTCCAGAGAATGCAGCCATCAACACTACATACTCGGTAATCGGGGCTGTTGACAAGGATATGGGTGATAACAATTCCCTACAAACGTATGAACTTTTACCCGACAGCGGAACTTTTGGTTTGATGTTTAGACCAAGTTTATCTGGAAATATTGATGTATCCATTCTACTCAAACAATCTCTTGATAGAGAGGTGCTAGGCCATTATCAAATCTATCTTGTCGCCAAAGATGGTGGCGTACCTCAGAGAAGTAGCATGTTGACAATTAACGTGACTGTGACTGATATCAACGATAACGAACCTGTGTTCAGTCAATCTCAGTACGATATTACTGTCCCAGAAGATATTCCCCTGTCAAGAAACATCCTTAACATCTCAGCAGTGGACAAAGACGGAGGAGTTAATGGAGAAATCGAATATGCTCTCATCTCATCTCCCTCTAACGATGCACAAGAATTCTTTGCCATTGATAAAACTACAGGTCAGCTATCGGTCATAAAGAAGTTATCTCATACAACAGGAACTCCACTGAGTCTCATCGTACAAGCTTCTGATAAGGGGTCATCACCCAAAAGCAGTGAAGTCAAGGTCACAATTACAGTTACTGATGTAAATGACAATGGTCCAGAAATAACTATAATTCTTCTGTCTGGTACCAGTGCAGCTCATGCAACTGAGAATTCACCCAATGGAACTGTTGTTGCATATGTACGTGTCACCGATGCTGATGTCGGGAACAATGGCCTTGTGACTTGTTTTCTACGTGATGATTGGTTCCGTCTCTCAAAACTATCCAGTGCTGAGACAGAATATAAAGTCCTTGTTAACAAGCCTTTGGACAGAGAAACAGATATTGAGCGTGTTGCTACCGTAGATTGCCAAGATGGAGGAAGTCCACCCAAGGTCAAAAGCGAAAGTTTTATAATTCAAATTGTTGATGAAAATGACAATGCACCAAAGTTTGTAAAGTCATTTTATAATGAATCAATGATGGAGAGCACAAATGTTGGAATTTTTATCACCAAGGTCACAGCCTCAGATGATGATGAGGGCGACAATGCAAAAGTGAGGTACTATGTCGAACAAGCAAATGCAGACAAATTTTATGCCGACCCAAGCACTGGTGTTATAAGAACGATCGTTCCATTCGATAGAGAAACCAAGGATCTTTACAAGTTCAAAGTGTTAGCAGTAGATAGTGGAACAGCTAAGACATTTACATCAACAGCGTCTGTAGAACTTCGCATTTTGGATGAAAATGATGAGAGTCCTAGATTCAATCAATCATTGTATGAGTTTGATATTGAAGAAAACTTGCCCTCTGAGACATTTGTAGGATATGTTTTTGCCAATGATAAGGACATTGGGGATAATGGAAAAATTAGATATTCACTCCAGAGCAAAGATAATAAGGACTCTATCCGTTTCCATATTGATCCATCAAGTGGAAGGATACAAACAAATGGGGTCTTGAATCGTGAACATCAAATTTCATACAATCTTGTCATTATTGCTGAAGATTTTGGTGCTCCATCACGAAATGCCACAACACATGTACAAGTTACTGTTTTGGATGTAAATGACAATTCTCCACAGATATTGTATCCCTTACCAGCTAATGGGTCAATTCGTGTTCCACACTTGACACCTGCCAACTCAGTAGTGGCTGAAGTTCTAGCTTTTGACCCGGACAATGGTAGAAATGGTACCTATAGTTTCAGCATAAAATCTCGAAATGATGACAATTTATTCTTTATCGAAAATAATACTGGAAAGGTATTTTTAGCTAGAAGCATACAAAATTCTGAAATAAAAGACTTTTTACTATTCATTGAAGTATGGGATCATGGAACCCCTCCTAGAAGCAATAGCACAGAGTTGAGGATAAAGATAGAATTAACAAAGAGTGCTAGTTCTACAGAGGCAAGCATTGGACAAAATGTTCTTATCGTAATAACCATAGTTTGTGTAACCATTGTTCTATCTTTAGCAATAATCGTCGTGATATTCCTCATCAGAAGAGTAGACAATAACAAACTGTTGAAAAGTTATCCTCCTCCAGGAAAAGAAGAGTTTCAAATTTCTGAGACGGTGCATCTGAATGCCAACAAGAAATCGATTCTCACAAAGGAAACCAATGCCCCCAATGGATATAATCACAACATGTTAAATACCATCGATAAAAAAGAAGTGAGTTTTTCGTTAGATGATCATAGAGACTCGGGGATTTTTATGATAGCTAATTCAGAATCTGGTAGTCCCAAGCCTGTACAGTCATTTCAAAAGGTTTGTTAGACCAAAATCTTTCTTAAGATTCCTCTAACCAAATTCTAACTAGTTTTTCAGTGGCATGGTCTAATTTTTAACATATTCTATTATTAAAAAATTTTCAAATCAAAAACTAATATGTTTGCATGTTCTTTTCATGGGTCCTTAATTTTTTTTTTTTTTGTCACTAAGAATTTTGCATGAACCTAGTTCACATTTAAGCATACATGTATGTTTTGTTCTGTCACTACACTGTTCCAAGAACACCAATTCTTTTTTTCAACATTATCAAAATAATTATGGGAATAACTTTGCCAAGAGTTTTAATAACCTTTATAACATTTCATGTCCTTAATATTGTAGTTTCATTTCATGGCTCTCACAAGGCAATTGTAAAATTTTTTTTTACCAATATATTTTATTTAAATTGGTTGTAGCACATTGATTTTTTTTCAATGTTAAGAACAAGTTTAATGTCAATTATTAAATTTATACCCCAATTGACCTCTAAACCTTAAAGGTCTTGTACCTCTTAATACAATAAGTTGTTGCCTTAATTAGATACTCAGAGTTCAATATATGAAATTTTTGCTGTCAATCTTTCTCTCTTTTCGTTCATTCTTTGCTTTATTTTTGGTGTTGACATAACACTCATTTCAATTTTCTCAACTGGTCTTAAGATGAAGTGTGTAAGATGATTAATGCCAGCAAAACTTGTTTTAATAATTGCTTTTTAAATCATTTATTTTGTTTAAACTAATTCATTTGAACTAAGAATCAGTTATATAGGTATTCGGATACATTGATGTTACATACAGCCAAGTTTGAATTCATGTCTTATTCAGTTTCATACTGTACAATTTCAGGAGCAAAAGAGGGGGGTGTTCTTTTCTATTGTAAAATTTGACTAAAATCATAGGGTTTTTTTAAATGAAATTTGTTGTGGTCACCCAAAGGACAATGACTATCAGGCTACCAGACAAAAATCAGACAACAATTAGAATTCTTAGACAGAAGCAAACATATTTGAAATAATTAACAAATAGTCCCATGCTTCTGAAAGATAAAAATAGTCCTTCTAGGAAATTGAAGAATCACCATTTAAAGGCTAAACCAACATTAATCAAGATATGGAGGATGTCCCAATCTTATAGGTATACATGTGGAAGAAATGGATGACCCTTTGATGGCTAAACTAACATTCATTTAGGTGGGGGACATTGTTTACACGTTGACCACATATATTACAAAGTTTGATTAAGTGCTTAAAGACTATGGAATAATCAGTGAAGGTTACCTAATATTTGGCTTTAGTTTGTGTGATGTTTTGGTATGCTAATCCTTCTACGGGACGATTTAACGGAAATCATATATTATGCAGGACAACCTGTTACATGAGCGGGGTAGGACAAACGAAAGTCTTTGTTGACAAATACTGGAAAAGTATTACACAAATTATCATAATTTATCAAGCACAAATTTTCATAAAGGCCATAATCGGATTGATATTATGTCGTATAGAATGAGGGACAAGAAAAATTGAAATCAAATTGATTTTTAAAAAGATATTTATTAGAATTTATGGGAGATTTTACACTTGAAATGCATACTGATTTAAGATTAGATTTTTCAATGACAGCTGAATTAAAATGTCAAATTCTGCATTTCTGTCAAGTTAAGTTTGATTTTTTCTTGGAATAAGCCAAATTTCCTGTATCTTTTTATCTTCCACTTCATTTGATTTTTTTAAAGGAAAACAACTGGCATATTTCAAACACAATGCAAGTATAAATTGTATGGCTGCTACAAAACTTGAGTCTCAGCACTGAAGAATAGTTTTTGTTGTCAAATTTTGTCTTTCTTTCTGAATTTTTTGCTAAATCAACTGTATTACCAGTTTCTGTTTTTAATAAGTAGATTTTGGCTAAGCAAAAGTTTTCAAGTTTGGCTAATTGTTGACTTTGATTATTTAATTTATACAAAACAACTGAGAGACAGCTAAAATTCATTCTAAAGATTTAGTGTCCTACCAAGCTCAATATGTCACACTATAACAGGTTTTGGGACAATTTTTTTCTGGCTGGAGACTCAAGTCTTCACACATGTTACACTAAATTGCAGTTAATTAACCAAGTCAGTAAGATGATATTTGCTCTCTTAACTTAATATGGCAGGAAAAAATTTACCACAAAAGGTCAAAATCAACAAAAAATTATGATCATGTAGTGATAAAATCTTTAAAATGGTCATTGATAATTATGGACATATTCTGATCAATATGAATGATTTCTAATGTAACATTGATATATTCAAGAGTAAAAAAACTCAAAACTAAGTTCTATTCTAACTTTGATCTTATTTAAGCATTACATATATGTAGATATTGAATCAACATTGTGATAAATATATTTTGAATTTTTCTACCTGATGATCTTTTTTTCTGAAATGTACATTACTTGCATATACTGTTATGACATTTTCAATTATACATTTTTAAAAAGAATTTTTGGACTTTGCTTTTTCAGATTCATGAATCAGCACCTCCAGAAGAAGAAGAACATAACAGAACTTCATCAATAAGATTCCATCCAAAACACACATCATTTAATAAACCATTACTGCTTCACCCAGAAGATGTAAGTATAGATATAGTCTTATATAGAAGCTAGGGGGATGGGGGTGGGAGTGGTGTATATATGTTGTGTACAAGTTGTAATTTTGTACAAGTTATAACCTGTACAAAATTTTTGTACATGTTATAACTTGTATGACCAAAAAATACAAGTTATAACCTGTACAATTTTTGCCTGTACATGTTATAACTTGTACAAAATAAGGCTGAAAATTGTGTTTAACTTGTACAAAATTTCATTATCGCAAAATAATTTAAAAAAAGAGAAAAAATATTAACTATTAATAAGGTTCAAACATGCAGAGCAGAATAAAAACATTAATATTATATAAAAATATTTTCTTTACGTGAAAGAAAAAAAAATATTGAAATATTTGTTATATCCCAATAATTGATTTTACAAAAGTTTGAAGTTTGAATGTTTGAGTGATCACTTTTAATCTAGAATTTCTTCAGGATGCAGTTTGAACACTTATGATGTGATCAATTTTAAAGTAGGATTACTGCAGGGCGAAGTTTGTTAAGTTGGGCTATTTAATGATCAAAATCAGGATGGATATAGATAGTCAAAATAAATTTTGTTCTGAAATTCTAGAAATGTCAAGACAAAATCCCTCAACAAATAACGCATCATTTACAAAACAAAAAGGATAGAGAAGCTAATTAGAAGCAGTGCAAAGTGGGAAACAAGAGAACATTGCTAATGCAGTTTGAAATAATGAAAATAGTGAAATTAAAAGTTATGTCAGTAGAAACTAGATGCAGGTTACCAAATGCCACTCTTAAAGTTTCTGTTGTTCTGATGTATGAATGTAGCGTGTGATAGGTTGTGAGTAAACTATCAGTGAGTAGAGGGCAAGGACTCAGGTGGTCTTCATTGTAATTGTCAAACCAAGATGCAAGTGTCGAAAGATGAAAGTGTTCTGCAATTCAAGATGTCATATGTTAGATAAACATGCAGCAATAAGTAACTAGGTTTATATTATTCAAATATTAAAAATTGTGCAAGTAATATGCAAGTAAAAAGGTCATTTGATGAACATTTAAAACAAGTAACTTAAATCATCTTTAATATGTAAATTCTATTTAAGCCTTAATGAATAGTATATAAAAAAATATTTTTTTGGTCATTTTCTTTCTTTTTTGCTGTATTGAAATTTTGTACAAGTTAAACACGATTTCCAGCCTTATTTTGTACAAGTTATAACATGTACAGGCAAAAATTGTACAAGTTATAACTTGTATTTTTGGGTCGTACAAGTTATAACATGTACAAATATTTTGTACAGGTTATAACTTGTACAAAATTACAACTTGTACACAACATATACATATAGACATATACATATAAGTGGGGATAGATGGATTTCTTTCACAGGCACCTGTCTCTATCAGATGGTAGGCGTGGATAGTGACCCCAAATTAATATCAGAGGGAAGGCGTGGATAGTGACCCCAAATTAATATCAGAGGGTAGGCGTGGATAGTGACCCCAAATTAATAGAGACAAGTGCCTGTGATTTCTTTGCCAAAATCATGCGCTAGATTTTAACTGGATTTCAGTGAAAATCTACTGGTACATGTATTTATAAAATTGAGAGTTAAGGGAAGTGGATTTGAGGGGATATTTTGTACAATTTTTTTCAGCAACTACTTTTCATAGCCTCTTAAAATCCTGCCATTTTTGTTTTTGACCAATTTTTGTAAAAAAAAAAGAGGTTATTAGATGACTAAGCGATTTTCATCCCAGACAAAGAATTAGGATAAAATATTTATCATCCTAAACAAACTTCATTCAATTTTTATTTTTTTAAAACAAAAGTAGATCCCATAAAAATGTGTAATTTAGTGAAAAAGTAGTTTTCAAAAATTCAAGTGGAAATTTATATAAATTTTTAATGTTAAAAAGTAAGTAATGTGTTGAGACTAATTGATTTTCAGGTTTAAATTCAATTAGTATTTTAAATATGCATGTTCTTGCTGCAGTCATGTGGCTGCAGTTTAAACATATCGTTTTAAAATATCTTTTTTATCTTAAAAGCTTTGGATTTTAGATATGTGACTTTTTCATTAAGTTTCATTGATGTTTCTTGCCTTTCATGGTGATAAAAATCTGTGTTCACTGTTTTGTTCACTATTTCGGGCCTGGCACATGTATTAAATAACATATTAGTCATAGCATTTAAAGGTCACATAGGTTTATTTAATGTCACATTTTTTACTTTGTTTAAATTTTTAAAATCTTGATTTTAATTCTAAAATTTCAATTCCAAATGTTTGGAAAAATCTAGATATTAGAGATTAATATTTTAAATCTTTGCTTTACTCTCACTTAAATCATAAAATCTTGTTAGAAGTTTAAGATCTTTAAAACATTCTTTAAAAAGGGTGTTTTTTATAAGTCAGAGTATGTTTTTACCATTGATATAGGGAGAAATCAAAGAGATTTCACCTCCTCTGTTTAGCATTGATAAGGAAAGAAATAATATCCAAAAAAAATTAAAAGAATACATTATGCAACATTTAGAAATTTTATTTTTCAATTCTGCAAAATGCAACAAGTAGGAAAGTGTTTGAAATAATGATCACCTGCTGAGTTAATAAAATCAACTATTCCTTCTTTATCTGTAATTTTGTGCAACCATTACTTATTTTTTAAGCTTGTGTTTTGAAATACAGCTGGAAATTTGTTTAAAATTAATATCCCCTATTAAGATGAAAAAAAAAATGAAATTGACTAAGAATAGACTGTCCCCTGTCATCTTGTTCCCTACTCAGTAAATAACAAGTCAATGTTAAAGTTTATTTAACACCCAAACCAAAACACAGAAACTATTTAATAAAACTGAGAAAATAATACAGTGTGTCAAAAATCAATACAAATTTCTACATTTTGTAACAACTGTGGCTTTCTCCTTCTGTAGAAATTATCAACGGTAAATATTATACCCCCGCTTCGAAGAAGAGGGGGGTATACTGTTTTACCCTTGTCCGTCTGTCCGTCCGTTCGTTCGTCCGTTTGTCCGTCCGTAACAAAACTTCCGTCGCAGTTTTCTAAGCAACTACATGAGATAGAGTTCTGATATTTTGTATACAGCTTTATCCTATAGTACCATATGGTGTATACCAATTTTATGCTCCTAGGTAGTCTACTTCCTGTTTACTGAATACTTAGGTTTTTACACATAATGGACATAAATGCAAAATTTCCGTCACAGTTTCCCAAGTAACTACTTGAGATACAAGTCTGATATTTTGTATACAGCTTTATCCTATAGTACCATATGGTGTATACCGATTTTATGCTTCTAGGAAGTCTACTTCCTGTTTATTGAATACTCAGGTTTTTACACATAATGGACATAAATGCAAAATTTCCGTCACAGTTTCCCAAGCAACTACATGAGATAGAGGTCTGATTTCTTGTGTACAGCTTTATCCTATAGTACAATATGGTGTATACCGATTTAATGCTTGTAGGTAGTCTACTTCCTGTTAACCGAATACTTAGGTTTTTACACATATTGGACATTAATACAAAATTTCCGTCACAGTTTCCAAAGCAACTACATGAGATAGGGATCTGATATTTGTATGCAGCTTTATTTTACAGTCCCATATGGTATATAGCGATTTCATGTTCCTAGGTCAACTACTTCCTGTTTACAGAGTATTTAAGCTTTTATACATGGCTTAGTTTGGGGAGCGGGGGTATCACTAGTGAGCATTAGCTCACAGATTTACTTGTTTATTATTGGTTTAACATATTTAAGTCATAATCCATTTATCTTTGATGTTCTCCCTGCGTTCCCGCGAATTCTTAAATCGGAAAGAATACTGCCCCTGTTCTTGGTTGAGACATATTGTTATAGAAATTAAAGAGACCCTCAGATGTTCTATGGTTTAAATTGTTGAAAAAATTGGGGCGTGTAACTGTTTTCATTTCTTTTCTTTGTGAACTGGAAAATTGGATTAAATGTACACGAAAGTGAAGAAAAGCACGCAGTAGGAGAATCATGCACTTTTGACTCAAAGGACAAACGTTACAAATATCTAATTTGATTATTAAAATACCAGTACAATAAAATTACTGTGCAAAGTTTTCAGTTATAAATTTAAATATCTTGATGCAGTGTCTCAATTGATGTATTTGAGTTAAACATGTTAAAGAGAAATGCTTGACAATTATATAAATCTTTTATTACCATGGAAATCACCTACTGTGTCAGTCCCTTAATGGTCGAACATAACCCTGGAGATTCATAGAGATGTCACAATTTTTCTTTAATATTAAAAGCGATATGGACAAATTATTGATATATTATGAGAAGTTTATAGTCTTGGATTTATGAATAAATGGAAAATGTAAAAGCATTTTATTGTCTATCTATTGACACCTGAGTAATGGAAAGTGAAAGGTTGACTAGTTATGGTTGGATGGTTGACTACTTCATTTTCAATTTATATATCTTAATGATCAAACGTCAGGTTGAATGAATCCCTGGTTATACATGATATTTTGCTTACTCTATTTTTTTTCTATTTTATGATTAGTAATTTGATTTTCTAGTAACTTTTTCTCAAAGCTAAGCACCTCTGATGAGTCATTAAAAGTTGCCTTATTAGCATGTTGTGCATATAAGATTTTGCATTTAATTGATACATGTTAAAATAAGAAAAAAGAAGAAGAAAAACATAAATGTGTTTCCAATCAGACAAGAACAAAAAGTCAACTATAGCTCTATTACCTCTTTTGTAATTTGAACAAAGTTTTTAAATTTTCCTATTTTCTTATCTTTCAGAATAGACATTTATGGGGGAAGCGGCATGTAGAAGATACACGTAGTGATTTGAGTGAAGATATTACAAGTGATAGTGGCAGAGGCGGAAGCGAGGAGGATGTCCACCACCACCATCACCACATGTATCCACGGAGTGGCATTGTTATATAAATTGTTAATGGTATGTTACATATCAGATGGAATTTTATAAAGATATTTTTTTTTATTTCCATACCAGTAAATTAACTGTTTACATTTCAATTCTATTCTGCTTTTTAGCTAGAAATATAAATACAAGTTAAAAAAAAAATTCTTGAGCTGATGCTATAGGTACCAAAAAATACCAAATTTGGGAGGGGGAGTTAAAAGTTTGGTTAAAAAGATTTTTTTTTTAATTTTAATAAATTTTTAACAATAAACTTCAATTTGAGAGAGGAAAATAAACATTCAAGTTCCACAAGAATTTCCTATTAGTCACCTGTTTCTTTTGCTTGTTACTAATTTGTTAAAGATTTATAGTCTATAAATGCCCTTTATCCACATAAGTTGGAAATAAAACCGCTATAAAATAGGTTTTTTGAGTGTATATTGACCAACATTCAATAACATTGGTCATGCTTTAAACTTTGTGGTTTTTAAAATGAATGGATTAAACTTCTCTATTTCAAATATAAAAAAGGAGGACTGTTATTAAAATGTAACAGTCAAAAGTTACCAAAACCAGCCATATATCACAGAGTTAATCAGCCTCATACATTCTTATGGCCGGAAAAATAATGAAATTATAATTTGTATAAACGTTTTGTTCAGGTTGATAGTTCTAAGTTTGTGGCTTGGTTTTCCTTCATTCATATACTGTAATTATCTACTTAATTATAGTTCAGGGGAAAGTCTTAGGTCCTTTTTAGTATTATTGATGAGATTTTTACATGCAATTTGAACATTATTTTACCTTTCCTTAAAGTTTTCAACATTTAGAATAAAATAATGTTAGTGTCCCAAGGGAAATAACTCAATATTATAATTATTACTTTAGAAAATAGCATTTATCATAAAGTTGGCAAATCCATCATAAACATTAAATGCATACTGGTATTCAATTTTTGATATGAATAAATATTAATGATAATAAAACAAATATGTATTTTTCTTAATTTTTGCAGGTTTTGAAAGGTTGAAGCAGTATTATCCAAAGAAACAATTTACAAAAGATACCTCACTTTAAAACAAACTTTTTGATGGAAAACTGACAATGCAATTGATACTTTATAATACTGGATATATAGAAAGTGTATAAAATGTATGAATTCATTGAAATATGGGAAGTACCAGTCCATTCTTACAAAATTAGAGGTTTCCTGGTGAAATCTAGTAATGGACCATACCTTCCTTATGATATTTGATGGAATGGTGTCATAAGAATGAAATCTCTGCTGAAGAAAAGCTGATAAACTTATCTATCTAGACTTTAAAATGATTATCAGGTTAGTTTGTATTATGTTTTATCATACATTTAGCTTTGATACCTTTAAATTTGTACATGTGTAACAGCCATAAATTTACCAGCCATATCTTGAAAAGGGACTTTTTTTTTCCATATCAAGCCCTCGCATGCACAAAAGTGGGCAAATATGGCCATATCAAGACCCCGCATGCACTAAAGTGGGTTAATATGCCATATCAAGGTCTAGAGCCTCATTTTGAAATTTTAAGTCACAGTATATTTATATCTTTATTTTGTTTGCTGAAAATGTATGATAAAAAGTTTATGACACAGAGTTTTCCATATCAGGTCCCATATCATTCCTCGACTCATACTGCCTCGACCTAATATGTGAGTCTCGGAATGATATGGGACTTGATATGGAAAACTCTGTGTAATAATCTATATGTATTAAAAGTTTATTACTCTCATGAACATTTATTACAATGGAGTTGCTTAATGAAGGCTTAATGAATCATGACACAAAACTATCAGCACATCCTTAAAACAAATTCAAGCTTAGGATAAACACTTTGAATACACAAAAATTATTCTAGACACATAAGAATAAGCGATTTTATAGTGTTTTATATTTTGCAAGGAATTTTATTCTCGAAACTTAATTGTAAATCTTCATTAGTATAATAGACTAATAAACAAAGTTATATATTGTATATTTTGGGAAAAAAGATATGTGGACCAATGTAAAAAAAAAACAAAAAAAACCCAAATCTTAACATATGTATGCATTTGTTTGATTTATTACCTTAACATTGAAACCTTTAGAAACTTTTATTGTAATTTTTTAATTGATTGTTTTTATTAAAACTTGATTTTATTGTCTTTTCCAGGATATAAAATGGTGCTAAAGGGAGATAATCAAAGTTTACTTCATCACTGGTGCAACCTGTTGATCTCAGAAATCCACACTACATGCATAAGATTTGAGAAATCCTCTCAACATACAATACATATCAAATCCTACTAGAACTTTTCTAGTCCATTGTATATTGTTAATCATCTGTAGAAATATTTTATTTATAATGTTATTTGTTATTGTTTATATTTTTTTAAAGAATTAAAAATGTCTTAAAATAACAAAATAGATTTGTATGCCCTGCTTATGAAAGTAGATGGACCTATAGTATTTGGATCTGTGCCTCTGTCCATCCCAAATTCATTTTGACCGGGTTTTAAGTTGCTTTTCGATGAAGGAAGCATAATGTCATCAAAAACTTTATACATATATGAATAAGGATATAAATATAAAATTGTAACTGTCCCATTAACTTCATGTTGATTGACCTCAGAAAAAAGGGAATGTTATTTTATTACGGGTTTAAGTTGATTATATTTTCATGAACAATGTATGATAATATCTTGAAGCTTTATACACATATATACATTAGGATATCAGCATACAAAACAATTATCATAATATTGAATCCCAGGGATTCAGGGATTGCTGAAAAAAGAACATGTTGCAAGTTTTGGACAATTATTGTTGTTTCTTGATGTTAGATTTGGTCAACATGTTTATCATGTTCAAATATTTTAGTTCTTTATTATTCTCTTTATAGACTTATTGATCTTTTCAATCTTTTTTGCTAGGTCATTTCTGATGAACTTAAAAAAATCAGCAGATTTTGTCTCTCTGTGATTTTAGCCTTGTAATTGTTATAGGTTGTTCCATAAAGAGTACCTTTTATAAACAGCTGTTAATAGACCTTAGGGTTTTAAACAAAAAATGTACCAAAGATACACCCTAAAGCCTAGGATCATCAGTACAAAATAAGCATTGCACTTCTAAAGATTAATTCCACTAGTGGGTCACTACCTTTAAAAAAAAACTACAACTGTCTGTCCATCCCATGGATATTGCATATTTATTGATGTGGAATGATCAAAACGCAGAACCTTATAAAAACCTCTATAATACATCTACAAAGGACATCAGCCAGTGGCCTTTGAACTTGACAAAAAAATTACTGCTTGTTGCATTTTGTCTATAAGATATATGAAAATATATACAAATGATTCCAAAACCAATCTAAGGGTAAACATTAATAAGGAATCTACAGGAAGATAATGTCTACATGGTGATGTTATTGGTATTTCTTTAAATGAACCTTTACATGGGTTTGACCAAAGGTGAGCTAATTAGCCTTAGTTGCCCTGTACTATTAAAAAGAGACATTCTCCTCTGAAACTACTGAACATAAAATTAATTTGATAAAACTTTGTTTCATGATTGATCCAAAGGATATTCTGCAGAAAAAATATTCAAGTTCTTTCATGTTTGTACTTCTGTGATGCTGGTATTTTTCTTGTGCGAGAGGTTTTTATTTTAATTTTGTTACGGGGAACGTTTTCCGCTGGTAAATGTTCCTAATATGTCACTTTATAAATGTTTAGTGGCAACGGTACAAGACTTTCCACATACAAAATATACAACCAATATTAAATTCCAACAATAAATTTATTCACGAATTCGGATGCGTCAGGTCTAAGCGCTGACTCCAAAACTGCCCAAAATTCAATATCACAAAATAATATAAATCTATCTTACAAATTTATCATGGATTTGTCACTTAAGAAAACAACAAAAGTACTATGTTATTTAAAAGATTATCTGTGACAATAAAAAATAATGGAAATTGCGTAACATTATAGAGTTGACAATTTTACAATCTAATCCTAATCTCATTTCTAAGAAGATACTTGTTATTTTAAAAGCTGAAAACAATTTGTTAAGAATTTCTAACTAGTTTTTTTTTACAAAAAGTGAAACAAAATATTCTAAAGTCCATGAAATTATAAAAAAAGTTAATACATATTTAAATCACAAATTAGCGTTCATTTCCGGCATGACAGATTCCTCCCGGGTTGATTTGAGACGCGTCCCGCGTCTCCGGGTTGTACTTTACTATCTAAAACGGCCTCGGTAGTTTCTCCTTCGTCGATACGGCTGTTGATAATTCTGTTCTTCTTGCATCATCACTGTCTCTCGAATTGACTTTTGATCCTCGGACAACTGTTGGACTCGGTGGTTTAAAATTTCAACTTGCTGAACTTGTGCCGTTAACTCCTGTATTAGTTTCTCTGACTTCAGTAATTTCGTCTGTAATTCGAAATTTTCACCTTCAAAATGTTCTTTTTCTCGCAAGACTTCTTCATATTTGAATTTAACGATCGCACAAAAATTATTCATTCCGATCTTCTCTTCTTCTAATTCATCGACTTTAGATTTGGCTTCTTGCAACTGTTGGTGCAGATTCAACAAGGACTCATTGAGCAGTTCGTTTGCCTTTTCGGCATCTGTTGCTTTATTTATCTTTACTTCATTTATCTTTTTAATTTTTTCTTTTGCGCACTTAAGTTCTGCTTTTAATCCTTCAGAGGTGCTTAAACAGTTCAAGAACGCCGATCCACGCAAACCACTGAATGGCATTTCTCTTAATCCACGTTTTGCTTCATTATACTCCTTTATTCGACGAAAATCGCGATCTTTTTTCTTCTGAGATTTTGTTGAGTTCTTCTTGGTTGTCACTGTGTCATTAAACGAAGTCCAACACCGTCTTGCGAAATGTCCAACTTTTTTACATTTAAAACATTGCTTCTGATATGCTATGCATTGTCCGAATTTATGCAGTTGTCCACATTTTCCACACAACGGTCGGTGCATAGCTGGATAGTAATTCCATAAGCTCCATTGTGGTCTAAAATTTAAGTCCATTTTCAAATATATGGGGAATAATTGTCCACTTACTAGATGCAAACGGGATCGTGTGTCGTGCTAAAAAGACAACACGCCTCGGGTTACTCCGCCAAATGTGATGCTGGTATTTTTCTTGTGCGAGAGGTTTTTATTTTAATTTTGTTACGGGGAACGTTTTCCGCTGGTAAATGTTCCTAATATGTCACTTTATAAATGTATAGTGGCAACGGTACAAGACTTTCCACATACAAAATATACAACCAATATTAAATTCCAACAATAAATTTATTCACGAATTCGGATGCGTCAGGTCTAAGCGCTGACTCCAAAACTGCCCAAAATTCAATATCACAAAATAATATAAATCTATCTTACAAATTTATCATGGATTTGTCACTTAAGAAAACAACAAAAGTACTATGTTATTTAAAAGATTATCTGTGACAATAAAAAATAATGGAAATTGCGTAACATTATAGAGTTGACAATTTTACAATCTAATCCTAATCTCATTTCTAAGAAGATACTTGTTATTTTAAAAGCTGAAAACAATTTGTTAAGAATTTCTAACTAGTTTTTTTTTACAAAAAGTGAAACAAAATATTCTAAAGTCCATGAAATTATAAAAAAAGTTAATACATATTTAAATCACAAATTAGCGTTCATTTCCGGCATGACACTTCTCTATTACATGTATTAGGTATAAGGTCAAAGTTTTGGAATGATCTTTTAAAGGGCCATATCTTTTCAGGGTAAAAACTGAATTATTTATTTGCCCTAGAAAAAACTTTTGTGGATGCAGAAAACTATTGCTTCCTCAATGTTCAGCTTCAAGTCCTCTTCAAAGTAAACATTAGATCATAGGTGTCAGAGTACCCTTTCTGTTAGCCATTTTTTCCCTAAAGGCTTAAATTCTTTCACACTTTTGAATACTCATTACTTAGATGCAACAAGTAACAAGCTTTTTATAGACATGATGTTACGTATTGTGGGCTACGTTTTCTTAATCCATCGTACATATACTTCCTGTTTGCCGTAAAACTTTAAAATTCCCCGTCAAACTTTTTATTTGCGTATTCGGTGTTATCATAGTTTCTGATATTTAATTAAAGGCCTCATTTGATGTATTGTACATGACATACACTTTTAGATCCATCGGATATCTACTTCCTGTTTTCCGAAAACTTTGTATTTTACGCAAGGAAAAGCGTGGACGGTATTTCTGGGAAGCATTAGCTCCCATATTTCTTTTTAAAAGAATGTTAACATGAAAACTAAATTATTCAGATAGAGAGCAGCTGTGGTTGCTTCAATCTACGACTAAATATAAGCTATAGAAAGAAGAATTAAAGGTTTATCAATTGGATGATCAAATTTTACAGATCTGAAAAGACAGTGACAAAATTGGTGGTCATTACAAAAAAAAACAACACATGAAACAAAAACACTTATTACAACCAAACCAAAAACTCAATAAGTCTCATGTTGGAACAAAACGAGAGTGAGCTCAAGTGCAACGAAAGAGAAATAAGTTCCTGCTTGCAATAGCACATCTGCCATGTTGTTAACGATCGATTAAGTCAGGAGAAAACGCTGGAATAACGAATAAGTTGTGATAAGTATACTCCATAGGCTGAAGCGGACGGAATGTTGCTCATCAACAAGAGAGGAAAGTTGACGATTTGAAAGTTTTAATCATCACGTTTGTCATAGAGCTTGGTGATAAGCCTTCTTTGTGTCTCGATTTCGAGATATATATATCCAAATATTAAGCGGGCCTGCTAGAATAGGTTGTGTCCTTTATCCCGCAAAGTTCCTTGGAATAGATGAGATAGACATCATTAATATAACGAAATGTGATATCGAAGGATAAAGCAAGTCTACTATGATCCTTTTTGTCTAGAAGTGATTGTTAGAAGTCCGCTTCATATGAATGGTGCACATTTCGTACCCATTTTGATGCCAATGGTCTGCCGAAAAACACGTACAACAACCTGTACAGATATAAAGCTCATGAGCATTTGTACAAACTACAAATATGTTGTCGATAAGAAAGTTAATGTTTTCCTATAAAAGGATGACCAAAAATGTTTCTTTAAGAATGGGAATTTATTGTTAAATTTGATGTTTTATTAGTGTTTATGTTTGTATGCACCAATATCAATTTCAGTAGGTTTAAGCATTTTGTCTGCGTCGTCTGTAGCAAACGAAACTGGTACAAAAATGTATATGCATTTGTAAAAGACCTTTGTTTACTGGTTGCTGCTGAATATGTGTAATAGGTGTGCAATTTGGGTATCTAATACATTTTGACTATATAAATAAAACAATTTTGACACTTGAAAATATATTAGGTTCATGCCTGTCTGATTTTTTGAATGTTTAAGAAAATAGGCAAAAACATGTCCCCGCATTTCTAAATTGGAGCATTGTATATGGATTGAAAATACTTCTATCTTTATTATATTTTTGTGCATTTGCTCCTGGTGTTTCATGCTATTGGGTTTTAGTACGTCCAAAGGATGCAAGTTTTTTTTAAAGTTTGATTCATATCAAAGCATTATTAAAAGGCAGATATAAATTGAACTTTGACAAATAAATATTGATAATGTTATCAGATTTTTTTTCAACCCTGGTCAAGGGCGTCTCGAAATAATGTGTGCATAAAATACATTTGCAGATAACCAAATCTAGCCTAACTAAGCCTAGGTAACATTTGGTAGACGAGATATTTTAATTAATACCTTTATTTGCCAAGTTATACAGAAGTTAAAGAACTTTTTTAGACCATGGGTCAATTGCAGTAGCTTGAACAGCGCATATTGGCCTCGTTGAAGGCTGCTGGCGGTTGTCAATTGTGGTTTTCCCAGCGTGATTGTGGGCTATGTCGCGTACCCTTATTCCACATCTCATAATTTTTTAATTATTTATGTTACTATTATATTCAGGTAATGGCATGTGAAAGTAAAAGTGTCAATTGCATAATTCGGTAACACTTTCACGCAAGACAACGATAGAAAGCATGAACAGACGCAAATTTGTAATTTTAAGTTGAACGAACGTATCTGAACACAGAATGATGATGATGTGTTGTAATGTAAAAGATAAACTACCTAGAATTTCCACGAGAAATTTCCACTTAAATCCATTTCAATAATGCACCTATTTCGAGATGCCGAAAAAAAAACCATCTTACCGGCCGCGTAAAACGGTTAAACATTGATTTTGATATCACCATTTTGATAAAAATGTTAAGGTTGTTAAGAAAGGATGGAATATTTATTAGGGAATCTTAACATGAAAGTACATGTAAGTAAAATTTTGCAGCTACATAATGAATGTTTTTATAATAAAATACATGTATATCAATGCAACAGAATTAAACATTAGATTTTGTTAAACGGACAAGTGAGGATAAAAAGTTCTTGTATCTTAAGCTTTTATCGTGTTTTTAAAAAAAAACCGAAGACATTTTATTTGCTGTGATTTTAAAAGTTCGGTTAACAGGAAGTTTTAAACCATTTAACTTGAGGGGGACTTGTTTTTTTTTATTTTTGACAAAAACATTTTAAAGGTGTCGCGGCAAAATATTTTATTCTAATATGAACATTATTTTATACGGCAGAAATCCTTCAGAATATTTTTTTTCTTCACCTTTGCTGCAAGAATATTTTTATCCCTTTCAAGTTGAATGGTCGGTCTTATGAGTATAATGCTAGAGTAAAACTGCTAGGTATGAAGGTCACTGCAGACCTATATCTATGTAGAATCACGACAGTCAAAACTGCTACAAGGAGGCCTAACCGTTTATCGAGAAATATGGTCCGTTAAAAAGTGTTTCACGGTTTTTGTGGTCCGTTAAAGTCGCCGTGACAGTCCGTTAACCAGGTATAATCGAGAAAAAACACTGAAGGTCAGTCATTAATTTGTTATATCATAATTAATACGCATTTTAGACTTATAAAAATTACATCTGTCAAAATGAAAATGAATGACTGTTCGATACGATTTGCATTTGTGTAAAAATAGTTCTATAAAACTTCATAAAATGAAAAGGCGTGTGGCTCCTTAGTATTTTAAAGGTCGCAAATGTAAACATGTTTACCTCATTTTTATCAATTTCTCTTTTTATATAACAAAACATATGTTTTGGTTGATATCCATAGAAAGTACAATAATGTATCAACATACTGTTTAATTTTCAATGCTCTATGTTATATAATAATTTTGTAATAGGGAAAAAGTTATAAAATATGGTCCGTTAAGGGCTGATGACATATTATTTTGTCCGTTTAGTTGGTCCGTTAAGTGCCTGTGCCAAAATATTGAGTGCATTTATTTCTAACATCAATTTTGTCAGCGCTGGGCAGCGTTTGTAATGGGTTTGTCAAACGCTTACTCATGAGAAACAAATACAGCGTTTGCTTAATCTTTGTAACCTTTGTTGAACTTGTCTAATGTAAACAAAATTTTTTCATTAAAAGAGGAAATTAACATGTGCTAGGCAATAAATTTAGAAATAAATGTAGCGTTGAGCTACAAACGCAAGCGACAAACGCAGTGAACATGGTCTTTAGCGATTGCATCGTTTGAACAAACGCTGTCAGCGTTGGGATGTAATTAGTAGAAACAAATGTGAAACTTGTCTACGCGCGTAACCGTTTGTACCGTTTGTGTTAGAAACAAATGCACTCATTATGTCCGTTAAATAACATAAATAGATAGAAGATTAAAATAATTTTGTTTGATATGACATATCATAATTTTACCATAAGGACTGAACGCTAGCATACAGAAGAAAAGACAAAATTCATGTGGATTTATCGAAACTAAAATACATACATTTGAATATGCACGTCTAAAAATGAACCATTGTCAAAAGGCTTTACTTGTAACACCATTCTAGATCATTCTACGAAACAACGGTATAGCCCTTTTCAAAAAGTCACCCGGAATTCCGATTCCGATTCTTTTGTTTTTATTTTTGCAAGAGTAGTTTCCCTTTGTGGGTCGGCCTCATGGTGTGAACAACGTTGAGCTAAAGGAAAAACATCAATTTATCCCTATCCGATTTTGGCGTAATTTCCCATTCCCGGTTCAAATAAACTGGTTTGGAGTGAAGTCTTGGATGTTAACGTATGTTTTAGTAATTTTAGACTTTGGCAATCAGATTTAAAATGTTTTAACAAGTTGACGAATTTAGTTAATTTCAACAGATTTTCAATGGAGAGGCCTACCCGGAAGTCGTTAACCTGTAGTGCATAAGTAAAAGATTTCTCAGGTCTGCACGTCCGGAAAATACTTCTAAAAAGGACTATTGAAAACATACAATACATGTGTATATAATATATGAAAGAAGCAATAAGCTACTAATTATTAATGAATATAATGAAAACGGTTCAATACAGTCTGTTTTGGTTATTTATTTTAGGCAATGAAAAGAACAAAAACTATGGAAATAAAAAATATATATGGAGAAAAATATCTAAATATGAAGGGATTTGTACCTTTGGACGAAATTTTCAAAACTCCACACATACAAACTGAAGTCCAGAAATACACTCACTACTTCCTGAAGTGATACTCCAATTGCAGATCAATGGCTTTTCACATACCTCTTAATATTTTTTCGACTCGAGGCAAACAAAACCTTCGACTTTCAGAACATATGCTTTCTTATTTTCTGCAACAATTTACGATTTTGGGCATCAACAACTACAACTCTCATGCGATATCCGTTCAAGGCAACGAAACCGTTTTGGTCACTCGGCAAAATTCTATTTCATTGCAAATTTATCCGATTCATGTCCGGTTAGAAAAACACAGGCCAATCCTCTATCGAATATGGTTCGTATGACCCTTTGGATGCTAAAATTAACTTTGCAGTACCTAACAACATTAATGTTAATGATACGTCTATTGCTCCGCATATCCCTGATATCAGATGACCCGGAAAATTTCCAGAAATGATCGACATGATAGCTTCCTCAAACTCTCAAAATTCGTTTGTTTTGACATTTGACGGGGAAAAAAACTAGCTCCTGTTTAACTGACGAAGACGGCGATGTTGACTTATTAGGTTTTGAAAAAAAGAACCGTTGAAAGAAAAACAAAGTCAATATGAAAGAAATCGAAAGAAATTAGTGGACACTACAGAACACCTTAAACAACTTGCAGATCGTTTTATTGACAACTGTCTCGGTGAAAGTGATACCAGTATATTGGACCGTTTACAAGATAAAATACATTTAAATAAGATTCATAATTGTGTTCAGATTTATTTCCATTGCCACAAACTCGTGTAAATATTTTAGGCATTTATATTATATTAAATATAATACAATAATTCTGTGAAACCAATCATAACAATCTTCTGACAAAGATATCTTTGCCAATTTTAATAATTGGGATTTGCTATATTAAGGTTTATTTCCATCAGACCTGCATTTTCAAAATGTGAGACATGCATCATTAACGGACCTAAAAAGTGTCACGTGCATCTTAACGGACCATGTTTCTCAAAGTAATACCAATTTTGGTATTTTGACCCAATATTAAGATTTTGGTCCAGAAAATCCTTCTTATGTTTTTTATTGTGCAAGTAGCACAAGACTTACTACCAAAAAAAAAAATGTTTCAATGACGAAAATAACGCATTTTAATGCATTTTTCGTCATTATAAGGACATATTTTTGCAGAGGGTAGGTCTACGCCTTTTCGTTTTGCGAAGAAGTGTCAAATCAAATCAAGATGGTTTTTGCGGGAAGTTTTTCGTGAATAAAAACCATTTGGACACATGTATCACAAGTTTCACTTATTTACTATATTTTAGCGTAGGAGTTAATTTCGTAAAAATAAATGATTTTTTTTTCATAAAACTACTTAACGGACTGCCTCGTGCAACATATAACGGACAAAACCGTAATGTTAACCTATGGTAGGAACACGTAACGGACAAAATGCCTCGATAAACGGTTAGGCATCCTTGTGCTAGTTTTTGCAGGAAACAGGAAACAACAATCAACATCAAAAGCTTTCTATGTGTATTGAAGTCGAAAAAACGCCCCGTCGTTACTTGCGACAAGCATGGCAAAATATCACAAAACTGCAATATATCTGTTTTGTGCTGTTATCTTTCGTGTTTGTTCAATTTGTCGTAGCCCATTCGTACTTTTCACGCTCGACCTCCCCGTTGGTGCCTCTGCTTTTTGGTATAGCCCTCCTTAACCGAATTTGACACGCTGAATTACCGGTTGTAACGAGACAGGCGTGTTACAACAAGCAGGAACTACCTTTTCTTTCGGAGCACCTCAGTTCACCCTCGTTACGACTTGAGTTCGCGTTATTGATTGCTATTCAGTTAAGTTTATTTTTGTGTTTTGTTGGTTGGTTCTTCGTGCTGTTATCGTTGTTATTTACTAATTTTGTCTTTGCCCTTTCAGACAGTTGAATGCCCCTTTGATACCTATCTGCATCTTTAATGTTATGATTGTGCAACCATCTAAGTTTATGATAACATTACTTTCTTTGAAATAACCCCAAAATACATGTAATCAACTTTCAAGTTTTTACAAGTTACATTTTAGAGTTGCAAATTATGTTTTTATTTTTATTTCAGGGTTTTAAAAGATTGCAGGAAGAAGACAGCCTATTGCTACGGAGTGAATTTAACTGATTTTGATAATAAAATACTGTTTCAGTTGGTCAAAAAACATGCCAAATAAACATTAATAAACACGACTAAAACATTGAATTGAGGGGATGCATTGTGTATCGATATGTCAACAAAATGTCAGACAGAAAGATGTTCTTTCAGGAAGATTTTTGCTGTTCTATTACTATTCGGTGTTGCTTATTTTAGTTACTTAGTCTTCTTCGAACCTCCTGGACATTTTGTTTACTTGCATGGAGATACGCATGCACCATGCATGATTCCAGAAATCAACCCATTCGATAAGGATATACTTGCTTATTTCTGGAAACCAGATCCTATCGTTTGTACCAAGGATACAGAACTAGTCTATATTGATGACTCTGGTATGATGCATATAAATTACAGTAGAACTAACGCAAAAATTGTAAACTGCACCAGCCAGAGTGTGCTACGGACACCGGGGACAGATGGTGTAGTGTACTTTGGGGAACCTACATGGTTCTCGGATAAGATAAAACTCTCTTCAGATTTTGTAAAAATTTCGTGCTTTGACAAGACGGATTTAATTCACGAGCAGTTATATTCTCACATTCACAAATCTTCGGACAACTTTACGGAAGATGATGGTCGATATAGCGTGCTTATCATCGGCATTGATGGGATGTCTCGATTAGCAGCGATACGCGAATTGCCTAAAACACTGGAATATCTTCAAACCGAACTGCACGGTCATATTTTAAAAGGGTATACAAAAGTTGGAGAAAATACTTTTCCAAATATGGTTGCCTTCTTGGCTGGTAAAATTGGTTATACTTCAGAGTTTCCAGTTAATCCAAATGTTACTTTTGATAACCATCCTTTCATTTGGAATAATTTCTCTTCTTCCGGTGCTGCAACAATGTACTCTGAAGATTGGGCAAGGCTGTCAACTTTTAATTATGCCGTACCGGGATTTAACCGAACTCCGACGACTCACTACTTTCGTCCATTTTACTTGGCAATTAATCAAATGAAGAAATACCAGTCATCCATTAATGAAGCCATGCTCTTTCTTGAGGATAAAAATATCAAGGTTGGAAAAACATCTACACTGTGTTATGGTGATAAACCTAAACATGTAATACAATTAGACTATTTTAGAAGATTTCTCGATACATACAAGAACAAGCTTAAATTTGCGCTTTCATGGTTCAATGAAATAGGACATGACTATGTTAACTTTATCAAATTGGCAGACGACGATTTGGTAGAATTTCTCAAATTTTTGAAGAACAACGAATATTTAGAAAAGTCAATTTTAATTTTTGTAAGTGACCATGGTTCTCGGGTCGATAAAATTAGAAACACCCCGATAGGAAGGATTGAGGAACGGCTACCGTTTTTTTCGATGGTTCTTCCGAAAAAGTTGACCACGAAATTTCCTCATTTAGAACAAAATGTTAAATCAAACATAAACAGATTGACATCACCATTTGATTTTTACGAGACCCTTGTAGATATATATTTGAACAGATTTGAAGCAGTTCCTCTAAAATCCCCCTTTCCTCGCGGGATAAGCCTTTTCCAGGAAGTTCCCAAAACGCGAACGTGTGCTGATGCTTCTATTCATGAACACAACTGTGCGTGTTATACCTCAGATGATGTACAAACAAACTCGTCCATTGTTCAAAAAATGTCCAAGTTCCTTTTGTATAAAATTAACAGAGATTTAGAGGTATTCAAAGGCAAATGTGCTGTTTTGGTGCTTAACAAAATTTACGAAGCAAAAATAATCCATTCTCAACTTAAACATAACAAACAGTCGGACAAAAAGACGTTCATGAACTACTTTAGAAAACCCAAGGAAGATGAAAAATCAAGATATCTCGTAGATTTAGACGTTACACCTAGCTTAGCCCGGTTCGAGGCCACAATCGAACACACTGCAGGCAAGGACCAATTTTTGCTGCTCGGTCATGTCAGTCGAACGAATAGGTACGGCAACCAGTCGGTGTGTATCAATGACAAACGCATGAAATTGTACTGCTATTGTATATGAAACAAAGTGCATGAGACGCCATAAAATGTAATTAGGTTTGTAGGTTTCCTTCTCAAGGTAAGTGGTACTCCAGTTTCCCGCACTCTTTAAAACTGACCACCCTGTATGGCCGAGGTTCGTCGAAATGGGCGTTTAGCACTAACACACAAACGCTCACATACAGAAGACATAGTAACATGTGTTAGCTGTGTTCATCCTTAAGAATCTATGGTCGGCAAACAAAAGAAAAAATGTGTTGGAAACATTTAAAAGGGAAACTGCAACAAAAAGCGGTCAAAGTGGACCATTGGTTGCTTTTCGTCCAGTGCGTTTACTCCAGATAGAAAATATGCGCATGTGATGCTGGACTTCCCACAGAGTTATCAAGGATGCATATTAAAGACAGTATTTGAAACGAAAGCTTTATTATCAAATAAAATTCATGACCATTATGAAAAGATTTTGTTATCTAAATAGCAGTTTGGTTGATGCAGAATGGTTAGGAAGATTCTTTCAGAGTGTGTTGCAATAAGAAGGAACTTCTTATCTTGTAGGAGCAACTGATTTCACTCTCTGGATACGACCGGAGTTCGCACAGATGATTACATTTTGGTTGGATTTTTCATTGTCTGTTTCTCGTGTATCAATTGATTTTGGCCTTCTGACATTCCATTCGGTAATTTTTTCTACAGTTTGATAAACTGCCCAACTGATGAACAATAACCGAAAACTACATGTACGAAAGAAGCAAAGAGACACCAATGGGACATTCTAGCGTCAAAAGCCCGAAAGGGAGAAAGAAGCAGATGTACCAATGGGGCATCCGAATGTTAAAAACCAGTACACAAAAACAAGAACAAGACGAAAAAACAAACGCATATGAATTATAACGGAAACGCAAAAACTATTGAATATCAATAAACAACCCGAACTAGTCGTAATGAGAGTGAACTCGGGTGCTCCGGAAGAGTAAGTGGTTCCTGCCTGATATAGCACACCTTTCGCGCTACCAATTTCCAATTCAGTGTGTCAAACCCAGTAAAGGAATACAAAACAAAACCCTATGACAAACCAACATCTGCACTCATCATAGAGATGGAAATCCAATATTTGTCTATGAGTGCATGATGTTCACCGTAAAATTTCTTGAGTGAAGACAGCAGCCGAGGAGCAACATAACCTTGTGTTTGCAATTTTATGTCAAACGTGACGCTCTGCTAAGGATCTCGGTGTACTTCCCGCAAGCTCTGGAGTAACGAATCAATTGTGATATGTAAACTCCATAACCTGGAGTTGACGGAATGTTGCTGCACAAGAAGGAAAAGATGATAATTGGAAAATTGAAGTAATCACGTTTGTCATAGAGGTTTGTTGAAAGTTTTCTTGAGAGTCTATTTCGAGATGTAGATCTAGATATGAATCAGATTTGAATACACTGTGTCCTTTATCTCAAGTGAAGTTCCTAAAATATATGAGATGAAGAAAGTCACCAAATCGAGAATTGTTCAGTGAAATGACATCGTCATTTGAACGGAAAGTGAGGATAAAAGAGAGAGCTAGTCTACGATCTTTTTTTTGTCAGAAGAAATCTGCTTCGTTTGAATGAAGATTAGTGCCCATTGGAAGTCCGAAAATATGACAATTTTTAAAATGTTTTCAGAAGGGTTGAATGAAATCAATTTTAAGATTTCGTTGGTCTGAGGATTTAATAATACAAAACTAATACTTAAACAAGTAAAAAATTAAAATAATTAAGCACTTTACACAGCACATTTAGCAAATCGAAATAGTCGTGCTTGTATGTTGCAACAAGCAGTAAAGACTTACCTGTTGTGATTTTTTTCCAATTGCGTTTGTACCAACCTGATTGCAGTTTAATGTGTTAAATGTTAGCTTTGTTTTGTAGTAGGTTTCTTCAATTTGTCGTATTCTTGGCTTCAACTTATTTTGTCTTTGCTTAATTGGTTCGGGACTTCTTACAACCGATTTACTTTTTCTGACTCTCCATAATCGAATATTCAAGGTAAAAATCGAATGGCCAGGTTTCGTTGCCTTATCGGACTTCCTACAATCAAATGTTCTAGTTGTCTTGCTATTGTGCAATTTAGGACTTCCTTCAATAAAGTTTCCTAATTGATTTGCTATTTCTGACTACCTACAATCATATGTTCTTCCCAAAGCTAAGTAAATCGTAGACATAATTTCGGCACATTTCGGTTTTAATGTTCTATGATCTTCATACTAGATAGTGATAAGAAATTTCAATCTTTTGGATAGAGTCCTTCATTTGTCTTGAATACCGTAGACGTGTTCACGTCAGATGTAGCAAAAATTTATTCGGACTTCCGACAAGAGAATGCCCTCTTACCTCTTCTTTCGCACCGACAATCAAAATCCCTAGTTTCTCAGTCGCTTTCGCAGGCTTCTGACAATCGAATGTCCAAGTTCAATTGTTAATTCGGACGTCTAATAATCAAATGTCCTGTTTTCTTTGGTTTTTTTCTGTGTTTTTTTTTTTTTTGGGGGGGGGGGCTAACGTCAACCGAATGCCTTAGTCTCTTTCTTCTTGTGACTAACGACTAGTGTCTTAGCTTTTTCGGACTTACGGCAATCGAATACCCTAAGCTTTTTTGAACTTCTGACAATCAAATGTTCCGGTTTCTTTGCTTTTTCGGACTTTCAACAATCAGAAGACATAATTTCTTTGCCGTTTTGGAATACCGACGATCAAATGTCCTAGTTTTTTGTGTTGCTTTTTCGGACTAACGACAATCAAATGACATAATTTCTTTGCCATTTTGGAATACCGACGATCAAAAGTCCTAGTTTCTGTTCCTTTCGAACTAACGACAAACGAATTCCCTATACGCTTTTCCGGACTTCTGACAATCAAATGTCCTGGTTTCTTCGCTATTTACTAGTATGACAATCAAAATGTCCTATTTTTCTTTGCTTTTTCGGACTTACGACAATCGAATGCCAAAGTTTCTTAAATATTTGCTTTTACCGACTTCATACAATCGAATGCCTACTTATTTGCTTTTTCGGGTTCGAAAAATCGAATACGTAAGCTTCATAGCCTTATTATTGTCTATGCTTTCTTTGCTTTTTTCTACGTACGACAATCGAATTCCCGGTTTTGTTGTTACAATGTTTTTACTTTGCATTTTCGTACTACTGACACTCGACTGCCCCAGTTTCTTTGCCTTTTCTGAGTAACGACAATCGAATGCCTTAGTTTTCATGGCCTTTCCGAATTATTTTGCTTGTTCAGACTTTCGACAAACAAATGTCCTAGTTTTCTTTGTTTTTTCCAAGACTTCCGACAATCGAACGTCCTACATGCTTTATTTTAAGGAATAATGACAATTGAATGACCCAGTTTCTTTGCCTTTTCGGACTAACGTCAATCGAATGCCTAAGATCGTTTGCTTTTTTTTTATTCCAGCAATTTTATTTAGAAATACAAATGCCTAAACGGGTATAAAACAGGTAATTGGTTATGCTGTATATTTGCACATTTCAAGGAGTATCCTTTCATAAGCAGCATTTGAAAGTCAAAAACCCAAAGTATTGCACGAAAAGTACTACAAACTAAAAATTTTGTACTGGAAACACCGAGAATATCGACCATGAGAAGCCTAGCTGGTGTTTTAACACCCTTTTTCCCTTCAGAAAATATGGACAAAAACGGGGCAAAATTGTAACTTTTTAATTGTTGTCTGATTTTCATTTTTTTTGGTTTGCTTATCAGTTCTTGTCTTTTTCATCATGGGCATCAAGTGTCCAGAGCAATTGATTATCCATATTGGGCCTAAAACGTACAGGGTTCAACATGTTACGGTCGTATCATGATGTGCTAGGCAAAGCTTTTTTTTTATCAATCTGAAGTATATTACTGTGGAGATCCATATTGAGTCTGGGAATTAGGATTTTGAAGTAAAGCTTATTTGGTTGTGTATCCTTCTTCTACATCTTATTATGTCGCCCCCTACTATTGTGGGGAGACATATTGTTTTTGTCCTGTCCGTCCGTCCGTCTGTAGGTCTCAAAGTTTGTCAGCGCAGGTTTTGTCCTCTGAAACAACTGAACCGGATGTGAATTTAATGAAACTTGGTACAGTTTATAGGAAAGACACCATATATAGTTATGCATATTAACAGGAAATTTTGATCCTCAATTTTTAGATGACTCCTTATAGGAGTTATGGCCCCTTCAAGCTAAAAATAGTGGTTTTTGCCTTATAGATAGTAGATAAAGAAAAGGTTTTGCTTGCTTAAATTTTCAGCTCATTGAGATTTACAAAATTGACCATTAGGTCGAAATTGTCAGATGACCCCTTATTGGGGTTATGGTCCCTTTAACGAACAAAAAGTGGTTTTAGCCTTATAGATTGTAAACAATAGAAGATATGGAAAAGGTTTTGCTTGCTTAAATGTTCAGCTAAATGAGATCTACAAAATTTCCATTAGGATGAAATTGTCAGATGACCCATTATAGGGGTTATGGCCCCATAAACGCCAAAAATAGAGGTTTGGCCTTATAGATTGTGAACGATAGTAGATAAAGAAAAGGATTTGCTTGCATAAATCAGCTAATTGAGATTTACAAAATTGACCATTAGGTTGAAATTGTCAGATGCATGAGAGCTTATTGGAGATTATGGGCCCTTTAACGCCAAAAATAGTGGTTTTAGCCTTGTAGATTGTGAACCATAAAAGATAGGGCTAAGGTTTTGCTTGCTTAAATGTTAAGCAAATTTAACTCTACAAAATTGTCCATTAGGCCAAAATTTTAGGATTACCATAAAAGGAGTGATGGCCCCTTAAATGCCAAAAAATAGTGGATTGTATGTGAAAGATTGTGTACCATAGATTGTGCCACACATATGCTTGCTTAGATGCTCAACTTTATAGAGCTGTTGGCAATGTTAAATATTGTAACATAAAGTCATTGAAGCCAGGTGAGCAATTCAGGCTCCTGAGAGCCTCTTGTTTGTGGGAGTTATGGCCCTTTGGACTAAGAAATTTGCTGAAAATCCTCTCTTATCACCTTGTCAGCGCAACTCCTCTGAAACTACTTAACTGATTTCAACGAAACTAGGTTTGTAGGAAGGACACCATATGTAGTTGTAAATATTACCAGTAATATTTTATGCTAAAAATTTTGTGGGAGTTATGGCCCTGTTGAACTGAAAAATTTGTTGAAAATCCTCATTTATCATCTTGTCAATGCAACTCCTCTGCAACTTCTGAACCGAATTCAGCGAAACTTGGTATGTAAGAAGGACTCCATATGTAATTGTGCATATTACCAGGGAATTCTGATTCTCAAGTTTTTTTTGGGAGTAATGACCTTTTGGACTTAAAATTATCTAAAAATCCTCTGAATTATATACATGTCGACCAACCAACATGGCCGCCGTTGCTAAAAATAGAACAGGGGGGTCAGACCATTGTTTTTGGCTTATAACTCGAAAAGTATAAGAGATAGAGAAAATCTGAAGCAACCCTCCTTCTTCAGCATCAAAAGCTGTTCAAATCTCTCCATTGAGTCGAAGTTGTGAAACGACTCCTTATAGGAGTTATTGCCCTTTAATCATCAAAATTGACCATTTTTGCAGTTTTTGGACTATATCTTGAAAACCATTAGAGCTAGAGCAAAAGTTAGCATTGCAGAATTGTTCAGCTCATTGAGATCTACAAAAATGATTTCAGGGTCAAAATTGTCAGATCAGCCGTTTAAGAGTTATTCCCCTTTAACTGTTTTTTTTTTCCATTAATTTTAACTGATTTTCAAAAATCTTCTTCTCTGAAACCACTGAAGGGATTGCATTGATACTTGGTATACTTGATCTTTAGGATGTCCTCTACCAAGTTTGTGAATTATATACACGTCGACCAACAAACATGGCCGCCGTTGCTAAAAATAGAACAGGGGGGTCAGACCATTGTTTTTGGCTTATAACTCGAAAAGTATAAGAGATAGAGAAAATCCGAAGCAACCTTCCTTGTTCAGCATCAAAAGCTGTTCAAATCTCTCCATTGAGTCGAAGTTGTGAAACGACTCCTTATAGGAGTTATTGCCCTTTAATCATCAAAATTGACCATTTTTGCAGTTTTTGGACTATATCTTGAAAACCATTAGAGCTAGAGCAAAAGTTAGCATTGCAGAATTGTTCAGCTCATTGAGATCTACAAAAATGATTTCAGGGTCAAAATTGTCAGATCAGCCGTTTAAGAGTTATTCCTCTTTAACTGTTTTTTTTTTTTCATTAATTTTAACAACTGATTTTCAAACAAAAATCTTCTTTGAAACCACTGAAGGGATTGCATTGATACTTGGTATACTTGATCTTTAGGATGTCCTCTACCAAGTTTGTGAATTATATACACGTCGACCAACCAACATGGCCGCCGTTGCTAAAAATAGAACATGGGGGTCAGACCTTTGTTTTTGGCTTATAATTCTAAAAGTATAAGAGATAGAGAAAATCCGATCGAAGCAACCTTCCATGTTCAGCATCAAAAAGTCCTTATAGGAGTTATTGCCCTTTAACTGTTTTTTCTATTAATTTGAACTAATTTCCCAAAATCTTCTCTGAAACCACTGAAGGGATTGTTTTCCAACTTTATATACCTGAAAGTTTGTGAAATTTATTCAAACTTTGGCATAAGAGATCAGGTGAGCGATTCAGGCTCCTGGGAGCCTCTAGTTTTCCATTGATTTTAACTGATTTTCAAAAATCTTCTTCACTGAAACCACTGAAGGGATTGCTTTGAAACTTGGTACACTTGATCTTTAGGATGTCCTCTACCAAGTTTGTGAATTATATACACGTGGAACAACCAACATGGCCGCCATTGCTAAAAATAGAACAGGGGGGTCAGACCATTGTTTTTGGCTTATAACTCGAAAAGTATAAGAGATAGAGAAAATCTGAGGCAACTTTTCTTGTTCAGCATCAAAAGGTCCTTACAGGAGTTATTGCCCTATAACTGTTTTTTCTATTAATTTAAACTGATTTCCAAAAATCTTCTCTGAAACCACTGAAGGGATTGTTTTGCAACTTTGTATACTTGAAAGTTTGTGAAATTTATTCAAACTTTGGCATAAGAGATCAGGTGAGCGATTCAGGCTCCTGGGAGTCTCTAGTTTCATGTTTTTGTCATTTAGTATGAAAACTATTGCAGACAGAGAAAAGCTGTTGCTTTCTTAAATGTTCAGCTCATTTAGCTCGTCAAAAGTCTCCATAGGGTCGAAGTTGTCAGATGACCCCTTATAGGTGTTACGGCCCCTAAAATAACGTTTTGTCATGTTTTTGGCCTATAAAATGAAAACTATTGCAGATAGAGAAAAGTTGTTGCTTGCTTAAAAGTTCAGCTCATTTAGCTCTACAAAAGTCTCCATAGGGTCGAAATTGTCAGATGACCCCTTATTGGGGTTACAGCCCCTAAAATAATGTTTTTTTTCATGTTTTTGGCCTATGGAAATGAAAACTATAGCAGATAGAGAGAAGCTGTTGCTTGCTTAAATGATCAGCTCATTTAGGTCTACAAATGTCTTCATAGGATCAAAGTTGTCAGATGACCCCTTATAGGGGTTGCAGCCCCTAAAATAATGTTTTTTCATGTTTTTGGCCTATGGAAGGAAAACTAGCAGATAGAGAGAAGCTGTTACTTGCTTAAATGTTCAGCTCATTTAGCTCTACAAAAGTCTCTATAGGATCAAAGTTGTCTAATGACCCCTTATAGGGGTTATGGCCCAATAAAATAACGTTTGTACGTTTCAGTGGTCCTACAGAATGAAACGCTATAGCTAATACACAGAGAAAAGATGTTGCTTGCTTAATTGTTTAGCTCATTTAGCTCTACAAAAGTCTTTATAGGGTGGAAGTTGGCAGATGACCCATTATAGGGGTTACAACCCCTTAAAGGTGAAATTTTTTTTGCTTATAGAATGGAAACTATTGCAGATAGAAAAAAAGCTGTTTCTTGCTTAAACATTCAGCTCATATAGCTCATAAAAGTCTTCATAGGGTTGAAGTTTTCAGATGACCCCTTATAGGGGTTATGGGCCCTAAAATAATGTTTTTCATGTTTTGGGCCTGCAGAATGAAAACGTGTGCCCTTATTCATAACTAGGTGGTCTTATTACTTTCTATATTCCATTAGTTACATTTTGAGCTATCTACACCCGTGTCGAGCAACCCTGGGGTCCGTCAGACTTGCAGGATGAGATGGAGCACTGAAAAGCAGCCACCTAGGACCCCCAGGCTAGGTTTTTTTTCATTTTTTGACTATTTGTGTGCCCTTATTCATTACTAGGGGCTCTGATTACTTATATATTCCATTAGCTACATTTTGATCTATCCTAAACCCGTGTCGAACCACTCTGAGGTCCGTCAGACTGTTGCCCGATGAGCTGGACCACTGAAGAATGGCCACCTAGGACACCACAGGCTAGGTTTTTTTTCATTTTGTGACTATACGTGTGCTCTTATTCATTACTAGGTTGTCTGGTTACTTTATCTATCCCCTTAGCTACATTTTGAGCTACCTTGAACCTGTGTCGAGCCACCCTGACATCCATCAGACTGTTGCCCGATGAGCTGGACCACTGAAGAACGGCACCCTACGACGACACAGGCTAGGTTTTTTGCTTTTTGTGGATATACGTGTGCCCTTATTCATTCCTAGGTGGTTTTGTTACTTTGTATATTCCCTTAGCTACATTTTCAGCTATTCTACATTCGTGTCGAGCTATCCTGAGGTCTGTCAGACTGTTGCCCGATGAGCTAGATCACTGAAAAACAGTCATCTATGACCCCCAGGCTCGGTTTTTCGCAATTTGTGACTATACGTGTACCCTTATTCATTACTAGGTGCTCTGATAACTTATATATTCCATAAGCTACATTTTGAGCTATCCTAAACCCGTGTCGAAGCACTCTGAGGTCCGTCAGACTTGCCCGATGAGCTGGACCACTGAAGAACGGCCACCTAGGACGCCACAGGCTAGGTTTTTTTGCATTTTGTGACTACATGTAACGTTATTCATAACTAGGTGGTCTTGTTACTTTTTATATACCCTTAGCTACATTTTCAGCTATCCTATACCCGTGTCGAGCCACCCTGAGTTCCGTCAGAGTGTTGCACGATGAGATGGACCACTGAAAAACAGCCACCTTGGACCCCCAGGCTAGGTTTTTCGCATTTTGTTACTATACGCGTGCCATTATTTATAACTAGGTGCTCTGATTACTTGTATATTCCATTAGCTACATTTTGAGCTATTCTACACTCGTATCAAGCCACTCTATGGTCCGTCAGACTGTTGCCCGATGAGCTGGACCACTGAAAACGACCACCTAGGACGCCACAGGCTAGGTTTTTTGCATTTTGTGTAAACGTGTGCTCTTAATCGTTACTAGGTGGTCTGGTTACTTTTTATATTCCCTTAGCTACATTTTGAGCTACCTTAAACCTGTGTCGAGCCACCCTGAGATCCGTCAGACTGTTGCCCGATGAGCTGGACCAGGGAAAAAGGCCATTTGTGACCTACAGGCTAGTTTTTTTTTACATTTTGTGACTATACGTGTGCCCTTATTCATTTCTAGGTGGTCTTGTTACTTTTTATATTCCTTAACTACATTTTGAGCTATCTTACACCCGTGTCGAGCTACCCTGAGGTCCGTCAGACTATATCAGGATGAGATGGAGCACTGAAAAACAGCCACCTAGTATCCCCAGCCTAGGTTTTTCGCAATTTGTGTCTATACGTGTGCCCTTATTTATTACTAGGTGGTCTTATTATTTTCTTTATTCCATTAGTTACATTTTGAGCTATCTACACCCGTGTCAAGCCACCCTGAGGTACGTCAGACTGTTGCAGGATGTTTGGTGCACTGAAAAACAGCCACCTAGGACCCCCAGGCTAGGTTTTTTTTGCATTTTGGACTATATGTGTGCCCTTATTCATTACTAGGTGCTCTATTTACTTATATATTCCGATAGCTACATTTTGAGCTATCCTAAATCCGTGTCGAACAACTCTAAGGTCCGTAAGACTGTTGCCCGATGAGCTGGACCACTGAAGAACGGCCACCTACGACGACACAGGCGAGGTTTTTTACTTTTTGTGACTATACGTGTACCCTTATTCATTCCTAGGTGGTCTTGTTACTTTGTTTATTCCCTTAGCTACAGTTTGAGCTATCCTACACCCGTGTCGAGCTACCCTGAGGTCCGTCAGACTGTTGCCCGATGAGCTAGAGCACTGAAAAACAGTCATCTATGACCCCCAGGCTAGGTTTTTCGCAATTTGTGACTATTCGTGTGCCCTTTGTCATTACTAGGTGGTATATTACTTTCTTCATTCCATTAGTTACATTTTGAGCTATCTACACTCGTGTCGAGCAACCCTGAGGTCCGTCATCCTGTTGCAGATGAGATGGAGCACTGAAAAACAGCCACCTAGGACCCCCAGGCTAGGTTTTTTTTTGACTTTTTGACTATATGTGTGCCCTTATCCATTACTAGGTGCTCTGATTACTTATATATTCCATTAGCTACATTTTTGGCTATTCTACACCCGTGTCGAACCTTTCAGAGGTCCGTCAGACTGTTGCCCGATGAGCTGGACCACTGAAGAATGGCCACCTAGGACGACACAAGTTTTTTTTTTGCATTTTGTGACTATACCTGTGCTCCTATTCATTACTAGGTGGTTTGGTTACTTTCTATATTCCTTAAGCTACATTTCGAGCTATCTTAAATTCGTGGCAGGCCACCCTGGGGTTCGTCAGACTGTTGTCCGATGAGCTTGACCACTGAAAAACGGCCATTTGGGACCCACAGGCTATTTTTTTTATTTTGTGACTATACGTGTGGCCTTATTTAATCCTAGGTGGTCTCGTTACTTTGTAAAATTCCATAACTACATTTTGAGCTATCCTACACCCGTGTCGAGCCACTCTAAGGTCCATCAGAGTGTTGCACGATGAGCTGGACCACTTAAAAACAGCCATCTTGGACCCCCGGCTATATTTTTCGCATTTTGTGACTATACCTGTGCCCTCATTCATTACTAGGTGTTCTGATTACATATACATGTATATTTCATTAACTACATTTTGAGCTATACCAGTGTCAAGCCACTCAGTGGTCTATCAGACTGTTGCCCGATGAGCTGGACCACTGAAAAACGGCCATTTAGGACCCACAGGCTATTTGTTTTACATTTTGTGACTTTACGTGTGCCCTTATTCATTTCTAGGTGGTCTTGTAACTTTGTATATTCACTTAGCTACATTTTGAGCTATCCTAAACCCGTGTGAAGCTACCCTGAGGTCCGTCAGACTGTTGTCCGATGAGCTGGAGCACTGAAAAACAGTCATCTATGACCCCTAGGCTAGGTTTTTCGCATTTTGTGACTACACGTGTGCCCTTATTCATTACTAGGTGGTCTTATTACTTTCTATATTCCATTCGTCACATTTTGAGCTTTCTACCCCCGTGTCGAGAAACTCTGAGGTCCGTCAGACTGTTGCAGGATGAGATGGAGCACTGAAAAACAGCCACCTAGGACCCCAGGCTAGTTTTTTTGCATTTTTGACTATATGTGTGACCTTATTCATTACTAAGTGCTCTGATTACTTATCTATTCCATTAGCTACATTTTTAGCTATCCGAAATCCGTGTCGAACCACTCTGAGGTCCGTTAGACTGTTGCCCGATGAGCTGGACCACTGACGAATGGCCACCTAGGACGATACAGGCTAAGTATTTTTGCATTTTGTGACTATACCTGTGCTCCTATTCATTACTAGGTGGTTTGGTTACTTTCCATATTCCTTAAGCTACATTTCGAGCTATCTTAAATTCGTGTCAGGCCATCCTGGAGTCCGTCAGACTGTTGTCCGATGAGCTTGACCACTGAAAAACGGCCATTTGGGACCCACAGGCTAGGTTTTTTTTTCATTTTGTGACTTTACGTGTGCCCTTATTTAATCCTAGGTGGTCTCGTTACTTTGTTAGATCCCATAACTACATTTTGAGCTATCCTACACCCGTGTCGAGCCACTATGAGGTCCATCAGAGTGTTGCACGATGAGCTGGACCACTGAAAAACAGCCACCTTGGACCCCCCGGCTATATTTTTCGAATTTGTGACTATACGTGTACCCTCATTCATTACTAGGCGTTCTAATTACATATATATTTCATTAACTACATTTTGAGCTATCCTACACCAGTGTCAAGCCACTCTGTGGTCGGTCAGACTGTTGCCCGATGAGCTGGACCACTGAAAAACGGCCATTTAGGACCCACAGACTATTTGTTTTACATTTTGTGACTATACGTGTGCCCTTATTCATTTCTAGGTGGTCTTGTTACTTTTTATTTTCCTTTAGCTACATTTTGAGCTATCCTAAACCCGTGTCGAGCTACCCTCATGTCCGTCAGACTGTTGCAGGATGAGATGGAGCACTGAAAAACAGCAAATTGCCACTAACTCTGGTGTTTTAGTTAAATTGCCATTAATTCTGGCTTGCCATTAACTCTGTTCTTAGACTATATAAATTGCCACTAACTCTGGTGTTTTATATATTAAATTTGTAAAACACCAGAGTTAGTGGCAATTTATATATACTAGTAGTTTTAGAACAGAGTTGATGGCAAGCAAGAATTAATGGCATTCATTGGCTCTTGTACACGGCAAAATATTGGAACCCGGAAGTTTATTGTATTAAACAGTTTATTAATGCAAACCTGTCCCAATTAGGGATAACAGCATAATTCATAGCCTCAAACCCAGTCTATATATAAATATATAGCCTGGTCTCAATGAAAGAAAACTTGGTTCGCTAGGGGCGCTGTTTCGGAAAATATAAACTATAATTAGATTGAGATACCATCGGTAGATCAGAAAATAGGACGTCTCACACATGTAAAAACAAATATCGTGAGAACATGATCATCGAGTTGGAATTTTATACTTTGAATAATTACATTCTTGTTTATAACGAGGATTTTAATTGGTTAATAGTTGAGTTTTATTTCTGTATAAAACTCAACAGTACGTGCTTCCTTGACAACGACTTGCGCGGAGTAATTTAAAAAACATAAACCATGCATTTCGTGTAATTTTTTCGTGCAAATATTTAATATATTTGATTGGAATGTAATTATATACAATGAATGCAATATTTTTGAGTTTTATTGGTGTGTAAAAGCGTGGACCTTGGCGCACATTTTCAACATGAAGCGCTACCGCGCTTCATTAAAAATGTGCTTAGGTCCACGCTTTTACACACCAATAAAACTCAAAAATATTGCATTCATTGTATAAATAACAATATAGTTACATGTTATATATATTGTATATATATTGGAATTTTTCTTTCATAGAAAGTCGTTATTTGTTATGTCTTAATATTGAATAAATCCATTAATAACCTCCAGATCGTTAATTCTGATATGTAAAAGTAATGTCTCAGAAAACGAACAAACAAAGGGGTGAATGATTTTGTATGTTGGTCTACATTTGGGTTTAATATTCAGGAAAAAGTAGTCTACGATGGGGTCGGGGTTCGAGACCTCTATCCGAACCCCCCCCCCCCACCACAAAAAAAAATTTAAGTACACCCCCCCCCCCCCCCGGGAGTAGAATACTATGGACTTTTCTGTTTTGTTTATTACTGTCTAGAGTTAAAATCTTTGTTGATTGTGAATATAAATGCACTTTTATACGTTACCCCCGCTTGGCCGCTTGAAAAGTGTGTGTGTGTGTGGGGGGGTTATATAGTGATATGGGTGTTTGCCCTTCTTTCTTTCCGTTATTCCATAGGGTACCCATCTCTTATCCATAACTCCTCCTAAACCCCTCAATGTATTTTCATTAAACTTTCACACACTATTTGTAACATATATACACCTACTATTTTAAAAAGTGATCTGTCACATGTTTTTGTTAGGGGGTATTTATTTGAGAGCAGCTGCTCAAATTAACTAGTTATAATTATCTAATCAGTGCAATCACCTTGTCTGTCTGTCCGTAACTAACTTTTGTAACAGATGTTTCAGCTTCTACTGAAGGGATTGATTTCATAGCTTTTCCACCGGGGGGCGGGGGTTAACTCCAAGTATTTTAGGGTAGAGATGTGCGGCCCAGAAATTTTATACCCACCCCATTCATATATACGCCGGTTTAAAAAAGACACTGTGGCCATTCATATATTTTAATGCCTTTAAAATTACACAGAATATGCTTAAACTTGACATATTTTGTACAATGTAGATATTCTATTAAAACCAAAGTTTGAATGGTACAAGTTATCAAATGCACGTTCTGTTAAGGTTACATTAAGGAGGCAAAAGTTGGTTGTAGGCTACTCTTTTTCAATTGATATGCGACATTTGAGAAAAGTACACCTTATCATATATGCAACATCTGAAATTTCCACATATTGAACACCCCAAAAAGTAGACCCTTTTGGGCCACGCAAATGGACCTACCTTTATGATGGAAGTTACCCTCCCCTTTTCATGTCAGTCAGGCCTCTGCTTCATATATTTTCTAAATGGTTAAGTGGGGTTTCAGTTTGAAAGACACCAGGACAGAATGTTATATTGTTTCATTATTAGCAATATTCATGTATACATAGCAGAAATACATCTTCAGAATTTGTTGTTCTATCTTTGCTGCTAAACTCAAAATATTTTTCTAAGGAAAATACCATGGTCACCCCCTTTCAAATTACATGTAAATGCATTTTGTCATTCACTTGTGAAGTGCTTCAATATGCAAAACAACACATATGTGTATTAGTTAATTCTAACAACAACGTTTCTTAAGACTGAACTCGACCTACCTGCAAACATTACTTGCACATTACCCATATATTCTTTTACTCCAGACATGTCATAATTTGGTTTTCCTGTTCAGTATTTTTGGTTTTAGTTTTCAATGCTCTTCATTATCTGGGACTAGCGTTTGGATTTTTTCAATATGTTGGGTAGAACGCCTATGATCACGATGATGAGTCTTGAATAGACGAAACACATGCATACACATGCCAGATGTAGAACAAATTATTGTCAGGAACGTTGTTGTAATTTTTATTTCGATAAAAACAACTGTATGGTGCTTCAACCTTCATTTTGAACTGCCTATTTGAAGGCTGCTGGTGGTTGTACATTGTGGTTTTTCTGAATTGCTGTTTAATTGGGCTGTGTTGTGTACACTTATTCCAAATCTTATTATTTTTCATTTGGTTTCAAGAGATGTAGACCATTTTAATGAATGATTAACTTGGATTTTTCTGTGATTAATTAACAATGTGAAGCTGTCTGAGTCAGGTACAATGATATAGTGCTTTCTGTTAGTTTATATCCTGATGATTATTTAAAGTTTCATAATGATACCATACTTCTTTCATGGTCAAGAAGCTGTAACTTGAAGGAAAACCTGATTTTGAACCAATTAACTGATCCAAACACTTTTAGCCCCTCTACTTTCATTGAGCATGAAAAGAAAGCCAATCCAAATACCTAATACAAAATGTATTGTAGAGTGGTGAGCACAAAGAGAAGATTATGTGTTTTGTTAATTCTTTTAAATTTAAATAGATAAAAGATATGACTTTTTGTGTATAAGAGATAAGTCTGAAGACTATGCTGTGGTTTATCAAATTGGAGGGATGGGTACATTGGTCAGCTTGTCTTTTTCTTGGAAAACCATAAAAGTCGCTTAAGCAAAAACTTTAAGTGAGGCAAAATTTTCTTTTAGAATACATATATTGTTAAGTATTTTCTGTGTCATCATGAAAGATTCTCAGGACGAATCTAGGAAAATTTTCAGGCGGTAGAAAAAAGTAAATTCATTTCATTAAAAATTCTCAGTTTTGTCAGAGGCACATTTGTTTGGCACCATCTGCATCTACCACTGTTAATTCACAGCTAATAAGTGCATCCTGCAAAAAAAAGTTTGACAAATTGAAGATACTTAGCAATGAAGATCATCATGTTAGAATATACATATGAATTAAGTGTCTTAACAGATAAGTTTTATTGGAAACTCGTTTGCAAACATATATCTTATGCTCCATTGGAATGATGCTGCCCTTTGAGGGACCATAAAATTTTGGAAAATAAATTATGTCTATATATTTTTTCTTTCATTGTCTTTGGTTCTAAAATCATCACACACGTACCTATGTCAAGCAATTAGTTAATTTGAATGTAAATGTTCATTTAAGTCTGGCCAATTTTTTGTTATTTATTCTTTTTCTTTCTTTTTTTTTCAGTATTAAAGCGCATGTACATGTAGGCAGGCTGTACATGTATGTTATACACTTATTTCACATCTAATTATCTTCTATAAAAATAACCAAACCATTGGCAAATAATCTAAGAGGTGCTGGCAACTGCGTCCAAATCTGATGGCAAATGAAATGTTTCAAGCCTCGACTCCAAGTTCTGTATGAACATCATGTACATGTAAAAATGTACATAAGTTTTGCACTGGGTCATTATCAAAGTACATTTTCAATGAGTGATGGACACAATATTTCTGTTCTTAGTCTTAGCGATGCCACCTCCATCTCTTCATCTGACAACTAAAAAACATGTTATTTCTAACTTTAATGTCAATGGAACAATATTATAATTTGCATGAGCATGCCTAAAATTTTTGTTTGTTTACAAATTGAGATAGTAATTTCAGAGTATTTAGTTACCGGTTCATTCATAAAATACAAGCATTTCAATGTTTAAATGTTTGTAAAGAACTTTTCACACTTTAAAACAATCGTTTACATAATTTAATGTGCATTTCTCAAACATTTCTTACCTGAGGCGACTGCCGCATGGGCGCAGCCATATTATTTTCAATGGGCTTTCCTATGTCTGTGTTCCTAAATTTAGATTTTCCGAATTTCTCCGACACATTTTTAGCGTCATTTCCTCCCCTAATCCGACCAATCAAAATCTTTCCCAAATCCAGAAAGAACAGAACTTTGGTTGAATGAATCCAGACCATTATGGCGCAGCCATTAAAAGCGTCTGGATGATCGAGACTACATAATTCAAAATTATATAGTTTATTAATTCTATTTTTTCAAACATTAAATTTTGAAGTGCCTGGTTTTTATGACAATAGAAAAAGAAACGATTCTCATCTTCTACTTTATTACAAAAAATATATACGACGCTTCATGCACGTAAAAATTGCTTTGTGGATCACCAAGTAGCCAAGTAGTATAATGCATTACAAAGGCTAAAAGATTAGGGGCGTTAAGGCTCATATTTAGCCTAAAAATTTGAAGTTCATGTAAAAATGTCCATTTCTGGCTACAATATAATAGTGTAAACTGTAAATGAGTCGGTGTCTGTCCCGTCATCCGTTCCTGATTTTCGTCTTTGCCGTTACAATAAAAAATCTTATTGTTACGGTTTTGTCCAAATTTGCCAGAGGCGGATCCAGAGATTCTGAAAAGAGGGGGCCCACTGACTGGCCTAAGAGGGGGCCCGCTTTGGTCACGCTTCAATGATTTCCTATATATTCAACCAAATTTTTCCGCCAAAAGGGGGGGCCCGGGCCCCTTAGGCCCCCCCCCTGGATCCGCCTATGTTTGCCGTAACAGTATCCTGTGCCATAACTTTGAGTCTTTTTTGTTCATCTGCAAAAATCACATCGACCCATTTGTAAGACGAATTGATTAAGTTTATGGAAAAAAACACGTTTTAACTGCTCTTTTTCCTTTGTTTAATTCAATAATTCTATATGCGTTTCCTTACGATATTTTTCTCTGGATATCTTTATTATTTGATCTCTTTAAGTGCCATTCTCTGTAAGAATCAGGCAATGGGTGAATCATGATTAAAAAAAACACATGAGTTTGACTTCAAAACACTGTTCAAAATGCTTAAAAAGTAACAAAAAATGCATTGGCACTTTTTTTAAAAGTCAGTAATTTTAGATATATTTTGGTTGAAATGCACATAAAATTTGAATCTAAGGGAGGTAACTCTTTCAAGTCACACTAAATTCCTATCATTTTAACAGAAATTTTTCTCCTTCCTCTGACACTCAAAACAACAACTAATGTTTGTTTCTTCATTAGAAGGCTATTTTGAATGACAATTTATTGTCAAAACCGTGTGTTTTTAAAATCATGATTCAAAGTTTTTAAATTTTGCCTGATTCTTAGGCACGAACCATTTTCATACGGTGGGGGGCCTGGGATTTTGTATCCTGATATTATATTTTTTTCTGTCCAAATCAAAGTTACAATTTTTTTTTCTACCCAAAGCAAACTCATATTTTTTTTTTTTCAGACAAGTTCATTTTTTTTACATTTGTTTTTCTATTCGTAAACAGGTCTTTTATCAATTGTGTGAATAAGGCCAGTTCTTGGGCTAATTTATTCTCATTGTGAATACATTTATATTCAAAACATTCATATATTGATATGGTGAATATGTCAAACAGACAACCTCTCAGTAGGAGATGAAATGCACCTTGGACTATTGCATTTTGATTGTGAATGCATGCATATTCAAAACATACACATGATATATACATATATTTATAGGAAATTTGGGATTTGGGGAGATATGGCGAATGTGTCGGCCAACCTGTATTGAAAGCACAAAGTAAAAAAATGAAAGTAATAAAAAACCAGAACCCCCCCAAAAAATAAACATTCAGTATATAGCAATATTTATTTAAATGAACAATAGACAAAGACAAATACATGTCATGCATGTAGCTGGATATCCAAAATCCATAATGTGTTTCTTTTATAAATATACTATTTTCAATACTAGTTTGTGAAATCTTATTCTAAAACTTCTAATGGAAGCAATATTTCATTTGTAATTGCCCTGGTAACCTTGTCACGTTGGGGGCATATCACCAGTTACCTTTTACATGTAGGTTCGCCTTTTGGCTTAAAAGTTTTCAAAAGTTAATTTCTCTGAAACAGCAATTCAGACCAAGAAAAGTACCAGTTGAAGCCAATAAGGGATCATAGAAATGTGCATCAACAAGCCTTTTGATTCGGTTAGGGATCCTGCGAATTGACTAGCATGCTAAACATGCATGGCAATTTACAGCAGGGGATCGCTGAAGGCCTCAGAAGCTCTTGGGTAAACGATGCAAAATCATTCATTCTGACTTGTGATTTCCTGAAAGCTAATCATGACATTTACAAATCACAAAAATGATACAATGGAAAAAACCCGAAACATGTAGACGATATATTGACCAGAAAACGTATCCCACCATAAGATAAATTCCAAATATTGAAAGCCTTAGGTCAATAGTTTAGAAATAATCAGTTTTGGAAATATTGATCCCTCTGGTAAACAAACTGATGGACCAGTCAGATGTTCATACCATAACAGAACAAAACTATCTATTAAAGATTTTTAATTTAAAAAACCGATTGTATTTAATAAGATATGATACTTTTACACATCATTTACAAATTTCGTTGAAAAATACGTAGAAATAACAATTTTAGAGCATTTTAAAATATTTGGGCCCGGGTTACTCGTTTTTTAGTCACCACCCTCCCGAATGCCACACCCCGCCACACCACGATGGCATCACAGGCATTCAATGTTGATTAAAGTGATGATGTACACCAACATTCGTTACCATTTGTAAGTTTGACTGATCATTTGATTTAGTTATTTGGCCATGACCATGTGCAATATCGCAAAAAAAAAAAAAAAAAATAATCGGCACCATTGCCGATGAATTTTTATTTTTCCACAGAAATTCACAAAAAATCTAGTCTGACCCACAGGTACTTGGGGAAATGATTGAGTTTACCCCCCTTTTTTTGGTACCAGAATTTTTTTATCCTCTTACTCACTGGGGTAAATGTGATATCCGTAACTGCAGTTATGGACATCCGAAAATGGCGGACGCTGAATCGGGTAATAATTATTTTTATCGATTTCGCAATGATTATCCATCATTCACCCGTAATTTATGTTTCGTTTGATGTGTTTTTTTATTTGGACCTGAAAATTTTCAAGTACTATTTAGTGATACATCGCTACATTGAGAAATCAGCTGTACAAAAAAAACAGCGGTGATATGGGTAACTGGTTGGCACTGATATCCGTAACTGATATAGATGTCTTTTCAGAGATATCCGTAACTGGCGAATTGTGAAATGATAAAAATTAAAACTCTCTGATTCTATGCTTATTTTCCGACATTCTGGAATTTTTTTTTTGAACAAGAGGTGAAGTTCTCAGTGATTTTCAGTAGTTTTAAATATTTTCTACTTTCTACTTTAAAATTTGATATATATTGCACTGTTACATTGCTATAGGGACCCAAAGACGGGCCACACCCAAAAAATCAAGTTTTTTATTTTTGGTCCGATTTTCAAAATGTTGGTATAAATGTATACAAAATTCAAATATGCATTGAAAGTCCACCAAAGAATGCATGTGTCAAAAAGCTTTGTGAGTCCACCATGGGCTGCATGTGTCCAAAGCATTTGACAATCCATATTGGGCCGCAAATGTACAGGGTTCAACATGTTGCGGTAGTATCATGCTGCGCTCGGCGTAGCTTTTTATTCGTTTAGAAATGAGGGGTCCAAAAGGGACAAAAAATTCAAATATTTTATTTGTTTCCACTATAACTTGAATTCTAGTTTGCCTATCGCTGTGGAATTTGTCAAGAATGTTTCTTAAAATAAAAATTGAACCTGATGAATTTTCGCGCGCCCCTTTCCCCGTTATGTAATTAGGGGCCAAAATCATAACTATTTTATTTATGGTCCGATTTCGGAAAAAGCTTTTTCATGAATGTTCTTGTCAAATAGCTGATACAAAATTAAGAATTATTTTTGGGACCCCCCCCTTTACCCCCTGTTGGGTAATTAGGGGCCAAAAGGGACTAAATTCGAAACTTTTTTACCTGTGATCCGATTTTGAAATTTTTTTTGCTCAAATAGCGGATACAAAATTGAGAAATGATTTTTGCGACCCCCCATTCTCCCCCATTACATAATTAGGGGCCAAAATCGAAACTTTTAATATTTGTGGTCTGATTTTGAAAAAATATTTTTTTCCATTTGCTTTTAAAATAGTTAAAATCTAATGAATTTCTTGTAATATGTGGGAAGAAAGTCCACCAAAGAAGGCATGTGTCAAAAACCTTTGTCAGTCCACCATGGGCTGCATGTGTCCAGAGCAATTGACTATCCATATTGGGTATATAATAATGTATGCATTGTTTTATCACCAAGCTTGGTAAAAACTTTTTTTTCTCATTGGTCGTTTACATCCCGATGTGTCCTCAGGAACTACAGACATTACTAACTACAGAGTCTTAAAACTTGTCAACATCCCTATAGATACAAGGCTGCAACAGCAGGTTTTCTTAATATGTACATGTAACTGTAGTTTAACTTTTCATTCACAGATCTTGATACCATATACATGTACACTATAGATACAGAGTTATATGTTATATGCCATCAAATGCTCCTAGGTCATCTACTTGCTATTTACCAAATACTTAGGCGCTGGTGACATGCTATCCCTTGATTGCTCCATCTGCTAAATATTTAAGTGAAAATCTAAGGCATGAGGGCATCTGTTGAGCAAAGCCTTTATTTACTTCCTAAAATTTATGTACAAATGTAATTTTAGGTTTTTTGCAGTAAATTACTCAACTTCATTATTTTCTGATTAATCCATTATTTGTTTAATAATTGATTAGAACAATCGGAAGCCAGTTTCAATTACATGTAGATCTACTGATTTTTGATTGATTATTTACTATCATACATTATTTTTGTATGCAAAATGGTCATATTTAGATAAGCATGTAAAATTTAATCATAAATACCAAACAAGAGGCTCCGAGGAGCCTGAATCGCTCACCTGGTCTTGATGTTGACCCTGTACTTTTGTAGAGCTAAATGAGCTGAACATTTAAGCAAGCAACAGCTTTTCTCTGCCTGCAATAGTTTTCATTCTATAGGCCAAAAACACCATTTTTCACCTATAAGAGGCCATAACCCCTATAAGGAGTCATCTGACAACTTCAACCCTATGTAGACTTTTGTAGAGCTAAATGAGCTGAACATTTAAGCAAGCAACAGCTAATCTCTATCTGCAATAGTTTTCATTCTGTAGGCCAAAAACATGAAAAATCGTTTTTTTCAGGGGCCGTAACCCCTATAAGGAGTCATCTGACAACTTCGACCCTATGGAGAATTTTGTAGAGCTAAATGAGCTGAACATTTAAGCAAGCAACAGCTAATCTCAATCTGCAATAGTTTTCATTCTGTAGGACAAAAACATGAAAAATCACTATTTTTCATGGGCCGTAACCCTATAAGGGGTCATCTGACAACTTCGACCCTATGGAGAATTTTGTAGAGCTCAATGAGCTGAACATTTAAGCAAGCAACAGCTAATCTCTATCTGCAATAGTTTTCATTCTGTAGGACAAAAACATGAAAAATCACTATTTTTCATGGGCCGTAACCCTTTAAGGGGTCATCTGACAACTTCAACCCTATGGAGAATTTTGTAGAGCTCAATGAGCTGAACATTTAAGCAAGCAACAGCTAATCTCTATCTGCAATAGTTTTCATTCTGTAGGCCAAAAACATGAAAAAATGCCATTTTTCAGGGGCCGCAACCCCTAAAAGGGGTTATCTGACAACTTTGATCCTATGGAGACTTTTGTAGAGCTAAATGAGCTTAACATTTAAGCAAGCAACAGCTAATCTCTATGTGCAATAGTTTTCATTCTGTAGGCCAAAAACATGAAGAATGGCTATTTTTCACCTTTAAGGGGCCGTAACCCCTATAAGGGGTCATCTGACAACTTCGACCCTATGGAGACTTTTGTAGAGTTAAATGAGCTGAACATTTAAGCAAGCAACAGCTAATCTCTATCTGCAATAGTTTTCATTCTGTAGGCCAAAAACATGAAAAAATGCTATTTTTCACCTTTAAGGGGCCGTAACCCCTATAAGGGGTCATCTGACAACTTTGACCAAATGGAGACATTAGTAGAGCTTTTGATGCTGAATCAGTAGCGTGGCCTCAGATTTTCTCTATCTCTTATACTTTTTGATTTATAAGCCAAAAACAGTAGTCTGACCCCCCTAGTCTATTTTTAGTAACGGCGGCCATGTTTTTTAACGGATCAAAAATCAAAACACAAGTTTGGTGCAGGACACCCTAAGGATCATTCATACCAAGTTTCATTAAATTCTGTTTGGTAGTTTCAGAGGAGAAGATTTTTGAAAAATTGTTAACAGACGACGACAGACGACGACAGACGACGACGACGGACGCCAAGTGATGGTAATAGCTCACATGGACCTTCGGTCCAGGTGAGCTAAAAATAGGTAAATCAAATCCGTCCAGCAGTTTCAGGCCTGGTGAGCTAAACAAACAGGTCTTTCTTTAATGTTTCAATACATTTTAATTCATGATACTGAATCATTCACTGACACTGTTGGTAATTTACATTTTGTTTTTCTTGACCATTTTAGGATGCCATAAATAAAAGAATACAGATTCTTAAGACTACTAATTTCAAGTTTGTGATCTTCACCTTTTTTTTGAGGAGTGAAATGTTGAAAATTAGTGCCTACGTAATATAATGCATCTTCCTTCCTAATGTATGACATTATATATCCCTTTGGGGTAATAGCTAAGCCAAAGATGACATCTTGATAAAACATTTTTGTAAGCATCTGTTTTATGTTCTGGAATTCACCCTCATGGCGGTATCTTCCTTGTTTCATTTCAACTATCAATGGAAAAACACCAGGGTATTCAGGCAAGGCAACAAAAACATCTGGAACTACAAACCCTGATTTTATCTCAGAATGATTCTCTGAACTTGTGATGCTTAACATGTCCAATGATAAATCTGAGCAGGAGTTTACAGTTGGACACTTAAATGATGCATTCAACTTATCCATAGTAGTCTCATTCTCAATATCCCCAAATATGGTTTCAAGGTAGACATTGGTTTTGCAATGTAGAGGTGGTTCCTTACACTTCACTGTCCAATCTGACAGATCATCACTTTTCATTAGCATTTGAACCAATTCCGTTATCCAATCTTTGGCTTCACCATTCTCAAAATCTGTATACATGGCCCCACAGAAGGCTGCGATGTAGGTCTCTACAGCTTCATGATGTTCTACAATAAATAATGGAAATCATGTTACAAATGTATAAGGTTATTCCCCAATCTGATTAATGAGTCATATTCTTTAAGGCCAAAATGAAAAAAATTGTTTGTTGGGCGTTAGCCGCCCGCTTGTCTGTAAAGCCGCCGACTCGAAAAAATTTTTGAGGTCATTTCAGTGGTCTTTTTTTTTTAATTATTTTTTGGTTGCTAGTCGTATCCGATATACTAAGTCAATTAAGCGATTGTCAGTTACCTAGATTATTATGTATTAAAGTAAAGCGCCCCATTGATCTGATCTCCCCTAAGTCAATTAAGCGTTTGTCAGTTATTTAGAATAATATTTATTAAAGCGCCCAATTGATCAGATTTCAGTGAAGTGTGTTGTATTTTAGCAAAGAAGAGGCTCCCAGGAGCCTGAATCGCTCACCTGATCTACATATATATACACTAATTTTAAACAAATTATGGTGCTTAACAGCATGCAATTTAAGTTTTTTTTAAATATCTTGTAATGCATAATGGTGTGAGAGGTGTTACGTTTGAAAAGTGGGATAAAATTCACTAAAAATGGTCAAGTTGACACTTTAAGTGGAAAAACTCCTACAAAGAATGGTCATAGGACTTTGACCCAATGATATTATTCTGTGTTCGCGGTAAACGATCTCCACGTCGCTAAATACGAATTGATTGCCTGTGTGGCGAGAGAATTTTATTAAGCAGTAGCCACGCTGGCGAAATAATTTTCTGATGGGACTTGTTTACATTTTTGTAAAAAATCCGAATTCTGGAATAAAATTAAAAGACGGAACGGATATGTATGAAATGCACGGCAATTTCCAGCTTATTTGTCGGATTATTGTCCGGAAATACCCGATATTGGTTTTATATTAGTCACTTCTGTTAACATTTGGAACTTTCGATTGTTTACCATTAGAGGGCAATATTACTGTAGTTCCGAAAGTTTTTTTTTCGGACTCTCATACATGTGACAGATCTGTGATGACAAAGCTGGAGATTTAGAATTTTTTGGCTGGAGATTGGACAAAAAAGCGGGAGATTTTCAACGCTCATTAAAATTGCATTTCAATGACAATTGAGGGCACTAGCGTGTGCCAAATATACATGGCTTCACTGATTAATCTCAAACTGTTTATACAATCATCGGATCAATTATGGCAATAAACTTTTAATTAACACCTACACCTGTTAATTTAACGTCTACCTAATTGACAAACCCCTAAAACACTGGAAATGTTTTAATTATGACTGATCAATTAAAATGTCTATAAAATTAAAATTTTACCATGTCTTGAAAAAGCGGGAGATTTAACACAAAAAGTCGGGAGAACGGGAGATGGATAAAAAAGTCGGGAGATTTCGTCTCCCGGCGGGAGAATCACATGTATGGACTCTTTATTTACCAATTATTCATTAAAATTTGGCAGAATTAGAAAACATTGAAGCCCTAAATTTTAATTTATTTGGAAACCAAATATTTAATGGCTCTTTAAACTGAGTTATTCTTCGTAAAGATCTAGGATAAAGGCAACAAAAAGTATGTTTTTTTTTTTAAATACTATCAAAACCTTAATCTTTAGAATGACTTTGGAAAAGTTAACAAATTAATTGAAATACAAGCTGCCCAGCTGTAAAGGCATTCATATTGATATGATATGATATCTCAAAAGTAAAATGCTCAGTTTAATTGCTTTTTGTTTATGTTTTTAATTTTTGTTTCAATGTAATTTACAAAATAAAATGTTGCTCCTACTTCTGCATTGTTAATAATTAAAGTTTGTTTTTGCTTACAAAAACGATGTCTCCCCCCGTTTCCAATATATTAATTGTAAAAATGTTATTGTTAAGGAGAACTGATTTCTTTGGTTTATATGTACGTTTTCTAAGTTCAAAGGGCCATAACTCCCACAAAAATTTGAGGATCAAAATTTCCTGGTAACATGCACAACTACATATGGTGTCCTTCCTATATACCAAGTTTCGTTGAATTCGGTTCAGTAGTTTCAGAGGAGTTGCACTGACAAGATGATAAATGAGGATTTTTTCTAAGTTCAAAGGGCCATAACTCCCACAATAAAAAGCTTCGCCGAGCGCAGCATGATACGACCCCAACATGTTGAACCCTGTACGTTTTAGGCCTAATATGGATAGTCTATTGCTCTGGACACATGCAGCCCATGGTGGACTGACAAAGGTTTTTGACACATGCTTCTCTGATGGACTTTCCACCCAGGGGGTAAAAATATAAATTTTCAATTTTGTATTCTACTCTTGAAAAGAATAATGTTTGAGGGAAAAAATGTTAAATTGAACCAGAAATGTTTAAAAATTAATGATTACGGTCCATAGGTTAATGAGCAAATAAAGGGTGGGCCGGGTCCCAAAAATTCATTCTTAAATTTGGAATCGCTACTTGGCAAGGATGAACTTGTAAAAATATTTTTTTAATAAGACCAGAAATCAAAAAGTTATGATTTTGGCCCCTTTTCAAAAAAATTCAAAAAATTATTTAAATAAATATTTAAATATTCAAAAAATATCATTTTGGGGGGTATTTAGGGGGACGTGGCACGGCCCCTGGGGGTTTAGCCCCTTAATATACAATGTGGAAAAAGGGGGCACAAAATTCATCAGGTCCATTCTTTTATTTTAAGATACATTTATGACAAATTTCACAGCAATAGGCCCACTAGGACCAAAGTTATGGTGGAAACAAATAAATTTTTAAATTTTTTTGCCCCTTTTAGGCCCCTAATTTCGAAACAAAAAAAGGGGGGACCCCCAAAATTCAGTCCTATTCATCCTTGTATAGTACGGAACATCATTGTCAAATTTCATAGCAATCAGATAACTAGAACTAAAGTTATTGTGGAAACAAACAAACAAGAGGCTCCCAGGAGCCTGAATCGCTCACCTGGTCTTAATCATGTTAATGTCAACCCTTTGAAGACTTTTGTATAGCTAAATGAGCTGAATGTTTAAGCAATAAAAAGCTTTTCTCTATCAGCAATAGTTTTCATTCCAAAGCAAAAAACACTATTTTTCACCTTTAAAGGGCCATAACCCCTTAAAGGGGTCATTTGACAACTTCAACCTTAAAAAGACTTTTGTAGAGCTAATTAAGCTGAACATACATGTATAAGCAAGCATCATCTTTTCTCTATCTGCAAAAGTTTTCTTTCTTTAGGACAAAAACACTATTTTTTGCCTTTAAGGGGCCGTAACCACTATAAGGGGTCATCTGACAACTTCGACCATATGGAGACTTTTGTAGAGCTAAACGAGCTGAACATTTAAGCAAGCAACAGCTTTTCTCTATCTGCAATAGTTTTCATTCTATAGGCCAAAAACTCTATTTTTTGCCTTTAAGGGGCCATAACCCCTATAAGGGGTCATCTGACAACTTTGACCCTATAGAGACTTTTGTAGAGCTAAATGAGCTGAACATTTAGGCAAGCAACAGCTTTTCTCTATCTGCAATAGTTTTCATTCTGTAGGCCAAAAACACTATTTTTTGCCTTTAAAGGGCCGTAACCCCTATAAGGGGTCATCTGACAACTTCGACCCTATGGAGGCTTGTGTAGAGCTAAACAATCTGAACATTTAAGCAAGCAACAGCTTTTCTCTATCTTTAATAGTTTTCATTCTATAGGCCAAAAACTCTTACTTTTTACCTTTAAGGGGCCATAACCCCTATGGGGGGGTCATCTGACAACTTTGACCTTATGGAGACTTTTGTAGAGCTAAATGAGCTGAACATTTAAGCAAGCAACAGCTTCTCTCTATCTGCAATAGTTTTCATTCCATAGGCCAAAAACATGAAACAAGAGGCTCCCAGGAGCCTGAATCGCTCACCTGGTCTTGATGTTGACCCTATACTTTTGTAGAGCTAAATGAGCTGAACATTTAAGCAAGCAACAGCTAATCTCTATCTGCAATAGTTTTCATTCTGTAGGCCAAAAACATGAAAAATCACTTTTTTCATGAGCCGTAACCCCTATAAGGGGTCATCTGACAACTTCGACCCTGTGGAGAATTTTGTAGAGCTAAATGAGCTGAACATTTAAGCAAGCAACAGCTAATCTCTATCTGCAATAGTTTTCATTCTGTAGGCCAAAAACATGAAAAATGGCTATTTTTCAGGGGCCGTAACCCCTATAAGGGGTCATCTGACAACTTCGACCCTATGAAGAATTTTGTAGAGCTAAATGGGCTGAACATTTAAGCAAGCAACAGCTAATCTCTATCTGCAATAGTTTTCATTCTGTAGGCCAAAAACATGAAAAATCACTTTTTTCAGGGTCCGTAACCCCTATAAGGGGTCATCTGACAACTTTGACCCTGTGGAGAATTTTGTAGAGCTAAATGAGCTGAACATTTAAGCAAGCAACAGCTAATCTCTATCTGCAATAGTTTTCATTCTGTAGGCCAAAAACATGAAAAATGGCTATTTTTCAGGGGCCGTAACCCCTATAAGGGGTCATCTGACAACTTCGACCCTATGAAGAATTTTGTAGAGCTAAATGGGCTGAACATTTAAGCAAGCAACAGCTAATCTCTATCTGCAATAGTTTTCATTCTGTAGGACAAAAACATGAAAAATCGCTATTTTTCAGGGGCCGTAACCCCTATAAGGGGTCATCTGACAACTTCGACCCTATGGAGAATTTTGTAAAGCTAAATGAGCTGAACATTTAAGCAAGCAACAACTTATCTCTATCTGCAATAGTTTTCATTCTGTAGGCCAAAAACATGAAAAATCGCTATTTTTCAGGGGTCGTAACCCCTATGAGGAGTCATCTGACAACTTCGACCCTATGGAGAATTTCGTAGAGCTAAATGAGCTGAACATTTAAGTAAGCAACAGCTAATCTCTATCTGCAATAGTTTTCATTCTGTAGGCCAAAAACATGAAAAATGGCTATTTTTCACCTTTAAGGGGCCGTAACCCCTATAAGGGGTCATCTGACAACTTCGACCCTATGGAGACTTTTGTAGAGTTAAATGAGCTGAACATTTAAGCAAGCAACAGCTAATCTCTATCTGCAATAGTTTTCATTCTGTAGGCAAAAAACATGAAAAAATGCTATTTTTCACCTTTAAAGGGCCGTAACCCCTATAAGGGGTCATCTGACAACTTTGACCAAATGGAGACTTTTGTAGAGCTTTTGATGCTGAATCAGCAGCGTGGCCTCAGATTTCCTCTATCTCTTATACTTTTTGATTTATAAGCCAAAAACAGTAGTCTGACCCCCCTAGTCTATTTTTAGTAACGGCGGCCATGTTTTTTATCGGATCAAAAATCAAAACACAAGTTTGGTGCAGGACACCCTAAGGATCATTCATACCAAGTTTCATTAAATTCTGTTTGGTAGTTTCAGAGGAGAAGATTTTTGAAAAATTGTTAACAGACGACGACGACGACAGACGACGACGACGACGACGACGACAGACGACGACGACGGACGCCAAGTGATGGTAATAGCTCACATGGACCTTCGGTCCAGGTGAGCTAAAAATGCTATTTTTCACCTTTAAGGGGCCGTAACTCCCATAAGGGGTCATCTGACAACTTTGATTCAATGGAGACTTTTGTAGAGCTTTTGATGCTGAAGCAGTAGCGTGGCATCAGATTTCATCTATCTCTTATACTTTTTGATTTACAAGCCAAAAACAGTAGTCTGACCCCCCTGGTCTATTTTTAGCAACGGCGGCCATGTTTTTTGACGAATCAAAAATCCCCACATCAGTTCTGTGGGGGATACCCTAAAGTACCACCAGACCAAATTTGGTTTGAATCTGTGCAGCCGTTTCAGAGGAGAAGAAGTTTGAAGAAAAGTTAACGACGACGGACGCCAAGTGATGGCAATAGCTCACATGGCCTTTGGCCAGGTGAGCTAAAAAGTAGTAATTTTGGCCCCTTATTTCTAAATGAAAAATGGGGGACCCCCAAAATCAATCCCATTCGTCCTTTTATGGTAAGGAACATCGCTGTCAAGTTTCATAACAATCAGATAACTAGAACTAAAGTTATTGTGGAAACAAACAAAAAAGTAGTAATTTTGGCCCTTTTTTGGCCCCTAATTTCGAAACAAAAAATGGGGGGACCCCCAAAATCAATCCCATTCATCCTTTTATGGTAAGGAACATCATTGTCAAGTTTTATAGCAATCCGATAACTTGAACTTAAGTTATTGTGGAAACACTGAAAAGTTAACAGACTACGACGAAAACGACAACGACGACAGCATCATACCATAATACATCCGCAAAATTTTTTTTGCGGTCGTATAAAAATTTGAGGATCAAAATTATCTGGTAACATGCACAACTACATATGGTGTCCTTCCTATTACCAAGTTTCGTTGAATTCGGTTCAGTAGTTTCAGAGGAGTTGTGCTGACAAGATGATAAATGAGGATTTTCAGCAAATTTCTCAAAATTTCCTGGTAACATGCACAACTACATATGGTAACCTTCCTATATACCAAGTTTCGTTGAATTCGGTTCAGTAGTTTCAGAGGAGTTGCGCTGACAAGATGATAAATGAGGATTTTCAGCAAATTTCTAAGTTCAAAGGGCCATAACTCCCACAAGTATTTGAGGATCAAAATTTCCTGGTATCATGCACAACAACATATGGTGTCCTTCCTATATACCAAGTTTCGTTGAATTCGGTTCAGTAGTTTCAGAGGAGTTAAGCTGACAAACTTTGTGACGGACAGACGGACGGATAGACGGACGGACACGACAAAAACAATATGTCTCCCCACAAAAGTCAGGGGAGACATAATTATGTCTCCAGTAATATTACCAGTAAACCCAGTCTGAAACATCAATCATGATTGATCTATCAATATTCATGTCAAAAACTGACCAAAATTCAAGAGTTGGTGATCGAAGTGTAACAGTGTATTATGTGATAAACATTAATAGTTAATGTGACAACACATGTGAGTTATTGGTGGTTGTGTACATGAGTTGGGCATGTCATGAAAATAGTTTTAATGAAGAACCTGTTATAATCATGATATATACATTTGTAAATGGATGCCAATGACAACAATGAAGGTGGACGGATAGACAGTGATGACTAAGAAGAATGGGTAATACATAAACTACATGTACCTGCTGAGAGCTTAAAGTCTGACGGCCAAGTGCCTTTCCACTGTGCAATGCCATTGATTTCCTCGTATCTAAACTGCATCTTTTCAATGAAGGCATTGATTTCATCCCATGGTTTACCAGACAATTCAGGCCATTCAAACTCTTTCAAATCACTATTAACATGGTCCTTAAACGATTCAAAAGAGTAATCATGCTTGCATTTCCATGAAAAGTGTGGTGTTTTGTCAATTTTCTCTTCTCGAGTCAAAAATTTAACATGTCCTATCTGGTCTATAGCGTCTGGTGAACAAACCATTCTTACAGCTAAACCCCTCTGATTGTAATTAACCATCCATCCCTAAAGAGAAAAAAGAAGCCATTAATAATATGTGTTTTCACCAGATTTAATAACATCACCATGGGACCGGGATGCCCCAGCTCAAACGTTCCAGTCCTTCAGACATATAGTTGGTCATGCTGAACCATTCTACCAAGTTTCGAATCATTCACATGTACGGTTTATGAGAAAAGCTTGACGAAAATTTGTATGTCCATATTCATGTATATCATTTTTTACATCGGTCGGGCCCTTAACAGGAAGTAGAAGACAAACCGGTCTGAAAGTCGCTAAGGACACATAGTTGGTCATGCCGATCAATCCTACCAAGTTTCAAATCATTCCCATGTACGGTTTCGAAGAAAACCTTGATGAAAATGTGTATGTCTGTATTAGTCATTTTTATATCGGTCGGGCCCTAAACAGGAAGAAGAAGTTGGAGAGGTCTGAAGTTGCTTAGGACGCATATTTGGTCATGCAGATCAATCCTACAAAGTTTCATATCATAACCTAAGTCAGTAATGCATAAAAAGTAGGTCAAAGTGACCTAATTTGCATTGGATACTTGCATCCTAATTATGATACATCTGTACACAAGACTGCATGATCCCATGTCACATACTACACAAGATATTACAGAGAATGTAAATTTTAACCTAAGTCAGTGATGCATAAAAAGTAGGTCATAGTGACCTAATTCCAATTGCCAATGTGACATATCATTTAAGACATCTGTATACATAATAACAAGATCCCATGTCTTAAGATCCCATGTCTTAAAGAAACCAAGATATAAACATTACAAGTAAATAAGTGGAAAACAAACTAAGTCCAGTTAATGCAAAAAAATCGGAAAATTTTGATTTTTTTTTTAAATATTGCCAAGGATACAATTTTTTGACCATGTTTTAGCCACTGACCTATTTTCAGACAATTCCATAAAGAATAATTGACCATGAATTAGCCACTGACCTATTTTCAGGCAATTCCATAAAGAATAAATGTATTTGTTTGAGTTCTCAAAAACTTTGTTCTAGGGTTAACCTAATTGTTGCCAACGCCGACGACTGAATTTGGATCCCTACATGTATGTCTCGCTTCCGCGACTATTCGTCGCAGGCGAGACAAAAGGTGTTAATGTAACTTCCTGTTAAAGTGTTTAAAAGCTTTGATAAATATTTTTCAGGTAACTTGATGTTAAAGTAAAGCGTGCAGATATATTAAGATATACTTCAAAAATATGAAAATTGGCATAACAAATAAATTAGTTTCTAAACCATTATCAGTTTGTCAAATTCCAAATCTTGAAGGGAAATGCATAAATTTTATCGCACTATTTTTTGTCAGGTAAGGTTACAATGAGTAGTAGTTTCTATGATACTTCGCCCAAAGGAACTATTTCCTAGCCAGTGACATACAACAGCAAACTGTTGAAAAATCATTTTAGGCAGCGCCATGTGCTAATTAGCGCAATCAAGTTCGAAATGGCACAATAGAATCTTTCCAAGGCGCCAGAAAGGCGCATCGCTGGCACACACAAAGCGTTTTTCGTATTACCGTTTTATGTTTACATTAGAAATAAACTGTTACTGCTTGTATAAGCTTCAAAGGTTAAAAGAATTCGCTTTCCATCGGGAACCAGTGCTTATTCGTATTCTCGGGTATGTACGAAATTTCCAGTTACACCAAATTTGTTTAGGCACGGACCATTTGATTTTCTGGGGGGGGGCCTGGGATTTTACCTTGAGCCGGGAAATTTTTTTCGCCCGCATTGCGGGCCAGATTATTTTTTTCACACACATACTAAGCAAGGAAATTTTGTTGGCAAGATTATTTTTTTTTCAATTGGCAAGATTGAAACCAGATTATTTTTTTCAACCTAGGTGCTGGCCAGATTATTTTTTTTTACAAAAATCAGGGCCGGGAAATTTTTTTCAAAAAAATCCCAGGCCCCCCCCCCCCCCCCCCCCCCAGAAAATCAAATGGTCCGTGCCTTACGAGTTGGAGAGTCATTTTTTCATCATCATCATGCCCCCAAGGAAAAAGAAAATAAAGATTGACCCCAATCACAAGTCTTTGAAGACTTCTTTGGCGGAATCAACAAATGATTCAGATGATTCAGCCAAAAATGATAACACTTAAAGGGTAAGTTCGCAAAAAAATGAAAATTGGATATGTTATTCCTTATGTTATTTTAGGTCATTCTATATCAATAAAAGTTTTATATTCAATTTCAAACGTTAATAATTAATGATTTTTATCACCCTCACGGCACGTCTACTGATCTAGCCATTTATCACGTGATTTGCGGTTTGTCTGAATACCCCGCAGTCTCCTTTTGATAGTGACCAACTATGTCCCAATATTAATCGATTAATTGCCAAATCATTATCGATCTAAGAATTTGACACGTGTAACTGTATCAATATTTATATTGCACCCCAGAGTGACACACTCAGGTATTCGCTAATTAAGATTTCCTGTTAGTCCGGATATACCTCCTGTTATTACACCACCTTTCAATAAACATGCCAATTAACGCGTGTCCACCGTACCGGCGGGTGTCAGCGGTAAATTATCAAAGAGACACCTGTGTTCAGGTAAACCATGGACATCACGGAGTAAATTATAAACAGTTGCACAATTAATGACTGTTGATTCGGTAAATTTCATAATATTTTTAGAGAGAAAGAGAAAGAAGCATTTAATTCAATGTTAATAATTAAGAATAAGATTATTAAATGATTGATTTATAATCACTCTGTCATCAATAATTCATTTTTAAGTAGTCTTAGTAACTTATTATTTGGACAAATAAAAAATATTTATAAACTTTTACAAAGAATTTTTAGATGTGATTTAAAAACAAAAGCTACAGATTTCAGTACGCGTTGGTATACATGCATCTAACTTATTCTTTTGGTTATCGGACAATACACAGCATCATAAAAACGTTTTAATCGATTGGATTTTATTACTACCAAGTCTAGATCCTGATACACCAGGTTAGACCCCTAGAAGTGGGCAGGGGTCTATTTTCAAATACTTAATCCTCAATATCTTTGTTATGCATCAAGATACATCGGAAAAAATTTGCACAATGTTATAAAACATTGTTCTGGACATTTTAAGCCCATATGTCCAAAATCGCAAACTTTCCCTTTAATCAAAGTGGTCCTGCATCTACGCGTATAACAACCAATTCATAATTATGAGATTTGTAAAGGTATGTAATTCCATGAAATAAAAATCAGCGCCAAAATATGCATGTTTTCATAATGCCAAATTTTACCTCAACTTCGAAAGGCCATAAAATAGCACACAGTGTGTGCACACGTAAAAATGGCAGCCATTTGTTTTCAAGGCCGTAACTAGGGTTGGATTAATGGTGAGGCAAACCTGAAAATTTTTCGGCAGGGGGTCTGGGGGCCGCTCAAGGCCCCCAGAAGCTGTGGGGTAAATGGTGCGAAATCATGCATTCTAGGCGTTTCCTGAGAGCTAGTTAGCCTAGAACCATGATTTATGAGTTGCTGCTTTTAAAAACAATTTAAAGGGAAAAATAAAGAAGGAATGTGTCCATGGGACAGGTATGCCCTTGCTGTCCGCAAAGAGGAATTATACAGGTCTAAAAGTTGCGTAGGACCAACAGTTTGTCATACTGAACCATCCTTCCAAGATCAAATCATTTTCACGTATGGTTTTTGAGAAAAGCTTTTGACAGAAATTCGTCGTGTCGGACGGACGGACAAGAGTAAAACATAATGCCCACATATGTTGTCTCGGGGAATGAAAATAAGCATTTACCGCGATAATCAACATTACCAACTTTTTATCCACTACATTTTTTATCGAGTTTGGTAATCATGTTTCTATTCATCAGACAATCGGAATTCTAATAAGCAATTCTTATGTACAACTGCTTGCTGAATTGTTCCCTTATTCACATAAAGCAGACCTCTGAAATCACTTTAAGACTAAAACTCCAACTTAAATTGTAACTACAGGTTCAGAAATAATAGCATGTCGTACCTTTCTTTATCTTATATTAGTATATCTTAAAGTTAAAGACCTGATAGATTCTTAAAAGTCTTAATTGACGCACAAGGGAGATTTTTTTTTAACTTCATGACTGCAGATTGTTGTTCAACTTTCAATCTTCAACCTTCCATAATCAAACAGAAAAAATCCATTGGCTCTTACTTTGGTGGGTATAAATGTACCTTGATTTTTGATAGACCGTCGCGTTTTGCGCTGCTTTTGCCGCATATTGTCGCTGTCATTAAGTTTTATGATTTTTAAAGAAATCTGAATGCCCATTAATTTAGTATTATTTGAATTATCCTCAGCAAACATTATATGGAATGTTAATAATCGACAGGTAAAAGTTACAAAAAATCTCAAACGGACATGAAACATTGCAAGGCCCCAAAGTCTATTCAGCACTTTTCCTTGTGACCGGAGCATTTATAGCTAGAAAAGGATCGTTTACAACACCTACCTTTGACTGGTCAATTTATTTAACCCAAGAAGGAAAATAAACTTCTCGTTTTCAAAGTTAAATGCAAAATGGGTATTGGGAGAAACCCAAACTTTCAAAAGCAATCCTAATTCAATTATTTTTATCAATTATTTTTTTAAATTGTCAAAATTTTTAGTGAGGCAATTGCCTCACTTGCCTCAATGGTAGTTACGGCCTTGGTTTTGATTACATTCCATAACTACGTCACACGCCCGGATGTTTCAGATTAAGGCCGAGCAAATCGTATTTTAACGTTATTGAAATGGACACGCACCTTACCAAAATTTACGTTTTTTTCCGCGAAAATGCGCATAAAATGTTGGAAGAAATCATTTTAATGGCGGAAATGGGCAAAAAATGATCTGACTTTGATTGCTCTGTGTGGAGTACTTACCACTGACATTGTCTTAATAAATATGCAAAACATTAATTCATGTAATTTAGACATTTATTTTACTAACAACTAGGACTGTCCCTGCAAGGCATAAATGAAAATAGAATAAAAACAAAGAATTTTGTTCATTAAATTTAATGGGGATTTTTTATTATCAGTGATCATTCCATTTATATAATATTTTTCAGTTACGGCAAGCCCACTTGACTGCTGGTAAGGCAAAGTACAGGTCATATAGCCAGGAGTCCATGACAAATGCCTACTATGCTGTGAAGGAGGATAAGATATCTATAAGAAGGACAGCTACATCATATGGTGTACCCTACCAAACACTTAGAGATAGAGTATCTGGAGATGTTGACCCAGATAGTTGTAACATGGGGAAGCAGCCACTTTAATCTGTAGAGGAGGAGGCAAAATTGGTTACCCATTTAAAAGAAATGGCAGCACTTGGGTATGGTTATACTCGTCAGGAGGTAGCTGACATTGCTACAGACTATTCCATTCAACTTGGTAAAAAGCAGAAGGAAGATCCAAGTTTTGGTATGAACTGGTTTTATGGTTTTCTAGGCCGCTGGCCAGAGTTGAAGGTGGTGAAACCAAGATCTTTGGAAGTGGCTCGTGCAAAAGCTGCCAATGTAACCAATGTTACCAAATATTTCAAAGAACTTGAAAAAAAAAACATTGGACAAGTATCAGCTGAAAGATAAACCACACCTTATTTATAACGACTATAACGTGGATGAAAAAGGCCTCACAATCAACCATAAGTCACCTAATATTGTTGCCAGCAGTAATAGTGATGCTCAAGAAGTTACCAGTGGAAAGGGACAGACAATTACCATACTAGGCTGTGGTAATGCAGTTGGTTATGCTTTGCCACCTTACATTATTTTTCCTGGAAAACGCATGATCGATGGTCTAATGGAAGGTTCATCACCAGGTGCAGTAGGAAAGGTATCAGAGTCTGGTTGGTCGAACTCAACTTTATTCCTAGATTGGATGAGTAACCATTTTGCTCAGTACGTTCCACATGGTAAAACAGTAATGCTTTTATTAGATGGACACAAATCCCATGTGACTATTTCTGTTATAGAATGGGCCAAGGCACACAACATAGTGTTACAATTGCTTCCTGCTCATACCAGTCATCTGCTACAGCCGCTTGATGTGGGATGTTTTGGGCCCTTACAGAAAATTTATGATAACTTGTGTCATAAACTTATTAGGTTGAAAGAGTGCATCATAACTCGGTATGATGTATGCGAGTTGGCATGCAGGGCCTATACAACATCATTATGTGCTAATAATCTTCAGGCTTCTTTCAGAAAATCTGGTATTTTTCCATTCAATATGACAATTATTGACACTTTGCCATTGAAACCTTCTGAAGTATTTCATAGTGACAATACTGATCATGACAACTTTGTGTTAGATGCCAGGGGTTGACACCTGGCAAGTACATGTATGTGGAGTTTCCAGAGGACTAGTAAAATATAAAAGTTTATAGTCCTCAACATTGTTTTAGTAGTCCCTGCTTATACAATTTGTACCAGAATGAAGCTATTCTTGTAGCCAAAGGACTAGTAAAATTCAGAATCTGGTAGTCCTTCTGAATTTTCACTAGCCTCGGACTAGAGGCCCCCAAACAAAAAAAAATGGCCTAACAACTCATGTTAACAACTTGCATTAAAACCATGGTTTTATACTGAGTTGATAGTGGGAAAATTTCACATGTAAATTAGCTAACGGATCACTAATTTGCATATGCATCTGGAACAACTCGTTATGAAACCAGTAATACTGGTTTGTTACAAACCATGGTTTTATACTGAGTTGATAGTGGGAAAATTTCACATGTAAATTAGTTAACGGATCAGTAATTTGCATATGCAAATATCTGAAACAACTCGTTATGAAACCAGTTACAACTTAGTATCAGACCAGTTATACTGGTTTGTTACTGAGTCATTAAAATTGTGCCCTGGCCATTAGAATATATGGTTTGTTAATGATCTGTTAAAATGGTTTGTTACTGAGTAATCAAAATTTGTTTTAAATAACACTGAGGAATATTACATGCATGCCCAAAAGACATCAACCATGACTATGATACAAAAACAAAATAATACTAAAGTTAAATAAATCCCTTATACTATTAACATGATATACTGTATATATATGTTACAGTCATTTTCTTAATTTAGGCATTTTGTTAAATGACCGAAAGTTTTAGGCATTTTATAAAATGCCGACCGATATTAGGCATTCTATAAAATGACTAAAATCTTCAGTCATTTAACAAAATGCCTGGAAAAATATTGAAAATTTTAATAAAATGCCTGAAATAAGCAAACAACTTCTTAATACCAAGAAAGACATTTTAAATATGAATTAAGGTGGAATGTTCAATAAAAAACCTTGTCCATAAAATAAAAATTCTGGCTATAAAATGTATTGCTAATAATGTAATATAAGGTTTCAGGGATTGGGAAGCATTTTTTTACAAAGGGGCCATTTACCACTTTTTTCATTATAATTCAAAATTTGAAGGGGCCATTCTTTAACAATCTATATAAAATTTTAAATTTTGAAGGGGCCATTTTTATCGTTAAGGGGCATATGGCCCATGGCCCCCTACCTTCCCAACCCCTGAGGTTTAGAAAAATAGCCATAGCAACCCCAATTTCCCTGAATCCCTCATCTTAGCAGGCTTTCCACAGATGGGTGTTAGTTTCCCAAATTTGGCTAGGGTTGAAAATATAGAAAATTTTACAAAACCTGTTGCTATGGTTACCTAATATTATATCATATATTTTTATTTGAAAAAATGTGGTATTTGGCACTTCCCCAAAATTTTGATACATAATTTAGTGTTGCTAGCTTTATATGTAAACAACATGGTGGATGCAAAGGGAAACTAGAATGGTGTATTTTTAGGTAATTTTCTTTGCATTAAAATAAAAACTTTTTATGGCCACTAAGATAGCGCAAAATCAAAACGGCGATGACCCAGGTTGAGGCTATTTTTCTCAAAATTAAACATCTGCTCTACAGGAAACTGAAATAAAATGTCAACATATTTGGGAAGAACAGTTTTCAAATTTCATGCAAAAAAAGTGTGTTGACACTGTTTTTTAGGTTTTTTGAAGCAAATTATTGCTGTTTCCATGGCAACAGTGTAATGCAAAATCCTTTTTTTTATACATTATGACCCCTTTTTCTCAAAGTATGTTTATTTATGAACCACTTGATGTATACATGTAGCTATGCCAGAAAAACAGTTGAATCCCTACAGATATTTAAGTAAAGGGGGTCCTGCCCCTTAGAAAAAACAGGGCTATCTATGGAGCGCTGGCTTAATTGTCCTTACGCTATAAGGGTCTCTCATATGAGATATTACGCCTTTAAGGGATCATCTGACAACTTTGACCCTAAGGAGACTTTTGTAGAGCATAATGGGATGAAGGCTTAAGCTTTTCTCTATCTACCCTTCATGATATAGGGCAAAAACAAGAATAAAGCTTCTTTGTACCTTTCGCTCCTATAAAGGGATCATCTGAAAACTTCCACCAATAACGATTTTCAAGTGTTTTTACGGATCAAAAATCGAAACAAATCGTTTGCACAGAATCCCCGATGAATCGTTCATACAAAGTTTCACTAAGTTCTGTTCAGTAGAATCAGAGGAGAAGAAAATTGTTAACAGACAACTGACGACGAAGTAATGGCAATAGCTCACATGGACCTGCGGTCCAGGTGAGCTAATAAAAAGAAATAATACCTTTGGAAATATAGTAATAATCCTAGTAATAGTAATAGTAATAAGACATTCTCTTTTGTTGCTTTCTTTACTTTTTGAATGATCTTACAAAATGTAATGAAACTTGGTATGTGAGAAGTATAATATATGTAGCGGTGTTTGTTATCACAAATTTTTAATTCTCTAAAATTGACGAGCTCGCAGTTATTTTTTTTAGTCCAATAGCAGAAGGCGAGGGGTATATGAGCGTGCTCACTAATGTTCTTATATTCATAAATGTTTAATGTCGTTAAAATTTTCTGTTTTTGGTCACAGATCCTATTGTTAAGATTTATATGACAATAAGAGTTGATTGATCGATTGATATAATATCCCTTTTCAAAATCTCTAAAAGTTTGTTTGTAAAATTTTGTTCTGAGTTTAAAGAAAATTCTGCATTTGCCATGGTCAAGCAGTGATTTTACAAATGAAATAAATCTTAACTCCAGTTATGAACATGTTCTCAATGAACAAAATAAGTTTCAAACGCTCTTGTAAGTTATGTGTATAGGATTGCAAATACGACAATTTTCTTATTTCATACAATTTAGGCATTTTCTTTAATTTTGTTAAAAAATTCAAGGCATTTTGTAAAATGCCTTAATATTTCCAGGCATTTTATATAATGCCGATATGACTTAGTCATTTTATAAAATGCCTAAAATATCAGGCATTTTACAAAATGCCTGATTTAAGAAAATGACTGTAACATATATATACCATTTTTAAAAAAAATAATTATGAAATAATAACAATAAACATTAATCTATATAGCTATACACATGATACATGCCAATCCAAGCCATCAACTTAATTTAGAGCCCCTTAAAGCACAATAATTATTGCTTTTAATGTAAATTAGTAATAATAGTTTATATAGCATTAAATCAAAGGTATTAAAAGTTTGGGGCATTTTAACATTCAAGCTAAAAAGATATTTGCCTTGCTGCATTTGTAGTCAATTTGCTACAGTAACAAATTAAAAGACCTTAAACATGAACTATTGTAATTAATTATATTTTGTACTTACATTGTCTTCATATAGCTACGATAATCTTTTTAAACAATTATACCATTAATTGCATGAAAACACAAATTTGAGCAGACAACATGCAAGATAGTCTGCTAGCAAAATCACATGATTTTCAAAAACTGATGATGTCATAAAGTCATCATCAATCCAAGTGTATAACCTTTCAGTGATTGAATGACTCAGTAACAACCCATATCTTAAAGCTAACAACTCAGTAACAACTCATAATGAAAAACATTACAAGTTAATGACTGGGTATCAACTCAGTGCTTTGGGGGAAACAAAGTTAACAACTACCTATCAACTCATATTTCAGTAATATAAAAGTTATGAGCCCATGAACAAACCATAAGTGGATTAGTAATAGACCATTTTAACCCTAAACAAACCATATTAAAACCATTGATTCCATATAAGGAATGAACGAGTTGTTACTGAGTTGTTTAAGGAATCATTAGCAAACCAGTCAAACAAACACTGCATTCCTGAGTTTAACATGGTTCTATACTGATTTTGGCATGGGTTGTTAGAAATCTTTTTTGTTTGGGGGACTAGTGGAGATGTCGATGCCTGGATGCTAGTGGTGACAGAGTGGATGCATGTGGTGATGGTGATATTACATGGGATGAGAGTGAGAGTCTTCTTGTAGTAGAGTATGTACAAATGTAGCTGAGAGAGTTGTGCAAGAGGAAGACACCAGGGTGAGTGAAAAAGGTGATGCAGTGGGCCATGAAGAGGTTTGAGAAAGATTTTTTGGAGAAGAAGATGGAAGCTGTAAAGCGTGTGAAGGGAGAGAGAAAGACAAAGAAAAGGAATGTTCTGAGTGGAATTGTAAGTGATATAAGACAGTGACAGAGGATGAGGTTTTAGAGAAGGTTAGGGAGCACAAGAGTAAGCATCCAGGTAAGGAAGGTTGTACTGAGAGGAAAGTTGATGGAACGAAAGACAAGAAGGGTAAGAGGAAAGGCTCAGATGTAGAGAAAAGCAGTGCCAGTCAGTGTGAAAAGGAAAGGGTGTAAGACAGAGAGAGGGAACTCTATAAGAAGACCATGTCACAGAAAGCTGGGTGTAGTTATGTGTATGTCAGCGACGAGTCAGAGAGCGAGAGTGAGAATGAGATTGAAGATAAGGATAAATGTTGTGTTTGTAAGTTGTTTACCCCAGAGGAAGCAAGAAAGAGTGTGAGTTTAGTGTTTACAAAGTGGGCACAGTGTGAATGTGGACATTGGGTGCATTTAGGATACTGTACGAAAGTAAGGGTATGCAGAAGATATCTTTAAGTGTGTACACTGTGAGTGATTGTATTGTATGTTTAATATCTGTCATCATACCAATGATAAATAAATTCTTAAAATTTCCATGTATTTGAGCATTCTTACAGCAAAATTTTAATAAGCTCATAATTGACCTACCTGTGGTAAATTGACATTTCATGCTATCTGTAGACCTTTAAATTAATTCATGAATGGTTTTATGCATCTCATCATATAACACAAATCAAAAATAAAATTTTCGTGAAATTCTGTGATATCTTAGTATTTAATCAGTACACTTGTAATTCAATTTGCTTGGCCTATTAATCAGAAAATAAGACAAAGGTCATGTGACCGATCATATGGCACACAGCAATTCCGCCATTTTGATTTTCAAAGTTAGTTCAGTAGGTCAAATGTAAACAACAAAAACAATGAGAATGGATCGGCGATAAAGGTTAGAATACAAAAGTCGTTTGTTTAATAAAGAAAACAGTGAAAACATGCATATCTGACCGATTCATGGGTACACGGGGATATAAGAAATAAGAACAAGAGGCTCCCAAGAGCCTGAATCGCTCACCTGAACTACACAGATACATATATTTGTAGATATTATTGTGCTTATAATAACCATATGCGATTTAAATTTATGAAATATCTTGGTATATTTTTCAAGATATTGGGCTTAATAAGTGCAAATTTGGCAAAAATTAGGAAAAAGAACAATAACTCCCACATCAGCTGTCAGATCTTTTCCGAAATTTCAGGACAGGTAGATCTTAATATGCTGAACACTTGATTCTTGCACAATTTTGATATCTGAAACCAGTTTTGAGTTATTAGCAAAAAAATGAAATTTGCCCCTATGTTCTATTTTAAGCCATGGTGGCCATGTTTTTTTACGAATCAAAAATCTGAAAGATAGAGTTGTAGCATATAAGCTATCAAACAGTGTACCATGTTCAGATGCAGTTGGTCTTACTGTTTCAGACATACAAGTCAGGGGAAAAGTAATGAACAATGGTAAATATTGACGCTTTAAGGGCCATAAACTCCTAAAAGAAATGGTTCTACAGCTTTGAACTATTTACATGAATTGTAGATCTTGATGTGTTCAATCATATGCAATTTGAATTTTTGAAATATCTTGTATAGTTTTCAAGATATAGGGCTAAATACGTGAAAAATTTTGAAAAAATCCAGAAAAAGGGCAATAACTCCTATGTCGTTTGTTGGATCTTCTTGAAAATTTCAGAGCAGGTAGATCTTCAGATGCTGATCACTTTTGTCTCCCATCAGAATTTTGATATCTGTTACCATTTTTGAGTTATTTGCAAAAAAATTTAATTTGCCCCCTATGTTCTATTCTAAGCCAAAGAGGCCATATTTTTTGACGAATCAAAAATCCGAATGATAGAATTGTAGGATTAATGCTATTAAACAACTGTGCCAAGTTTGGTTGAAGTTGGATGTATGGTGTCAGACAAGTAGTTAATCTTTGAAATTCAGGTAAAAGTAATGAAAAATGGTAAATTTTGACACTTTAAGGGCCATAACTCCTAAAAGAAATGGTTTTACAGCTTTGACCTAATTACATAAAATGTAGATCTTGATATGCTTAATCATATGCAATTTGAATTTTTAAAATATCTTGTATAGTTTTCAAGATATAGGGCTAAATAAGTGCAAAATTTTGAAAAAATCCAGAAAAAGGGCAATAACTCCTACATCGGTTGTTGGATCTTCTTGAAAATTTCTGGGCAGGTAGATCTTGAGGTGCTGATCACTTTTACCCTATGCCAGAATTTTGATATCTGTTACCGTTTTTGAGTTATTTGCAAAAAACTGTAATTTGACCCCTATGTTCTATTTTTAGCCATGGCGGTCATGTTTTTTTACGAATCAAAAATCCGAACGACAGTTTTGTACACATAATGCCACTAAACAACTATACCAAGTTTGGTTGCAATTGGACTTATGGTGTCGGACAAGTTAACGTTTGAAAAATTGTTAACAGACGACGACGACGACGACGGACGCCAAGTGATGGTAAAAGCTCACATGGACCTTCGGTCCAGATGAGCTAAAAATGACTTACATATGCAAGATTAGGCAAGATTTCATCATCTGCCCGGTCCACATGGTGTCTTTTTGTCGAGCTTGTTTTATAATACGTTCCAGTCCATGATGCCATCCTGGGTAGAAGTTTACACAAGAAGGCTAGGCTGTCCTGAATCAAAATGGCGATTCGTAAACAACGTGGCGTGATCTAATCTGGGAACCTGTGTCAACCTCTTTCGCGTTCCTTCGGAGTCTCTCCAGTAGGTAGACTCAGGTCAGGGAAAATGCCAAAACCGGGAATCCCTGGTTTTGAACTTTTGAACTTTGGTTTCGAATTATTCAATAATAAACACAAAATAATAGTTCTCTTACGTATAATTTCAAGAATATAATATTATAATATTTCATTGTATGTTATTAGATAGCGCAGATTATATTACATAGATGAAAATGAAATTTTAAATTTTAGTCGGTATGACGTCACACGCACCGAGGTCAAGATGTCGGCACAAACAAATCCTTGAGGCTAATAATGAAAGATAATTGCTCTGCCTGCGGGGTGAAACCCACAAGACGCCGGTTGATGAGTGGCAGAACGGGCACCGACACTGCTCTAGTTGATATTTTTCAGGAAATAACATCACTCGAGGTTGATTCAGATGAGATACTATGTAGAAATTGCGCCGACCGACTTATGAATTTACACAAAAACTTACTAGATTTTCGCAGTAAATGTTTTTTTGTCCGTACTAGCATACAATCGTCATCTTCACCACTTCCTCCTCCATCAGCTCCTAGTATTATAACTCCTCTCAAAGATATAACAAATACAGCACATGTACCATCCACACCACAACTCACTCCTTTGAAGCCTTCAAGTGCAAGTTCAAGAAAAGAACCCACCTCAAGTACGTCATCATCCTCTTCGTCTTCATCTAAAACCAGTCATAGAGAGTGTGATCATACCTATTTCCATGATAAGCCTGTTAAATCCGTCCTCAAGAAACCCAAATCTGACTATGTTGTTGATTTCAGCAACATTCATGTCTCTGACCATGATCATTCGTATCACGTAGAGTCCCTGAAAGACATGTCCATATTTGATTTACCTACCATTGCTAGGGAACATTTCACCAAGAAGGTTTTCGCATCTGATCAAATGATTCCACAAAATGTTAGAAATTATCTTACAGCTGTTCTTAACAACTGTAACATGGAGATCTTTGTCAAAGAACTTGCGAAAGATCCTGAGATAAATAATTGTTTTTTATCTGAAATTACATGTAATACAAAATCAAAATCTGAGACGTTGGGGAACAAGAAAAGAGGTTTCGTCTCCATTTTAGCCAAGTTCAGCGTATCCTCTTTGGAGAATTTTGACTGGGCTTCAGTTGTCGAGGAATTTAAAACCCAGTTGCCGTCCTTATATTCAATCATTATTGGTATCCTGGATCCGAAAAGTCCACAGCATCTGACTGATATGATTCCTAGAATAGGATTCATTTATGCCTCCATAATGCAGGCCAAATACCCATATCTCAGTCTCGTTCAAAGATTGTCCTCCACAATACTTCTGGATAATATATGTGACCAGAAGGTAAAAGTCCAGACATATTGTTAGATTTTCCTTCCATTACCATGATCTATAAAAATATGTAAATTTTGTTAATGTTCCTATATATTCTATAATCTTCCATTGAATGGTCCAATTTTTTTTTTTAAATCCAGACCTATTATAAAAAAGGTGTAGTTGCCCACAATAGCAAACACTGAAAACAGTCTCGTCCTTTATGGAAGTATTGAACAGCAGCAAAAGTGGTATAATTATTATGTAAAATTTAGATCAAGGTGAATATTAATATTGGGTCCCATTAATACACATACATGTAATACTGTAAATGATCTTTTCATAGGTATATGACAGATTGCAGAAGTTTGGTGTTTGCCTAAGTTATCAAACTTCACAGGTATTGCTCGAGGAGCTAGGAGGAACATACAACACTAAAGTAGTAGATGCTGTTAGGAATCATAGAACTGTTAGATTGATTGGGGACAATGTGCAGTACACAACTGGAGTATATGAACAACACTTCTCGAACGAAGGAAAGACGTCAGAAATGCATCATGCATTTGCAAGTGCCTTTTTGGTAAAATTAATATATGAGGCCAAATAAAAATATATGTTTCTTTTCTGCTTCCTACTCTTGAAAAATATGGTAGGTAGGTAGGAATTTTTTATTTGCCAAATTATTTTACATTGAGTCAACAGGGAAGCAACCTCATCTTTAAAGGTGCTTGTTCCAAAATGCCAATAAAAACTTTAGGGTAGGGCCAAACAAAATAGGGTAGGTAGGGATGCAGGAAACAGACATGATAAATTTTTTTGGCCTGAGTATATTTTTATGATGAGCATGTTCAATTTTTTAAAACAAATTGAAATAAAAAATGCTATATAGTATTTCAGAACTTTTTATGTCAAATGATTATTAATATATATCATGTATATATAAAGTTGGAGCACTGTGTTTGTTTGACACATTTTATTCTTTTTAATAAATAGAAAAAAAACTATGGAGCATGCACTGATTACCATTATTAATTATGCATTTATATGTATATATGGGAACATTTATATTCCAAAAATAAGAAAGAATATACATGTATAGTATTTGAAATTGATCCATATATTATGTATTTTGTTGTGTATTCATACAGATAAACAATTTTGACTTTACAAAGAAAATGTCAGCTGAGAAACCCCAGCAATGTTGGAGAGATGTAACACCTGCAGATTTTTTGCTAAATCCATCTGACTTGCAGAAAATCAAAGACAGTTATGTTTTGATGATGGCTAAGGTTGCAAGTAGATTTATCCCTGGTCTGAGTTTCATGAGTGAATGCTTGCCACAGATGACATTAGGAGAACATTCTCAGTTCCTGAAAGGTACAAATGCACAGAGTGAATAATTTGAATACAGTAACATGTTTTTAGCCACCTGACCTAAAGGGTCATGTGAGCTTTTCTAAACACTTGGCGTCCGGCATCCAACTTTTCCAAAATCTTAATTCTGCTCTGAAACTTGCTCTGATTTTGATGAGAATTGTTATATAAAGGCGAAATCAATTTTGGTATCAAAATTTTTTATTGTCGTCCGATTTTGCTGAATATTAAGTTATAAGGTAATAGTGGTATGCCGAGTTAACTTTTGGTATTGAAAAGTCGGGTTACGCAATTCAGGCTCCTGGGAGCCTCTTGTTTGTACATGTAACTGATCAGACTTGGAAGTGAAGAAGTAAATATGTCTACAAAATATATACAATATTTTGTATTTTTTGCTATTGTAGTTAATAGAGAATTGATTTTATGTTACAGAACTTTCAAAGCCCAAAATGGTAAGTTTTATTTATAACTCAATTTGTATTACATGCTTGCCTTATTAGTTATATTTATTTCATTGTGTACATTTTTAGAAAAAACAGTTGTTGTGCCATTAGAAACCCTTCCCTTCAATGAGCAGAAATACGATGAGGTTGTCAAAATCTTAGACTTCTATGAAACTACTCTGAAAAAGGTACATGACCAGGCAGGAGAAAACTTGGAAATTAATGATTATTTCCATACAGGTAAATACATGTATGTTAAAATTTTAGAAATACTGTGGACATTATAATTTGATAAATATATTTTGCAGGTGACTCTGATCTTGTGAAGTACACTTTGGCAAAAGACTAAACTAGGAATGTTAAGGCTATTAATAAGTAAGGATTAAGTAAATTAGATATTCTTTTCATGTTTTCCAGATAATGGTTTAAAATGGGTTTGGAAATGGTACAGATTGGGTTTGGCAATGGTATGGATTAGGTGACTATTGGAAGTAAAAATAACATTTGTAACTATTAATGTCTAGTAGTGGGACACGCTAATTGACAGGATATGCTTCTGACTTGTTTTGTCATTTGGCTGGTTCTGTTATATGACAAAAAAATCTACATTTTCCTGTTGTTATTTCATCCAAATCTACCAGGAGGAGACCAATTAACACGGGAGCGGTTTTCTGGTGCCAAGAGACTGCGAGCTGATGAAGACGAAGCTACAGACCGATTTGAACATCTTCATCCCATCACTTTTGAATTTTTTCATCTGCTGATGAATTTCCTGAAGGTTATGGTGCATTATTTGTATAGTGAGGACAGTGTGCAGGTACGGTCTTGATTCCTTTAAGTTTTCCTAACCTATGAGGGTTTAGTTCTGAAACCACAAGTTCCAAATCCAAGTCTACATTTCAGCATTAATAATCAGCAACTATAAATTAAGGTATTAAAAGCTGGTCACTAGTAATAGTACTACATAGTAAGCCCATGAAACTAAAAATATTCTTAAGTTTTTAGACATTAATTTTTATTTCAGGATGTAGGCACCATGAAGTGTGAAATTAATCGAATCAAGAGAACTAACTTCAAAGAAAACGTGAATGATGCCTATGATGCAGACAAAGAATTTATTACCAGTTTTACCGATTCATATATTGTTGAGTTGGTCTTGGAATTTTTTGGAATGGAAACAGTATATGCAAAACCAACACAAAATGAGCCCCCAGATTTCATTACTGATGATGAAAGAAGACAGTGGATATATTCTACACTAGGTTGTATATTTAGTTAGATTTTAAATGTGAACAAGAATCCATTGTCCCCATTAAAAATGCACTACCTTATTCCTAAATTGTTACTATACATTCATTAAACAAAATGTCATTTATTTCTTATTTTTCAGTGGCATATAAAATATCTATCATCTATTTCTGGTTTTACCAATTTATATAGACAAAAATTAAATTAAACAGGAAAATAAGTCTTGTATAGTCAAAAGTTCTATGTTCAATAATATTGCAGATAATTTGTCAGTAATGATATTTATATCCTATTTTCTATTATCACTTTTTTATATTTACAGGAAAGATGCTTGATGAAACTGTTTTTGAGCAGAGTGGTCATGACTTTAATAGTTCAACTGAAGAAGAAGTTATTGGTAAAAATATCTAGAAACTACAAAAAACTCAAGTGACTTTTAAGTTCCCATTACTACTGACTTCATTGGGGGGTATAGTTTTTCCGTCTGTTCGTGCGCGTGTCACACTTACGTTTTCTTAATTTCTTGGAAACTATAAGCTGGATCTTCATGAAATTTTGAACACTAACTTATTTTATCAAGGCCATTTTTTATGTTGGTATGTACTATGTTTGAGTGACTCAGATTCACCTTTTTGAACAAAGACACTAATATTGCATGAACATACATTTTGTACCAAATATCAATGACTTAGCATGAATACATTTTTTGTACCAGTAATGTTATATATATATATTACATTTTTATATCTATCAATATCTATTTCAGAAGAAGCATCTATAATTACGTGTACACTTGCAAATGGTCAAACCATTGAACTGAAATTGATGAAAGAAAACGGCAGTAATGAAAGTACAAAAGAAACCGATGATCATATTAGAAATTATTCTTTGTTAGTCCTCCAATTAGGCCTCCTTTACAAGGATTTGCTAAATGTGTGTAAAATTCCAGACATGAACAGAATTATTCTGTTAATGAAGCAGTGCCTGGTAGTTTTTAAGGCGAAAAGCCATCTCAGTAAGTACGCACTGGAAATACTGCGTTTTCTGATGCAGGTCAAGGTCATTCTCAGTGAACAGGAAGCTCATAACAGGGTGTACGGTATGTTCGTCAATAACCACGGGAAAATTGATAGCCACATACCCGCTGATCTGCAGATGGAATACTTAGTCAAACTGACAAAAAAACACATAAAACATATGTATTCTAATAAGTCAGAGGAAAACATTGCCAAGAAAACTAAAGCCCTTGCGAGTGTTGCCATCATTTGTGAGCACTACGATAATGTTTCTGACATTAAAGTCAGAAGTAAGAAGAAGCAAACCCCATCCTACCATGACGATGAGCTCATGATGATTGAAGACTTGAGGTCTGTAAGACCTTTTCAGAAAAAAGCTGGCAGATTTCATCATTCCTTTAAAACAATTCACGCAAAGATTGAAAATTACCTAGAGCCGACAAGTTTTCATAATTGGATACGATCCAGAATCAGAATTGACGGAACAGACATTGCAATATAGTAAACTACAGTATATTATCGAAAGTATATAAGTAATTTTATTTGGAATGTTGAAGACAGTAATATGATAGCTACATTGTGGTACCATTAAGTGTATTTAAAAATAATGACATGAATGTCTAGTATACATGTATAATTAAACAATAGAATCTATACAAAGAATTTCATTTATTGAAAGTTTTATGCAAATTGAGAGTTATGACCCTTAGGCTGTACAGTATGAAACCAAATTTGATATTTTTGACATTTTTAGGACAGAAACTTGAAATCTGTCAATAGCAAAAAATAGAAAATGATAACTATGAGCTCTAGATGCAGGCACACTATCAGGAAAATTTTAATCATGTTTATCTTTAACTATTAGCCCTTCATTTTTGATAGTTAAAATGATGACTGAAAATTAGCACAATTTCATTTGAATATATACTTATGTAATAATCGGTCAAAGTTACATTATTCCAGGTTGATATACACGTAATAGTTTCACTTACATGTAATGTACATGTATTAAATCTACTCATAAGATCGTACAATTGAAATAATGTTATTAAGATACGACTCCCTCAAAAAAGCAAACTTCACTTTGATTTCTTCTGAATCCGTACAATTGACAATATCATTGACTAGTTTGTCACTCAATCCAGTGTACATTGTAGGATTTGGCATGCCTGTTACTGAATTTTCTGCCTTACAATACTGTATCAGTACTTGCTTCAGTCCACTTTTTGATGAAAGCACATCTACAGCTTCAGTACTTTCTTCACTGTCAAAAGCTGCTGAAACCAATAGCAAATCTGTTGAAAGAAAAAAACATAGGAATATATGAATACCCATTTTGCTTTTTTTTTATTTAGTGTACTTTAACATATGATATTTGGTGGAAGTGTATTAGTGTACAAATGTTAAGGATGCCAAACATCAATTGGTATAATGCTACTGTGTAAAATTTCAAAGAAGTTTTTCATTTTTAGTGTTCATAAATGGTTTTAAATAAAAAAAGCTAAGTTTTACCAAAAGTTCATAAAAGGATATAGTGCAAATTTTGAATGTGTAATTCTTTACATGGTACTATTTAACTTAGTCACTGTAAAATTTCAGATTAAGTGAAATCTTTAGGGTGCCACGTTTTGCCAATACTGGACCATAATGGCATATAAAGGGGAGATGTGACAAGTTTCAGCTGGGAACATAGAGGACCAATGTGGATAGTATACTTTGGTTCAATAAGTGGACTGACTTAAAGGCATATTGTCTACGAAAAAATATTTTTTGTAAAACCAAAAAATTGTCGTCAGACTATTCGTTTTGTTTATTTAGATAGATACAAACTTTCAAAATACCACTAGGGTTCTTTATTACTTCAAAAATTGAAAAATAAATAATATTTGTAAAGCTTTACAAAAATTCATATTCATGAGATGTAGATGAGCTGTAAGCATGCGCACTATACTTTCTTTGATTGAAAACTTCAATAGTTCTTGCACGTGGTGCATAATCTGTTTCTCGAAGTTTTAGCTCAGAAGAAAATTTAAACGGCAACCGAATATTAGAGCTACTTAATGAATAAAACTGACAGTTATTGCCTGTATTAATTTTTGAATGTTATTTAAAAGGTAAGCACGAAAAATATCGGTATTTTTTCAACATATCAATGTATTCGGGGACAAAACTCGAGATTCCACTTAGTGTCCGTGTTAAAACTACTCAGTCTAAATCTGTGTCAATGTGACGTAGTGCAGTTAAATAAAATATCAATCAATACTGTCGAGCTATTTTGATCAAAATAAACTACTTTTGAGGCAAACTTTGTAGCAAATTTGTTTTTCAATATTCATTTTATTGCATTTCGGTCTAATTGACACCAAAAAAATGAGGGGTAAAAAAAAATGAGTTTGCCGTAGACAATATGCCTTTAACAGATATATTTATTCAGATCATGTCAACAAACCATCACATTCAGCACATGAGCATGTCTTGGCACAGTTATCACAACAAGAATGATGTGGCTCTCTTGATTCCTCTTTGCATCCAAAATGCTCACATAGGAAGTCCCATCTGCACTGATTTGTCTTGCACAACTGTGTCATGGCCACTTCTAAACCCTCCACATTACTCGCTATGTCATTGTTATTATAGTATAGGGTGCAATCTGCCGAACAGCCATTACGTCCAGATCTTCCCACCTCTTGCAAATATGCTATAAAAATTATATAATATTAGCTATAGTGGAATCTAAAAAAAAAAAATCTAGCATAGCAAACAAATGAGAAACATGTTTTTTTCATTGTGTTTTGTTTAGTTTCAGCACTTTAACCATTTATATATACATGTATCATATTACATATACATGCTAGATATGTTTTTAATTTTTATAGTAATTATAAAAAGATTTGTTAGGACCACAGTGCTATAATTTTCACAAAACCATGTTTTGAATGATTACCACAGTGCTATTGAAAATTTCTAGGGAGAACACTGCAAAGATGGTATATTATAGTCAGTAGATAATAATATAAATGAAATAAATATGAATGTGAAGGACAAACAATAGCAGGACAATAATGATACTGTACATACTTTCAGTCGACTTAGGCACACCAAAGTGTACTACTCTGGAAATGTTAGGACTGTCAGTACCCATACCATAGGCTTGTGTGGCAAATAACATCCGTTTACCATTTTCATCCCCCATGGACTCTGTAACTTTTTCTTTCATCTGTAAATTTAAAATAATTATTCAATTTGCTACATTACATGTATAACTTGCATATTTTATATTTGCAATTTTTTATGAAAATAAATAGTTTTAAAGGGGTGCAAATTATTAAGCTGATTAGAATCATGAATTATAATGAAGTAGAACGAAATAGATAATTAGTTTTAAAATAATATAACATTTGAAAATTAAAAATAAATTTAATCATAAATTAAAGTTTGTTTTTGCCTACAAAAACGATGTCTCCCCCCGTTTCCCCAAAAACGTCCAAGTCCAAAGGGCCATTACTCCCACAAAAATATGAGGATCAAAATTTCCTGGTCATATGCACAACTTCATATGGTGTCCTTTCTATATACCAAGTTTCATTGAATTGGGTTCAGTAGTTTCAGAGGAGTTGCGCTGACAAAATGATAAATGTGGATTTTCAGCAAATTTCTAAGTTCAAAGGGCCATTTCTCCCACAAATATTTGAGGATCAAAATGTCCTGGTCATATGCACAACTACATATGGTGTCCTTTCTATATACAAAGTTTTGTTGAATTCGGTTCAGTAGTTTCAAAGGAGTTGCCCTGACAAGATGAAATATGAGGATTTTCAGCAAATTTCTAAGTTCAAAGGGCCATAACTCCCACAAAAATTTGAGGATCAAAATTTCCTGGTAATATGCACAACTACATATGGTGGCCTTCCTATATACCAAGTTTCGTTGAATTCGGTTCAGTAGTTTCATAGGAGTTGCGCTGACAAGATGATAAATGAGGATTTTCAGCAAATTTCTAAGTTCAAAGGACCATAACTCCCACAAAAATTTGAGGATCAAAATTTCCTGGTAATATGCACAACTACATATGGTGTCCTTCCTATATACCAAGTTTCCTTGAATTCGGTTCAGTAGTTTCAGAGGAGTTGCGCTGACAAGATGAAAAATGAGGATTTTCAGCAAATTTCTAAGTTCAAAGGGCCATAACTCCCACAAAAATTTGAGGATCAAAATTTCCTGGTAACATGCACAACTACATATGGTGGCCTTCCTATATACCAAGTTTCGTTGAATTCGGTTCAGTAGTTTCAGAGGAGTTGCGCTGACAAACTTTGTGACGGACAGACGGACGGACGGACGGACGGACGGACGGACACGACAAAAACAATATGTCTCCCCACAAAAGTGGGGGGAGACATAATTGTAATCACTTACATACAGAAAAATATTATTTCCATACTTATCAATACCAGTGAAGTGTCTGTTGGTATGCATAATTTGTTTCCCCTTAGCATGACTGGTGATGAATGCTAGCTACACAATATCCAAGTTTATCGTTGACAACGTCAATCAAACAAGTCAATCAACAAACTTAAACAGTGAATCGCCATAAAATAACATCATGCCAAATAAAAACCATGCTTAACTGCTGAATATCTGAAAGTAAAAACAAAAATTATAAAATATCATGGAAACATACATATAAAAGTTTTGGTTATACCTGACTTGTACATGGAGCATGATATTGTGATACCAACTGCTTCACTTCGTCATTAGATAGGACTCTCACACATTCTTCGTACCCACTGCCACACCATTTCAGAGTACTATACACAATTGTCCTAGGGAAGCTGTCCTTTTTTTCCTTGAGTTCCTCTACATACGGTTTGATGACAGCCTAAATATTGATACATGTACTAAGATATATTCTAGAACTTTAGTATATTTATAATGTATTTATTACATGTATTGCAATCATTACTTTTTACGTCCCCACCTACAATGTACTTGTGATGTACAAATTTTTTTGTTCATAAATGTGATATTGTGTTCAGAATTGTGATACTAATTACCACATGTATTTTCAATTTATCTTCAAAAATGTGATATTGTGTTATTTTAAAGAATTGTGGTACTTTTTGCACATGTTTTAGGCCAAAAAAAATATATGTCTGTTTCCTGCTTCCCTACCTTCCCTATTTTTTGGGCCCTACAGTACAGTACCCTAAAGTTTTTATTAGCATTTTGGAACAAGCACTGTTAAAGTTGGGATTGCTTCCCCATTGACTCAATGCAAAAAAATAATTTTGTAAAAAAAAAAAAAATTTCCTCCCTACCTACCCTAACTTTCAAGAGTGGGAAGCAGGAAACAAACATATATTTTGCTTTGGCCTAATATGCTATGTGATATTGTGTTCAGAATTGTGATACTTTTAACTTAAGAATTGTGATACTTTTTTGCACATGTTTTATGCTAAGAAATGTGATATTGTGTTCAGAACTTTGATACTTTTTTTTGCACATGTATTATTGTTCAAAAATGTGATATTACATGTACATGTATGTTATTTTAAAGAATTGTGGTACTTTTTTATGCTAAGAAATGTGATATTGTGTTCAGATCTTTGATACTTGTTTGCACATGTATTTTTAATTTATGTTAAAAAATGTGATATTGTGGTTCTTTTTTGCACATCGTTTTATGTTAGGAAATGTGATGTCGTGTTATATATTTATTCAAAAGGGTTTGACTTAATCACTGACTAATATAAACGTTTTTGATACCCTGAAACTTTCTTCACTGCCTTCAGTGTAGTTAGGTCTCTTCTTGAAAGTTAGTTTGATGTTTTCCCTTCTAATACATTTCTGTATAGTGACACATTTAAGCATTGCTAAGCCTGACTTTATATCTGATTGTGTCTTCATGCTGGCTGTTGCTGTTAAAGCTAATACCTTTGCTTTTGGTAATGCTGATCTGTAATGAATTATCATGAAACAAGAAATATATTTTAATTATTTAATTCATACTTGCAAAGATATAAACATGATGAATTTCATGTCCTTTGACCAGATTGAGTCTCAGTTCAATACACTTTTTTTTTACATTTGTACATTGTTGTGTTAGGGGAACAAAACAAACTTTTTTCTGTGTCCTAAACCAAGAACTTAACCAGTCGCTCAAGTGTAACACATTGAACTGATCATTGGCAGCACGGCGGGTGTGTTGCAACAGGCAGGAACTGCTTTCTCTTCTAGAGCATGCAAGTTCAATCTCGCTAGTGACTTTTCCATTATGACTTGAGTTGGCTTTTTCTGATGATATTCTGGTTTTTTTTTGTGTGTTATATGTTTGTGCTTTATTTCCTTTTGTGTTTACTGGTTTTGACTTTGTAACATTGGAATTTTGGCTTTGGAATGCCCCATTGGTGCCTCTTGCTTCATACATATGTACATTACATCTATGCAAAAGCAAGGATAAAACTACATTACTGTATATGTTCTTTCCAGAAAGCTGGTTAATTAGGTCATAAAAATGTACTCACTATACCATGTATATTGTTACTGTTGGATCAATCAGAAAATGGGACAAAAAGTAAAAAATCTACCAGAGTTATGTTGTGACTTGCCGATGGGGTCTTTACAAACTGGGAAATGAAAAATTAGCAATGACTTTTGTTGCTTCGCCCCATATCTATTTCGTACCATGGCACATAACTGCCATACATGTACATGTAATTATGGTGTAAATCTCCTCTCCCTTGAGTACAAAGTACTACTAAAAATCAAGGTACTATATACATGACATGTCCATGATGTAAGAGCAATTTTCTGTAGCAGCCAAAAATCTACATAGAGGTCCAACATGATATGTCTCAGATTTAGCTGATTTTCATTTCATAGTACATGTACCTTAACTCCTTTAATTTAGAATAATCCTTTCTAAAGTTCTGACCCCACTTGCTGATGCAGTGTGCCTCGTCCACCACAATATGACAAAGTGAAGATTGTAGTTTATCATGTCTGAGCGCTATTGTTATGGATCTTTGCAATAACTGCTCTGGGTGCCCGATAGCGAAGAGAAATTGGCAGTTGATGAAACGCCTTATCAAATCATGGTCAGGACAAATACATTCCCCATCACATCCAAGGGACTGATGAATTTCTAAGTTCTGAATGAACTCCGGGCTGATGTGCAGGGCGTCACTTCCATATCTAAATTTGTATGGGACAGATCAGTGAGAAAAACTAATTGACACTGGTTAAGAGAAATTATTAAGGATTTTTTTTTTTATGATAAGATAAAAAAGATGACAGAGTATGGGTTCGATTCCAGCACAACCCCATGCTGGATTTTCCTGTGTCAACGGCTTTAAAAAGATGATTTTCATCACTGTTGGCACACAGACACCCATTTCTAACTTTGCAGCTCACCATATCCATTAATATTCTTATGATTCTATATTATATCAATGATTTTTTTTAACTGTTAAAAAAATATTCAGGATTTGCCAGTCACATTCAAAATATAAAAATATATTGAATAAAGTGAAGATGATCCAAATTTGTAAGATTTTTTTTGCATTTTTATACAACCCGCAAAACTGATTTTAATGCTAGTACATGTACTTTCAATGATTCATACTATGAAGTTATTCTTTTCAATTTTAATAGATATTTAAATTAATGAAATTTAGTACATACTACATTTTTTATATTAATTTTCAGAGAACCCAGGAAGAGATTGAGGGTATAATTTATAATTTATATGAGGGTATAAATTATGTAGATGTAGATGTAGATGTAGATAGATAATTTGTGAAAAAGTGCCAAATCAACAAGTAAGGGGGGGGGGCTTTATTGGGTGCTTATTTTGGCCAGAACGTAGCCGTAGGTAAATAATTAATCCTGTTCATGTTAAGCGATAATGTGACTTAGTTGTTCTCCCTGACCTTCGTAACTGTTCCTGAATTATGGAATTAAGTGGGGACACGATAAGACAGGAGGTTTTCAGCTCCAGGCCGAGGACGTCGGCACAAAATCGTGGTAAACATTCAAAAATGAGACTTTTCCCATATCCCGTGGGCAATATCGAAAGCACATCAGATTTGGCAGCTTCACGCAAACTTTTCTCCTGCAAAGTTTTTAAACTGTGGTATGCGGTGCCCCTTTTTTCATTAATTTCATCCAGTGCCCGCTTCAAAGCGGTCATTTCCTCCATCTTTGTTTAGAGGAAAGCCCTAGCTAAAAATAGACTTCGCTAACAAGTGCGCATGCCATGCCATTTTAAGATGGCCGAACCATCACGGTGGTGTACCTAGACGGTTACTATTCGAAAATATTTCGCGTCCGGAGTTACTATCCGTAAAAGCAAAGGATAATAGCCGTAAAAATTGTCGTAATGGACTGGAATATGGTATGTACATGTCACTTTTAATATAATTTTAAGCTTTCCGTTTTTATTTATAAGGTTAGAAAACCCTTTACGGTACTCCATTTACATTCAGGAATAAAATCTAAGACATTAATTAATAGTTAAAAGTTTACTTTTGTAAACACAATGAAAAAAGTTTGCCAGGTTCAGCTTTCCTCAATCAAAAGGGTAAAGTGAAGTCTTCATAATCTTTTCAAAAACGCATGTTTTTGGAGTAAAACGTGTTAAAGCCAATATAGTTTTGTATTTAGTTAATCCTTATTTTAACAAAAGTCGGAAAAATAAATGAGATTATTCTTTGTAAGATTAAAGACAAAAATGTACAGGACGGTTACTATCAGTTTTAGGCACCGGTTACTATCGGTGCAAACCACCGGTTACTAATGAGCTTTACAGTTCATCAAAAAAAAAATAATAATAAAATACAATATAATAAATAATCCAACGTATATATATTTGATATAGAATATACTTCCACAATTCCTAAATCAAGGATGTACTCTCGTCTGAAGCTAAAATTTTAATATAGAAAGCCTTTTTAACGTTGATATTTTGCAATGTTCTGACCCTTTAAGTACTATGCACAAGTTTCAACCAGAAGGAGTGGACCTCCTTAACATAATTAGCATTTCTTCTTTTGTACATCAAATAAAACATAAAACACCGACAGAATAGAACAACAGATTTGTAACATGCAACGTATTTTTTTCTTTATTCATTATGCATCTAGTCTGTATATACAAAAGCCAAAATAATTAAAGAATTTTATGACATTTTTCATATAACACCCCATATCTGCCTTTGATCCATATTAGCAAACCAACCCTCTGGCTAGTATGGGTGTATCGACCACTGGCAGACAGATTTAATGTGTAATGTGAAAGATGCCAGATAATAATCTCCAGAAAATCATGTTTGTGAAACGATCTAGTATCTTCAAATATAAAATATAAACAAATGTATTTTTTAATTTAAATTTAGGACTTGTCATCGACTATGTCATGTCTTGGGGTCAAACCTATTGAAGAACCAGATGAAACCAATGATTTTGTTGACTTAAACAATAACGATTCCAAATCATCAGCGCCAGCTAGTCCTTTAGTGGAAGAGGAAATAGCCTCTGATGATCTCGCTGTGACAGAAGTTACAGTAGTTACATGTAGTACACCGACTTCATCAAAATCATGTTGTGGAAAAACATACAAGCATAGTACAAGCTACCAACGACACAGGGTTGTAATGCATTCAGAAAATGGCAAAGAATGTCCGCAATGTAATAAAAAATTTTATTCGAAATATGATCTCAAAGACCACTTAATAAGTCACGGTGAGCTGAATCTATTCAAATGTAATGAATGTGCAAAAACCTTTAAAACGAGAGGAGGACTGAATTCACATATAAAAGAACACAAGTCGGATTTTAAATACATGTGTGATGTCTGTGGAAAGGGTTTTGTATATAAAAATAGTTTTGAAGGACACAAAGCCAGCCATACAAACCAAACTCCTTTTAAATGTGAAAGATGCAGCAAAGTTTACAGGTACAAATCAAGTCTTTCGAGACATACATGCGGAGTTACTGAAAAGCGAATTTCCTGTGATTATTGCGGGAAAAATTTTAAGGAAAAGAGATACTTGGTGGAACACCTCAAGGCACACGATAACCCAGAAAGATTCCAATGTTCAACTTGTGGTAACTGTTACAAGTACAGACCATCTTTTTACAAACATAAAAAGAACACCGGCCATGCTTAATCGTTTCTAGTTTGAAGACATTCATTTTTTCTTGGATAATTTTTTTTGTTTTTTTACGACAATATCTGAATATTTGTCTCTTTTGTTTGACTATATTATTGTTTTCTTTATTTTATTTGTTTTCATTTACATCATGCGATAAACATGATTTACATAATTTACATTTAGAATATTTTACCATAAAACCACTTTAACAGAGCTCATGCAAAGACACCACCAACCGTAACCAAGTTAAAAAACACAAACAAGAGGCTCACAGGAGCATGAATCGCTCACCTGAACTTCAATATGCAAAAGCCCTTTATCTCCTCAACATATGTAGATCTAATTTGCAATAGCTTGCATATACATTGGAACAAGTACATGTATATTGCAAGACATGAACGAAGTTTACCTTAAAAGGGATCATCTGCCAACTTCAATTCAATGAAGACTTTTGTTGATCTTAACCATAGGCCGAGTGAGCATTTAATAAAGCAACAGCCTTTCTATACCTTCTATACTTCTATAGGAAATAAACAGGTAAATCTCCCATTTGTCCCATTTCATTCTATAAGAAAAACATGCAAAAACCCAACACGTTTGACCCTCAAAAAGCCACAACCCCTACAAAGGGTCATCTGACCCTATGGAGACTTTTGTAGATCTTAATAAGCAGAGTGTTTAAGCAAGCAACAGCTTTTCTACATGCAACAGTTTTTATTCTATAAGGCAAAAACATGAAAAACTCTCTTTTTGACCATTAATTTAAAGGGCCATAACTAAAAGGATCATCTGATCATATGGGCACTTTTGTAGAGCTTAATGAACTAAACGTTTAAGCAATCTCTATGCTAAACAGCATTGAACAGATCGACTAAAATTACCATGAAAGGTATCAGCATTAGCTACATTGGAATTAGCATGTTTGGAAACGGTTGTTGCATATTGAGTTTTAATGCCAAGACTAATACAACAAGAATAAGTCCTAAAGACATGATGCCCAATCTTGCTGCAATTATTTGTCCAAAATTACCACCATAAACAATATGAAGTTTTATCATGACTTTTGATCCATCATATCCTGATTGTATGTGAATAGAGTTTCATGATGATACCATACTTCCTTCGTTGTAGTTAGTAACTTCAACCAATAGGTAAACTTAAGTTTAACACTCCTATTCTGTGATCAATCAACCATGAAGTTGAGATGATTTTGTTTGTTCATACACTGATGTATATGTGTACAAAGTTTCATGATGATACAATAATTCCTTTACCCGTGGAGTCGGCGTCCACAGTCACTTACAGAAGAATGATTAAGGTACATACTAGTACCCAAGAACTGACAAATGCCACATCATATTGATATGGTATGCCACTAAGTGATATCAAGTACAATGCATCGGATGTTGGCTGTGACCTATATTTTCCGCATGGATGACAACTTACAAAAATAATGGTTAAAGGACATTCCTGGCTGTGTTTTTGTCTTGTTTTTTTTTTTGGTTTTTTTTTAAATATTTATGGACATTTGTGATTTATCGCCATAATACATATTCTTTAACCTTTAGGGAGCAACCATTTGATTTTTAGGGGGGGTATGGATATGTTCTTCCTCCTGCCTTTTTATTTTCGGAAAAAGCTGAACCTGGATATTTTTGTTTTTTTAAGCCATTATAAAATTTTCAGCTGCCTTTTTTAATTCAAAGACATGTCCTGCCTTAAATCTGGATTTGTGTCATCCTGTCTTTTTATCTTTTTATTTCATATTTTTCCATAACCCGCCCTCTTAAAATCAAATGGTTGCTCCCTTATTTGAAAGGCGTAGGGACAAGTACAATATTCATTCAAGTAATATTTAGACCCCTGTTTCCACAACTAATTAACAATAAAGTTACATTAATTAAAGTAATACAAAGCGTCAATTGTTCTCTTTAATGTCTAACGAAATCCCTAGTCTGGTAGTTGGCAAAATTTTCGATTCATCACATTTATGGTGTTGTCTTATAGGAAGACACCCTCTGCTTACTTCGTGTGGTTTTGATATCTGACTGTTTTGATTTTCTCTGTGCTTTATTAAGGCGCACGGGATCATCAAATTTATGATTCCTGTAATGAAAAATTATGCTATTATTGATACTAGAAAATAATGAGATGTGGAATAAGTGTACGCGTCACAACCTACATAATAAGCAAAAGTTTAGAAACTACAATAAAAAAACAGCCAGCAGCCTTCAACAAAGCCCACGGGCGCGGCTATCTGTTTTGCGTTGGCCCAAGGTCACAGAATGATCAATTACATGATGTTGTCAAAGAATTTGATAATAAGGATAATAACAAAACTACCGAACTTGAATTATCCATCTCAATGTCCATAGACAAAGACAAAAACAAAGTAGTCACATATATATATACAATGTATATATAGAAATGATAGAATTTTCCATTTGATCAAGTTATTAATAATTAATATTTTTTTTTATTTTACCCTCCTTCTTTTGAAGTTATATGCCTCTACCGCAAATAATACAAAATGCAAATCAAGGACAAAAATTTGATCCTACTTCTAATAATTATAAAACTGCAACATGCGATATTTGTCTAGTCACTGATTGTAAACCTGACAATGTTTTGCAGGGTAGTGGTTTTGCGTGTTTGTAACATCAACCATTCACAAAGGGCGTGGGTAATTTGCAATGTTTCTACCTAATATACATTGAATCTGTTGTTAGAATTCTTCTTTGTGATGGTACAGCAAAGTTAATGGAGCTATCAAGACCACGACTGTCTTCGTCTGGACAACGAAGTCCACCCATAAATCTTAATGCCTTTCCATGGAATAAGCGATACATCACTCTCCAAAATTTTATTGCTTGTGATGAATACACCATATTAGAGGTGTTGTCCAATGAATACCACCTCACAACATCCAAAAATAGAAGAAATGCAATATTTTGCAACGGAAATTTATCTTTGTGAACTAACTGTAGAAAAGTTATGAAGTCTCCCAATTTTCCTACATCTTTCATTTTACTAAGCACGCCCGGTAATATCGATGTCATTTCATCTATTATTTTTTCGGTTACATTTTGTTCATAAAGTTTCCTCTTGGTTTTAGTTTTTAATTTCTTTATCTTTTTAGGGGCGTTTTCTATTCCATTTCTAGTTATTGGTTGAATAGGTGTACATGTAATTGTTTTTTGTTTGGCTTTTTTTTTGGGCCGATGAAGCCACAAACTTGTTTTGAGTTTACGTTTCCTGCCTGAAATAAAGAACAGAAATCCGTTAGTAACCGGTGCTTCAATCATCAGGCAATGACCGGTGCCATAAGTTTTGTAGCAGCAATAGTAACCGTCGCCTTTGACTGATCCTGAGTCTTTTACTAAGTCCTGTTACATCTATAACCTCTTATCAAAATGCAGATAATAATAAAAAAAGGTTTCCCATCTTATAACAAGCGTGAAAAACTCAGTTTAAACAATAAATATTAGAAAAAGCGTTTTTCTTTCATCCATATGATGGACACGAAAGCAAACATCGTTACTTTTCTGTATTAAACCAAGACACAAACAGTTTTATATGAAGACGTGACACATTAGAACATAGCAAAACTAAAATGAAATTCCGTGAAAAACTTATTTTAGTATACCGACCTGTACTTTCCATCACAGAGTAAATTTTATGCTCAATGGCGTGTTTTGGTGTCTACATTTTTACAGCTAGTAACCGTCACTTTTTCGGATAGTAGCGAGGGACGCGTATTTTCTCGGATAGTAACCGTCTAGGTACACCACCGTGACCATTGTCCAATCAAAAAATAGCCGTTTTCTTTGCTGACCCGGAGTTATATTTTGTAGAGTAGAGTAACGAAACGTAAAAATACTGCTCCGGGAGACCAGGATAGGCGTGATCTGATACAATCGGCAAACCTCGACTGAGTCCGCTACTCGGCTGAGTAAGCCGACTTACATTTTCCATGAAAACAAAAAAAGGTCCTAAAAATGACGTCATCATTGGGGGCATCCATCTTATATACAGGGGCGTGTTTTTTTCACCTCTTCTATTTCTGACCGGAAGCTCTTCCGAGGTGACAAGCAAACAAACACATTATCAGATCTTCCTATGACCTTTCGCAAATTAAGCAAAAAAATAGGAAAGTTTTAAATATGGCGACCCACGTTGCAGAATATATCATGTTGGATGAATTTATGGATGCCGACGATTGTAACGAACAAAGCGAAGACGACACATTTATTGTGTGTGTAGTTGCGTCGTTAATGTATGTATAGACCTATATATAACGTAATTTATGTATTATCTAGTAGCATAGACGATAATGAGGTGTGGAATAAGTGTAACGTTATGCGACACAACCTTCATAACCGCTATATCCACAATAGAAGACCTCCAGGCAGCAGTCTTGAACGTGACCAAATGACGGGGTAGGACAGGGATTGTGTGATCCCGAAATCCAGACGTCAGTTTTCAAGAATTCCGAACAATTCCTATATGGAAACTGATAAAAAATTTCCGAAATCCCAGACCCCAACAAGCCGAAAAAGAAATCCCGGCCTTCTTGAAAAGCCCCCCCTCAATGACCAAAGGTCCCTGCTCCTCGTCTTGCATTGGCCCAAGACTTAAAAGAATTTACAATACAATACCAATCCTAAAATTATCAACGAACGACTCATATCATTAACACAGAAAGCACAAATACAAATAAAAGCGATGATGTCATGGTTAAATAAGGTTTGGTGTTTTTTTTTTTGTTGCCCAACCTTGCCCTATTAATAACTCCGATCAAAACATGAGATAAGAACACACAATAAAATCAAGTCGAAAGAACACACAATAAAATCAAGTCGACCATCAGATTTGATTTTTTTTCGCCAAGAAGTGCTATTATTTATTTCACATATGTATATATCATTTATTTTATAAATATGCAAAAAAATAATGGCCTAGTTTTTGTCATGTCTCTTGTATTATTGTTTGAATTTTATGACAACTGACCATATGATATCCTATAAATTTTAACCCTGACTTTAATAGTGTTTTTTGTTTTGTTTTTTTGCAGAAACAGAACCAGTCATATTCGTGTTCATGATTACACAACAACAGTAGTAGCTAATTATATCGCAAATGATTTCCGCAGAATCTTCCGTCTAACGAGAGATTGTTTTGAATCTTTATGTGAAATATTGTCCACTAGACCTGAAATGGATGTCCGCCCAAGCATATTAGGAGGACGTGAAAGAGTTGGTCTAGAAAAAACCGTTCTTATTGCTCTAAGGTACTTCGGACATCAGGGAAATATACGAACAATATCAGAATTGTTTGATGTGGCCGATTCAAGTGTAGTTGCTTGTAGGAACCGAGTTGTAAATTCCTTAATGGCATTAAAAGACACCTACATTCAATGGCCCCTCAATAGAGAACAACAGCGAAAAATTGTCACTAAATTTCATGAGAAAAGAGGATTCCCAGACGTTATAGGAGCTATTGATGCAACTCATTTGCAAATCCACCCACCGCACGAACATCCACAATCCTACATTAACAGAAAGTCTTATCACAGCATTATACTGCAAGCTGTTTGCATACATGATACATCATTTTCAAACTGTTTTTGTGGGTGGCCAGGTAGTGTACATGATTCGCGAGTTCTTAAAAATTCACCTTTATGGGACGATGGTCCAGTTGCATGCAATGGCAAACATATTATAGGAGATGGTGGTTACCCTCTTAAACATTGGCTTTTAACACCATATAGGGACAATGGCAATCTAAACAATGGACAGAAACATTATAATTATATTCATTCTTCAACAAGAACTGTTATTGAGCGTGCCTTTGGAATTCTGAAAGGCAGATTCCGGCGACTTCATTTTATTGAAACTAAAGAAATGAAAACAACCACTGAAATCGCCTTATCTTGCTGTGTTCTACACAATTTCTGTCTTGCTCATGGCGACAACGGTGAAGAGTTTTTTGAGCAAGATCAAGAAAATGATAATATTTTGGCTGCAAGAAACAATGATGAGGATGCCACAACAAAGAGAGACAGAATAGCCCGAAATTTACGTCAATAAAATAAATGCCAATTAAGTTTGCTTTCCTTCCTCCTTTCCAGACTGGAGATAGAACCCATAATTCAAAATAAATGTTAAATGTTTTGTAGGGCATCCACATGATGTATGTCATGTATGAGCTGCCATTGTACATTTCACGAATTTTAATTTTGTGGTTTCAGAGTAGCTGTACTGACATTTTTTAGTGAAATTCATTTTCCACAACTACAATTTCTTGTTAATATGCACAACTACATAAAATGCATGATAAAGTGTTTGTCCATTTACCCCATATTCTTTCATAAAATATTTATACTATAAACAAAGTTTTAGGAAACAAATAACATCTGACTCCCTTGTTCTATTTTAAGTATTCCTTATAGGACGGTCATGCTCTTTGACAGATCAAAACTCCTTACATCAGTTCCCTAAAGAACAGTCAGAACAAAGTTGGTTCTGATCGCATGGATTGCTCTAGTCATTTCATAGGATATGTTTGAATTAAAGTTAAGGACGACAAGTAACAGTAATAGCTTAAATGGATCTTTAATCCAGGTGAGCAAAAAATACAACCAAACAATTAACATCAGGAACACAAACTGAACTGGTAACGGGAGTGAGCTCAGGTTTTCTGGAAGGATAAGCAGTTCCTACTTGCTATAACATCTGTTGTTTTATCAATAGTACCATAAATTCAGCCGTTTTTTTTTTTTAAGTTTCCAATAAAATCTCGTTTTTACCTGTTTGAAAAGCTCTTTTGAATTCAATATCAAAATATACAAGATTGCTACACATAGCCAATGTTCCCACCACCACATACAAGTTTAAAATTTACTAAAATTTATCAAATTAAAGTGTTTCTGCCCACAAAAACAATGTATTTCCCCCGTTCCCCCATTATAATGTGGGGTTCCATACTTCCTCATAGTATGCACAAATACATATGGATTACATTATACAAACCAATTAAGTTCCATCAAAATCCATTCAGTAGTTTCAGAGGAGTTATGCTGACAAAATGAGAAATGGCAATTTTCAGCAATTTTGTAAGTTCAAAGGACCATAACTCCAACAAACTTTGACGGATCGAAAATCTCTGGTAGTATGCACAACTACATATGGTGTACTAAGTACATGCAAAGTTCTGTGCAGTAGTGTCAGAGGAGTTGGGTCCACAAACTATGTGACATACGGACAGACAGACAGAAACGACAAAAACAATGTCTCTCCACCAAAGTGGGGGGACAATATGATCAACTATATCTCATGGCAAACAATTCTACAAAATATCATCAGAATCTGTTGAGTGGTCTAAGAAGAGTTGCAGACACAGTGTTCAAATGGCATAAAATGAACAAAGTCGATAACTCCTACAAAATTTGTCAAATATGATCAACTACATATGATAGCAAACCATCTTAAAAAATTTCAATGGATTCTATTCAAAAACATGACAGACAGATGTGCATTGTGGACCATTACTAAGTTGTAGTGTACAAAACAACTACATTTTGTAAACTGCTCTGTTCACATTACTCAACTTAATAGACAAAGGCAAAATAATTCTTAAGAAATCAATAACTGTGTTTTTTGCATTTTTATTAATAAATTGTACACATAAAAAGCACCATGTGCTTTTGAGGAAACAAAAATTAAAAAAAAGTATATATACATCAACAAATGTAAAAAAAAGCACCATCTTCTTTTGAAGAAACAAAAATTAAATAAAATATCATAAATGAACAAATGTAAAAATCACAATGTGCTCTTGAGCAAACAAAAAAATGCATGTAAATAACATACACTACATTGTACATGTATCATAAATCAACAATGGAGGGATACATGTACATGTATTCATGTATAAAACAAAACTAGGCTTATTGCCATATTCAATTTCAAATTTTCTAAGAAAACAAACACGAAAAAAAAAACCATTACAACATCTTGTTGTCATACTACAAATTTAAAACAAATATATATAACCTTTTAATATTAAAGATTACTACATGTACATGTAGTGACGATGAATGTTCATACTACATTATATAAAAAACAATTACTTTGGAAAATTGTCATAATAACTCAGTCTTATCTCCCTCCCATACTGATTTTTTATACATCTGCAGTAATTTTTTGCCCTTTTATATTGGAAAGGTGAAAAAAATGTCAAATGTACACCCTGCAGATTTGGACATAATGTAATGACTGAAAGGAAATCTTCGTATGAGCAAACGATTCCACACATATCTAAATATTTTAGCTGCAGTTTATCTAATAATATTATAACTGCCTTCATGCTAACATTGGTGAATGATAGGTAAAGATGGGTCAATTCAAACAAAACTTGAATATGCTGGAGTTGGTCATTACATATGAGAGTTGAGGTTATATTCAAAACCTTCAAATTTTGCAATTCTCGTAAAAATGAAAAGTTAGAAATATTGCAGGTTGTTAAATCCAACTCAATCAAATTGACAGCTCTATTTAATTTTTGTATTATAATGTTAAATTTCTCTGTAGAGAACAAGTATTGCTGGTGTCCAATATTTAGACGCTTTAAGTTTTTTGGATCATGTGTAATAATATTCATAATTGCATCATCAATAACAAAACAATCCTCAAATTCAATATCAGTATACAGCAAGCTATTTTCTTTCACTATTCTCATAAGATTTGTACAAACTTTGGATAAATTCCTCAATATTTCACTGACGGGTAAGTATTTCAAAATATAGACGATAATTTCATCTGGCAAGTCCAATAGATGAAAACCTGTCAATAAAAAAGATAAAAAGTATATTTTTCCATTTTTCACTTATTAACCAGAGACAATATCTTGTTTACATTTGAGTCTTATAAATTGGATACGCTTATTGAATTATCATTATACATGTAGAACATGTACTTCAATTCCTTTGTGAAGGGCTTTACTTTTTCATTTCTTTAACAAGTTCTTTAAATACGGTCATCTTGTCTTCATGCATTTTTTTCCTCTCATTTCTTTCCTCCTCTTTCACCCTTTTCTGCTCTGCAATATACTGAGTAAGAACATCAAGAACCTCTGTTGAACCACTTTTACGTTTCTTTTTAACTTGTTTTTGACTCTGATCATCACTTTCATCTGATACATGTAAATCAACATTGTTATCATCTGCATTCATCTTTCTTTTGTTATCCGTAGTGCTACATGTATCAATTGATGTGTAAATAGACGTACCTGCAACTGCACTTGCCTTGGGTTTTATAGTTGGATTGCCTTGTAAAATATCTTCCAACTCTTCTTGAAAGGCACAGGTTTTCCTTTCAGAGCCAGACTTTTTGTTATTATCATTAGTACGTTTCAGTGCTGCTATCAATGTATTCCATTTCCCCTTGACCTGCTCCCAATTAAAACAGAACCCCTGCTTTTTCAGTTCTTCACTTATATCTGTCCACATTTTTTTCTTTGTATTTTTGCCCTTATTTGTTGCTTCTTCCCTCTTCTTTACTTCAGTAAGCAATATTCTGGTAGCTCTTTCACTCCAAAAAACTGGAGTACAACATGTATTATCATCAGAGGTTGTATCAATATGAAGTGGAACTGCTGTACTCGAACTGGAAGAAGTACTAGCTGTATTCATACTTGACAATGTCACGTCAGCATCATCTGAAATAATTTAATGGGTGCTATAAACAAAAGGGTAATTAACAAATAAATGTTAGCATAAAAAATGGGTCAGACAGAAATGGACGGAATTCTTTCACAGGAATTAGGAGCGATAGTGCTGAAATCGATTCTCCTGTTGAAGATGCTGTGATTAGTAGTTGCTGAGAAAACAGTGACTAAATTATTCTACTAATGGTCATTAATGTAAAACAAGAGGCTCCCAGGAGCCTGAATCGCTCACCTGACTTAAATGCCTAAATTATAAGCTAATTGATATTGAAAGAGTCATTAAGTAAAAGGTTTAACTGAATGCTACATAATATATACTATAAATGTTTTGCAACGCTGCCAATTTGAAAGAACATATTGTGTTAACTTTCAATTGAACATATATGAAAATGGTCAATTTTGACATTCTAAGGAAAAAAACTCATAAAAGGAACAGTCCTACAGAATTGACCGTCTACACTTTTTGAAGATCTTGATCTGCTTAACAAAATGCAATTTAAATCTTAAAAAAAAATTTTACGAATCAAAAATCCAAACGATCATTTTGTACCCATATTGCTTCTAAACAACTGTACCAAGTTTGGTTGCATTTGGACTTATGGTGTCGGACAAGTTAACATTTGAATAATTGTTAACAGACGATGACGACGACATATGCCAAGTGATGGTATAAGCTCACAAGGACCTTCTGTCCAGCAAATCATGTATCAAAGTTGAGCATACACAAACAGTTACGTAATTGTATTGATTAAAGTGAACAGATGATATCGATGACCAGATTTCTCCATCCACTTTAGACAGCATAAGTGTGAAAATATTTGGACTGATGTTGACCCCCCCCCCCCACGAAAAATGTCCGGAAATTTAAGTCACAATTGTGGGAAAAAAGATACAGTTTAAGATGCTGATATTTGACACTAAATAAAAGGCAGGAAAAGCTATTACATGTAACACTATAAGTAACATTCAATACATCACTGCAATACTCCAATTTAAGGTGCTAATATTAATGTTTTTAGGGGGTGGTAAAGGGGGGATCCCAACACGAAACAGGTGCTTCAAAAATGCTGAAAACGAAGCATAAGTTATAAAAATCGCCAAACACGAGAAAAATGAATTCAGATGATCAAAAACACAAAATCACGTGCCTCAAAAATGGCAGAGAGCAAAGCACGGGTACAAAAAATCTCAAAACACAAAACACAGGACAAAAATACAGACGAAAACGGTGCACCTCCCAAACACGAAAAATCAAAATCATGAAAACACATAAAATAAAAAAATGTTGAAAACATAGCATGAAAGTAAACCTTTACCACCCTCTTTTTAATAACACAATTATTATATTGAATACACATGTAACACATGAAATGAAGTCTTTATTAAACATTTATAATGCATTCCTTGCATTTACATGACCATTGTTGGACAATGTTGATTAAAGGGGGCATACATGTACATATTGATTTCATATGTTGAAATGTATACATGTTTAATTTGTTTTTAAAAATCATAATATACCAATTAAACATTATAAGAAAGGCACAGGGGCTTGTGTTCAGTAAATATATATATATATCCCTATATACCCTTTTTAAAATATATATATCCCCCTATATACCCTTTTTAAAATATATATATCCCCCTATATACCATTTTTATTGTTTAAGCTGATGGAGGGGTGTTACGAAAAAAATGTCAGGATCACCGCACGTGGTGTAACAATTTTTTTTATCCTCATAATGGCTCATTCCAGCATTTGGACCAGGTTCATGTAAGTGAAATTATTTATCTCCATAATACTTAAGACAATCTCACCATTTCCGTCACATTGATGTTTCAACATGATGTCGAATCGGTTTGATTCATAAGAACAGTTAGCACATCTATATATGTCAATCGTCTTCGCCGCCATCATAAATCACGTGACTCTTTCGTCTAATGTACCTTTTTCCACGAGAGAAGCGGAAGGTAAACGGAAGAGCATTTATTGTCAAAAAAATAAGACGGAAGGTCTTCTGATTTTCTTTCGTCGCTCAAAAAAACACCGCCCAGGTATACATGAAATACATGTAAATGTTTTATCTATACTTAACCTAACTTTAATGTTTCCTCATTGGTACTTAATTTCTTTTGAAATAATTATCTTTTATTATGGAGAAAAAGTCTATTTCTATCTCTTCTTGGAATATTCACGGCTTTGCCAACAGAGGTTACAACAAGTTCAACGACCCCTCTTTTGTTAAGTTAGTTTCTGAGAGTGATATTATATGTCTAATGGAGACACATTGTGAACTGGATCAATGCCTTGAGATTCCAAATTTTAAATCAATTCATCTGATAAGAGGGAAATCTAAAAAAAGCCAGAAAAAGGCATTTTAAAATTTAGCTTGAAGGTTGACTCGCAAAATGTGATGCTATCCAAAGTTTCTGGGGAGAACACTGTACATGTATGTAGATCAGGTGTGTGATTCAGGCTCCTGGGAGCCTCTTGTCTTAGAAACCATACATTGTATTGACTTGAAATTTGGTTGGATGATTCAGTACATGGCAAACTATATGGCCTTAGTAATTTTGTTGACCATGTTAGACCCAGCTGGTCAGACCCCTACTTCCTGTCATGTGAAAATTTCTATCTATCTTCTCAGACACCATGCATGCATGATATTGACTTAAAAGGGCTATTGGTACTTTGCGGAACGGAACGGAACGAAACGGAACGGAACGAGTCAAGGGGCCCAATGAGGGGGAGCGATTTTTTGAATTTTTATTTCAGTTTAATTTGACTATATAAGTCTTATCTTAAAAAATCCAAGGCTGTGAAATCTGAAGGTTCTGAAAAGGAATTACCTCTGTAGCCGTCTAGCAATACTACCGTTAATGATTATGTGTAAAATGCGTAAAAAATGTACGGTTGGTCATGGTAACTTCGGTTTTACTCATAAACATGATCAATTATAAAAATACCTGTGACTGTCCGACATTGATAATCAGTGGAAGCATGAATGGTCGAATTTTCAAAAGCAAAGACTTTATCAATGTGTTGCGCAGTATACACGGACGAATAAAGCTGCAAGTATATGATCAATTAAGTTCGTTGTCAGTCATAAACATAAATTCAATTTCTAATTCTTTTGATTTTGGTAAAAAAAAATATGGTTCCGTTCCGTTCCGTTAAATACCAATAGCCGGGGGATATTGGTACTTAACGGAACGGAACGGAACAATTTTTTCTTTGCATTTCTAATGGTTTTTTTTTCTATTTTTTGCAGGACTGCAGGTAGGTAGAAGGAAAGAAAACATTATTATACCCCCACTTATAAGAGAGGGGGCTATATTGCAATCACATTGTCCGTCTGTCTGTACGTCCGTCTGTCCGTCCGTCCGGTTCAATTTCTCTGCTTCTACTAGAGGGATTGGTTGTACAAAGCTTCAGCATGATGAGTTATACCATTCCTCCCATTTGCAGGTCAGTTCATCATCTAATTTATATTTTCTTAGCCGACTTAAACTTTTTTGGTAATAAATTTGAAATGTGAAATTTTTCGTAACAGATTTCTCGGCTTCTACTGGATGGATTGGTTTTAAATTTGGTACACAGCTTCAACACGATGGGTTATACCGTGCCTCCCCTTTCCAGACCAGTCCATCAAGTACTGTTTCCAGAATGGTCTAGTGGGGGTATGCCGTTAGCACGACATAGTGCAACCCCTTGTCTTATTTATTTATGGTATGAACAAAATGATATTGGATGAAGAACTATACAGTAACACATAATGGTCCCTAATGAATTTAAAAGCCATAGACTTTACCAACGCGTTGCGCAGTATACACAGACGAATAAAGCTGCAAGTATATGATCAATTAAGTTCGTTTTCAGTCATATATATATTCAATTTTTAATTCTTTTGATTATGGTAAAAAAAAATATGGTTCCGTTCCGTTCCGTTAAATACCAATAGCCGGGGGATATTGGTATTTAACGGAACGGAACGGAACCATTTTTTCTTTGCATTTCTAATGGTATTTTTTTTCTACTTTTTGCAGGACTGCAGGTAGGTAGAAGGTAGGAAAACATTATTATACCCCTACTCGTAAGAGAGGGGGCTATATTGCAATCACCTTGTCCGTCCGTCTGTCCGTCCGGTTCAATTTCTCTGCTTCTACTAGATGGATTGGTTTCAAATTTGGTACAAAGCTTCAGCATGATGAGTTATACCATGCCTCCCCTTTCCAGGTCAGTCCATCATCTATTTCCCGTTTTCCGAGTCGACTTAGACTTTTTTAGGGTAATAAACTTGAAATGTGAAAATTTTCAAAACAGATTTCTCGGCTTCTACTGGATGGATTGGTTTCCTATTTGAAATACAGCTTCAGCACGATGGGTTATACCGTGCCTCCCCTTTCCAGGTCAGTACATCATCTACGTCCTGTTTTCTGAATGGTCGAGTGGGGGTATGCTTAGCACGACATAGTGCAACCCCTTGTTTTATCTATTTATGATATGATTGAATTGATATGGGATGAAGAACTATTACACATAATGGTCCCTAATGAATTTTTAAAAGCCAAGACTTTACCAACGTGTTGCGCAGTATACACGGACGAATAAAGCTGCAAGTATATGATCAATTATGTTCGTTGTCAGTCATATATATATTCAATTTTTAACTCTTTTGATTTTGGTTAAAAAAATATGGTTCCGTTCCGTTCCGTTAAATACCAATAGCCGGGGGATATTGGTATTTAACGGAACGGAACGGAACCATTTTTCTTTGCATTTCTAATGGTATTTTTTTTCTACTTTTTGCAGGACTGCAGGTAGGTAGAAGGTAAGAAAACATAATTATACCCCCACTCGTAAGAGAGGGGGCTATATTGCAATCACCTTGTCCGTCCGGTTCAATTTCTCTGCCTCTACTAGATAGATTGGTGTCAAATTTGTACAAAGCTTCAGCATGATGAGTTATACCATGCCTCCCCTTTCCAGGTCAGTCCATCATTTACTTCCTGTTTTCCGAGCCGATTTGGACTTTTTAAGGGTAATAAATTTGAAATGTGAAATTTTTCGTAACAGATTTCTCGGCTTCTACTGGATGGATTGGTTCCAAATTTGGTACACAGCTTCATCTTGATGAGTTATACCATGCCTCCCCTTCCAGGTCAGTCCATCATCTACTTCCTGTTTTCAGAGCCGACTTTTTAGGGTAATAAATTTTAGTTACAGATTTCTCGGCTTCTACTGGATGGATTTGTTACAAATTCGGTGCTTCAGCACGATGGGTTATACCGTCAATCCGTATATCCGCCATTGAACGTCAGATGCTATATGGATGCATAAATTTTGAATGAAAATAGTTTTACCTGGAAGTCCCAAATGACACTGGGGAACGTCTTTCTGTAACAAAATACTGGTCATATACATTTGCCAACATCTTGAGCATAGTGTCACGGGCGTACGGACAAAGCAGGCAGGTTACAACTATCTGACCAATACAAATGTGTAATTGCGGTAGGATCATGTACATATAATATTGAATATAAAACATGTATATTAGTTGGTGTTTTTAGAAAAAAAATCTGGTTCCGTTCCGTTCCGTTAAATACCAATAGCCGGGGGATATTGGTACTTTACGGAACGGAACGGAACCAGATTTTTGATTTATTTTTAATGATTTTTAATCATTTTCTTTTGTGCCCGACTGAAACAATGTATATAGAAAGTAAAGAAAACAGTATTTAAATATTTTGGTATAAGTTTCCAAAGGGTCAAAGTTGTCAGATGACACCTTTTGGGGCTTAAGGTCCCTTTGTCGTAGTGTAGATTTTCATGAAATGTTAAATTTCTATTTTTGCGTCTCTTCATTTCTTGTTTGGTATCAAAATATTTCATTTTTCATATAGAACTTTGATTTAATATTTTTACACGATTTTACTTTATTTTTAACAGCAACCGTCAAGTTTCATATATTTTTACTTAATTTGTTTGCATTATTTTTCACACATTTTTCCTGTATTTTATAAGATTAAGATTAAGTCATGAACGACAATAAAGTCAATTAGACAAACATGTCAAAACTAAGTAATTCCTATCAATTTTTATATTCGTCTTTTCCTCTCTTTTGATCTTGTAATTTGTTAATCCGTCGCCAAGGCTTTTTAGGAAAAGGTGCTAACATTAGTTTTAAATTAGTTTTTAGAGGAGTTTTGATAATGTAGGGGTTGGTGTATAGACGCCAAGATGTAGGCTCCGGGTTTATACCGCTCCGTGAGCGGTTTCGTTGATGTAAATATGTTTATTGTGTTTTTCATATGTTTTCCGGACCAAAATAATAAAATAGGCTCCGGTTTACACCGCTCCGTGAGCGGTTTCGTTGATGTAAATATGTTTATTGTGTTTTTATATTATTTGCTGGACTTTAACCATAATAAAATATATGAACGTTCATGAATCCAGGACTTTCATTTCAACAGTTAAGAACTATGATTTCAAACAGTATATAATTAGTTGCAATCCAGGACTTATTACAAAAGTTTATAAAAAAGTTATATCTAGGACTTTGATTTCAACAGTTATCAGTTTATGCATCCAGAATCTTGTTTATTCAGTTTGGTTTGACTTTCGTTTTATCCTGTACTTTCGTAACATGGACACGCATTTTCATATAACAAAAATTCTACAGATACACCAAAATCTCGTTACGATACCTTTAAGTTGAAAAATAGTGTTTTTGGCCTATAGAATGAAAACTTTTGCAGATAGAGAAAAGCTGTTGTTTGCTTAAATGTTCAGCTCATTTAGCTCTACAAAAGTCTCCATATGGTTTAAGTTGTTAGATGACCCCTTATAGGGGTTAATCCCCTTAAGGCCGAAAAATGGTGTTTTTGGCCTATAGAATGAAAACTATTGCAGATAGATAAAAGCTGTTGCTTTCTTAAATGTTCAGTTCATTTAGCTCTACTAAAAACTCCATAGGGTCGAAGTTTTTAGATGACCCCTTATAGGGGTTACAGTACCTTAAAGGCGAAAAATAGTGTTTTTATACGACCGCCAAAAATTTGAAGACGTATAATGGTAAGATGCTGTCGTCGTCGTCGTTGTCGTCTGTTTACTTTAGTGTATACACAATAACTTTTGTTCTAGTCATCAGAATGCAATGAAATTTGACAATGATGTTCCTTAACATAAAAAGATGGATGGGATCGATTTTTTGGGGTCCCCCTTTAATCACCTAAGGGTCAGGTGATAAGCGTCCGTCGTCCGTCCGTTAACTTTTCTTCAAACATCTTCTTCTCTGAAACCACTGATGGGATTGCTTTAAACTTTGTACACTTGATCTTTAGGATGTCCTCTACCAAGTTTGTGAAATTTGTAAACGTCGACTAACCAACATGGCTGCCGTTACTAAAAATAGAACAGGGGTTCAGACCATAGTTTTTAGCTTATAGCTCAAAAAGTATAAGAGATAGAGAAAATCCGAAGCAACATTCCTTCTTCAGCATCAAAATCTCTACGAAACCCTCCATTGCGTCAAAGTTGTGGGACGATTCTTTATAGAAGTTATTTCACCTTAATCGTCAAAATTGACCATTTTCACAGTTTTTGGACTTTATCTTAAAAGCCATAAGAGCTAGAGGAATAGTTAGCATTGCAAAATTGTTCAGCTCATTAAGATCTACAAAAATGATTTCAGGGTAAAAATTGTCAGATCATCCTTTTAAGCGTTATCCCCCTTTAAGAGTTTTCAATCAATTTTAACTTGTGTTGTGAATTTACACTTGCTCTGAGTAACCTATGATTATTTTATGAATTCAGTATTGAGATTTATTAGTAGATATTAAAGGACTGTATTATGAATAGTTAATAACTATGTATGCAGAAATTATCACGCTAAGGCAGAAATTATCACGCTAAGATCGTAGTTTTAATTCTACTTTCACTTTCTCAAAATAACTGTCATTTTATTGAGGAGTTGGAGTTATCTTTCTTAGAATGTACTTTTAAGCAGGTGCTCGTTCGTAGTTATTTTAATGATGAAACGATCTTTTATGTACATTTTATATGAATGAATACTTTGTAAATGAAATATTGCGCGAAACAGTGGTTTTGCGGGAAGTGTTACATGACGTTTGTCATGACTACGGGTTGTGACGTTTAACGTTACTTTTGGATTCGATTTTGGTAAGCAACTTTTGGACTTCCCAGAGAGCGGACGTGTTTTCCGTCTCTCCTGACTTTTTCTAAATTGGGGATTGCTTCGAGTTAAATTGTTTATACTTCGGGTTGGATTTTATGTAGATAGATTCTTCATACGTTAGTTGTTAAAGCGATGAAGTTCGTGACTTCGTATGTTTGAATCTAGATTTACGCATGTTTACTTGGTTCTTGCTAATGTTAGCGTTTAGCCATGAAGTTGGTAGCTACTTTAGTTTGAATCTGATTCAGAGTCCGGGGATTTCTATAACTGAAATTGTTCACTGATATTTATTTATTTATTCCAAGGGCTGGGCATTTTTATATGACATTTTGGTCATAGAGAGTTAGATTTTTGCCAGCTGTTTTTATGTGATAAATTGTAAATTATTTGAGATTGTTGAATTGATTCTTTTGCACTTGTTATAATAAATTATCTATTTTTGGTAATTTGATTTCTGATATAGTAAAGTTTGAGCAATCACTGAAATTTTGGAATAAGTGTATAACAAACAAACCGCTCGGTACACGAACTTCCACAACACTTGTTTATTTCTTTTTCAAATGGAAAGCTTTGTTACTTTGTATTCTTAATCTTAAAAGTGTTTTCTATCCTAACTAGTTTCTTTAATGTTACTTACCAAGTACATGTAGACCATGTTGCACACTAGGTACGAGGCTTTAGCATAAGATATCAGGTGAGCGATTCAGGCTCCTGGCACAGGCGTTTGGGTCCAGGATTTTATTTTATTATAAATAACGTGTATATAAAAATGTTCATCTCGTCTATATACTATTTCCACAAGGCAAGAATGTTTGACAGTTCTGAAAATAGAACAAAATTTACTCGCGGAAAACCCCCATATTTTCTCATAGAATCAAATGTTTTACATGAAATTTTGGTGATTCTCTAAATCCTTTCAGTTTAATCTCACAATTGGGAACACATTTATCGTGAAACAATTCGCAATAACTATGAATCTAATCTTTTTTCCCCTGAAGCGAGCCAAACAAACCACCACGGACGGAAGTAGTTTAAAATTTTAAAGGGAGACACTATTCTTCTACTTTATTCAAATTTATCATTGAAATGAAATAACCACGTATTTATTATCCTTGAACGTCTTTTTGAAAATTTATGGAACACCCATCGAGTCCTAGTTTGTATGTACGTTTTATTATACTACCATCTCGTCAGTAAAAATATTTATAATAAAATTGAGTTCACATTTTCCGCCAAATGATTTGTTCGAACTCGCCCAGATTTTACCTTATTGTAGTGTCACTCGGAAGTCCTTTTATTTGGCGGAATATTGTTTCCCTTGAAAATCCTTGGCCACTTCCGTCCGTGGTGATCTTTTGTTTCGCTTCGTAGGAAAAAAGACCCGATGTGAGATTTATACACACTGGCATGCTTTACTTTTGCTTCCTAAAGAGAGTTAAAGCTGAAAGGAGTTATAGAATGTTCTAGCTGTTTATGGTAAAAAATATTTCTACAAGAAAAAAGGGAGTTTCCGTCAGTTCTATTTTTAGAACTGTCAAACATTCTTGCCTTGTGGAAATAGTATATAGACGAGATGACAATTTCATATACACGTTATTTATAATAAAATAAAATCCTGGACCCAAACGCCTGTGGCTCCTGGGAGCCTCTAGTTAACAGTTGGATTAATTTATCTGGACTCTATCTACTCTTGATGATCTTTAAAGTGGCCGTGAAATATGCCATAATAAACGCACTTTATCTTTTATGGACTGTTATTGTATCCCCACCACCAACACCAAAAAATCTCCTTAGCATTATCAGTCCGAAAACCGGTGGTATTTAAACAATAGAATGTGAGCTCTTCATCGGAAAAGATAGGAAAGTCAATTCGAATGTTTATCCTGGTTGTCAAGTGAATCAAAAGTTCTTTTTAGTACAAAATTTCTTCCAATTTTAAGTTATGCTGATAAAATAATCTTTTTTGAATTAAAAAGAGTTTTTAAAAGTAACAGATTGCATTTTAATGCATGTTATTATGTGGATATTTATGAAATGCATACGGTGCAAACTGAAATGGATCGCACAACTTTAACCTTTATATAAAAAATTGAAAAAAATCACACTATTTGTTTAAATGTATATCTTCCCATCTGCAAATTTTCAGACATGTACTGCAAGAGGTAAAGCCAAAATAAAATTAAGAAAAAGACCTATTTTTCTAGTCCGTCTTGACAACCTTCTTTTTAAAGGTACACGATTTACCTGTTGAATTCGATTATGTCATAGAACATGTTTACCTTTTTGACCGGTATCCGTAAATTGGGATCAACAGTATGTGAATTTGCATTGTATTGGAGTAAATGTCCAATTCAATATTCAGTCATCCGTTTTAAAAATAGGAATGCCTCCCATTTATCATGTTTATAATTTATTAAAGATAGAACTTGGTTGTGTCCCTTGAAAGTTTTTCATAGTTACACAATTCCGGTAACTTTAATGTGTCAAAAAATGAGTTGTATAACAAATCATTGAAAGCATTTTATAAATTGAAAAAGGACCTACTTGGTATAGGACCTTCTGTCAAAACATGTATGCACCTTTTTGATCATACTATCAAGCCTATTTTACTATATAACTCTGAAGTATGGGGCAGCTACAATGTCTCATTTAAAAAACTTAGTAATAATTCATTTAATCCAGACGAATTTTTTAAAAATTTACAATGTGAGAAACTTCACCTCAAATTTTCTAAATGGGTACTTGGAGTGCACAAAAAGAGTGTTAATTTTGCTGTTTTATCTGAATTAGGAAGGTTTCCACTGCATTTTGATATTTTAAAATATTTGATAAGTTATTGGTATAGACTAGAAAATCTTGACAACACTTTTCCATTACTTAAAGATGCTTATTCTTGTAGTGTATCACTCCATGAAAGCAACAAACAATCATGGTATTCAATGGTAAATAAAGTTCTAGAATTTTTAAATATTAATAATTGTAGTAAGAACTTTGGAATATATAAATTTAAGAATTTTCTTAAGAACAAACTAGCTGAAATATATACAAAATTATGGTACAAAACTAAATCTAGTCTAAAAGAAGGAAAATTATGTACATATTTTAAATTAAAACAACATTTTGGATTTGAAAACTATTTATCAGAAATTACAAAGTTTGAATATAGAAAATCCATATGTAAACTCAGAATATCTGCTCATAAATTGATGATTGAAGTTGGAAGATATGTTAAAATAGATAGAAATGAACGTTATTGTAATAAATGTACTTCTGGTGAAATTGAAGATGAAATTCATTTTTTGATTAAATGTCATAAATATCACCAGCAAAGATTTACCTTATTTGAATTTATTGGAAAAGAAATTATTAACTTTACATATCTTAATGATGAACAAAAATTTAACTATTTACTTATTTCTGAAAATACTAAAATTCTTAATGCAGTTGGAAAATTTATTAATGACCATCTTTAACATGTTTACCATTGGTTAAATATAATATGTGAATATGTGCGCTACATTGTTCTGTTTTATATTCTGTAATGTCTGTAAGATATCTATATGTATTACATGTAACTCAATCATTATCTTTTTTCTTATATCTGTTTATTTGTTGCTCATGCTGCCCTTAGGGGCCCTTGATTGGACAATAAAATATGTTCTATGTTCTATGTTCATTGAATTCAAATGGATCGTTATATGATAACAGTAAAATATAATTTTTAAACTAATATCTGTCGAAAGAAAAGGTAATAACCTAACATTCCCACAAGTTTCGAAAATGTACTGCAGGTATTACCCGAGGGGGTCACTTCCATTATAAGATGAGATAGGGATGAGCCGCTGGAATAGGTACCTTTTTCACGCTTCGTAATATATGAAAAGGGCGTGAAATTGAGATGAAAATATCTGATAAGGATACAAATTTTGATAGGATTATATGATAAGGTCACAATATTGAACCAAATCGGATGCCAATTAGCTTTTGACATCTTGTAATTTATTACTTAATCTCAGTGTGTGTTCTGTTTGAATCCGCAAATCCTATAATTTATAGGGTATATCATATTGTACAATAGGGTCTAGAAAATGTACACAACATTACCAATTGATGTTAAATAATTTAAAGATTATAGATATTTCGGACATTCGTATGTCCTTCATCAGTATAATAAACAATTTTCAAACACAATAACGTAATAACCTTACTTAAAAACATATGATGAGGTATGATTTCGCAAAAATTATGTGATAAGGTATACTTTTTCAATAATCCTTATATATGATAAGGGTGGGGGTCATTGGGTGCCAGCGGCTCACCCCTACCACAAAATATATGGAGTGACCCCCCCGGGGGTATTACGCCTTGTGCGATTTTTTAAAGGTTGAGTTGACATTTTAATTTTTTCCAACGGCCAATAAGTTTTACTCGATTTGTTAAAATATGCACTTTTGTTGACCTTATAAACAACTGTTTACGCAACAGAAAAGATTCGTTAATAACATAACATGTCCAACGTATATGATAGTAGTCAAATCCATGCGTAATAAATGAAAATTGAAGATTGTTTATATGCCGTCGCCATCGTTGTTGTCATCGTTAAAAATTTAAAAACACATTAGCTGTTTTCTGCAGGGGAGATAATTGAATACCACTAGATATTAGACTGTTATTTGCAAGAATATTTACATCCATCAGGATATATCTTTGGAACATTATACATTTATTCGATCGGCAATTAGTCCTTCATGACCTTCCCCATACAGGAACTTTATTCTAGGTTCACCCGTAACACTGCTAAAGTTGTTTGCTTGGCTTGTGTTATTTAATAAAAACTGAATCACTGATTCTCGATTTGAAATAGAATTACACGTAGTTTTATACTAGTATGTAAATCTATATCCTTTCTTTGTATAACACAAAATTAATGTTATATTCTGGTGTGTGTGTGTTTTTTTATATATCAGTCCTGCAAAAAAAAAATTAAAAAAATCACTTAAAAATATAGGAAAAATATGGTTCCGTTTCGTTCCGTAAAGTACCAATATCCCCCGGCTATTGGTATTTAACGGAACGGAACGGAACCATACTTTTTTTTCTAAAAACAAAAACAAATGCATGAGCCTGCCACATATGTAGAATCATTTACATTGATCATATAGTTGTAACTTGCCTGCGTTGTCCGTACGCCCGTGACACCATGCTCAAGTTGTTGGCAAATGTATATAACCAGTAAATATGCATTCTGGTTTTGTTTCAGAAAGACGTTCCCAAGTGTCATTTGCAAGGGACTTCCATGCAAAACTGTTGTCATTTAGAATTTATGTATCCATATAGCATCTGACGTTCCATGGCGGATTGAACGTAATCTTGATTTAGTAGTCTACCACAAAAATGGTTTGACTTGATAGACACATATGCTCTTAAGCAACTTATAAATTATGTAACCAGAGTAACTAAAGATTCTAGAACACTAATAGATCACATCTATGTCAGGACATGTCACAAACCAAAACATGATCTGTGAATCACATGTCAGTCTTTACTCAATTAGTGACCACTATCCCATCTGTCTTACAAGAAAAGAACAGGTTGTTGGAAAAAAATATGCCCATATTGAAATAACATACAGAAACTTTAGGAATTTTCATGAAGATGACTTTATTAATGATCTTAAAAGTACCCCTTTCTACACTGTAGAGCATTCTTATGATAATGACCCCTCAAAATGTCTTGAGATATTTTATGATTTGATAAATAAGCTACTGGATAAACATGCCCCTTTAGTAAATAAAAGAGTTAAGACAGATAAACAGCCTGAATGGTACAATGCTGATATCACAAATGCTAGGAAAAAAAGGGATAAATTTAAAGCCTTTGGTCTATGGGCGGAATATAAATTTTGGAGAAACAAAACAAACTTGATCATTGATAAATCCAAAAGGCATTACTATGACAACATGGTAAAAAACTCAAAGGACTCAAAAACTCTTTGGAAATGCATAAAAAGTTTAAATCTTCAAAATAAGGAATCACCCACTGAGCTCATCAATGATAAAAATGAAAGAATAACTAATGAAATTGATATAGCAAATACTTTTAATGACTTCTTCACATCATGTGTTGAAAACCTGAGAATAAATATAAACAACTCAGGAAGCTCACAAAGACATGAAAATCTTGAACTGTTTGTAAATACAAGGTTAAATCTAAGCAACCATAATAAATTTAGGATTCCACCTATTAGGATTAATGAAGTTTTTTGTGAATTAACTAAATTAAATATCAACAAGTCCTCTGGGACAGACAATATTGGACCTAAAATATTAAAATTATGTGCCTCTCATATTGCTTCCCCGCTAACATATATTTTTAACAGAATAAATGACACAGGTATTTACCCCTCTTCTTTAAAAAATGCTAAAGTAACTCCAGTTTACAAAAGTGGGGACAAAAACCTTCCAACCAACTACAGGCCAATATCTGTTTTACCAACTATATCAAAGATATTGGAAAGACATGTCTCAAACCATATATATAAATACCTTAACGAAAATAAATTATTGCATCCTGATCAGTCAGGTTTCAGGCCAAACCATTCTTGTCAAACTGCACTTTTAAATATTGTAGACAAATGGCTACATGAAATGAATAGTGGAAACATTAGTTTAGCTGTACTTCTTGATTTCAAAAAAGCATTTGATGTTGTAGATCACAAACTGTTATGTCATAAATTACAACTTTATGGTTTCAGTCATCATTGTATTAAGTTTTTTGAATCTTATTTGAATGACAGAACACAACAAGTAAAGATTGGTAGTGCTCATTCTAGTCAAAAAGTAATTGAATATGGTGTTCCACAAGGTTCTATAATTGGACCTCTTTTATTTGTTATTTATATAAATGACTTACCATTATCAATAAAAAGTTGTAAAACAGATTTATATGCAGATGACACTACCTTGCACATGTCAGGAAAAGATATCAATGAGATTCAGGCTGAAGTCCAAAATGATTTAAAGAATGTTGAACAATGGTGTAAACATAACAACATGTTTATAAATATTGATAAAACAAAATGTATGACAATTGGAACATGTGGAACTAAACAAAGACTTCAGACAATAAACGGTCAACTATCCCTGTTCATAAATTCTTCTGAATTACAAAACTCTGAATGCGAAAAACTATTAGGTGTAAGAATTGATAATAACCTCTCTTGGAAGAACCAAATAGATCATGTATGTAAAAGCATCTCTTCCAGAATACATCTTTTTACTAAAATAAAGAAATTTTTAAACCATGATACAAGAAATGCATAGTATAATGGTTATATACTTCCATTAATTGATTATTGTTGTATTGTGTGGGGAGGTTGTGGAACTGACCAATTGACTAGGATAGTAAGACTGCAAAAGAGAGCAGCCCGAGTCACCCTAGATGCTGACCCATTAGCACCATCAGAACCTTTATTTAAACAGCTAGGATGGATGACTGTTGATATGAGAATAAAATACCACAAATGTCTGCTGATGCATAAAATTATAAACGGTGATGCACCCATTTATCTAAAAAATATGTTCAAAAATTCCCCAAATCCTTACCAACTGCGAAATAATGTGTCACGAAAATTACTTGTTCCTAAACCTAAATCTGAATTTTATAAACAATCATTTTTATATTCTGGCTCACTATTGTTGAACAATTTACCCCTGAGTTTGAATCAAGTAAAAAACAATAATCTCTTTAAAACAAAAATAAAGAAATTTTTAAGTAATGAGATTTGTAGCTAGATGGTATAATGATTATTATAATTATTTTTACACTGTCAATAATTCAAATTACATGTATCATTATCATAAGTATGCATTGTCATGATTGTATTCATTATTGTGTTGATGTTTGTATTTGTTATCTCAATGAGGGCCTCAGGGAAGATTAGTTTTGTAAACTAACTGTGTAACCCTCTTTAAATAAAGCATTTATTATTATTATTATTATTATTATTTGAAATAGAATAACGCGTAATTTTATATCATGTCAATCCATAACCTTTCTTGTTATACCAAAATATTTAAATACTGTTTTCTTTACTTTCTATATACATTGTTTCAGTGGGGCACAAAAAAATGATAAAAAATCATTTAAAATATAGCAAAAATCTGGTTCCGTTCCGTTTCGTAAAGTACCAATATCCCCCGGCTATTGGTATTTAACGGAACGGAACGGAACCAGATTTTTTTATTCTACAAACACTAACAAATATACATGTTTTATATATATACATGAGCCTACCGCATATACACATTTGTATTGGTCATATAGTTGTTACTTGCCTGCTTTGTCCGTACACCCGCGAGACGGTGACACCATGCTGAAGTTGTTGGAAAATGTATATGACCAGTAAATATGCATTACGGTTTTGTTTCAGAAAGACGTTCCCCATTGTCATTTGGGACTTCCATGCAAAACTATTGTCATTCAAAATTTATGTATCCATATAGCATCTGACGTTCCATGGCGGATTGAACTGAATCTTGATTTGAAATAGAATAACCCGTAATTTTATATTATATCAATCCACATCCTTTCTTTTGATACCAACGGTTCTGAATACTGTTTTCTCTACTTTCTATATACATTGTTTCAGTCGGGCACAAAAAAAAGTTTAAAAATCATTAAAAATAAAGCAAAAATCTGGTTTCGTTCCGTTCCGTTAAGTACCAATATCCCCCGGATATTGGTATTTAACGGAACGGAACGGAACCATATCTTTTTTTACCAAAGTCAAAAGAATTGAAAATTGAATATATATGACTGACAACGAACTTAATTGATCATATACTTGCAGCTTTATTCGTCCGTGTATACTGCGCAACACGTTGGTAAAGTCTTTGGCTTTTAAAAATTCATTAGGGACCATTATGTGTAATAGTTCTTCATCCCATATCAATTCATTCATACCATAAATAGATAAGACAAGGGGTTGCACTATGTCGTGCTAAGCATACCCCCACTCGACCATTCAGGAAACAGCAAGTACATGATGGACTGGTCTGGAAAGGGGAGGCACGGTATAACCCATCGTGTTGAAGCTGTGTACCAAATTTGGAACCAATCCATCCAGTAGAAGCCGAGAAATCTGTTACGCAAATTTACATTTCAAATTTATTACCCTAAAAAAGTCCAAATCGGTTCGGAAAACAGGAAGTAGATGATAGACTGACCTTAAAACGGGAGGCATGGTAAAACTCATCATGCTGAAGCTTTGTACCAAATTTGAAACCAATCCATCAAGTAGAAGCAAAGAAATTGAACTGGAAGGACAGACGGACGGACAAGGTGATTGCAATATAGCTCCCTTTCTTACGAGTGGGGGTATAATAATGTTTTCTTTCCTTCTACTTACCTGCAGTCCTGCTAAAAAAAAAGAAGAAAAAAATACCATTACAAATGCAAAGAAAAAATGGTTCCGTTCCGTTCCGTTAAGTACCATTATCCCCCGGCTATTGGTATTTAACGGAACGGAACGGAACCATAATTTTTTTTTACCAAAATCAAAAGAATTAAAAATAGAATATATATGACTGACAACGAACTTAATTGATCATATACTTGCAACTTCGTCCGTGTATACTGCACAACATTTTGGTAAAGTCTTTGCTTTTAAAAAAATCATTAGGGACAATTATGTGTAATAGTTCTTCATCCCATATCATTTCGTTCATACCATAAATAAATAAGACATGGGGTTGCACTATGTCGTGCTAAGCATACCCCACTCGACCATTCAGGAAACAGCAAGTACATAATGGACTGGTCTGGAAAGAGGAGGCATGGTATAACCCATCGTGCTGAAGCTGTGTACCAAATTTGAAACCAATCCATCTAGTAGAAGCAAAGAAATTGAACCGGAAGGACAGACGGACGGACAAGGTGATTGCAATTTAGCTTCCTTTCTTACGAGTGGGGGTATACTAATGTTTTCTTTCCTTCTACTTACCTGCAGTCCTGCTAAAAAAAAAAAGAAAAAAATACCATTACAAATGCGAAGAAAAAATGGTTCCGTTCCGTTCCGTTAAGTACCATTATCCCCCGGCTATTGGTATTTAACGGAACGGAACGGAACCATAATTTTTTCTTTACCAAAATCAAAAGAATTAAAAATTGAATATATATATTACTGACAACGAACTTAATTGATCATATACTTGCAGCTTTATTCGTCCGTGTATACTGCGCAACACGTTGGTAAAGTCTTTGGCTTTTTAAAATTCATTAGGGACCATTATGTGTAATAGTTCTTCATCCCATATCAATTCATTCATACCATAAATAAATAAAACAAGGGGTTGCACTATGTCGTGCTAAGCATACCCCCACTCGACCATTCAGGAAACAGCAAGTACGTGATGGACTGGTCTGGAAAGGGGAGGCACGGTGTAACCCATCGTGTTGAAGCTGTGTACCAAATTTGGAACCAATCCATCCAGTAGAAGCCGAGAAATCTGTTACGAAAAATTTCACATTTCAAATTTATTACCCCAAAAAAGTCCAAATCGGTTCGGAAAACAGGAAGTAGATGATAGACTTACCTTGAAACGGGAGGCATGGTATAACTCATCATGCTGAAGCTTTGTACCAAATTTGAAACCAATCCATCTAGTAGAAGCAAAGAAATTGAACCGGAAGGACAGACGGACGGACAAGGTGATTGCAATATAGCTTCCTTTCTTACGAGTGGGGGTATAATAATGGTTTTCTTTCCTTCTACTTACCTGCAGTCCTGCTAAAAAAAAGAAGAAAAAAATACCATTACAAATGCAAAGAAAAAATGGTTCCGTTCCGTTCCGTTAAGTACCATTATCCCCCGGCTATTGGTATTTAACGGAACGGAACGGAACCATAATTTTTTTTTTAACCAAAATCAAAAGAATTGAAAATTGAATATATATATGACTGACAACGAACTTAATTGATCATATACTTGCAGCTTTATTCGTCCGTGTATACTGCGCAACACGTTGGTAGTCTTTGGCTTTTAAAAATTCATTAGGGACCATTATGTGTAATAGTTCTTCATAACATATCAATTCATTCATACCATAAATAAATAAAACAAGGGGTTGCACAATGTCGTGCTAAGCATACCCCCACTCGACCATTCAGGAAACAGCAAGTACGTGATGGACTGGTCTGGAAAGGGGAGGCACGGTGTAACCCATCGTGTTGAAGCTGTGTACCAAATTTGGAACCAATCCATCCAGTAGAAGCCGAGAAATCTGTTACGAAAAATTTCACATTTCAAATTTATTACCCTAAAAAAGTCAAAATCGGTTCGGAAAACAGGAAGTAGATGATAGACTGACCTTGAAACGGGAGGCATGGTATAACTCATAATGCTGAAGCTTTGTACCAAATTTGAAACCAATCCATCTAGTAGAAGCAAAGAAATTGAACCGGAAGGACAGACGGACGGACAAGGTGATTGCAATATAGCTTCCTTTCTTACGAGTGGGGGTATAATAATGTTTTCTTTCCTTCTACTTACCTGCAGTCCTGCTAAAAAAAAGAAGAAAAAAAAACCATTACAAATGCAAAGAAAAAATGGTTCCGTTCCGTTCCGTTAAGTACCATTATCCCCCGGCTATTGGTATTTAACGGAACGGAACGGAACCATAATTTTTTTTTAACCAAAATCAAAAGAATTGAAAATTGAATATATATATGACTGACAACGAACTTAATTGATCATATACTTGCAGCTTTATTCGTCCGTGTATACTGCGCAACACGTTGGTAGTCTTTGGCTTTTAAAAATTCATTAGGGACCATTATGTGTAATAGTTCTTCATCCTATATCAATTCATTCATACCATAAATAAATAAAACAAGGGGTTGCACTATGTCGTGCTAAGCATACCCCCACTCGACCATTCAGGAAACAGCAAGTACGTGATGGACTGGTCTGGAAAGGGGAGGCACGGTGTAACCCATCGTGTTGAAGCTGTGTACCAAATTTGGAACCAATCCATCCAGTAGAAGCCGAGAAATCTGTTACGAAAAATTTCACATTTCAAATTTATTACCCTAAAAAAGTCCAAATCGGTTCGGAAAACAGGAAGTAGATGATAGACTGACCTTGAAACGGGAGGCATGGTATAACTCATAATGCTGAAGCTTTGTACCAAATTTGAAACCAATCCATCTAGTAGAAGCAAAGAAATTGAACCGGAAGGACAGACGGACGGACAAGGTGATTGCAATATAGCTTCCTTTCTTACGAGTGGGGGTATAATAATGTTTTCTTTCCTTCTACTTACCTGCAGTCCTGCTAAAAAAAAGAAGAAAAAAATACCATTACAAATGCAAAGAAAAAATGGTTCCGTTCCGTTCCGTTAAGTACCATTATCCCCCGGCTATTGGTATTTAACGGAACGGAACGGAACCATAATTTTTTTTTAACCAAAATCAAAAGAATTGAAAATTGAATATATATATGACTGACAACGAACTTAATTGATCATATACTTGCAGCTTTATTCGTCCGTGTATACTGCGCAACACGTTGGTAGTCTTTGGCTTTTAAAAATTCATTAGGGACCATTATGTGTAATAGTTCTTCATCCTATATCAATTCATTCATACCATAAATAAATAAAACAAGGGGTTGCACTATGTCGTGCTAAGCATACCCCACTCGACCATTCAGGAAACAGCAAGTACGTAATGGACTGGTCTGGAAAGGGGAGGCACGGTGTAACCCATCGTGTTGAAGCTGTGTACCAAATTTGGAACCAATCCATCCAGTAGAAGCCGAGAAATCTGTTACGAAAAATTTCACATTTCAAATTTATTACCCTAAAAAAGTCCAAATCGGTTCGGAAAACAGGAAGTAGATGATAGACTGACCTTGAAACGGGAGGCATGGTATAACTCATAATGCTGAAGCTTTGTACCAAATTTGAAACCAATCCATCTAGTAGAAGCAAAGAAATTGAACCGGAAGGACAGACGGACGGACAAGGTGATTGCAATATAGCTTCCTTTCTTACGAGTGGGGGTATAATAATGTTTTCTTTCATTCTACTTACCTGCAGTCCTGCTAAAAAAAAGAAGAAAAAAATACCATTACAAATGCAAAGAAAAAATGGTTCCGTTCCGTTCCGTTAAGTACCATTATCCCCCGGCTATTGGTATTTAACGGAACGGAACGGAACCATAATTTTTTTTTACCAAAATCAAAAGAATTAAAAATTGAATATATATATTACTGACAACGAACTTAATTGATCATATACTTGCAGCTTTATTCATCCGTGTATACTGCGCAACACGTTGGTAAAGTCTTTGGCTTTTTAAAATTCATTAGGGACCATTATGTGTAATAGTTCTTCATCCCATATCAATTCATTCATACCATAAATAAATAAAACAAGGGGTTGCACTATGTCGTGCTAAGCATACCCCCACTCGACCACTCAGGAAACAGCAAGTACGTGATGGACTGGTCTGGAAAGGGGAGGCACGGTGTAACCCATCGTGTTCGTGTTGAAGCTGTGTACCAAATTTGGAACCAATCCATCCAGTAGAAGCCGAGAAATCTGTTACGAAAAATTTCACATTTCAAATTTATTACCCCCAAAAAAGTCCAAATCGGTTCGGAAAACAGGAAGTAGATGATAGACTGACCTTGAAACGGGAGGCATGGTATAACTCATCATGCTGAAGCTTTGTACCAAATTTGAAACCAATCCATCTAGTAGAAGCAAAGAAATTGAACCGGAAGGACAGACGGACGGACAAGGTGATTGCAATATAGCTTCCTTTCTTACGAGTGGGGGTATAATAATGTTTTCTTTCCTTCTACTTACCTGCAGTCCTGCTAAAAAAAAGAAGAAAAAAATACCATTACAAATGCAAAGAAAAAATGGTTCCGTTCCATTCCGTTAAGTACCATTATCCCCCGGCTATTGGTATTTAACGGAACGGAACGGAACCATAATTTTTTTTACCAAAATCAAAAGAATTAAAAATTGAATATATATATTACTGACAACGAACTTAATTGATCATATACTTGCAGCTTTATTCGTCCGTGTATACTGCGCAACACGTTGGTAAAGTCTTTGGCTTTAAAAAATTCATTAGGGACCATTATGTGTAATAGTTCTTCATCCCATATCAATTCATTCATACAATAAATACATAAAACAAGGGGTTGCACTATGTCGTGCTAAGCATACCCCCACTCGACCATTCAGGAAACAGCAAGTACATAATGGACTGGTCTGGAAAGGGGAGGCATGGTATAACCCATCGTGCTAAAGCTGTGTACCAAATTTGGAACCAATCCATCCAGTAGAAGCCGAGAAATATGTTACGAAAAATTTCACATTTCAAATTTATTACCCTAAAAAAGTCAAAATCGGTTCGGAAAACAGGAAGTAGATGATAGACTGACCATGAAACGGGAGGTAAGGTATAACTCATCATGCTGAAGCTTTGTACCAAATTTGAAACAAATCCATCTAGTAGAAGCAAAGAAATTGAACCGGAAGGACAGACGGACGGACAAGGTGATTGTAATATAGCTCCCTTTCTTACGAGTGGGGGTATAATAATGTTTTCTGTCCTTCTACTTACCTGCAGTCCTGCTAAAAAAAAGAAGAAAAAAATACCAATACAAATGCAAAGAAAAAATGGTTCCGTTCCGTTCCGTTAAGTACCATTATCCCCCGGCTATTGGTATTTAACGGAACGGAACGGAACCATAGTTTTTTTTTACCAAAATCAAAAGAATTAAAAATTGAATATATATATGACTGACAACGAACTTAATTGATCATATACTTGCAGCTTTATTCGTCCGTGTATACTGCGCAACACGTTGATAAAGTCTTTGCTTTTGAAAATTCGACCAAGGTATTTCCATTCATGCTTCCACTGATTATCAATGCCGGACGCACGGCCGTCATTCGGTATCGTGAGTTTTTGACTCGTGAAGGAATCGACAACGGCGGCAAAGTATAGAAAGCTGCTCGTGGAGGGAGGAGGCGACGGTTCGTGGTGGAGCATAAACTATAATTTTTCTGAAAGTTGATTTATTTCACTCAATATCAAAGTTATTTGAAGAAAAATAAAGAAAATAAAACTGTCTCACAAAAAGATTGTTTTTACTCTGTAGAATGGGAAAAAAAGTACACGAAAAAGCTTTACCAATTTCGAGAATTAATTAAAGGCGTTACTGCACCCTATATTTTGGGGGGTTATAAATCGGACATTTTTTATACAAATATGTATTAAACTGCACAAAAATGACGTTTTAAGCATATCATTATATCCAAAACAATTTTTGCCACATCTTGACAGCTAATATGAAACGAAAAGTTATTAAAATGTAATAAAATTTCATTTTTTCCAAAAAAGATACTGTTATTGCTCGTGAAGAATGCGGCGACGATTTATCGCTCGTGAAGTAGCAAGCGTGACCAGTAAAAAATGGCCTCAAAATAGATAGATCAAACAATAAATCGGCCATTAAGTAGGCACATAAAGTAAATCCAAATTAAAAAAAATATATAGATACGGTTATTCCGGTAATCTACAGATCATAAGGTAGTAAAACACAGTTCTAGGTAAAACGTCAGAAACGTTCATAGCTTTGCAGCACATATGCTTCTACCAATAACTATTCTAAAACTATATTTAACCTTATAAACACTTATCATACATCGTTGAAATCCTTACATACCATAGATTATCTTCCAGTTAGTTGTTACTTGCAAAAATAAGATCTTTTCATTACAATCCGATTACTCCGAAAACAAATTAAACATGAAAAAACATTAAAATTTACACATTTTTACCATAAGTCAAGCCGAGATCAGACTCAAACCTGCACTAAATCCTCTATAGTGCTATACATGCTCTGAAAGTACATAAACCTGGCTGTTTATTAAAAGTAAAAAACCTATACATCGACCGGCTTATTTTTTACCTTAAAAACAAGCATTAATAAAAACGTTCAAAAGATCGGTAAAATAAAAATGACACCATGCCGGAAAATGGACGCTAAACTTCCATTTTTTCAAATATTTTTATATTTTGTAAAAAATATTATCTCTGAAAGATTCCCTATCAGTTGAGCACACTTTCGTTACTAAATTATAAGGCATTCTTAATTTATTGCTACTTAAATTCGACCTTTGTACTTCACTTTAAAAATTCTAGGATGTCACTCTCCGAAACTAACTTGTAAACAAAACCGAACTGTGTCTTACTACCTAAGTGGTCAATCTCTAATAATTTAGATACAATGCGGACCAAAACTTGGAGAAAGATTATAGACAAATATATAAATATGTTGAAAAAATTAAAATAAAATTCATAAATGAACATTTTCTTCAATATGTGCAGCCAAACATTCATTTACATATCGCCGTTTGTAAAAATGTCGACTAGTGTTATTGTCTCATCTTCGACTAGTGTGGATATTTCATCTTCTACTGGTGTTACTGTTTCATCTTCGACTTGCGTGGCTGTTTCATCTTTAACTGGTGTTACTGTCTTGTCTTCGACTGGTGTTGTGGTCGTTGTCCCATTTTCTCCTGGTGTTGTTGTTTGTACCTTTCTTCTCTTTATTGCCCAATGTCTCTTTCTGTTGTCATAATTATTGCTTTTTCTTCTTTTCATGATCTACAGTTATAAAAATATGACAATAAATACCCAAGTGAATTTGTTAAAAAAATATATAAGTATTATATGCAATATCATTTAGGTTATGATTGAATCTAGTGCCGGTACAAAGTTTTTTCCATCCCTGTATTGGATTCCTAAATTACATAAAAATCCATACAAACAGCGCTTCATTGTAGGGTCATCCAAATGTACAACTAAGCCTCTCTCAGTTCTGTTAACTTCAATACTTACGGCAATAAAATCCGGCCTCCAGAAATATTACGATTGTTGTTATTCTAGAAATGGTGTCAATCAAATGTGGATCCTGAAGAATTCGAAAGAACTGATGGAGATTCTTAACTCTAAATCAGTTTCATCTTGTAACAGCATCAAAACATTCGATTTCTCCACATTTTACACTTCTATTCCACATGAACAACTGAAATCGCGATTGGCACAGCTGATTAAACGCAGCTTTTTCAAAAAGAATGGAAAACGCAGGTACAAATTTCTTGTAGTCGATTATACCAAGACTTACCTTGTCATCAATGAGTCTAAGAAAAAGAACAAATTTACAGAAGACCAAATAATCGACATGCTCAACTTTCTTGTTGACAACATATTTGTTCAGTTTGGTGGACGTGTTTTTCAGCAAACAATAGGGATTCCAATGGGCAATAATTGTGCACCTTTGCTTGCTGATTTGTTTCTTCATTCATATGAAGCAGACTTCTTACAATCTCTTCTAGACAAAAAAGACCGTAGACTAGCTCTCTCTTTCAACATCACGTTCCGTTATGTTGATGATTTCCTTTCACTAAACAATTCTCGATTTGGTGACTTTCTCCATCTCATATATCCCCAGGAGTTTGAGATAAAGGACACAACGGATTCTAGGAAGTCTGCTTCATATTTAGATCTACATCTAGAAATTGACTCACAAGGAAGACTTTCAACAAGGCTCTATGACAAACGTGATAACTTCAACTTTCCAATCGTCAACTTTCCCTTCTTGTGTAGCAACATTCCGTCCGCTCCAGCTTATGGAGTTTACGTATCTCAATTGATTCGTTACTCCAGAGCGTGCGGGACTTACATCGATTTCCTTAGCAGAGCGACACGTCTGACGCAAAAATTGCTCACACAGGGTTATGTTGCTCCTCGGTTGCTGTCTTCACTCAAGAAATTTTACGGAAGACATCATGCACTTATAGACAAATATGGGATTTCGATCTCTCAGATGAGTGCAGATGTTTGTTTGTCATAGGGTGTTGTTTTGTCTTCCTTTACCGGATTTGACACGCTGAATGGACTATTGGCAACGCGACGGGTGTGCTATAGCAAGCAGGAACTGCTTACTCTTCCGGAGCACCTGAGTTCACTCTTGTTTCGACTGGAGTTCGCGTTGTTGATTGATATTCAGTTATTTTGTGTTTGCATGTTTTACATGTTGTCTGTTTTTTGTCCCGTTCCTGTTGGTGTTTACTGGTTTTGCCTCTGCCCTTTCTGACTTTTGATATTCGGATACCCCATTGGTACCTCTGCTTCTTTGATAATTGATAAATTCCTCCATCACGAGCATAATTCACGAGCAAAAAAATACGGTACACCATTCATCACGAGTCGATTTTTCGGTACCGAGCATATTTTTCTTAGCTTATTACTATATTTTTTCTTTAAATCATTATAATGGTGTGGAATATGTAAAAACAAAAGATGCTACACACGCACATACCAAATTTGTAACGTTTTATGCAAAAGGCAACCCGCAATTCGTAGAATGACATGTTTTTTTTCAGAAAAAATGATGACGAAATATTCGCCTTGAATGAGTTTGAAGAAAGTAATGCATTTTTATTTTTATTTTTTGTTGGCTTTTGTTCATAATGTTCATTAATTTTGTGAGACATATTTGTTTTTTGAATATTTTGTATATAAATATAAGAAAATTAGAATAAAAGACTGACCTTCTATTTAAAATGTCCGAATTCCTCCACCACGAACCGTCGCCTCCTCCCTCCACGAGCAGCTTTCTATACTTTGCCGCCGTTGTCGATTCCTTCACGAGTCAAAAACTCACGATACCGAATGACGGCCGTGGGACGGTCACATGTATTTTTTTTTTATAATTGATCATGTTAATGAGTAAAACCGAAGTTACCATGACCAACCGTTCATTTTTACGCATTTTACACATAATCATTAACGGTAGTATTGCTAGACGGCTACAGAGGTAATTCCTTTTCAGAACCTTCAGATTTCACAGCCTTGGATTTTTAAGATAAGACTTAGTCAAATTAAACTGAAATAAAAATTCAAAAAATTGCTCCCCCTCATTGGGCCCCTTGACTCGTTCCGTTCCGTTCCGTTTCGTTCCGTTCCGTTCCGCAAAGTACCAATAGCCCTTAAAAGGATGAGTGGCAATAAGACCCATTTTTGGCCACAATTTCCCATGAAATTATAACTGAGCATACAGATGTCTTAAGGTGCTAAAACATTGATCAAATAATAGGCTTAAAGAAAATGATAAGCTTTTGCCATATCAGTTTAGTTCTTGTGCCAATTCGTTAACTTAAAAAGCTATCTATTAAAGAAATTGTCCGAATTTCATTGGTTTTTGCTGATTTTCACACACTTTTTGGTTTTGAAAAAGGTGGCCGCATCTAAACAACAACTTTATACTTGAATAAAATGTGTAAAATGATGAAATCCATCATTTCTGAAAGTTTGAAGTTGTTGTTTTAATGTGCCCAATGTTTTCTAAAGGAAGATATGCACTAAAAACATTCAAAATTGCAGATTTTCTCTATTTAGTCTAATATGACCGCTAAATATGTTGTCATTATTACGCCACAATGAACGAAAATTGCCTTATTTGGTGTGTTTTCTTTGTAACCACATATAAGTTGATATTTCTTATAATATCATAATATTTGAACCAACTACAGTTTCTTGGGCCAATTATGGGTCTTAATGCCCCTCATCCTTTGGTAGGAGGGTTCAGTATGACAAATTATACATGTATGTTCATAGTGATTTTAGGACCTGTCGGACCCCTACTTCCTGTATGGGCAGCTGGGGCATCTGTGTCCCATGGACATATTCTCCATTTGTTTTTTTAGAACATATTTTTCAAATAATAGTAGGAACTGCAGTTAAATGAGAGATAATCAACATTTAATAGTCCCAAGGGAGCAATTTTCAAAGGCCTTGCACACCACAAAGACAGCCGTGCCATCAGTAATTTTTAATGGACCATAGAGCATATGATGTAAACTCATCAAGAAAATTGTCTGTTTGATTGTAAAAATATTGTGTAACAAGAAAAATGAGCTCATTTTTTTTTACTTATAGGTAAATTTTTGTTCAGAGAAAAATACTTTACTTGAAGAAGTAAATTTGTAATTACTTAAATAAGTAAAATTCTGCTTACTTCTATAAGTGGGATCTCTGACTGATTGTGATGGTCAATACTTGAAGAATTACTGCCCTACAGATGATTTACATGCACCATTTAATCTTTATCATGTTACTAATTGGACTTTTTTCTGTTGTAGGTCACAAGAAATATATATCATATTTTGGTGCAGCTTTAAAGTGTGACATGAAAAATGGACAAGCTAAAGCTTGGATGGAACTTCTAATACAGAAAATAGTTCAAACGGCTGGTTATGATGTTGATGATATAGCATGTTTTTCTCTATCTAATTATTGCTCTACAAATACTATAGCTGAGAGTATTCATGGTGACTTGGAAAATTTGAGAGTCAAAATGGAGTATGATGCTCCTTTCATTCAAAGTTCTGTTTCATCATTGTCTTCAAATTTATCTTCTTTAAGTCTTGCATCTCTATCTACCACGTCAAATGAACAAAAGATAAATAACATTGTTTCAAAATGCAGAGTTGTGCCAGATGTATGTTTTGCTGTTGGCGACTTTCCTGGTTTCTTTCCATTGGTGGTGGAAATGAAGCCTGCATATGATGAAGAAGTTGGCAGCTTTCAGAACAAGACATAGATGCTTTCAAGACTTTTCTTTCAAGAAGCTGTCTTTGGTTTGACTGTTACCTCAAGGAGTTTCCAGTGTTTTGCTTTTATCAAACATGAAAATAACTTATTATTTTTGGAAACTTTGCCAGTGGTTTTTGGAGATGTAATTGATTCCCGAGAGTTTGCAAAATACAAGCTTAATATGAAGAGCCTTGAACAATTGTATACTTTCCTTTACTCTGTTGTTAAATGGGCTTTTAAAACTGGATGTGTAAATAAAAGTTGTACAGATGAGAACAAAAATGCTTCTAAAAGTTAGATTTTCATCAAGTCCCCTCACCCTGAACAAAAAGTTGCCAAAGGTAGATATAACAATCCACATTCTGCTGAAGGCGTCATCAACAATCATGTTAACCCTGGAACAAAATTTTTGAAAGCTTCTAAAATGCAATAAATCTTTTTGGATTGGCTTGTAAATTCATCAGCGACTAATAAACAATGGTGAACATATTGTATCCATGAGGCTAATGAAAAGAAAATTAATTCCTATTTTTCCTAATATTACCATTAATTAATTAATTGGTCTTATTTTTTCATGATCAATGAAAAGTTTTGTTTGTACCATACATGTATCTCAACGCATATATGCTACAAATAGATTATTATTACATGACTAGAAAATTGCATTAATTTGATTGGCCTAAACAACCCTAAAAAGTTTTGATGTAGAATGAGAACAGCCTAAAAATGTCTAAATATAGTAAATAAACACGATGGAAAGCGATGTTACCCTACTATTTCCTAAAAATAGATTCCAGACCCCTGTAAGTGACTTAAAATAGATCGCGTGATTTCCCCCGAAATTTCCACGTTTACAGTAATAGTCAATTTCCTCTCAGGTGATAGAGTACTACTTTGTTATTTACAAAATTGAAAAACAAATCTTGCACATCTGTATCATGTGTGTTTTAACAGCCTAAAGTTAATGCTTTTATATGGGTACTCTGGTTTCCTGTATCATTAAGTAATACTTTTTCTAAGAATCAGGCAGATACCATTAATACATGTATCACTGTATGTAAGGGGTATGGTGCTTTCAGTCTTCAGCATACAAGTTTTCATGTAATAAAACATTTATCGACTTTGGTATAGAAAAATTTAATATTGGAAATGAAATTATAGAATCTGTTAAACAATACAAATATCTTGGAATTATGTTAGATAACACAGGTAAATTTATTGAAGCAAGGAAGCATCTATATCAAAAAAGTCTGAAAGCTTGTTTTAAACTATACAAAGATATGAAATCAGCAGATCCTAGTATTAAAACATTTCTTCATATATTTGATCACTGTATAAAACCAATAGCCTTATATGGAAGTGAAATATGGGGAACCATAAATATTACCCCTAAAAGAAAAGAAATGTCCCTTTACAATATTTTTAAGGACTGGGAACCTGAAAAGCTAAACATTAAATTTTGTAAATATATTCTTGGGGTATCAAAAACGTGTACCAATATTGCGGTTCTCTCAGAACTTGGTAGATACCCTTTATATTTAAATATTCTATGTAACATATTTATGTATTGGCATAGACTTGAAAGCTTACCTTCAGAACTACTTACATGTGCTTTACAAGAATATAAAAATGATCCCCAATGCTCTTCCTGGTACAGCAATATATTGCTTTTTGCTAGACTTTTAAATCTTGATCTATCATATTGTAAGAAGCTAAGTCATGGAAGTTTCAAATCTCAATTACTTAAATGTTTAAAAATAAACTTTCTTGATTCTTGGCAAGAGATTAAAAGAGGTTATTTAACTAATAAGGAAGGAAAACTGGATACCTACTTTACATTTAAAAACAATTTCACTCCTGAACCATACCTTGTTATTAAGATGGAAAAAAGAAAAACTTTAGCAAAATTCAGGACTAGTAATCATATACTTAGTATAGAAACAGGAAGACATGAAAGAATACTAGAAAATGGTAAATTTAAGGTTCTGCCAAGGGATGAGAGAATCTGCAAATATTGCAATAATATCTCAATTGAAAGCGAAGTACATTTTTTGCTTGAATGCAATGCATATGAGCATAAAAGAAAACCTTTTAAAGAAAAACTACAAAAACAGCATCACCCCTAGTAAGGTGGATTCACGACGATCAGGAAAGTCCAGTGAAGGATTCACGTAAAGTTGTATTTGGTAAGACGATTCAGTTTTGTCCGGTTAAATAAAAAAGTAAACAACTTTGTTTTGTTGCAAAATTAATGTCTTACGAAAGGTAAATGATCAATTTAATCCCGTCTCTTTATTTGTACCACAAAAAACTAAAAAGTCGTAAAAGCATATACGAATCTGTTCTAAAATAAAGTTACAATTCACGAAAAACGTCAAGGTTGAGTTATGTTCATGACGAAAACTATAACATCAAATAGTTGTGTTTTTGTTTGCTTAAAGTGTCTATATTTTTCATCAAAGCAAGACTATTATACGTACTAGAGACAAGTTGAAAATTTGTATTGAAAAAAATGAGTAAACCTTAAAAAAATAGATGTAAAAATTGGCGGATAATGTTCTGGTAATAAGAGGATTCTGGTTTGGTAATGCACGGAATTCGGTTCAGTATCGGTTTAAAAAACATTTAAGTTTATATGTATTAATATATGTGGGCAAATGCTGTATAACTAAAGATTCTATCATAGTCATACTTAAAAATGTTAAGTTAAATATCCACATTTAGAAACTAAATTATTGTTAAATATAGAATGCTTATTATATATATATTCGCAAAAATAATACAATCAGTATACATCAATCAAGGCTTTGCATATTTGGTTGAATTTCTAGACATACTCGAAAGCGAAGAAGATCATTAAGAGTTTATTATCCCTATACCAACGGTTAAAGAAAATTTTAAAAATTCTACCATTTCATCTTAAAATTTATTGTCTTACAAGCGATTGCAAAATGATTTTGATACATTTCTCATCTCCTGGTTGAGTTTTCTCTTACTCATATCCATCTGAAATAAAAATTACAGCAAAGTTCCAGAGAAAATAAATTTTGCTACGCCTGATGAGAAATGAGATACAAATTTCTGGAAACCTTAAGGTTTTGTAAGTTTTTTTAAAAATTGTTTCATGAGAGCTTTTGTAGTTTATGGACGGTCTTAAATGTCACGGTCAACTAGGCGAAGGGACAAAAAGAATCTCTCTTTGTTTTGAGGATAAACTTTTGTGTTTCAAGTAAACCCGATCTTGTGCAAGAACTTCTATTAAATTATAAAACAAAACCAAAGGTATTTTTTCTGGAGCATATGCATACCAAGTTTCGTCAACATAAAGTGCTCATATAACTCAAACACTGAAACATTGATAGCATTAATCGCCGCCGCTGGTAAAGTAACAGTTATTGACCGCCCTGCCACGCAGGCCAAACCCCTCCCCCCGAAAAAGTGCACCTCAGATATTTAGCATGGGTCTCAAATTACGGAAGCACCAACCTATTTATCTATAAATAAATCCCCCATCTCGTTTTTTATTTAATTCGTAAGTTAGTTAGTTGTTAGTTTTGCCTTTACTCCAAGCAGCACGATTTCAGACATATTCGGGAGATGTACATAAAAAGGGTGATACAATGAACATGATATGATGATGAGGTGGAGGAAATGGGGACATCGGGCCAATCAGTGAGGATAGTTTTTGACTGCCATTGGAAAAAGGTAATTTGGACGGACAGTTAAGCCTCCTACTGTAGGTGGTTTTTTTTTTTAGCAAACACGGTGCACAACTATGGTTTGCGGTCAGGTTTTCCGCAATATAGCCTGACGACCCAGGCATTCAGTATGACAGGTCTGTGCCATTCAACCACTTGGGGCACACATCCCTGTCGCTATTTGGGCAAAGCGGCCTGACGCGACGAAAAGTCTCTGAGCGATTTTAAGTGGACGTTTACCGATAAGCTAAAGCGCTGCTTCGGGCCTATTTGCCATCCGGGATCCGCACGGAGGTGTTGCAATTCGAAAATAGTAACTAATAGTGTAACGAAATGAAATGTGCCTGTTGCAGGAATATAAAGGCAACCAATTCACAGTCATTGCTAATGCAGTTCGTTTCAAAAATGAGACTGCATGTAGATGCAACCCCTTCCAGATCTAAAAAAAATGTGAGATGAGCATTTAATTCCAATTGATGCAAACATGTAATAGAGATACGTTTTAGGAGCATTTTAAGATATTTTAGGGTCATATTGATTTAATTCCCACTTATAAGTATTTGCAAAAACTCCAAGTATTTTGACAAAAATCAAGTGGGGCATTCGAGTGTTAAAAGTCAAAAAGAGCAACGACAAAACCAGTTAACATGAACGTGAACAGCACGAAGAACCACAAAACATAAAACAAACACAAAATCAACAAAACAGTTATCAATGACGCAAAAAGTGAACTCGTGTGCTCCGGAAAAGTAAGCAGTTCATGTATGCATGCTATTTAACACCCGTCGCGCTGCATCATGCCAATTTCAAATTCAGTGTGTCAATTCCAATAAAGGAAGATAAAACAAAACCCTATGACAAACCAACATCTGCACTCATCTGAAAGATAGAAATCCCATATTTGTCTATGAGCTCATGATGCCTTCCTTAAAATCTTTTATGTCAAGACAGCAAACTAGGAGCAACATAACCCTGTGTTAGCACTTTTTGTGTCATATGTGTGACGCTCTGCCAAGGAAATCGATGTAATATTACCGCAAGCTCTGAAGTAATGAATCAATTGTGAACTTGAACTCCATTAGCTGGAGTAAACGGAATTTCGCTACACAAGGAGTATAAAAGTTGACGATTTGAATATTTATTGAAGTCATCACGTTTTTTATAGAGATTTGTTAAAAGTTTTCCTTTGGAATTTATTTCAAGAGATTTAGATCTAAATATGAAGCAGACTGTTGTGTCCTTTATCTCAAGTTTCTGACGATAAATGAGTATATTGAGAATCGTTCAGTGAAAGGACATCATCAATATAACGGAAAGTGAAGTTAAAAGAGAGAGCTAGTCTACGATCCTTTTTGTCTAGAAGTGATTGTAAGAAGACAATAATCTATTATAGCTTTATTAATGCAAATTTTACCCAAAAGGTTGTAAGCATATAACAAGTACAAAATATCTAAAATTTGGAATGTAAGCATGCATGATATCCGAATCAACAAATAATGTTAGTTCCTGGATAACACGAAATGAGTTTGAGTAAAATAAGTCATATATGCAACTTATAATCACGCAATCTTTTGTAAATAACCTTAAAAATGTATGATATAACCCGACAAAACAGTATCCACGACTTACCAAAACAGAAGTCTATAACTGAACAAATCTGAATCCTCTAAAATGGTGATACAAATTACCGGTTTGATGTGTCAACTAATTTGATTTTCTTAAACAGTTGGCAGTACTCTCCTTGCATGTTTTAATTTAAAATGATTTAAAAAGAACGTGGGTACACATTGCATGCTTTATTATAAGTTTGAAATGTGTTGTTTACATTTAATTTAGAGTTATAAAATGTATAACCTTTTTAATCATAACTTTTAAACCATTTATCACAAATTAACCAAACTTTCACATTTTATTGAAATCAATACAAAAATGTAAATTATAAAGAAATATAAATAATACATAGGTTTATGTTTATTTACAATGCTCAGGTGTGCATTTTATGTGCGTTTTGTAAACAATATCGATCGAAAAAGGGACGAATTCAACCCACCAAATACAACATTACGTGAATCCTTCACTGGACTTTCCTGATCGTCGTGAATTCACCTTACTAGGGGTGAGCATGTAAATTTAAAAAAATTAAACAACTCACAATTATTTTCTTGGTTTATGATCAATGAAGATCTTGAATTCATTAATGATTTATGTAATCTGATAGAAGATCTTTATTATATAAGACAAAATTCTATAAATAATTGATATAGATTGTACAAGTAACATAATTAATATGTAGATGTAATATTAGATAGAGTTACTCCCCTTACCCCACCTGGCTCTCTCTCTCTATTAATAATTGTGCCTATTTGTGTTCCAATCATTCTTAATCATTGTTCTGTACTTGTATGACTTGTATGTTTGTAGATTGATTTATATGCCCAATGATGGGCCCTATGATTAGGAAATAAAGATATTTATTTATTTATTTATTTATAGGTTGACATCAATTTTATCAACCCTCAAAAAATTATATTAACCTCGCCTTCGGCTCAGTTAATATAATTTTGTTCAGGTTGATAAAAATAGATGTCAACCTATATCAAAGTCAATAATTGTATAATGGCATGAATGGTGACATCTTTGCCTTTAACTGTTGCTTTAAATTTAGATGCCCAATAATTATAAAGAATAAGAATTTTTGAAATTATTGCATACAATAAAATATTTTAACAATTTTATAGCAAGTGACATAATTCAGAAATCTAAGAAGAATAAAAAACATATTCCAGTTTCGGTAAATTTCCAAAAACTTTTGGGAATGCTTGTTAGCAATGATAATTTGTGAATATTTTCTTTTGTAAGATTTTTATGGGGAAGATACAAAATGTATGGTTAATGTCATGATAATGTTTGTACTTGTAATGCTATAATTGAATTTATTATTTAGCTATTGGCTAGCCAATCATTTGCTGTAATAATTTCTGAATACTATTCAGACGTAATTTATTTGCACTTTTCATCTATGTTTGTACATTGCATATCAATGAAGCAAATATTGTTAACGTCATCATTCAAAATTTGGAGCGAAACATCACCGGCTCATAGACGCCATTTTCAGAATCAACCACATAATTCACTGCGTCATTTGCTTAAATTATGTCTCCCCCCACTTTGGTGGGGAGACATATTGTTTTTGTCCTGTCCGTCCGTCCGTCTGTCCGTCACAAAGTTTGTCAGCGCAACTCCTCTGAAACTACTAAACCGAATTCAATGAAACTTGGTATATAGACAGGACACCATATGTAGTTATGCATACTACCAGGAAATTTTGATCCTCAAATTTTTGTGGGAGTTATGGCCCTTTGAACTTAGAAATAATTTGCTGAAATTCCTCTCTCATCACCTTGTCAGTGCAACTCCTCTGCAACTTCTGAACCGAATTCCGCGAAACTTGGTATGTAAGAAGGACTCCATATGTAATTGTGCATATTACCAGGGAATTCTGATTCTCAAGTTTTTTTGGGAGTAATGACCTTTTGGACTTAAAATTATCTAAAAATCCTCTCCTATCACCTTGTTAAAAAATGTAGCTCAACTCCCCTGAAACTCAATCTGATTTAAACGAAATTTGGTATGAAGGAACAGGACCATATTAAGAAGTCCATATTACCAGGAATTTTTTATCCTCAATTTTTTTTCGGGATTTATCGACCTTTTGAAATTAGAACTTTGGGGGGGGGGGGGGGGCCGGGGAGACATGTTTTTTGCAGTTGAATGATCTTCTATTATTGTCTCAGATATTTGCTGAAACATGGTTTCCTGTCAGATATGGGGGTATTATCATGTACCCTGGTACAATAATAGCAACCCTCTTGATTTTAGGGAGATAAGTTGTTTGGACAGGATCAAAATGCATCATAGGGTTATAATTTGTTGTTTCAAGTATATGTACATGCCACACAGCTTAATTTATGCATCTTGGTTCTTTTTATTCTTTTCAGCTGGAAAAAAACGTGTTGTCATTAGCCATGGCTATAAGTACAATAGCCAGTGGCCTTTCAGTAACTGCGCTTCATCACATATCAATACACGTTCCGAAAAATGGACTTGATATAAGCTATTTATAGCTTCTTTCCACATCCTTGTGCTTATGTTTGTATAAATGTATGCTTGCTGTTACTGTGGATGCATTTATTTTCGTGGGTGCCAATTTTCGTGGTTTGGTGAAAATTGATATGTTCGTGGATTCTTAAATTCGTGGTTCTGAAGTCTGCATCATATAAATCAATGTTAAATTTCCTTTTCCTGGGGTATCAAATTTCGTGGGTCAACACCACCCACGAAAACCACGAATTGATACCCCACAAATAATAATGAAACCACAGTATATATTAAGTATTAAAATAAAATATGTTTAAACTTATATAATTCCATTTCCAATATCCAACAACTACTCTACTTTTATATTAAACATAAACAATCTTCAAAATTTGTAGGTTATCCCAACTACCAGTATTTTCATTACTTTGATTTACATATAAATGTGTGTTTACAAATGTACAAAGTTTCAAGGAAATCCATTCAAAATTGAAAGAATCATAGACCTGTATACAAGTCTATGATATAACATCTTCTAAGAACAATTCAGAGAAGAATGATAGATTTGACAGTAAGAACTCAATCATAGATGCATGACTTCTTATCATAAAACAGTTTTCAGATAAGAGGATTACAAATAATATATCATTTCTCCAAGCTATAATGATATATAATGTAGAACATTTGTAAACACTAACAACATTGATGTAACTGATTTCTTTCTAATATGTATCACATTCAATTATTCACGCCCTTGCCTTGACAAAGATGTGAATCAGAACTTAAATGACAAAAGTACAACAATATATATGTATGGTGGCAAAGTTCCATAGCAAGCCCATCACTTCAAAGGAACAAGATTTCACACTACAGTATATCTTAACTGCCGGCACAATTGATATATCTGGTAATATCCAATTTTTTTTCAAAGAAACTCAACCCAAAAATCATGATCAAGGTCAAAAGATGAGGATGCAACTGTGGTAAGCTACTACTGGGGCATATGCATACCAGGTTTCATCAACCTAGGACTTACAGTTCTTGAGATATGGAGGTGCTTATAAAATTTTAACATTGCTTTAATATGTATTGAAAATTGTCAGTCACCCAACTAGAAAATCAAGGTCAAGGTCAAAAGATGGGGGATGCAGATGTGCTAAGCTACTACTGGGGCATATGCATACCAAGTTTCATCAACCTACAACTTAGTTCTTGAGATATGGAGCTGCTCATAAAACTTTAACATTGCTTTTATATGTATTGAAAATTGTCAGTAACTCAACTGGAAATTCAAGGTCAAGGTCAAAAGATGGCCGGATGCAACACGTCAATTTCGGGTTATTGCGGAATGGCTGGGGAATCCGGAAAAGGTTCTTTTATTATATATTTTTCTAGGCATGACGACTTCCGGTGCAATTAAGAGCAATAGATCAAAATAAATATTGCTTGTTGTTTATTAAAGACAGAATCTTCAATTTTGACAATATTTCTATGCACGTAAGAATATTTCTTCATTCAATTGAAGTATTTACCTTTCATAGAGATGTTATTGTTTTGATGATCTCACAATCACTTTTGAATAAGTCTACATGGCAGCAAACCAGTTTGACTCACAAACTGGTAAAGTCACGTGATAATTTCTGTGTAATTGAGGGATTTTTCCGGAAAAGCAATGAACTCGAAAATGACGTACTGTGCTAAGCTACTACTGGGGCATATGCATACCAAGTTTCATCAACCTACAACTTAAAGTTCTTGAGATATGGAGCTGCTCATAAAACTTTTAACATTGCTTTTATATGTATTGAAAATTGTCAGTAACTCAACTGGAAATTCGAGGTCAAGGTCAAAAGATGGCCGGATGCAACTGTGCTAAGCTACTACTGGGACATATGCATACAAATTGTCATCAACACTGGACTTACAGCCCTTGAGATATAAAGGTGCTCACAAAACCTAATCATTGCTTTTTTATAAACCGGTATTAAAAATTGTCAGTCACTCAACTATTTTGATAATCAAGGTCGAGGTTAAAAGACAGGGATGCAACTGCACTAAGCTACTACTGGGGCATATGCATACCAAGATTCATCAACCTACAACTAACAGTTCTTGGGATATGAAGTTGCTTACAAAAGATATAAATGCTGCTGTTGCCACTGCCGCCTGTGAAGTAACACCTATGTGTTGCTCTGATTTGCAGGCAAGAAAAAACTTACTCAAAGACATGATCCTTTCTGTCTGATAAGAAATATCACCTAGCAACAAATTGCACTTTTACAGTAACCTAAAAACAAACTTTTGATTTATTTTTTACTTTCTCACTTAATTCACAAATGTAAGTTGGCACAGGTGAGACTTTGAATTTTTTTCAAAACAAAATGTATTCACTGTACTTTTTAATCAGTGTTAATTGATTTGTAATAAATATTAGATTGATTGATTAATTGATTGGTGCTTTACTTTGTATATCCTTATGTAAGAACAGAAAACAATATCAAAGCTCAATAATATCTAAAGAAGTTTGGATAAAAATTAAAATTGCTGATCAACACATAATAAAGTTCTCAATTTATTAATCATGTCAATTAAATACAATTTTAAGTGGCATGTTTGGCCAGCAGGGTGGCTGTTTAATGTCTACATTTCTATCAAACGTCATCTGTAATGCGGTTTCCATTCCGTGTATCATGGCCGCACCTTTACCATACAGTTGTGTCATCTCTGATGTTCTACGTAAACCAGGCCTCTCCTTGGGAGCCTCGACTGTTGGAACTTTTTTACTGGCTGTAAAAGAAAACAAAATATCCTTTTAGTTATACATGTACATGTAAAATTTAATAAAGTTCACAGAAATTGAAAAGAGACACTCCAACACAAGTTTTTTAACATAAGAGGAAAAGATTTCAGGCACATGCACATGTATGCTACAAACAATATATATGGTTGATAAATCAACAACGAACATGTTTAATATACCAATATTTTCATTGGACACAAATGAATCACTCCATTATCTGTTGTTTATCAATTAAAAGCACATGAACTCACTTGTATTTAAGGTGTTATGACATTAGTTTGATACCCCCAGCCATAGCTTGATTTAAGTCATTATTTCCATTAGTTTAGCATGTTTTGATTTAGTTTTCAACATTTTTGGGTACATGTATAATTGTCTATGCTCTTCATATTCATTTTGTGTTTGGCATTTTAAATTTTTGGTAGAACACCTCTTGAATAGACAAAACGCGCATCAGGCATAGCTAAAATTATCTGCCTTGAACTTTGTTGTAATTTATATTCCTATGCTCTTCACATTCTTATAGTGCTTGACATTTTAATAAATTTTGGTAGAGCATTGCTGATATAAGTTTTGAATGTATGTGTGTCACATGTGCATGTAGCAAAATATGTTGCCTGATGCTCTAGATTTTTGACTTTTAGGGATACTTATGTTTCTTTGATATTTTTCTGCTTTTTTAAACATATGATTGGGTCACATAAAATTAAGCCTCAAATTATGATGAAAATTAAAAAAATCTTTTCAAGGATTCAACTGACATGACTAACACTTAACCATCTTGTGTTTCAATTGTAAAAAAAAATGCTTGCACATGTTGTTGATCTCAAAATAGAATCAAACCTTGTGCTATATCTACTATAGATTCTCCTTTTCCATCAGGTCCCTTCTTTCCCTCATCTGGAAATATTAAATTCAGTACATGTACATTGTATATAGTCAAACAAATAGTGTACATGTATGTATGACTTTGGTTTTGTCAATCTTTTTTATAAATGCTGAAGATTCATACATCATGTACATGATATACATACATTTCTTCCAATTTACACATCAATGGTTATGATCAGCTAACACATAAATATCTTCATGAGATGAGCAACAGTAGATTGAAACCCTCGGTTAGCAAAAAATGAACGAATATTGAATTTAGCTATTTACATTTTGGTTCAGATTGTTTTTCTTTATGAGAAAAGTGATTTATTTGATAAAAGAATCTTTTTTGTATTAAACAATGAAAAAAAAATTCTTTTTCAAAAAATCAACTTGAATAGTCATTCAAGTACATTTTTACTAGTAAATTTATGTTGAACTTTTTCAAAATTAGAGTGAATTGTGTTGAAAACATTTTCCATGTAAATAATGCTTATTATACCTCTCTCCTGTCTGTGCTTTTCTGTTTGTGCGAAGAAGTCTACCATTTCTTCATTCAATTCCATTTCATATACCTCACTGTCAGCATCCGAGAGATGAGAATCATCACATGTTGTATTCTCCTCTGTGCTGGTTGCCTGTACTTTACATGTACTTGGATGCCCTGTACCTAAATGTTTTGCCATGGGCATTTTAAACATTGGTTGTTTGGATGTCCTCAGATTTTTAGATTTTTTACTTTTGGGTCTTTTTGGCAGAGAATCGTTAGAATATGGCTTTTTAAATTGTCTGTTTTGATCATTTCCGGCACTTTTCATCATCTTTTGCGTAACGATTCTATGAGTCTGACACCATGCCATTGTTTGTGCGTAGTGCTTCCAAAACCCTTGAAAAAGAGGATGCAAGTACCAGTCTTTACCAGAAACATCAGGTAATAATCTATCATTGGAAGTTTTGGTCTCCTGATTTGAACTACTAGTGCTTGAGACAGAAACACATGTTGATTTTAAAGTGTCAGATTCCTCAGTTGATGATTGTTGTAACAGAACATCTGAGGTGAGAGAGGTCAGTGAACTTTCACTAGAATCTGCCGTGGATGATGACAAGATATCTGCCAGTGAATCTGTAGCATCTTCAGCACCAGTATCTACCTCACTTGTCGACATTGTGTTTGAAGCATCCATTGCAAAAATGTTACCTGAAAATATAAAATAAAGTGTGAAGCTTATTAAACATGTTGAAATAAGTTACATGCAAATTTTAATATTGTAAATGATGTTAAGTTTTATATTTGTTTGTCTTAGCCAATTTTGAAGAATATCAGGGGCAGATCCATGATTTTAGTTTAAGGGAGGCATGAAAAATTTTGTTGTTGTTTTTCACTGAGAAAGTGAGGCATGAATCTTTTCAGTTTTTTTTTTACATGGATTTTGTCATGTTTGTGCAAAAAACATAATTTTTGTCAGTTTCAGGGGGCTTATGCCCATTACGCCTTTCCTTGGATGTGTGCCTCTATATAATCATTTGTTGAGCATGGTAGGTATTTTTTTTAGTTTATGTTTACTTTGGTACCTGGCAATGTCTGAAATGAAATGCTTAAGCAATAACAACCATTATTGACTAACATAAAAATATTTGTCTAAATATGATGAATAAGCCTATACTATATAAACACAAAACTACGCTAATATGTAATTTATCCGTCCAATATGCTAGCCTTGGACCAATAACTCAGCCAATATGGAAAACTTTACACAATAATACTATAATAACACTTGGAAATCTTAATACTTTACTGCTATCTATGTGATAAATATTTTTCTCAATACATAAATTTTAATTTTTGAAGTTGCAAGTTACAATAAGCTGAGTGATCCTATTTTTACACTCAGATTCCATACTTAAATAGTAGTGGTTCTGAAAGTGCTCCATTTAGCCTCGACAGTCAGGGAGACTACTATAACAACGACTATTTTTATCACTCAAATAGGAGATTTTTGGAAATTCTTACCAAAGACAGTTTTGAGATTTTTAAATTTAAACCTTCTTGCTAAACTATGAAGTAATGATGTCCCTTTGGTGCTAATTATGACAAAATCATTAGTGTACATGTAGTTAAATGAAATTTTTTGAAATTATAACCATATGATTTTAGTGCATTTTTCCACATTTTTGTGTAATCTTCGATTGCTGAATCCATGGGATCTGGAATTTTCCAATAGAAATCTATAATTTTCCTGATAAATTTAATCTTTTAACTTTGGTTTTCTAAAAAGAAGAAGGTACATGTATGTTCTCGATGAAGATTTGAATGTTTGCCTGAAGTCAGGGAGGAAAAAAAATCAAAATTACTTGCAATTGTTTTATTGTTTTTTTAGTTTAAAATTTCATATATATTACTGATCTAAGTAATTTTATTTCAACTGCCTAATATTTCTATGACCAAGAAATTCACTCTAGAATAAAATGAACTGTGTACATCTTAAGATGTGTACTAGTTCCATTTTAACATGCTTAATATACTGTACTTTAATACATGTTATTGATTTTTTTTTTATTATTTGTGAAATAATCATAAAATCACTGTTGAAAGTAAGAAATCACTCAAATAAGTAATTTTTGTTTTCTTTAAAGAGTAATAACTATTGGAAATCCATTCACTATCACTCATTTGAGTGATTTTAAAAAAAAGAAAATTTATAATTGAAATGTGTCACTGGGACTCTAATAATCTATTTTTCCACAAATTGATTGAAAGCTAGTCCTGCAAGCTCTTTAAAATGAACAAAGGCCAAAACAAAATTATTTTTTTGTTTCCTGCTTCCTACTCTTGAAAATTAGGGAAGGTAGCCTGGGTAAGAAAATTATTTTTGTTTACAAAATTATTTTTATACATTGAGTCAATGGGGAAGCAATCCCATGTCCCAAAGTGCCAATAAAAACTTGAGGGTAGGGCCCAAAAAATAGGGTAGGTAGGGTAGCACTAGCAGGAAACAGACATTAATTGTTTGGGCCAAATGCAGTGAGTCTACCAAATCTCACAAGATGCAGAATTAGCTGGAAGAAAAAAACATTCTGTCACTCAAAAAATTCTCTGAAGATTTGATACAAATCAAAAAGTCTTGAAAAATATGGGATGCAAACCCAATATATACAATTACATTTGCAACATGCTTGTGATGTTGTGTGACTTCTATTTTCTCTGATTGGTTTTGACACCATCGTAAACAATTATTTTACTTTATTCATTGTATGCTGCCTATGTTTAACATGCATCCCATCATTGGGTTTAACCTGAGACAATAATTAAAGAGATTGGTCTCCATTATAAACCCAAAATAACAGTGTCTCTGCGCTAATTTGCAAATTCAGATTTTTTTCTGCTGTTGAAATAGGCACTTGCATAACAAGCCAGTCAACTTTTTCATAATGAATCGTACATATGAAATATATACATCCTTGGAAAGAGTACAACGTATATCTTGCTGCTTTGTTTAGACTATTTTTCTTTTCATTTTCATCACACATTTTTCCAAAGGAACAATTTACAGTCAATCCGACGTACAATTTTTTTTTGCAAATTCAAACTTAGAAATAGACCTCTTTGAAATCTAATACATTTCATATCAAATCTTACCTTATAGTACAATGTATCTTATTTAGTACTGTTAAATAGCATAATGATCCAAGAATATTCAGGTGAAATTTGAAGGTAATTTGATAAATTCAGTTCAACTCATTAACAGTTTGAATTTGGTCAATTTCCTGTTTTAAGGTTCATCTTTACACTTCGGCAAAAATGATCGATATTTTACGTCTTTTTTAGTCTATGTGGAGCTAAAACAACACATTCAATTGCTTAATAAGGCATAGAAGCGTCAAGATAAATATTTTTTGCATAAACTTTTAGTATTTTGTACGTGTACACTTGATCCATTTTGCCGGGGCATTTTCTTTGCATTTTTCAGTTCACCCAAATACAGCCAAATATCATCAATGCCCTGTCATTTGGCCTCCACGTGCAAGGTAATTTCATTATTGGTGTTATTAAATCTACTCACAATCGGTTTTATGGAAGGTTATTTAGGGGTAATTTGTGCTTTATGTATGGTACAATTTGAACGGAAAGAAAATGAATAGAGAAAACAACAAAAGTAATCTTGTAAACTGGAAGAGAAAATGATCGCCGATTTTTATATCTGGACGCTGCTACAATTTATTTTGTGTTTCTATGTGTCGTTTAAGTTGTACATAGACCAGAAAAATAGGTCAAATATCAACCATTTTATTCGAAGTGTAACCATGAACCTTAACAGGACGCCTGCTGGCCAATAACTGTCGATATTAAGGAAATTTGTTTCTTGTGACAAATATCAGTCTGTTTGTGTGGTGTTTGATTTTTCATTTTTCACCATCCTTTAGATTTTATTAAGTCAAATCAAATACAAAATAATAAATAAAACTCTTAGAACACAATATCAAACAATGAACGAGAAATTCAGCAATCTAAAGATACTTTTAAATTTGAATATACTGTAGAAACACCAGAGTTTAATCAAGAGGATCTGAGATCTTCACAAGAACTACACTTTTATTTTCAGTCATTTGGACCGTGTGGAGCTACATGTAAGGCAATCATCTACTACAATAATGAACAGGAAACCATACAATATTCAGTATACAATAGGAGGCCATACTACATGTATAAGCTGAACTAGCAGCAATTAATCTTGTTCTGGAGAAAATTGACACATACATGTATGACTACCGTTCCACAAATCACCTCAACATTTTCTCAGAAAGTCAGTCAGCCATGGGAATAATTACACTGAATTGGACCTCTGAAAATTACAAGCAGACAATACATGAGATCCAAAACTGTAACAAGAAACTTGAATCAAAAGGTATTACTGTAAAGCTGAATTGGACACCTGGTCTGACATGCAGATATTGAAGGAAATGAGCGGGCAGATACATGTAGTTTGGCAAAGGAAGCTGAAAACGGGGATGAATTAAAAATCATTGTAACGAAACAGGATATTATTCAGGCAGCGAGTAAATCAGTTGTACTCTAGTTGCAAAAACAATGGGATATGTGCAATGTAGGAAGGAGATATTATTCCTACCACCCAAAAGTCCAAATGTAGAACATAAGAGGAAGTTGGATTAATCGTCATAGAAAATGTTTGCAGTACTGAATGGTCACAGATCAGGATACTCAAAGCTACATGTACCAACACTTGGTCAATAGACACACAGAAAACGACAAATGACACTACTTGCGGAGAAACTGAAACTATCGAACATTACTTATTTCAATGTAACAAAAACAACCTGAATAGAGAAAGAATGCGACATCAATTATACTTCATAACAGGAACATTGGTCTTAGAATTAGACACACTACTTAACGTCAAAGCAGACACTGCGATACAAGCAGCTCTGTGTGATTACATCAAAGAAACAGAGATTTGAATCCACTGCCATTTAATTTTTTAACGTTTTTAGTTTTATTTATTTTTTATTTGTTTTGACAGCGCCCTAATACAAAGTGAAAGTACACCTGTGAATAACAAGCATGCAACCGACATAACAGATGAGATGATCAGTGCGCGTGTCTAGTCCAAATAATAGACGATCTTCCAATTTCGATTTTTTTGGTAATTGTCAAAATCTTACCTCAAATTACTGGATAACTGGTTGCCAACGTCAACTGCACGTAAAAGGGAATTTTTAAATTTCATTATTTAAGTGTAAATGAATTGGTTTGAAAGGACCCTCCGAGTGAAACAAATTAATAAATTTCATGTTTGATTGTTTTCCATTAGAAACACATTTAAAAGATTGATAGAACAAATCAGTCCCTCTGCTCTCTATTTAAAAAGCCGCCATTTTACTCCCATTGACCCCTATTCTAACATCCGGAGCGTTCCGGAATGGCACTTTTGGAAGATCGTCTATTATGCCGTCTTGGAAGCATTTTATAATTTTTGACGTTTGGCTTCCTACGGTCTCTGGGGATCTAAAAAAAGTCCAAATGATAAAAAAACCCAGAAAGACGTCACGGTTATCTGGACTAATCAGTGTCAAGCCAACGCTTATTGAAAATTGAAGACATTTCACATGTTTTATGTGTTTAATAGGATGATTCGATTCTCTTCCCAATGATATCCTCGGGGGAGGGGAGGAGGGGATCCTGCCCCGAATTCCCGTCAAAATAATTTTATAATCCCATTTTCCCGGATAATAAAAACTACCGATCCCGCATCCCGAAAAATAAAATGCAGGTTCCCGTGTCCCGCTGGTCGCTTTTCCCGAATTCCCGTTAAATAAAATGGCCAATCCCGGCGTCCCGGAAAAGGTCTTCCCGACCCTCATCCTCAGGTTTAACCTTGTTCATACATGTATTAGTGAAACTGTTCATCTCATTACTATAAATATACATATGTACATGTATGACAATGTACAGGTCTTACAATGTACATCAGGAACATTAAATAAACACGTTGTTTTATAATGTTCCTGTGTACATGTAGCTGTATTAAAAACAAAAGAGTATGTTTGATCCGACCTCACTTGTTGAGTACTCCACTCAAAGAGGTTATCGAACTAAAAAAAATGTACCTTGTTAGAAATAAAAACAATCAACATATAGAACGGTGATTTTCCATCTAAATAAGTATATAAAACTGTGAAACTTGAAGTTGTAACAAAAGATATTGTAGCCAAAAAAATAGAGTGTTGAAAATACTGGGGAATGAAACGGTCGTTTTATGTCCAATATGCTTGATTAATTTAAATATTTATAAAGATTTAGTTTAGTTTAAAATACTTGTGTAATTAAGATATCCTAATATATTAGTTAATGAGTAAAATTTACCAATGACGCCTATATTTGGTAGTTTTGCTCGAATACATTGAAAAAAATTGAAAAAAAAATCAAGGGACATAAGATATTGGGACGATTTGAAAAGCCCATTGAAAACTCGATGGCAAGGTAAACAATTGAAAAATTTTCATTTTTATTTAACAATGTTTTAGATTATTAATTATTACAATCATGACATGAGATTTTAGTGATAACCCAAGGAAGCAAATCTTTTAAAAAATGGTAAATTATACATTTGTTTTTATTCCAAAATTAATTGAACATAAAAAAATGAAATTGAAAAAGTTGGAATGCACTGTAAACTTATAATTACCTCCCCTTTTCATGAAAATTAATGTGAAGGAATGTTAAGTATCTACTCTGAACCCAATTATATTTCTAAGCTTGCAGTGTATACTGCAGGGCTGTCAAGTTTTAATGAGCTGCATGCGTGAGATTTGACGGAAAATTGAAAGATCAAAGGAAAAAATTAAAAGATCAAAGAAATTTGCCGCAAAATTGCAGACTAGATGCGTGAGTCTCTCAAGTTGCGTGACACTTGACAGGTCTGATACTGGTATCTCGTATTATCGTAATACGTAGCTTCTTAGAAATGGTGACGTCACAGTTGAATATATTTGTTTGAAATGAACACATACATACCACAGAGAAATGAAACCCATGGAGAAGTGGGAAGGGGGTATACATATTTTTATACACTAAAGAATTACTCTGTACATATATTTTGTAACTGGTAAATTTAATTCAAATCCTGAAATAGTTACAGATAGACCCCCTTCTTAAACAAGGAATAGAAAACATAAAAAAGACAAGTACAAACATAAGCTTTTGTCAAATATTCCTGGCTTAGGACAGGCACACAGGGCTCACGCTACCGGGTGAAGTGAGCGAAGAAGTCGCCCTGGCATCAACGGCTTCGACCTGATTCTCCATCAAAAGCGAAGTCAAGTCGCCTTATGATCTTGCCCATTGGTGCCTCTTGTTTGCATGTTTACATCGTGGGGAAAAAATGACGGGGAACGAAAATCCTCTTTTGTGCCACATATAAAATGTGGTGGGGTTAAACTAGTTTTTTGGGCCCAACCTTCTGGGCTTCCCCCTATCAAAATTACTACACAAAGCACACACACTAAACACACAATAAAAATCAAATCGATCAAAGTTCAATTCCACTAGAGAGAACCTTAGACAAAAAACAACAAGAGTAAACCAAAGGACGATAAAGGAACTCTCCATAGAACACTCGCTGTTACTGACAGCAAGCTGAGAATCATAAATAGACTGATGTAAAAAAAATCAAACATATCGATTTTAAATCCGACACAACACTTCAAACAATAATGATTTGGTGGAGTGTCATCACACAAAACCAACATGCTTGATCAAAGATTGTTTGACTTGATCATCCCAACACCATTCTGATAAATAATTTGATAAATTTTAAAGTACATGTAATGTTACATGTCCTAATAGAAACTAGGACATGCATATGTTATTAATGACTATGACTCTTCCATCACCTTAAAATCAAAACCAAAAATAGCTACCAGTAATACAGACCTGTTGCAGATGGAAACAATTCTACTACATGCATGACATGTAAACATGGTAAAGGTATGAAACATGGTGAAAATCTCCAAATCTGGAGACATTCTTATAACAAACAACATGACTGTAATGTATATATTTTAAATAATTTAATACAGTCTATTTAATAATTTAACAGTTAAGTCTTGTTGAAATAATGTCTGAGATTTTTCTTCCATTTACATGTAGTTCAGTGTAAGTCTTAAAATGTAACATTTAATTTGTTTTTGTGCACAGCCAATTTCATAAACACTTTCAATCAGGAGATATGATTTTGCCAATGGATAAGAGGTAGATAATTTATGACTAATAAATAACGAGTAGTTCACAGGTAACCTTTCAATTGTAAGGTATTAGGAGCTGGCTCGTGTCAAAACATATTAACATAGCATAATCATGTACTGTGGATTCATTTATTTTCATGGGTCCAGTTTTTGTGGTTTTATGAAAATTGATAAGTTAGTGGATTCTTAAATTCTTGGAAGTCTGCAGCATACAGATCAATGTTAATTTTCCTTTTTGTGGGGTATCAAATTTCAAGGGTCAACACCACCCAAGAAAATGAAAATTGATACCCCAGGAATAATACATGTAATTAAACCACAGTCATGACAGTATACAAGCTGGGGTACCAGAGACCGACACACCAGCACCAAGTTCAAGTTGGCTCCCATAGACAGTCCTCTGAACAAAACAACATGAACAAGTACATGTACTTCCCTAGCTCTGTTGGTCTGTTGTAATTAAAGTAATATGAGAAAGGCATTGCCTAAAATGCTCGCGTAGATACAAAAATATAATCTATTCCATTGATAATTTCGAATAATGCCTGGGACGAGATAATTTGGGACGAAGTATTACTATTTCCCACAATTTTTCAGCACGCGCAGACATTTTCGAAAACTTCCGAAATCAAATGTTTCCTGTTTTAGTGACAGAATTTATTTTCATTGTATTTTGAGTCTCGTGCAATTTGGCGGACTCTCTACAATAGTTAGCTCGCTACGCTCGCATATAAATGGAAACATGTTCATTATTTACATTGTATAATTACATGCATTAACAAGAATATGTCTAAAAGACATATAATGCCCCATCTCACAACATTTAGGATGGACAGACAAATCCAAATGAACACTATGATAGAAAATAATGAGATGTGGAATAAGTGTATGGGACACATCCCACAATTAAGAAGCAATTTAGAAAAACCACAATGGGCAACTGTTAGCAGCCTTCACTATAATGCCTCCTTCTTTTGTAGATGGAGCATAAAACTAAAAGTATGACAGATTTTACAAAAAATGTACCCTCAACAATGCAATAGCTGGGGAATATAAATTTTATGTCATTTTGTCTGTTTGAAATTTATTTCGGAGTCATAACTTAATTGTAACTTCTTGATAGAGAATTTCTGTTTGCATTTTATTGCAAAAGCAGGTGACTAAAGCATTCAGCTTTCTACAAATGTACGGATATTTGTTCTTCTGTCTGTTCAAAATTGGTTTCTGTATCACAACTTTTGGAAATTTGTAAGTTGAAGTTAATTTCTGAGTTAATTAATTTCATCAAACTAACAAACATTCACAGTTTCATGTACATGTATAAGGTTAGGAGAAATATATTGAATTTGGGATCAATTTTGTGGAATTTCAAGACAAAAAAGTTCTTATAACTTTATGCTGTATTTATTTGCAAAACATGACCTTTGAATCATCCTTCAAAAAACTTCACTCATATCTGTTTTAAAATATTGAGAGTTAATAGGTCCAGGCCAAGGTCACATCCAAATGGGTCTAAGTCATACTGTCAAGGTCACATCCAAATGGGTCTAAGTCATACTGTCAATCACATCCAAATGGGTCTAAGTCATACTGTCAAGGTCACATACAAATGAGTCAAAGTCATACTGTCAAGGTCACATACAAATGGGTCTAAGTCATACTGTCAAGGTCACATACAAATGGGTCTAAGTCATACTGCCAAGGTCACATCCAAATGGGTCTAAGTCATACTGTCAAGGTCACATACAAATGGGTCTAAGTCATACTGTCAAGGTCACATCCAAATGGGTCTAAGTCATACTGTCAAGGTCACATACAAATGGGTCTAAGTCATACTGTCAAGGTCACATATATACAAATGGGTCTAAGTCATACTGTCAAGGTCACATACAAATGGGTCTAAGTCATACTGTCAAGGTCACATACAAATGGGTCTAAGTCATACTGTCAAGGTCACATACAAATGGGTCTAAGTCATACTGTCAAGGTCACATACAAATGTATTCATTTAATATGAAATTGGTTTAATTTTAGACCATAACTTTTGAATCACTTTTAATCTAAAGATAGTCATATGTGTATACGTAGGAAATTTTCACTTGTTAAAGCTGATGGGGTAGGAAAGACACCTATCAACTTTGACATGAGACCACTACTTATGTTCAATTTCAATGTCATATACATTTAAATTATAACTGAATTTCAAGGCAGGGGACCTTCGTTTGTTTTAATGTAGATAATACTTTCTCACATTTTAATAGATCTAGTTAAATCTTTCTACTAAAGTGTTTGTCAGTAGGAAGTTGACATATTGATCAAGACATAATATGAAAATGCATGTTTATGTATTATAAATGAGATGTTTGCATATTCAATATTGATTTAAAAATCAAGTGGTTTGAAACTTGATTGATATGGAAGTCATTCCTTTGATCTTATAACGTTTATTCTATTCTGACATTTTATTAACATGATTAAAGGGGATGTAATATTGTAAGGCTTGTTGCATTTGTTTGTAAAGTACATTAAAAGCCTTTATGAAGAGTAATAAACCGAATTATATCACACTTTATTTTAAAACAATTAAAGTTAAGTTTTGAAAGTACATTGTATATAATAATATTTGTATATCGTCAGTTACTATAAAAGGATAAATTGCAGAAACTTCTGATTTGAATTTGTGAAGTATCATGATCAATAGATCTGTTAAGCATCCCAGGGAAATGACATCAGTAACCTAGTAAGATATATAGTAAGTTCATTGTACTTTGTACTCTCTCTTACTTGAGTATTTTGCTATTTAACCATGTTAACTGAAGTGAAATGTTAATGTAAAACATGTAAAAAGAAGTTACTAATGCCCTTCATTTAACTTTTATCAATTAAACATGTTAAATATCAATATGCATATGTTTTATCATCCTTTATGTAAAATCTCTAATGAAAATGATTTTCCCTATTTATCATGTTTATTGATTGTATTTTATCCATAAATCTTGAAATCCATAAGTTCTATAATAAAGGTTGGCATTTTAAAATTATTTGGAGCTTTCAGATTGTTGAAAACATTTCCAAATTTAGATGAATTATCTAAATGTTTAAAAAAAAACATGTCACAGCCTCTGGATATTTGGCATGTACATGTCGCTTCCTCCTTTAGTACTTTATGGTATAAAGTGATTTTATGCCTGTAACTCATCTACTTCCTGTTAACCAAATATTTCAAGATGCAGGCGACATTCCGCTGTGAAATATGGGGTATGTTAAATTTGACTCCAAAAAGAAGAGCCATGCATCTTTTTGAAATTTTCAAAGATTGGGAACCTGATAAATTAAATCTTAAATTTTGCAAGTACATTCTTGGTGTCTCAAAAAATTGCACAAATATTGGAGTCATATCAGAGCTAGGTAGATTTCCTTTATATATTAACATAGTAATTCAAATATTTATGTATTGGCACCGCCTTGAAAACTCCCCCACTGATCTCTTAAGTGATGCTTATATTGAAAGCTCCTCTGATAAAGCTATGGCTTATCAATCATGGTATGCAAATATTAAGTTTTTTAGTGAAAAACTTGGACTAAATTTAGCACTTTGTAAAAAACTCAGTAAAAATAAATTTAAAATTTTACTTAAAAAAAATATCAAAACTGATTTTTTAAAGGCATATTGTCTACGAAAAATTATTTTTTTGTAAAACCAAAAAATTGTCGTCAGACTATTCGTTTTGTTTATTTAGAAAGATACAAACCTTCAAAATAACACTAGGGTACCTTATTACTTCAAAAATTGAAAAATATATAATATTTGTAAAGCTTTACAAAAATTCATATTCATGAGATGTAGATGAGCTATAAGCATGCGCACTATACTTTCTTTGATTGAAAACTTTCATAGTTCTTGCACGTGGTGCATAATCTGTTTCTCGAAGTTTTAGCTCGGAAGAAAACTAAAACGGCAACCAAATATTAGAGCTACTTAATGAATAAAACTGACAGTTATTGCCTGTATTAAGTTTTGGGTGTGATTTAAAAGGTAAACACGAAAAATGTACGTATTTTTTCAACATACTAATGTATTCGGGGACAAAACCCGAGATTCCGATTAGTGTCCGTGTTAAAACTACTCAGTCCTAATCTGTGTCAATGTGACGTAATGCAGGCAAATAAAATATCAATCAATATTGTCGAGCTATTTTTATCAAAATAAACTACTTTTAAGGCAAAATTTATGGCAAATTTGTTTTTCAATATTCATTTTATTGCATTTCGGTCCAATTGACACCAAAAAATTGGGGGGTAAAAAAAATGAGTTTGCCGTAGACAATATGCCTTTAACATATTGGAGCCATCAAAGAGACTTATTAAAAAGAGATGATCACAGTAAATTAAGCAACTACTTTAAATTTAAATATGCTTTCACTTTTGAAGATTACCTCAATATTAAGAACAGAGATAAGAGAGTAATTTTAACTAGATTTAGAATAAGCAATCACTGTCTCCGCATAGAGAGAGGCCGTTATGAGCGAAAAATTGATGAACATGGAAAAAGTATAACACTGCCAAGATCAGAGAGAACATGCCAGTTTTGCTCAATGAACTCGGTTGAAGACGAAGAACATTTTTTGTTTAAATGTACCCTTTATAATAATCAAAGAAAAACCTTTCTGGATGAACTATTAAAAAAATACCCATATTTATCCCAAATATCTGATAGCAATCTGCTTATTTGGTTCATGTCGAACGATAGCCTTTATTTTAACTCTATATTATGTGAATTGCTATCCTCATTTTATGCATTGAGAGCTAAATATTTGCTTAAGTGAAACTTATTTTATAAAAAAAAAAAACCAAAACAAAACTTAGTTGTCACCAGTTCTTTGTCGCATTTTTTATACATGAATTGTTTTTTCTTCTCTTGGCAATTAGAGTTATCCCTCTTTCCATATAGATATACAATTTAGTAAATACCTATTACTGATATCCCAGATTAGAAAAGATCATAATTCGTGTAGAGTTATCCCTCTTTGTCCTGACTGACTCACATTATTGTTCTTCAATATTTATTTGTTTTTATGTCCAATCAACATAATCATTGTAAAATATGTCTTGTTTGTATACATGTATTGATTTATATGCCCTCAATGGGCCCCTCTAATTGGGCTGAATAAAGAATTTGAATTTGAATTTATATCTTCCATGGAAGACAGCCATTCAAGTTTTTTAAACATGTTGGTACCCATCTCATAATCTTATCTCTTCCTAAAACAAACTTTTACATTTTTAAAAATAAATTAAGATAGACTTGAGCCTTTTATAATTTATAATAAAAGTTAATCTCCTTGATTTTTAGGATGCTGGGCATATTAATAATTGTGTGCTACGGCTTACAGTTTTTCAAACTTTCTCTATTCTTTCTTCTTTAGAATATAAATTTAAGGCCTCTACAAATCTAAATCATGAGTATTTGTAGTCTTACAGCTTACAGTTACACAATCCAGATGATCTTCTCCAACATGTCAAATGAATACCATTGTACTGGTGCATGTCGACCGTGATGAACTAAGAAAAAAAATCTTAATTTCCTACATACAGATTAAATATTGATTTACCTAATATGATTGTTCTTCAGGGAATTAATTATTATCTCAGGAAATCTTTTCTCAATTCACTTAATTAGTTGTCAAGAAAAAAAAAACATGTGTTCTTGGATATGAGCTTCTTGGAAATAAATATTGTTTAATGGATTTTATAATCTTGTAGGTGAAATGTACATGTACCAGGAACATTTAAAAAAAAAAAAACAATCACTGTTATCAGAAGTTCCTGAATGAGCTGATTGTTCATTATGCATTTGTTCAATATGCAGTACCTATTTATTTAATGAAAATGATTTACTTGGAATATATTTGATAACATGTATGTATGGTCATATGTTGCAATAACAACATTATGTATTTTTGTTTTCAAAGTTCTTTCTCGTAAGTCTTCAACATGTTCAAGGTTGACAAACGTACCGTTATAAAAATGTCTATTTCTTTGTAGCATTTTTGTAGAAACTCCAGCTAGCTGTATGAGAGTGAAACTTATAATAGTAAATAATTTTATATTTTCAGGCATTATGCAGAAGAAATGACTTGACAAAGAAGCATCAATGGCCAAACAAGTAGGATTATTACCTGCTGGATGTCAGCCATGGAATGTGGATGTTATAGCGGCCAGTGGGGACAGATTTGTCTATTCTGCTACCCTATGTGTATACATCTACGAGGTAAGTAGAGGTTAATTTGTCAGCCATGGAATGTAGATGTTATAGCGGCCAGTGGGGACAGATTCGTTTATTCTGCTACCCTGTGTGTATACATCTACGAGGTAAGTGGAGGTTAATTTGTCAGCCATGGAATGTAGATGTTATAGCAGCCAGTGGGGACAGATTCGTCTATTCTGCTACCCTGTGTGTATACATCTACGAGGTAAGTAGAGGTTAATTTGTCAGCCATGGAATGTAGATGTTATAGCGGCCAGTGGGGACAGATTCGTTTATTCTGCTACCCTGTGTGTATACATCTACGAGGTAAGTAGAGGTTTATTTGTCAGCCTTGGAATGTAGATGTCATAGCAGCCAGTGGGGACAGATTCGTTTATTCTGCTACCCTATGTGTATACATCTACGAGGTAAGTGGAGGTTAATTTGTCAGCCATGGAATGTAGATGTCATAGCAGCCAGTGGGGACAGATTCGTTTATTCTGCTACCCTATGTGTATACATCTACGAGGTAAGTGGAGGTTTATTTGTCAGCCTTGGAATGTAGATGTTATAGCGGCCAGTGGGGACAGATTTGTCTATTCTGCTACCCTGTGTGTATACATCTACGAGGTTAGGATTGCCTATCTATTCTAAAACATGGTCTATTCAGGGGGAATCATATAAAGGAATATGCTTATTATGCTAGTTTCACAACCTAATTGTTTTGCATTTTAGAACAAAAGGTACAGGACTTATTAAAAAAAGATAAAATAAAAAGTTTTCAATAGGTGTTATGAAAAATTTAAAATTCAAGACTTTTGTAAATGCAGCAAAATATTCAAAAATTTTGAAGCATTTCGTTCATCTAGAAATTGTTTGGAAACTTTATCCCTAAATTAAAACTTTGACATTCAATCAATTACTTTTATTTCAGTTGGACAAAAAATTCCAGGAGTTCCGTTTGGTCTCCATCATGTCAGAACACAAGAAAACCATAACATCGTTAGCCTTCAGCCCGAGGAACCCTGACCTTTTAGCCAGTGCCGGAGCAGACAGAAAGGTCATCGTTTGGAATGTTGCTACACAAAGCCTTGTTTCAAGAATCGACACACCAGAAACACCAAAAGCCATTTGTTGGTGCTATGACCAAACATATGCCTTATCTTTTGCTGGTGGTAAGGGGCCTGTGCAGGTTTGGAAATTTCAAGATGGACTGATGATTCAGAACATCAAAGAAGCTTCATCATTTCCATCCAATATTTTGTTGTTAAGATGGCATCCCAAAAACACAGGCAGATTGGCAATTGGACACCAAAATGGATGTTTGTCTATATGTAACTCAGGTTGGTAGAGATTTTTTTACAAATATAAATCATTTACTGTAATGAATAATATGAGTAATAGTACAAAGTTAGGGTTATAAAGTGATAAATGTTGTTCTGAAGATCATATTTTTGTTACAGTTTTGTCACTGACAACCATCAGCATAAGCATGAAAAGCACATGTATTATATCGTTGGATTTTGTTTCAGGTCTGTCACTTACCTACAGTACTTCCTATCAAATCAAATAAGTCCATTTTTGATTCATACAGATTTTTGTCCTTTCCTTTGTTTTTACAATAACTCTAATTTTTATTTCTCACGTATTATGTTATGGTTTTAAGACAATTAGGTATTGAACCATAAACAGAAGTACAACAAGGGACCAGGAAAATCACTAATAGATTAAAAGAAAAACATGTCTTGCTTTTTACAGGTGGCAAATCATTTAAAGACATACTTGGTCCTGAGAATGATGATCATGAAGAATCAGAAGACTCAGTATCAAGTATAGAGTGGGACCCTCTGTCTACAGATTACCTGATCATGTGTAATTATAGAGCAGGGGTGCGTCTGATTGACTCAGAATCAACGTCTGTGATTATGAAGTTTACATTGCCCAGTGCTGCAGTCAGTATCTGTACCATGTCATGGATAACTAATGCTCCAGGGATATTTGTAACGGGAGGTAAAGATTAGATATTTGAGTTCCCCCAAAATATTACTGAGAGTATTCTTTTATGAATGAGCAGCAAAGTTTTTGGATTAGGCAAGTTTTTTTTTCAAACTTTATGTTTACTTAAGCTGCTCTTTATAATATTTTTGGTGTCTACCATAATCTACTGTAACAGTTCTGCATTGTTATGTAATGTAATGTAATTTGGTGATTGTTAATAATGCTCTGTACAGGGCCCTATCATCGGAAATAAACAACCATCTATCTTATCTTAACTTATAAAGTTAATCCTCAAAATATGCTTATCCAGCATCAGGTCTGTTTAGCATCTACTTCCAGTTTGACAAAATCGTGCCATTACTTTGTTTTTCAAATAAAAGATTTAGATAAGTTTGTATATAAACATATTTTAACTTGCATGTATTATCTGTTTTAGATGCAAGAAGTGGAATTCTTAGGATTTGGAATGTTTCCATGTCAAAACCTATAGAAACCATAAAAGTGAAAAAGACTGGAATTCACGCCTTAGAAGCTATCGCTGCTTTAAATTTTGTAAAGACGGAGGCAAGGGAGGGCCCTGTATCATCCACTAGTGCTGCTGAGTCTCCTGCTACCGTTAACCCAGCCCATTTTGCTGTACCCCCTGCCCAGATTTTGTGTACGTTCCATGATGGAGGGGTCGGATTGTATGACCTTGGATTGAGGAAATGGAAGTTTTTAAGAGAGGAGGTATTTTGTCTCATCCATTTTTAGATTTAAACTGATAGACCTTTTCTTGTTAAGAATACATAGTAACAAATTCTAAAAGCTAAAAGCAAATATTTCAAGGTTTATTATTTCCTAAGTTATAAAATAAAAAGTATAGAATATGTAGAACAAAAAATATGTGATTTAAAGAGTTTGACAGCTTTTTCAAACCACACTTGGTGTATTGTTCTTAGCATAAACTAAATTTATTTCAATAAAATTGTGTTAGCCAGTTGAAGCTTTATATTAAATCTCTTGTTTTGTATCAAATTTATCTTTATTTTTTTTAGTTTCACAGAGCAATACAATATGATAGAAAGTGAGTTTGAATATACACATAGTTAACTTTTATGGACCTCTAGACATGCTGAAATACATATATTTGTATGAATCTCAGATTAAATGTCTTTATATATGTTTTTTAGGGACACATAGAGACTATATTTGACTGCAAGTTTTGTCCTGACAATGTTGACATGTTGGCTACAGCTAGTTTTGATGGAACATTAAAAGTATGGGATGTGACTTGTATGGAGGCTGTAAGTTATATTGTTATAACCTTGACTACCTTAAGTCTTTTCTGTCCAAATATCTCATTATTACAACTTCTCATAAACCACTTGGTGGACTTTGCTGAAATTTTAAACATTTACATTAAGAAATATCATAAATGAAATTTGATTTTTAACACTATATGTAATATATTTTCATATATCTACAAAAATCATTGTTTAATGATATCATTTTTAATCGGATTTCACAGAGTGAAAAATCACAGAATTTTAAAATGGTAAATGTTGGGCAGACAGGCAGGTGGGCGGTGGGTCGCGTGCAGATGAGGAAGTAATTTTCATAACAGTTTTCTCAACAACTACTAGTCACAGCCACTTGATATTAAGAATGCAGCAATGGGGTAGGGTCCCATACCAAGGGATTCTATTTCAGGTTTGTCCCTCACCTTCTTCCTGTTTAATGAAATCTGGCCATTTTTGACTTTCACGGGTTTGTCATAAGAATTTAAAATGAATTTAGATATCCTAATAGCTAGTAAGCTTGCTGTCATTTCTAGTTGAAGATTTTATTCATTTCAAAGAAAATGAACAAATGCTAGTAGTTAGGATTTCAGAATGTAACGTGTTTTCTTTAGGTGAAAATGATTTTAAACAATTCTTTGATGCATGTTTAATTTGTAAAATTTCTTAGCCTTGTGTTTAGGTGAATGTACACACCCAAATTATCAGTATTATTTTATCTGAAACTTTTACCATGGATGTAATTTTAGGTCACCACATCTCCAGGAAATGAAGGAGTGATCTACTCTATAAGCTGGGCCCCTGGTGATCTTAACTGTCTGGTAGCTGGGACGTCCAAGAAGGGAATGTTTATATGGAACTTTACAACAAACAGAATCACACAGAGGTTTAACGAGGTTTGTATTGTTTAAAAGAATAAGTCAAGTCTAAGTAAAGATAAAGACTTAAATGCAATTCAGAATCACTCAGAGATTCAATGAAGGTTATATAATATATTATGACAGTGAAGAACTGGTCATGATCAGATCTAATTTATGAAAATTAAAGCTTAAAACAGAGGTTTAATGAGATAAGTTAAGTTTTAAAGAAGATTCAGAAAATCTTTCTTTTCTCATTTTAATAAATTTTTAAAAAGTTTCATGTCCTTAATAATAGCTGTTTTATTTACAGCATGGTGAAACCCCAGTGTTTGGTGTGGCCTGGAACCAAAGTGATTCTAAGAGAATTATGTCAGTTGCTAATGACTGTTATTGGTGAGTAAATCTTGCCTTTCAGTGATCATACTATTTGTTAAGGAAAAGGAACAATTTATAACATAGACAAAGACAACAGTAGGTTTTTGGGTAACCTATTTTATCTATAATGACTGTATATGTTGGTAATATACATTATGCAGTTCTATCACACTTGTTTTGCCATTCAAAACTTACTAGTAGCCATTTCTGAACCTTGGATGCAGATATTTGGTATCAAACTAGTTACGAGCATGCTTTATAGTGTGATTTGTGTACAGATCAATGGGAAATTTACTTCCGAATTGCAGTTATCTGTAACTTATTAATTTACACAAGGTAAATTTGGGAAAGGGGGTACTATCATGACAGATTTATTTGTTAAATCACACTTTAGCACATGTTAACTCACATTTACACTTTTTATTTCTTTTTAAAAACAAAAAAATCAAAAAAACTTACAGCTGCTTATGCATGTATCTAACATACAATATAGAGGATTTCTTTTATTTTCTATAGTATTGTGAGACTAGTAAATGGTGATGTTGTACAGAAATACAGACATCCTGAACCTGTGTTTGGCTGTGACTGGAGTCCACATAACAAGTTAGGAGCCTGTTATTATACCCCCACTTCAAAGAATTCAATTTTCAACATTACATGTCTGAATTGTTGAAAATATTCGTAACATTTTTCTCAAAAACAAACTACATATCACAGTGACTTGAAATTTGGTATATGGCTTCAGTATGAGGTCCTTTATTGCAAGTCCCGAAATAAGGTCTGTCTTTTATATACTTCCTTTTTACTGACAAAGTTCATTTTTACGGTAGCGGGAGTATATTGAGTGAGGAGTAGCTCACAGTAGTCTATTGTTGAAAATTTTCCTAACATTTTATCAGCAACTTCATATCACAGTGGCTTGAAATATGGTATGAGTTCAGTATGAGGTCTTCTATCCCGAGTACCAAAATTAGGTCTGTCCGATATCCACTCCCTGTTAAGGGACTTAATCAATTTTCAACATTACTGGTCTCAATGGTAGAAAATTTACATCATTTTTCTCAGAAACTGCATATTACAGTGACTTGAAATTTAGTATATGGCTTCAGTATGAGGTCCTTTACTGCGGGTAATGAAATTAGGTCTGTCTAATATCTACCTTCTGTTTACGGACATAGTTCATTTTGGGGGTAGCAGGGGTATACAGAGTGAGCAGTAGCTCACAGATTCCTTGTTTAGCCATGGAGTCTACTTTACTTTAAGTATTTTTGACAATTGGGGTGAATATACATGTATATGCAATGTTCTTCTATTTATTATTTCTGAGTGGAAGATGCAATCATGTGACACATCAAGAGAGTAGTTCTGAATTTTTATGTTGCCTATAATGTGTTGCAAAGTGACATTCAGGGGTTACTTTGACACTATCCCGATTCTTTTGGCGTTGTCCTGTGGTGTCACACACATTTTTGGCACATTTTTCAACAGCTTCTTGATATTTGGCAGTTAGCTTTGTGTAAAGTGACTTTATGCCTTTAATTTATCTATTCCTGTTTACTAGTTGTCAGATTTTATTAAGTCAAAAATTCATTTACACTACATTGTATATTGAATCGTTAGCCTCAGTGGCGGTGAGGGATGGGTTTCTCAGCAACAAGTCCTATTACAGTCTCTTGATTTTTGGTATGCAAAATAAGCATAGTCAGTTGTTGGATTTGGTTTCAGGTTTGGTGCTCAACTACTGTTATAACTAAATATTAAAAAAAAAGAGTAAAGGAGTAGGTTCAGGAACTGCCATTTTTAGCCCTAAATCAGGTCATGTTTTCAAATGAATTTTTCAGATAAGCCTATGATGGCTAATTAGTCGAGAATGATTGCTTGTTACAAAACAAAACTAATTTTAAAGTTTTATGCAATTATGACGGTGCAATGACATCATATTGTGATGCTAAAATTAAAAATTAACTAAGGATGGGTTGCGATAAGACCCCTTTTCAGGCCACCGTGAAAGTCAAAATCAAAATTAAGTAAATTCTATCACAAAATGTATTGTTGGAAAGGTAAATATTTCTATTTTGTGAAAATAACCGTCTGTAGTTAAAAAACTTATTTTATCTTTTAGTAAATGGTGCTTGAAATGAACCACCGCAAATGATTTTAACATTGTGCCTATGGGACAGTGGCGCAAATGAGTGACATATATCCCTCCCGGAAGTATAGCCTTGCACGCGGAACCAGCTCCATATTTTATTCAAAAACTTGTATTACTAAAACACATCTTTTGTGAAAATTTGAAGCTGGTTCGGCGTGCAAGACATACTGAAAATTTAAAAACACTATATTTTTTTAACTTGTTGTCAGTAGTTAAAAAATGTGAGAAATCTCTCCGTTTTCTTCGTTTTTCGTGAGATAAGCGGTCATTTCAATGTCAAAATTGTTGTTAAAAGTGATGTATATATATGCTGGACCTTTTAAAAAATTTTAAACACAGGCTTCAAGTATATAAGCACAAAATTTCAAGTTAATGAAGCCCTACCTAGAAATTTTTTTTAAATCAAGATGAAATTTTCATTCAAAATGGGTTAACTTTGAACCCGGTTTTTGAAGCTGTGTTCGTCCAAAAGTATTTAAAAGTAGTCTTTTACAACAGTACAATCATTTTGCTACATAATAATGTAAAAAGTAACAGGAAATAAAATACTTTTTATTTTTCGCCTATAGATGGGCCAAAATAGGGCCTTATTGCAACCCATCCTTTCAACAGAATTTCGCCAATTTCTACTTAGTTTTTTGTGAAAATGACAATGGCGCCACCCCTCGCCCATAAATATGTTTGCTGAAATTTTACAAATACATTATTTTCTTTATGTTTCAACAAAAATTGTGATGGGCGAGGGGTGGCGCCACAGAGAAAATCACATAATTGTGATTGAAAAACTGGTTATTTTGGACTTAAAGTAAAAATCGCTAATTGAGACTATTTTTGAAGCGGCAGGTTGCTATCAAATTGATCAATACACCAAAAACATATCATTTCTCATTTAACACTGCTATCCAGCTATAAATAAACAAATTTTCTAGTTAAACAAACCAATTTGGATATTTGTGAATTTACAGGGCCAAATATGGGGGTTCATGAGTCTGGTCCTTTCTGGAAGCTTATAAATTATAATTGAACAAAAAATGATAGCTACTAGAGTAGTTGGAACTAGACAACATGAAAAACTTTTCTGGATCAAAAAGTGTTTCAAGATATCAAAACACTAAATCCTACAACATTTGATAATTACAAATAGCATAGTTAATATCAACCTAACTATTTGCTGTATGTGTTTACAAAGTCTTGAATGATATTTTTTTAAAAATTAAAAGAAATGAAACAATCCATTAATGAGGATATGAGTTTTACTGAATCTGAGATATACTTAAGTGCAAAACTAATGGATTTTAAAATAACACAGCAAAGTTAATGGCTTTTTAAAACAACAGATCCTAAATATGTTGTAAAATAAGTATAATTTTCTTTGGGGTGGGATTAAAGATACACTTTGGTGGCATTTTACCAGTCATTTTTGAATGAGAGGAAATGCACGAGAATTGCAACTTATATTGGAAGGAGGAAACCCTGGAAGGAGGAAACCCTTGCATAATTTATTATTAAAACTGGCAAGATAATTCTTGGTGATAAGATAAGATGACGAGCTGTAAGCACAGTTTTATATGTTGAATGCTATTTGTTTTTGTTGTTGCTGATATTGAAATGTCGATTTATAAATTGATATTGTGTCAAACTGCATGTTGGTTTTGTTTGGGGTGTAAAATTTGACACTTTTTAACAAAATCAGTATTACTGGTACAACAATAAAAGTGCTCCTTATCTTAACAGAAATTAAACTTTTTCTATGGAACTTTACTAAGGAATTAGATTTTAGCCAAATTTATTTTGATAGGTTTATGTTGTCCTTAAAAAAATCACAAAAATTTGCGCCCAGAAAAACTATACACCTACTGATATACCTTTAATGTGTGTCTCATTATTCTCTTCTGTCTCTCATGATTTATGTCCTATAATTATGATGAACACTTTGTTTTTTTTCAGAGATATGTTAGTAACAGGCTGTGGAGATATGAAAGTTAGAGTGTTTTATATACCTACTGCTGCTGATGCACCTTTAAAGGTGTTTACAGGTAAGGTTCTTAAACACAAAATATTCTACTAGGAACCTTTAGTTCCTTGAAATAATGAGAAATGTTTTCCTTTAAATACCTGAAATTTACTGACAGTGAACAAAATATATGAAAGTCAAGAGTGTTTTACATCCTACTGCTGCTGAAGCACCTTCAAAGGTGTTTACAGGTAATCTGCTTAAAAAGGAATAAATTAAACATGTTAAAGTGGCCTTATTAGATTCTTCGAATAATGAAAATCTTTTTCTTCAAACTACATTTAGTCACATAGTCAGAGTGTTACATGTGTTATACCTACCTAGTTCTGCTGACTACTTTGGATTCATTTATTTTCATGGGTACAAATTTTCATGTTTTGATGAAAATGGCTCAGTTCGAGGATTTTAAAATTCATGGTTCTGAAGATAGCAGATTGTAAATCAATATTAAATTTCCTTTTTGTTGGTCAAGGCCACCCACAAAAACCATGAAAATTGATATCCAAGGAATAATAATGAAACCACACTATATCTTTAAAGATCATAATGAAGGAATTTACTTATGTTCACATAGAATAGATATTGAGATGCCAGATTTACACATTCTAAAATTCCTTAAAAATGAATTTATTATTCAATAAAATTTTGTAGATAATGCATGATTTGAATTATGAACTAAAAGGAATATGTAATTTTGCAGTCATTAATTAGCTATTTATACGGCTGCCTCAAAAATCATTTCACTTGACACAAAATGTTCACTAATAAAATTTGATGTTTCATTGAATTAATGGAATAATTATTATTTTGATCAATTAAAAATGTTTAATGTATTTGATTGTAGGTCATTGTGCCAAAGTTTTCAATGTTAAGTGGTGTCCACTCAGAGAAAGTATAATATGTAGTGGATCTGATGATGGGTAAGAACCAAGCAAAGAGGTATAAATGGGTAGTCAAATGTCAATTGGCAAAAACAAAACCAATAACCTGGAATATAAGAATCTAACACTGGTGTTAGGGCAAGATAAGGAAATCTCCGACACCCCGAGGGTAAGATTTCAAGTCTGCAACGAGGCTCTGCCGAGTTGCAGATGTAAAGAAATCTTACCCAAGGGTGTCAGAGATTTCCTTATCTTGCCCTAATCATCGGTGTTCGATTATTTTTCTCACTAAACCCTTAAATTGTACAACGTGGATTTGTTTACAAAACATAGCGTATGAATATGTGACGTTGGAATGCGACCGTTGCACAATTGGTGTGTATCTTATTGCGCTGTAATAAAGACAATGAAAGTTTGAAACTTTGGCAAGGTGTAAAATTCACATAAATTAACATTCAATCACAGTTCTTTAACGACCGGTTTCATCACTCGGAGATAATCATGGCTGAACTGGTAAGTGACAACAAAACGTTATGATTTAGTCTTAGTAACGTAACGTCATAATGTATCTAACTCACATGGGGTGGTGTGAGACAGAAAAATCTCACACCGCTAAAAATAGGAACTGTCCTGTCCAAAAAGTGAGAATAGCATCCCCCCCCCCCCCACCACATAAAAAAAACCCAAAACACATAAAGAACTGAATAACAATCAACGACACAAACTCAAGTCATAACGGAAGTGAACTCAGATGCTCTGGCAAAGTAAGCATTTCCTGCTTGCTATAGCAAACCCACTGTGTTGCTAACGGTCAATTTAGTGTGTTAAAATGTATTAAAAAGGACAAAACAAGATATCTGTAACCTATTGGAAAAGGGGCATTTGTTTTTTTTAGGTAGTTTGTGTTGTCCTGATTCATCTTGCAAAACATTTTTGTTGTCACAGTTTTCTTGGCAATTATATGCTGCAATGTCTTAAAACATTGCATGTAGCTTTATCCTGAATTATACCATGTACATGGTGTAAACAGTTATATTTTCTTTACTTGTCAATTTTCTGTTAACTGAATATTAAACATGCAGGCAACATCTATTGTATATGTTACAGTAAAAAGGTGAAATCAGGAATTACGTGTAATAACAAAGCAAATCAGTAAATACATGTAATTACTACCCAAATTAGGAATTACTTGTATTTACTTAAGTTTTAGAAATTACAGATAATTACTGAAAGTGTTTTAACATTTTTTCAGCTATTTACTGACTTGGAAAAGCAACTATCCATTTAAATATGGAGAATTACAAAAATATAGAAGACAAATACCACGTTGCAGTACTTATAACTTTTATTTCAATATATAAAGCCAGGGGTGGTGTTCTCAAAAGTATCTTAAAATTTGTCTAAGGCGTTTTAAGACCGAGCTTGGACCCTCTTTAGACCCATGTACGTTTAAATTTCTGTCAAGCTTTTCTCGGAAATCATACATGATAATGATTTGAAATCAGGGTGGTTAAGTATGAAAAACTGTATACGATAAGCAAATTCCAGACCTGTTAGACCTATCTTTGTAAATCCAGTAAACAAGATGTCAATATAAAAGTGTGATAAATACATGCATCTGTTTCTAAAAGTAATACATGTAATGTATTTAAGAAATTAACAAAGGCCCTCAGATTTTCTCCTTGTGTTAACTTTTATACCTTTTGTGTTATTGAAGGTAACAATGGATTAGGATGAATATTTAGTACTGTTGTTTTGTCATGGATTTTCCACAAAATGATTCCTTTGCCTGATCATTTACTTGACACATATAATTATATATTTACAGGACTGTACGTGTGTGGGATTACACACAAGGAGCATGTATTTGTGTACTGAATGGACATACTGCTCCCATCAGGGGTCTATTGTGGAATACAGAACTGCCCTACTTACTGATGACTGGGAGCTGGGATTATTCTATAAGAATTTGGGATATAAGAGATGGAGCTTGTATTGATACAATACTAGATCATGGGGCAGATGTTTATGGTATGTTATTACAGTAGTCTTTTAAACAAGTAGGGCCATTCACACTTGTATCAATAAGGAAAATTGTTGATGCTCATTGTTCACTTTGTTTTGATGTTCTTTTATTAAAACATCTACTCACAATATTCATGATAGTCTCAATAAAATGGTAATTCTCCTGTGTGATGGGAGAACGAAATATCATTCCCAGTTTTGATCAATCTGTGAAATAAGCACTGGCCCTCTTTTCATATATCAATTGATGAATATGAAATTGGCCACACCCGTTGACCAAAATTATTTTGTGATAAAAATGTGTATTTTTTATGTTATAAATTGTGACTATTAAAAAATTACAATGGTCGATGATTGTGGCTAGTACTGATTTTGACAAAATTGAAGAAAAGACAGTGAAAATGTGTGAAAAATTAAGAATTTTACAATTTGGGGCATGTAACTGAAATGTCAAGGCTTGACCTGTGATGTAAATATTTTGTTAAATCTTACAGATATGAAGATCTCAGTTATGCCTTAACTCATTTTAGTTTAATTTACAAAAAGTTGAAGTAGTTTGAAAATGAGTAAAAACGCCAGGCCAATTTGAGGCCTTTGTGGCTCTACTTTGTATTGGTTAGATAGAACAAGGACTAAAAATCAATTATTTTGGCAAGTGAATCTCAAATCCTTATTTCCTATGCTGTTTGATTTAACCTTGATTAAAGGCTTGTAGAGGGCTGCTAATGAAAAATGGCATTTACTAGAAATAATTGGTTAGAAAAAGAGTTAAGAGTCTTCTGTTTCATTTTACCTTTATTTGTTTGTTCAGGTTTTTTGATATTTTGATGTTGGCTTTTCAATGATAAATTTAATGTATACAAATTCTTCACAAAACATTAATGCCTGTTAATTCATATTGTAAATTAAGCTTTTTTCTTTGTCAAGGTTTAACTAGTCATCCTGACCGACCTTTCTTGATAGCCTCTAGTTCTCGAGACTCAACAGTCAGACTTTGGTCCATCACACCACTGGTCCAACCATTGGAGATGAATATCATTGCTGGAAAACCATGGTCAGAAATATTTGGAACTGTAGGTGAGTCTATGATTAATGATACCTTCCAAACTTTCCAGGGGGTGCGGGTGGAATAAAAAAGAATAACCATCCTGTCTGTCTGTCTGTCTTTCAATATCCCTTCTAATCCACTGGATAGGTTTTGATGAAATTATGTGAAGGAAGTTCATTTTATGGTGAAGAAATTTCATTGCTCTCGAATATAATTCAAGGGAGATAATTGGGCTTACCGGTAGTTATTTTCCAAAATAGAGTGGATTATGAAGTGGGAAGGGGGAGAGGTGTAAACTTGTGAGAGCATGCTAACATTGTTCCTTTTTGGCCTGATAAAGTGGTAAATGCAAAGTGGCAGGCAAGTGGGGGGAAATTTCCATATCAGTTTTCTCAGTGATTACTGATAGATGGTATGCAGCATCAGCATGGGATCCCATTCTGTAAGGTTCAATTTCAGGTAGCCCACCTACTTACTATTTATCAAATCTTGACAGTTTTTACATTGAAAATTTTTATGATATTTTTTTTTGTCTTTTAGAGACAGCCATGGTACCTGGTCAAAGTCCTCTTATGGTTGGCAGGTCATCTATAGATTGTAAAATCAAACATCTGGAGTCAGCACCATCTAAAGATCTCAGGTCCAAAACCCTCAAAGTCTTCTCACAGTTCTTTAGTGTAAGTAGCTATATACTGTATAATAGAATAAATGTCAGAAGTCTGAAGGCCACAGATTTTAAACCCTCAAAGTCTTCTAAATGTAACAGTGAAAGTAATTTTTAGCTCACCTGACCCAAAGGGTCATGTGAGCTATTGTCATTGTTAGGCGTCTGTTGTCCGTCTGTTGTCCATCATCTGTTGTCCATTAACTTTTCTTCAAAAATTTTCTTCTCTGAAACCACTGAAGGGATTGCTTTCAAACATGTACACTTGATCTTTAGGATGTCCTCTACCAAGTTTGTGAAATTTATGCATGCCAACCAACCAACATGGCTGCCGTTACTAGAATTAGAACAGGGGGGCTCAGACAAGGGTCTGGAAATTTTTTGAGCTGATTTCGGTCATTTTTGTCCAATATTGTGCTGCATACATATATGAACATACAATGACCCCCCTTTTTCCCTTATCCCCTTCTGAAATCCATCTTTTAATCTATAAAGGCAGTGTTTGCTTCTGTATAGCATTTTCTGACATTCAACTTGATATCCAGGTCAAGTTTTTATTTCAGGTAGAGTCTCTTCAAAGATTAAAATATCAGTTGTTTTCATTGAAAACAAAACACGTTTTGTGTAAAAGTGAAAGTGAAAGTAGAATTGCCCGTATATTGATAAATGGGGATAGCTCGTTCTGATTAAAAAATAAACATATCAAATGTCAAGAAAGACTGAGAAATGTTCCTTTAAATGTAAAATTGGTAATAATTATTGTTTTTATTAGTATCAAAACAATCTGTACAGTGATAAAAATAAATAAATCACCGCACATGCGTAATCAAATACCATGAAAATGTAAACATGGTTTGCACATGTTTTGATTTAATACCAACATTAGGAGTAATTATTTCTAAATAATCATAATGGGCATCTCAGGACAGATTGATAACCTAATTGATTCATTTGATTAAAACCATACAATGTAGGTAAATGCACACAACACAGTGGCCATGATCAGACAGGTGTGACCGATTATCTAATTAGCGTAACCCTGAGGCTATTCTCACCTGTGGCTGTGACACCTAGGTGTTAATTATGAGATTAATGACCACAAGACAGGATGCCCAGGAAGATAATTAAACAATTTTATGACCGATTAGTCAAATAATACTTACAATAAAATTTTAATTTGTCCGATTGGGAGAATTTTCAGTCGGTCATTTAGGACAAAATTTCGGTCATGACCGGCAAATATGACCGTTTCCAGACCCTTGGGCTCAGACCATAGTTTTTTGCTAATATCTCAAAAAGTATAAGAGATAGAGAAAATTCGAAGCAAACTTCCTGCTTCAGCACCAAAACTCTACAAAAATCTCCATTGAGTCAAAGTTGTGGGACAACTCCTTATTGCAGTTATTATCCCTAATCCTCAAAATTTATGAATTTCTAAGTTTTCCAACTGTTAGAACTACAGGAAAAGTTAGCATTGCAAAGTTATTCAGCTAATTGAGATCTGCAAAAAAGCTAGAGGAAAAGTTAGCATTGCAAAATTGTTCAGCTAATTGAGATCTACAAAAATGATTCTAGGGTCGAAATTGTCAAATTAACTTTTTAAGAGTTATCCCCTTTTAACTCATTTTTCAAATGGAAAGCTTTGTAACTTTGTATTCTTGATCTTGAGAGTGTTATCCTAACTTGTTTCTTTAATGTTACTTACCAAGAACATGTAAACCATGTTGCACACTAGGTAAGAGGCTTTAGCATAAGAGATCCGGTGAGGGATTCAGGCTCCTTGGAGCCTCCTGTTAGATCTAAACAATAATAAAACTTAAAATCTACATGTTAAAATAAAATCTCCTAATTGGGTGAAACTAGACTATGATTAAGTGATTTATTTACTTTAATCGATTACCTATATCATGTATATAGTATTATAAAAAGAAATCACTGTCACATTCAATAGCCTTACTCATAATGATTTAAGCATAAATTTAACATCGCATTTTCAGAGCCGCACATCCAAGATGCTGCATACCTTATTGTTCATGTTTTCTGTCTGTCTATCTGTCAGCCCATTGGTCATCGATTTCTTGAGAACTCTAAAGATAAAAAGTGTTGACAGTACAGTTCCAATGCTACATGTCATGAAATGCATATTGAAATGTTTATGTGAATCCATTTGATGTTTTGCGAAAAAAAAATACCTTAAAAAAGTTTTTTAGTTCATGACTGTATGTTATACCCCCACTCGTAAGAGAGGGGGCTATATTGCAATCACCTTGTCCGTCCGTCCGTCCGTCCGTCCGTCCGGTTCAATTTCTCTGCTTCTACTGGATGGATTGGTTTCAAATTTGGTACACAGCTTCAGCATGATGAGTTATACCGTGCCTCCCCTTTCCAGGTCAGTCCATCATCTACTTCCTGTTTTGCGAGCCGACTTAGACTTTTTATGGGTCAAAAATAGACAATTTTTTGTAACAGATTTCTCAGCTTCTAGAGAAGGGATTGATTTCAAATTTGGTATACAGCTTAAGCATGATGAGTTGTATCGTGCCTCCCCTTTCCAGGTCAGTTGGTTTTCTACTTCCTGTTTTCTGAATGGCCGATTGGGGGTATGCTTAGCACGACTTAGTGCAACCCCTTGTTTTGATTGCAGGAACCGGCTGGAACCAATAATTTGTGGAACCTAGTGTCTGTTATACAAGGAACAGATGACACACTACTAGGGGAGAGTTACAGTAAAGGAATCATGCATGTCAAACACCTAACAAAGTTTAGAGGGGTCAGTATTTAGTTCTATAATATAAGATTGACACTCTATTAAAAAAATAAGTTGTACACAACACCTTACACAAAAAGAAGTCATCACATTAAGAGTGTTTGTTCAGTAAACAAATGATGTTAACATAATCATTTTCACGAGGTATTTATTTTCCTGGATTTTCCAATGAGGCATATTTTGCCAAACTAGATACTTGCAAAATAAATGATATACATATATATGAAATGAAGAGAATATCAAATAGAAAACAAGAAATTAAATTCCTTGGAGGAGTAATATTTTGGTTTAACACCCTTTGTTGAATATACCACCCTTTGACTGCACAGATACCTCACTGACATAACTGGAAGTATAATCAGTATAAAACAAGATGTTCTGTATAATATACTGTATAAGTGGTTATTTTCATGGTGATTTAATTTTCGCTTTATTCGCAGCATTCCTTTAGATGCGAAAATTAGAATACACGAAATATTAATCCATCATATTAAAGTAATATTTAGGATAATACCATCTTCATAGCAATGGATGAAAAACCTACATTTTTAGCTCACCTGGCCAAAGCTCTACTAAAGTCTCCGTAGGGTCGAAGTTGTCAGATGACCCCTTATAGGGGTTACAGCTCCTTTAAGGTGAAAAATAGTGTTTTTTTTTGTGTGTATTTGGCCAATAGAATGAAAACTATTGCAGATAGAGAAAAGCTGTTGCTTGCTAAAATGTTCAGCTCATTAAGCTCTACAATAGTCTCCATTGGGTTGAAGTTTTCAGATGATCCCTTATGGGGGTTACAGCCCCTTGAAAGGTGAATAATAGTGTTTTTTTGCTTATATAGAATGAAAACTACTGCAGATAGAGAAAAGCTTTTTCATGCTTAAACATTCAGCTCATTTAGCTATACAAAAGTCTTCATAGGGTTGACATCAAGACCAGGTGAGCGATTTAGGCTCCTGGGAGCCTCTTGTTTATAATACTGAGGATTTTTTACTTATTTGATTTGATTTGGTTTACTTTACATGCAGTCTAAAGCACAAGAGTTGGAGATGGCCAAAGTAAGCAGAGTTGGAGGTATTGGGGCTCCAACAAGGGAAGAAGTGCTTAAAGAGGCAGCTAAAATCCATATACAGTTGGGTAACATTCAACGTTACTGTGAAGTGCTGATAGAATTAGGACAGGTACAGTATTGTAATTTGTTAGGGCCTTCCGCTGAGATTGTTTTGAAACATTTACATTTAGTGAATGTAAGAAGAGTTGCCCCATGGTTAAGGCCTTGACCTTTAAATCACAGGCTGACACTTCTGTGGGTTATAGACTTTAAACTCAGAAGTTTAGCTGATTTTCCAGCTTATGGAATAGCAGGTTTTCCCCTCCCACGTCTTAAGTCTTGCTGTCTGTCCAATGCTCTACAGGGCTAATGTTTATTGGTGAAACTTGGTTTGTGCTCGATCAAAAATGTTTGTATACCAACTTATTACTTTATTATAAAGCCACCGTTTTGTTTGCAGAAATCTGCTTTCTCATTTTATGAGATGAATACCTGTTCATCATTAACCAAGTCACAAAAATGTTTCACACAGAGATCAAATTGGTATAAGCATGTAGCTTTGTATTGATGAGTTGATTATTCGGAGTACAAAAATCAACTTCTGGTAGGACAGACCTTCTTTTTGGTTTTAATTATAGACAATTTCTGACAAGCTTTTCTCAGAAACCTTACATGAGAATGATTTGATACTTGGTAGGATGTTTCAGTGACAAACTCTTTATCCTAAGTGACTTTCCAGTCTGTACATGAGAATGATTTGAAACTTGGTATGCCTTAAGGGACTTTAAGACCTGTCCATCTACTTCCTGTTTGGGACCAGTAAGGACATCCTTGTCCAATGGACACATTCTTTATTTCATTATTTTATTTGTTTTCTATCATGATTGTTTTTGTGTTTCTGGAATTTCCTCATATGTAACTCCTACAGAATAAAAATTATTGACAAGAACAGCTTCATTCCTTTCTCTTGACCCATTTAAACATGTACAATACATGAACATTTCTTGCTTATTAAACTTTTTTGGCATCCAGAAGGAATCGAACCTTCAACTCACATAAAGATGTAGTCCTCCAAGTAAATGCTTTATCATAATTGTATTGTGGAATTATAGTTCAGATTTTACACAGGTTTAGTGTTGTGTTTATTTATCACCTGCATGAGATTTGACTTCAACCATATGTGTGTCTTTCATACTTAGTGATATGTAATATGGTTGAAGTTGGTTATTGTCACAGCTGCAATCCAACCAACTGATTATAACCTCATTTAAAATAACATCACTTAGAGGACCTAATACATGCCATTTATCTAATAAGCTATAACAAAAGGGATTTTTATAACTTAAATTCCTTCCCTCCCTACCTCCTTTTTTCCCTCTTTCCCTCTTTTCTTTCCTTCCTTCCTTCCGTTCTTACCTCTTTCCTACCTTCCCTCCTTCCTTCCTTCCCTTCCCTTCCCTCCCTCCTTCCTTCATTTCTTCCTCCTTTTCTTCCCTCCCTCATTCATTCCTTTCTTCCCTCCCTCCTTCCTTTCTTCACTCTTTCCTCCCTTTCTTCTTCATTTCTTCCCTCTTTCCTTCTTTTCTTTTTTCCCTCCCTCCTTCCTTCCCTCCCTCCTTCCTTTTCTTCCCTCTTTCCCTCCTACCTTTCTTCTTCCATCCCTCCTTTCTTGTCTTCTTCCTTTCTCCCCTCCTCCCTTCCCTTCCTTGTTCTTTTCTTCCCTTCTTTCTTCCTTATCTCCTTCCTTTCTTCCTTCTTTCCTTCCCTCCCTCCTTCCTTTCTTCCCTCTTTCCTCCCTCCTTTCCTTCCTTCCCTCTTTCTTTCCCTTCCTTTCTTCTCCCCTCTTCCCTCCCTCCTTCCTTTCTTCCCTCCCTCCTTTCTTGTCTTCTTCCTTTCTCCCCTCCTTCCCCCTTCCCTTCCTTGTTCTTTTCTTCCCTTCTTTCTTCCTTATCTCCTTCCTTTCTTCCTTCTTTCCTTCCCTCCTTCCCTCCCTCCTTCCTTTCTTCCCTCTTTCCTCCCTCCTTCCCTTCCTTCCCTCTTTCTTTCACTTCCTTTCTTCTCCCCTCTTCCCTCCCTCCTTCCTTTCTTCCCTCCCTGCTTTCTTGTCTTCTTCCTTTCTCCCCTCCTTCTCCCTTCCCTTCCTTGTTCTTTTCTTCCCTCCCTTCTTTCTTCCTTCCTTCCCTCTTTCCTTCCTTTCTTCCCTCTTTCCTGCCCTCCTTTCCGTTCTTCCCTCCTTCCTTCCTTCCTTCATTCCCTCCTTTCTTTTCTTCCCTCCCTTCTTTCTTCCTTATCTCCTTCCTTTCTTCCTTCTTTCCTTCCCTCCTTCCCTTCCTTTCTTCTTTCTTTCTTCCCTCCTTTCCTTCCTTCCCTCTTTCTTTCCCTTCCTTTCTTCTCCCCTCTTCCCTCCCTCCTTCCTTTCTTCCCTCCCTCCTTCCTTTCTTCCCTCTTTCTTCCCTCCCTTTCTTCTCCCCTCTTCCCTCCCTCCTTCCTTTCTTCCCTCTTTCCTTCCTTTCTTGTTTCTTTCTTCCCTCTTTCCTTCCTTTCTTGTTTCTTTCTTCCCTCTTTCCTTCATTTCTTCTTTCTTCCTCTTTCCTTTATTTCTTCCCTCCATCTTTTTTCCCTCTTTCCTTCCTTCTTTTTCTCCTCCCTCCTTCCTTTCTTCCCTCTTCTTTCTTTCTTCCTTCTTTCCTTCCCTCCCTCCCTCCTTCCTTCCCTACTTCCTTTCTTCCCTCTTTCATTCCTTCCCTCCCTCCCTCCTTTCTTCCGCCCTTTCCTTCCTTTCTTCTTTCTTTCTGCCCTCCTTCCTTCCTTCCCTCCCTCCCTCCTTCCTTCAAGAAACAAGAAAGGATGGAAGAGGGAAGAAGAAAGGAAGGAAAAGAAGGAAAGTAGGAGGGAAGGAAGGAAAGAGGGAAGAAAGGAAAGAAGGAGGAAAGAAAGAAAGAAGAAATGAAGGAAAGAAGGAAGGAAGGAAGGAAAGAGGGAAGAAAGGAAGGAGGGAGGGAGGGAAGGAAAGAAGGAAGAAAGAAAGAAGAGGGAAGAAAGAATGAAGAAAGGAAGGAAAGAGGGAAAAAAGAAAGAAGAGGGAGGGAAGAAAGGAAGAAGAAAAGAAAAGAGGAAAGAAGAAGGGAAGGAAGAAGAAAGGTAGGATGGAAAGAGGGAAGAAAAGAAGGAAGATAGAAAGAAGAAAGGAAGGAGGGTGGGAAGGGAGAAGAAAGGAAAGATGAAGGCAAGGGAGGAGGGAGAGAAGAAAGGTAGAAAGGAAGGAAAGAGGGAAGAAAGAAAAAAGGTAAAAGGGAAAGAGAGAAGGAGGGAAGACAGGAATGAGGAGGGAAGTGAGGATTGAAGGAAGGGAATGAAAGAAGAAAGGAAGGAAGAAAGAGGGAAGAGAAGGAAGGAGGGAAGATGGGAAGAAAGGAGGGAAGAAGAGAAGGAAAAAGGGAGGGCGGAAAGGACCTTCCTCCTCTTCTTCCTGTTTTCCCTTTCCAAGGGGAAGAATGGGAGATAAATAAGTGAAGGGAAAAGGAAAAGAAGAAGGGTAAAGGGAATGAAGGAAGGAAGGGAGAAAGAAGGAAAATAGGAATAAAGGAGAGTGTGGGAGATGGAGAGAGAGATAGTTGGAAGTAAGGAATAAAGAAAAGTAAAGAAAGAAGGGAGAGGGTAGAAGAATAAAAGAGAAAGGGTAAGAATAGAAGGAAGAGAAAAAAGTGAGATGTATTAAAGAGGAAAGAATAGAATGTAAAGGGAAGTGAAATGGAAGGCATGGAGGAAGAAAAGAGAAAGGGAAGAAAGAAAGGGGATTGAAGGAAAGAAGAATGAAGGGACGAAAGAAAAAGGGAAGAAAGAAAAGAAGGAGGGAAGAAAGAAAGAAGTGAAGCGAGGATGGAAGATAGGTATAAGTGAGAGAAGGTTCAAGGATGAATGAAGGACAGGAGGAAGAGAAGAATATAGGATTAAGGGAGAGTAAGGGGAGATGGGGGGAAGATACTGTTGGAGGGGAAGGAAGGAAAGTTAGAAAGGGAGAGTAAGGGAAGATTGAGGGAGAAAAGTGATAAAGAGAAGGGTGGACATACAAAGGATGAGATGGAAAGAAGGAGACGTACAGAAGGAGAGCGGAAAGATAGTGGGAGAAAACGGAATAAGGTTGAGATGGTTAGAATAAGAGAGAAAATGGATGGAAGAGAAAGTAGTGGAGAAGTAAGGAATGAAAAACAGTGGTGGGGGAAGGAAAAACAAAATGAGGGAAATGAAGCAAAGGAGAGAGAAGGAAGAATTAGGATCAAGGAGAGAATAAAAAAAGTGATAAAGGCAGGAAGATAGAAATAACAAAAGAGGAAAATTACAATTACAAATCCATTTCTTCAATTGAGAGATAGAAGATAATTAATGGAAAGCAGTAGATTCATTCATTTAGTCTTCTATTTTCATTCCCAAAGTAGGGAAGAAGGAGGTAGTCAGGGGTTAGAGAAGACAGGATAGATGAAAAAGGCATTTAGGAGAAGAAATGGGCAAAAAAATGAAAAAGTAATATTGAGCCAAGAAATAAAGAATGAAGAAAATGGAAAGGGGAGAGGCAAAAGAAAGAAGTATGGTGTTAAAAACTTGAGAGATTAATTTAAGAGGAAAGAGGACTCAAAATATGGAAAATACTGGTAGACTGACTTTAGAAATTTTTCCTTAAAAACACTGATTGGACTTTCTATGTGCTGAATTTCTACATTGTTAACATATAAGTCAATGTAACCGGTTATAAGTCAATGTGAACAGTTATGTTTCAGTGAGATGTACATGCTTAATTGCCTCTAATATTTTTCTGCTGGATTTCCTTTGTGATTGTTTTTGTAAAAGTAGTAGTTTTCATAATGTACAAATTTTCACTAAATTCAGGGTCATAATGGAAATTCACAAAAGTATATTCTAGTTTTTCATGTTAAAAATAGTCATGAAGTTAGAATGAGAGCTGTGAAAATTACTACTTTTACAGTATTCTGTTAAAACATATGTTATAAAACAAAAAAATAGGAACCCAGCACAAATATTGTATTTATTACTATGATAAAAGTTTTTGAAATGTCTACCAGTACTTTTATGAAAGATTGGTAAAGATAAAGTTAAAGATTGCATTCACAATTAGTGTGGAAAAAGATACGGTTTAATCTTTTTTTAGACAAAAGATAAAAAAATATAGGAATATCATCACTATCCAAGAGTTATGATCTGGCCCTCCTCCTTGCCTGATTTTAACTCTTGCTTAGTGACTGGGGCCACAGGGAGGGTTATGTAGCAATTAGCAGTAGGGTATTATAAAAAGGCAAATGTTAAATTTGGGATGAAAAATAAAGGGTATGGGTAAGACATGTATAAAAAAAGTATGAATGGATATATTAGATAGGGAATATGAGAAAAAATAGAGTTCAAAAGCTTGGAGAGAAAGAAATGGGGTTAGGAAATGCACATGTAGATAATTAAGGGAAAGAAGGAGGGAAGAAATATTGTATTAGATGTTAAAGTTTGGTTGAGAAAAGATGGGTACGAGAAAGTCATGTGTAGAAAAAAGGTAGAATGGATATAAGAAAGGGTATATGAGAAAAAATACAGTTTGGAAGTTTGGAGAAAGAAATGGGGTTAGGAAAGGCAAATGTAGTCAACTAAGATACAGAGAAAGTATACTAGAAGCATAAGAGAACTATAAAGGAAAGATGTACAAGCATAGTATTTGTAGAAATAAAGTAAAGAACAGGAGAATGAGGAAAAAGGGGCAAGGGAAAAGTTTAAAAGTTAAAGAAAGGGATATGGACAGGAACAGTCACCAAAGCAAAAAGATAAAACGTTAAAAGACAAAATGTATGCAGCAAAAGAAGGTGAAAAAAAGAAAAGAAAAAGAAAGAAAAAATCAAAACTTTTTTTAAAACTACTTTATTCGAGAATTACCAAAAAAACATATATCTATTACAAATATTTCATATAAAATGCTTAAAAAAATCCAAATGATAAACAAAGAAAAAATCCCAGGTAAAACTCATAAAGGTAGCAATTCTTGAATATGAAAATTACTAAGACACTTAATCAAATCATACTTTTATGCAGTTCCCTTTTATAAACATTAGGCAAGCATTATGTGGTAAAAATAACAAAGCTTGCTATTGCATATAAAAGCTAGGCTTAAAGTCCTAAATTGCTTAATATGCTCATTTAATTATGAAAAAAAAACAAGTAATGTAAGTCTTTTACATAATGCAACATACTACATGTAGATATTATTGTGAAAAGTTAAGTGAAAATGAAAAAAAAACCAAAGGCATCAAAGTCTAAATGAAAAGATACAAATGCTACAGACAACAAAACAAAAGCAAACAAAACACTTTAAAAGCCATATTTTACAATTTGGTGTGAAAATTGACAAGTGCAATATCTTACTGAAAAGTATTATGCAAATAAAACCTCTTGCATAAAATTCTACATAAAACAGGCAAAGGTCAAATATGAAAAAAGATATATGAAAAGGCAACTTGAAAAAGAAATCCATATACAATATTAGCAATATATAAAAGCAACTTAAAAATTAAAGCAACAAATAAAAGCGTCTTGAAAATCAATGCAAAAAAAACATATAAAAGTATTTTAAAAATGAAAGCAGCTTGAAAAGCAAAAAGCAACATACAAAAGCACCTTAAATATCAAAAAACATAAAAGTATAATATAAAAGAATCTTGAAAATGAAAATCAAAGCAACATATAAAAGCATCTGCAAAGCACTAAATAAAAGCATCTTGAAAGTCAAAGTTAACATATTAAATCTTGAAAATCAAAAGGTGCTTATAAAAAACATCTTGAAAATTAAAGCAAATTATAAAAGCATCTTGTTAATCATAAGCCACATATAAAAGCATCTTGTTAATCATAAGCCACATATAAAAGCGTCTTGAAAAACAAAGCAACATAAAAGCATCTTGAATTCAAAGCAAAGCAACAATATAAAATTATCTTGAAAATCAAGCCATATATAAAAACATCTTCAAATCAAAAGCCACATATAAAAGCATCTAAAAAATCACAAGCAACATGTAAAAGCATATTGAAAATCACAAGCCACATTTAAAAGCATCTTCAAAATCAAAGCCACATATGAAAGCATCTTTAAAATCAACAGCCACATTTAAAAGCATCTTGAAAATCAAAGCAGCATATAAAAGCATATTAAAAATCAAAAGCAACATAAATTAACTTCTTGAAAAACAAAGCAACATATAAAAGCATCTTAAAAATCAAAAGCAACATGTAAAAGCATCTGGAAAATCAAAAGCAACATATGAAAGCATCTTGGAAGTCAAAAGCAACATATTTAAGCAACTTGAAGATCAAAGCAACATGAAAAAACTTCTTGAAAAACAAAGCAACATATAAAAGCATCTTAAAAATCAAAAGAAACAATTAAAAGCATCTTGAAAAACAAAGCAACATTTAAAAGCATCTTAAAAATCAAAAGCAACGTGTAAAAGCATCTTAAAAATCAAAATCAACATATAAAAGCATCTTGGAAGTCAAAAGCAACATATTTAAGCAACTTGAAAATCAAAGCAACATGAAAAATCTTCTTGAAAAACAAAGCAATATATGAAAGCATCTTAAAAATCAAAAGCAACATGAAAAAGCATCTTGAAAACAAAGCAACATTTAAAAGCATCTTAAAAATCAAAAGCAACATGTAAAAGCATCTTATAAATCAAAAGCAACATGTAAAAGCATCTTATAAATCAAAAGCAACATGTAAAATCTTCTTGAAAAACAAAGCAACATTTAAAAGCATCTTAAAAATCAAAAGCAACATGTAAAAGCATCTTAAAAATCAAAATCAAAAGCAACATGTAAAAGCATCTTGAAAATGAAAAGCCACATGTAAAAGCATCTTGCAAATCAAAAGCCACCTATAAAAGTATCTTAAAAATCAAAAGCCACATGTAAAAGCATCTTGCAAATCAAAAGCCACCTATAAAAGCATCTTAAAAATCAAAAGCAACATGTAAAAGAATCTTGAAAATCAAGAGCAAAGCAACAAATAAAAGCTTCTGGAAAGTCAAACTCAACATATAAAAGCATCTTGAAAATCAAAAGCAAAGCAACAAATAAAAGCATCTTGAAAATCAAAAGCAACTCAAAAAATCAAAAGGTGCATATAAAAAACATCTTAAAAATTAAGGCAAATTATAAAAGCATCTTGAAAATCAAAGGCAGCATATAAAGCATCTTGAAAATCAAAGGCAGCATATAAAGCATCTTGAAAATCACAAGCAACATATTATTTTCTATTGTTTTTCAAGATGTTTTTATGAGATGTGGGATAAGTGTACACGACACAGCCCACAATTAAACAGCAATTTAGAAAAACCACAATGGACAAATGCCAGCAGCCTTCAAATAAGCAACATATAAAAGCGTCTTGAATAACAAAGCAACATATAAAAGCATCTTGAAAATCAAAAGCCACATATAAAAACATCTTGAAAAACAAAGCAACATATAAAAACATCTTGAAAATCAAAAGCAACATATAAAAGCATCTTGAAAATCAAAAGCAACTCAAAAAATCAAAAGGTGCTCATAAAAAAACATCTTAAAAATTAAAGCAAATTATACCAAAAGCAACAGATTAAAGCATATTGAAAACCAAAGCAAACCAAGATATAAAAGCATCCTGGAAAGCAAAACCAAAACCAAACAATAAAGCATATTGAAAAACAAAAACACATAATACCAGGTTGAAAACCAAAAGCAACATATAATAGCATCTTGAAAAGCAAAACTAACCATTATAGAAAAACATTTTGAAAATGAAAGCAACAATAAAAGTATCTTGAAAATCAAGATCAAAGCAACATATTAAAGTAACTTGAAAAAAAGCAACATATAAAAGCAACTTAAAAATCAAAACTAACAAATAAAAGTATTTTGAAAATCAAGATTAGAGCAACATAATTATAAAGCAACATATAATATCATCTGGAAAAGCAAATCCAAAATATAAAAGCATCTTATAAATCAAAGCAACATATTAAAGCATCTTGAAATCTATTCAACATATAAAAGCATCTTGAAAGTCAAAGGCAGCATATTCAAAAGCAACTTTTGAATCACTCAAAGTATTGATTTAAAAAAAATACATGCTTAATGCATGGGATGCAAAATAATACCACAATTTCCAACTTTTATCATATCTACCAGCAAAAAAAAAGAACTCACAAACAAATCAACAAACCAGCAAACTGTGTATACACCGAAAAAAGGAAAACACAAAGAAATTTACACCACAAAGGCAAAGAAATTCTTACCAAACCATATTGAGATCCCTGCATACTAACTTCCTATTACTTTTGATCTTCTTCATAACTGTATGCATAATCAGTGAAATCCTCCCTCTGATTCTCAAGTCCAACATATTTATAGTAACTCTAGTTTAGCTGGTAAAAAGGCCAAATAAAAATGCTTTCCAAAAATACACGCTTATCACTGTGGCTCTATGTAGCCCTTTTACTATTTTTCTGATTTGCTAAATCAGAAAATAATCAAAAGGACCTAGTGAGCTATAAAATCACGACAAATGAGATATGACAACTCTAGATATTTGATAAACTCTATCTTCAAAATCTTTTGCATGTATTGTTTTTCTTTCATTTCAAATTTTACTTAATGCTTTGATCAGTGGAAACTACAAAATGTACTTTCTTAAAATCCATAAGAAATTAGCATCCATGCTTGAGCTTGAAAAAAATCCATTTTATAATCCAAACATTATTGAGGGATTCCAGTAAATTTTTGATTCAACATTATGGAAGGGAGGATTCCAGTATAATTGTAATTTAACACTTTGGGGATTCCAGTACAGTCAGACAGGTGGTGACAAAATATTATCTCCCTTGTAAATAATTTGTATGTCGAACTGATTCGAAAAACACATCATTTTGAATGACGCGATGAGCTGAAATCACCAACTTAATCTTTTGATTAATAAAAAGTAGGTCATGGTTATTTTCAAGTTCGGGTACAAGTGAATGGACAAAATATTGTTCTTTTTTCTTAGTTAGGATGTTTTACGCATAGAATAATAATTTGTGACAAAAAAGAAATTTATTATCTCTAAGGAATAACCGGAACTCTATAAAGGTGATAAACATGTTGAATTTAAAAAATAATGGTAAGTGCGACGGGTTACATACTTTGACAGATGACGACCAATTTTATGCTTTTTTTGTTGACAAAATTTTAAGGAAATCGGAGAAAAATGTTTTTTTTTTGTCACAAGCAAGTCTAAAACGTTGCTAGGCAAATGAAGGGAGACGATTACAGTTTTACAAATCGAACAAACCTCACTTAATAGACCTCCCCCTTCTTAAACGTCATTTTACATTTGCTTTTTATCATTTTATCATAAAGACATGCGTTATATTAATAAAAAGTAAAATTTAAACAGTTTCGCCAGTTAAGGCCTTATATATTGCAGAATTAAAGAAAAAATATTTTAGGAAGTCGAGTAGACCATTGCTATTTTTAGCTGGGAATGAGATACTCTCAATGTTTATTTATTTTATGAATGAAATTTCTATATTTAGAAAGGGGGATTCACAAATAACTAATGAAATTAGCACAACTTTGACTATCATTTTTATTAATACCGCTATAGCGACGGGTTCAGAAATTTTTTATCAGAAAGAATGGAGTCTTATCTGTTGGATATATTTTTTTCAGATTTTTAGGAGCATGATGTTTTATTTGTCACAAAGGAAATCAGACCCCATAATATCACTTAACATGAGAAATGTGCTCTTTTCACGCTGCATATTTAATAAACCAAGGCAAATTCGGTGTTGTTTACTTTCATTTTACATATTTTATATCACATTTTATTTTAAAAGTTGCTCTAATAGACTTTTTAATGCCCAAAGTTACTACGTAAACATCCCGAATCAAATTCTACCTTATTTACTGAAGAGCGCATATTCTTTTATCTCGTTCTGACCACCTTTCTGACTGAGTAAAATTCCAGTAAAATTGTAATTTAACATTTTTAGGGATTCCAGTAATATTGTAATTCAACATTAATGATTAATGGGGATCCTTTAATTCATTATGGGGGATTCCAGTAAATTCATAATTCAACATTATTGGGGATCCTTTAATTCAATATTAATGGGGATTCCAGTAAATTAAGATTACAATAAATTCCACATACATGTATGAATGCTATTATACAGGGGTGGAAGGGAGGGGGAACCAGGCTGGCCCCTCTTCGATTATTAGCATTTCATTTCAGCATGCCTGTTATTGTGTAACAGACAAGGAGACTAGGGTTTGGGGGAAGGTCTTTTTTTTATATGTCACTGTATCAGTATCTTGACAATCTTAATGTACAGCACATCACTTACCTTTGCATACATAATATTTTTGTTTGTATTGCATTGGTGTGTAATTTTTTTACCAAACCTACTAAGAGATCAAATTTGTATCCATAAAAAAATGCATTTAGTTTAGTATAATACCCTTTTATATTATACTTAAATGTACTTAGCCCCCCTTTTTTAGCCAAGTTTGGTGATAAAAATTACTCCCCCCTCCCAATTTCTTTTTAAAGATAACTAACTTCTTGATGATTCTGTTGATCATAGAATTAAATAAGACTTTGGTGATAAAACAATTTTAGATTATGTTAGTTAATAGTGAAGTAACAGTGAAGTAAACTATGAGAAAAATTAATAAACCAACAACAACCAAAATCACTCAACAAAACCAAACAAGAAGTTGATCATTTGACACATATATTTCGTAAATTCTTGAAAATGGCTACTGTGCATCAATACTTGAGAAAATCACATTTTTGTTCAATTAATTTCATGAAGTCAATCAGACCAAATAACAAAATAATTCAATAATAAATTCTAGAATGCTTGGAGGAGGTGTAAGCATTCAAATCAATTTCAATATCTCTGAAATAACAATTTTTTATAAATGATAGCCACAAATATCAGATAACACAGTATTTAAAAAAAAACCTTATTGAAAAAAGCATTTTTAGATGGAATTTGTATAAAGAATTATATTCAGAGTAACATATTACTGATTCTCTAAAACTATGGCTAAATAGGAAGGTGCTTATACATTTGCCCTGGTTGAAAAAAAAAGAAAATACATAATTTTATTCATTTTCAAATTTCAAAAATAAAATTAGTCAAGAACGGCCTTTTCCTATTTCATTTTGATCTCAAAAGCAGGTTTGGGACAAAGTTGGGGCAGGATTGTTCTTTTCTTTCTAGTTTTACCCCAAATCTGATGATAAAGTTAGACAGAAATGAAACACAGGTCACTCATGGCAAATTTTACCAACTCAAATCTTTTTCCCTCCATTGTTGAAAGTCTTCTCTGTCATGGGCTTCAAATGTCAGGTGACTCTCCTGACCAATGGAATTGATTTTAACACCAAGACCACAAACTTCTGACCAATAGACTAGGAGGTCATTTCCCCTGTTTGGCTTGCTCTAATACTTGTAAAAAAATCCCTGAGTTTAAGGCTGAACACTTTTCATACCACACCACTGTACAGTAAATATGAACACATCTGATTAAGGCCAACAAATGTATTATAATTGGTTTATTTAATACAAGACCTTAAGGCCAAGCCAATCAATTAGTATGGTGATATTTTAATCTCAGATATGAGTAAAAGAACTTAAACAAAATTGTTAAGCTAGATAAAAAGAATTCTTTCAAATTTTATTCTTTAACTGTTTAAAAGATGTTGCTTTTATGTGTCTTTTAAGGAAAGGGGGGGGGCTTTTTTTTCTTTTTGACTCTTTAAGCCGTTACATTTTATTGAATTTGAAGGTCTTATGGTCATATCACAGAGTTTTGAAATAATGATACTAAGAGCAAATAGTAGTATAAAAATGTTTGAAGACATCATTTGTGAAAAAATTTACAAAGTATGACATTGTTTGTGAATTCTACAACACAGGAGCCCTCTCTATTTCCATTTTTTGTTTTGTTTTGGGGGAGGGGTAGGTGGTTATTTCACACTTATAAAGTTGCATTGTTTTACTAATGTAAATTAAGATGTGATTCAGAAACAGGATATCAAATTTTAAATAAATTCTAAAAGAAATGGAAAAATTTTGGATAATGGTTGGCAAAGCCAAATAGCAGTTAATAATCCCCCTTTGAATGACAATACTTGCAATACATGTATCTTGGAAACTTTTAGGAAAAAGCTCAATAAAAAGTTCAGCTTTATATAAAGAGCCTCTTCTTTTATTTCTGTTTCCAGATAGCATTTACACAGTAACACAACAGATTTTTCCCTTATTTTTAACATGCATAGAATAAGAATGACAATTTATGTACCATACCTGTAGCCAGAATTTTTCAACAGGGGGTTCGAAATGTGAAGAGGGGGTTTGATTTCCCAATTTTTTCTGACTTTAATAGTGCTTAACCGATTTTTCACCTGATTTTTCTCTATTTTTATCAAATTTTTTGTCCAAGGGGGGGCTGTTCGTCGGAACCCCTCGAACCCCCCCCCCCCCCTGGCTACGGGTATGTGTACTAGTAGATTATCTTGAAGATCAGCTTCCAGACACTCACAAAATTAAATGTAAGTGTCCCTATCCCCACATCTGTCCATTCATCTTGTATTGGTTTCTGAGTCATTACTTTTTAATGCCTTGAAATGATTTCATGAAACTTACACACATTGAAGCTGGCGAGGCAAGGAGGACACCTATAGACTTTGGAGTCAATAAGTCAAAGATCACAAGATGAGGGACCTTTAACCATGCTCTTGTTTATTTGTTATATAGTATTTATTCTTTTCAATCAAATTCTTTATTTTGAAGTGGGAGAAGGCTTTAGCAGTGTCACCTGGTGTTTCTCTTGATTACTGGAAGTCTCTTACTAAACGGTAAATTTACACAATGGACAATAATAGTTAAAGTATATCATAGCCATAACAGTGAGTATTCATATGAATCAAAGTAGGGCCACAACAATATCATGAATATTGTGTCCTTTAGTTTTCACTTGGTCTGATTGTTCATTCATCTTTCAGCAATTTATTGTGCATGCTAAAACTCTCATTATACATTATAAAAGATATGAGATTTTTTACAGTGATTGAGAATAACAATGCTTTTAAGGATTTGCATATTAAAATTTCATGTACATGTACATCAGTCAAATATTTTTGGAAAAATTACATTCTTAGGAGACACACTCTTTACTAGTTAGATGAAATTATTTATGGTTATGTCGCCTGCAACATGTTGCTATGTCCTGTATTGTAGATGTTCAAAAAGACTTTGCAACATATAGGAGTAACTTTGACACTATCTGCCGGATTGCGTTGTCCTGCATCCAGCATCCTGTGGCGTCACAAAAAATTCCGTCACAGTTTTATGGGCATCTACAAGTCCCAGCCTCTTAATATTTGGCATGTGGCTTCCTCCTATAGTACGATATGGCGTCAAATGATTTTATAATTGTAACTTGTCTACTTCCTGTTTACCAAATATTTTAAGATGCAGGCGACATGGGACATGTCTTCCATGGAAGACCACCATTCTAGTTCCTGCCGAAATTTAAATGTTTTATGTTTATTTCTGTAGTTATGCTTCCCGGCTGATCAAAGAAGAAAGTGATGAGGTTGTGCCATATGCTGTTGCCATTGGTAACACAGAGTTACTTATTAGTAATTTTACAACGAGAGGACAGCTGAATGAGGCTGTATTGACGGCTCAGGTGGCTTGTGAGGGTGGCTTTCTGCCACAGCAGAATTCCTCAGCCTCTCCAGGAACTCTTAATGGAAGTGTAAACCCAACGAAGCAAGAAACCAGGTTAGAATTTAAGACCCTGGCTCATGATTCATGTGGTTTAGTGTCTGTCATTCTTTTATTTCGCAATTGCTTGCAGAAAAAAAACCCAAAATCAAGATTTGATAAAGATTTTGCACAGTGGTTTTTCAAGCAAGAAAAGGACAGGTAAGATTGTTCTAAAAAATTACAGGGCTTTGAATAATCTTTAATTTAGGCCATTTTATATTACTTTAAAATCTGAATGTGTTTTAAGCTGTGAGAATGTTTTCTTAAGACAATGTAATATTGATTAAAAAAATCATTTTAGGTTTACAGATTAACAAGAGTTATCTCTCTTTGTGCATTAAACAGATAAAAAATTAAAAGAATTTGTTGTAATTAATCAGTATGATAAGGAATATTTGATTTATGTATTATTTAGGTTATTAGAGCAATGTGTCCAGAGATTAGCAGACTGGTATCTGTACAAAGGATCTCCTATTTTATCTGCCTGTTGCTATTTGTCTGTTGATGATGTAAAAGTAAGTATGTTTGACCCTTGAGGATTGACCCCTTCCGTGTATGATGGTATTCGGTTGTGGATCCGAAAATTTTCAAACCAGAGGTCGCTCAATTAAAAAATAATCTACTGGAGCCTCTTGTTTCATACAGTTCCTAACCAAATTTTCCTGTCAAACAGTAGGGCGTTGTCCCGGGACATTGGTCCTTAATCCGTCTTTTTATTTATTATATCTGTTAAATGAAGTATTATCTGAAATGTTACCAATGATTCTCATGAAGATTCAGACATTAGGTGGACCTTAACATACCCACAAATTTCTTGACATTGATTTATTAACCATTATTTACTGTCTCCATGAATTGAAGGTGACATTTTGCCAATTTTAGACTTATGTTGTTTACATTTAAAAGAAAGATGATTAAATCTGACTTTTTCCTCCTCTGTGAGATGTCTGTTCTTTTAAAATAGCAGTATTTAAACAATGTGGAACTTTACTTATTGCATCAGTAATGTTAATGTTCACATGGACACATTTCTTTTCATTTTTACAGGGAGCAATGGGAATGCTAATTAGAGGTCATGAATTAGAACTAGCAGTTTCCATGGGAACTGTTTTAGGGACTGTTCCTGACCAAACAAATCTGGCAATAGAATATTTATCCAGAAGATGTGAACATCATGGCAAATGGTTGGTACTATATGCTTACTCTTAAATGGCCCTTTTTGCATAAAAGTAAAGGAAGTGCAAATGTCTGATTTTTTAAGTTTCATTTCAAAGAATAAAACTTGTGTCTTACTATTTCACTTTTTCTAATTAAAATGGTTTGACATTTAAAGCAGTTTATCTTAATTTTCAAAAGGAATCATGATTCTGGATCCAGAATATGCCAGATTAAATAGTCAAATTATAATTAGACACCATTTTCTTGAAATTGTGTATAAGAAGTGGTTTTTTTCTTATTGGAGACAAAGTATGAAAATAATTTTGTTAGAGGAGAATATATCAAAGTGATGTAAGAAATACTTCTCATTCACAAGTTATTAAAAAATTAACTGAGATAACAATTATTGCTATTTAATATATTTATTATGAAACTCCCAAAACATTTACTGATTCCTTTTTTTTTCAGGGAACTGGCTGTAGACTTACTGAAACTCATACCTGACAATAGTTTACTGTTGGCCAAATGTTGCTCACGTTGTTCTGCTAGTAAAGATGAAATCAACAGCCTCCATAGATTGGTAAGATATGTTCTGTCACAAATGTCTAGCTCTTTACAAAGTACATTTTACATTTATCTGTTGGCTGCCTCTGGTTAGGGGTCAATTTGAAATTCAGGACACTTATTCACAAAAGTTTGTAAACGTAACTTTAGTCGTACCTCCCATTCTTGTCTATATTAGTTACATCTTAATTTACGTCTACAAACTTTTGTGAATATGGCTGCAGACGTCCAACAAAGTAATTAAAGGAATTTTAAACATGTTTCATGATTTTGACATAATAATCACTTAAAGAACCTATAACTGAGAAAAGAAATGGACAATATTTGCTCATGCTTTTACATATTCATATTTTTACTTTTTCTCTAAATTAAAGTAGCAGGAAATTATAAAGTAGAAGGTATTTAACAGTCAGGCTGTTTTTGGATGTGTTAAAAATAGTAAGAGTTGCTCCCCTTTGAACACAAATTTTATAACAACTTTATTGTTTTTTGTTGTTGTATATGAGAGTGGATTTTGCTTTTCGATCTCTGATATGTTTATGCTCATTTTCTAAATAAACCTTAATTTGGTAATTAATATTTGATACTAATGTATCAATGTCAGGAGTAAATTAGTTTGCATTTACAATTTCAGTTTCTGTAAAACAACGAAAAAGTAACGCATCAAACTATGCATTTCTTATCTAAAAGGAAACAAATGTTTCAATTGTAAATATTTTTATTTACCAGTGTAAATAATAATTTTAAGCAAAATATTAATGTTTAACTGGACCTATTTGTGTATTTTAATTTATTTTTATTGTTCCCAAATTACATTCCAAATGAATAAAATTTAATTTAGTTGTACATGTGTAATCTCATTACAGGCCGGTCTTCCATCCACAGAGGATTGTCTGACAGAAGCTGAGAAGTTAAAACATATAGTCAATTCTTTTGAATGTGCCAAATATTATTTACTGTCTCCTTATCCTGAACTTGGTCTGGCAATGGGCTTACAAGATGTCAAAAGTAAGACAAAACGACTAATTTAACAAAAAAAACATTTGCAATTTTTCTATGAAATGGATTTCTCTGTTCAACCACAAAACAGCCAAAAGTACTACATAAAAACCTATTTTAAGTTGTACACATCAGTTGTTTTTAAAAGCAAAACAATAAGTTGCAAAGGAAAGGATATTTCAAAATCAAATATGAAATGAAACATTTTCAATAAATACCAAAGAAAACACAATCAAAATATGTAGTGAAGAAACAACATGTGAGTACATGGAACTTATTTGATTCAGTAAGATTAAATTGATATAATTTTGTTTTTAGACACAGTATACAATTGTTTACTGGTCAAGAGGGAAACAGTACATTTGTTTCCACGAGGTAACTATTACACGAGGCGGGTAATGTACTGTTTTCCCAATGACCAGTAAACAATTGTTTTATTATACTGAACCAGGCCTACTTTGCACTCTTTACATGAAATGTAACCACACCTACTGCAAATCATTTAAAAACCCCTCGAAATGTGATTACAGTACTAATATGAAATAGGCAGTGCCTAAATGCGAGCACAGCATAATTCTGTTCAATAAAAAAAAATTGATTTCGAATCGATGCAGTCAAACAAGATCTGAAACCATCGTAGTTATCTTTGTTTTGGTTAATTTTCTAGAACGTTCAATTTGGGACGAGATCCTGGGGGCGATTGAACGTTAGATAAAAAAGTAAGAAAAAATCGATTAAAATTTGGTTACTACAAAAAATGTAGCAACTTGTTGTCATCAAAATATTTTTCTCTTTTTACATTTATTAAATAGATAATTTTTGGAATGCGACTAGCAAAATAGGTAATTATTTCCAAATTCACTCCGTACCTGTAAAAAATTGAGAGCCTTTCCGGACCATGAAAAATCAATATCAGCATTAGACAAATTTTTCGCGGGAACAAATACCGTAGAGCTCTCCGCCCGAGCGGGCACTTCGTGCCCGCTTGCGAGCTGTGCTCGCTATTACTCTAGGGAAATAGTTTTTTCTATTTCCTTTTACTATTTCCCTTGGGAAATAGTACTTTTATCCAATTGAAGATGACATAGTTAAAATGTTAACCTGTATTTTATATAGAAAAAAATCTACTGAAGTATAATAATAGATAATAATAAATCAGATGTGGAAGAAGTGTACATGGTACAGCATCCATTGAACATTAACAATTTTTATACTACCGCCAAAATTTTGCGGACGTATAATGGTATGATGCTGTCGTCGTTGTCGTTGTCGTTGTCGTCGTCGTCTGTTAACTTTAGTGTATACATGATAACTTTAGTTCTAGTTATCCAAATCCAATGAAATTTGACAATGATATTTCTTACCATTAAAGGATGGATGGGATTGATTTTGGGAGTCCCCACTTTTTTCGTTTAGAAATTAAGGGCCAAAAGGGGCCAAATTGCAACTTTTAGTTTGTTCTTACAATAACTTTTTCAAAAATCTTTTCCTCTGAAACTACTGGACAGAATTCAATGAAACTTGGTATGATTGATCAATAGGGTGTCATGCACTATAGATGTGTTTCAAGTTCTGATTCGTCAAAAAACATGGCCGCCGTGGCTAAAAATAGACCAGGGGGGTCAGACTACTGTTGGCTTGTAATTCAAAAAGTATAAAAGATAGATGAAATCTGATGCCACCAGGGTTTCCGCTGGCGTGGGCCACTTGGGCCATGCCCTATTTTTTCAATTCTGGCCCAAAAAATATAATTTTGGTCCAACAAAATGGCCCAAAATTTTGGTTCCGTATTTTGATCAACAATGTCATTTTCGTGTCATTCAAACTGACAACAAATTTCACTATGAAGCCCTATTAATAATTGATTTATGACCCAAGCTAACACCGTTAATTAACTGTCAATTGTGTAAAGGGGTCAAAATAACAGGTGCTTGACCATCGCTGATTGATTTGGATTAATTGATAGAAATCAATCATGAATGCAATATAATTGACCAATCAGGAGTAAGTTTATTTTAATATCAGCTGATTTAAATGGCAATTCACGTGCTCTGACCATGTTGACCAAATGATAAATATTCTGGTGTAAATATCAGAAAAACTGGAAGTAAACATAGATGAAAGAATATTTACCTTCATGAAATTATTTAATTAAGAACATCCTGTAATCCAAACACATCCTTTTTCATGCATCAAATTGAGATCAGATGAAAGAACTTTGTTTACATATTTACGATCTCTGTCTCCTCTGTAATACCCTCCTTTGTTAGGAGCACCTCCATAACAGCGGAGTACTGTGGTTTAGTGGAGTTCCAATGATTGATTTATTTTGTTTAAACAAGTTTTTTTTATTATATTATTTTTTTGCCCATTATAACAAAAACAAAAAATTCCAGACATATCTGTAGTACATTAAAAAAACATTATGACAGTTTGTTAAATCTTAATATGATTAACAATGATCAATTCAACAAATGTTTAAATATATATTATTGAACATAATAATAACTGTTGTAATCTGTGTTTTCCTTGGTACTGAAAATATAATATTAATAATGATTTCCGGCCAAAACTCAAAAAAAAATATTGGCCCAATGTCATTTATGTTGGCCCAAAAAATATGCATTTGGCCCAAGGGATGGCCCAATGAAAAATACACCCAGAGGAAACCCTGGATGCCACCCTACTGCTTCAGGATCAAAAGTTCTACAAAAGTCTCCATTTGGTCGAAGTTGTCAGATGATCCCTTATAGGGGTTACGGCCCCTTAAAGGTGAAAAATAGCATTTTTTCATGTTTTTGCCCCATAGTATGCAAACTATTGCAGATAGCAAAAAGCTGTTGCTTGCTTAATTGTTCAGCTCATTTAGCTCTACAAAAGTCTCCATAGGGTCGAAGTTGTCAGATGACCCCTTATAGGGGTTACGGCCCTAAAAGGGGCCAAAATCGAAACATTTTTATTAGTGGACCGATTTTGAACATTCTTTTTGCATGTTTGTTCTTGTCAAATAGCGGATGCAAAATTGAGAATCAATTTTTGCTACCCCCCATTTCCCCCTGTTATGAAATTAGGGGCCAAAATCAAAACTTTTCTCTTTGTGGTCTGATTTTGATCTCCTTTGGAAAAAAATAATTCCTTTTAAAATGTGAATTTAGAAAGTCCACCAAAAGCTGCATGTGTCAAAAACCTTTGTCAGTCCACCATGGGCTGCATATGTCCAGAGCAATTGACTATCCATATTGGGCCTAAAACGTACGGTCGTATCATGCTGCGCTCGGTGGAGCTTTTTATTCAATCTGTAGCGAAAAACAGGGTCATTCAGCAGACATGACGATGGCTTAGATAGAAGAATTTATAATGCTGAATATTTGTACATGGTTTTCTTTTTCAGACAAGATGTCATCAGGATATTGGGATATCGATGAAGTGTTCTCTGTCTTACAGTTGATCTCATGTATTAGATCTGATAAACTAGAACATCATAATGAGTAAGTACCATCTGTTCAAAAACTTATTATACCCCCCGCAAACAAAGTTTCGGGGGGGTATATAGGAAACACCCTGTCTGTCTGTCTGTCCACATAACTGATATGCGCTTCTCCTCCTAAATCACTTGAAGGATTTTGATGAAACTTTACCTGAAGGAGTGCATCATATATAGATGTGCATGAAGAATTTTCATCGCTCTTTGATATCATTCAGGGGAGATAATTGGACTTGAGTTTTTTTTTTACAGTACAGAGTCCAATAAGAATCGGGGGTATCCTTTTGTGAGCTTGCTCACAGTATTACTTGTTTTTATTTGACAAAGCTTTGTTTGTAAAATTTACTTTATTTTCTGTTTTTGGGACTTGTAAGAGCAATTTTTGGCCAGATTTCACAGAGTTATAAAATGGTGATTTTCGGGCAGGCAGGATGGGATGGAGAAGAAATTTTCGTAACAGTTTTCTTAATAACTATTTATCACAGCTATTGATATTTGGTAGACAACATAAGGGTAGAGTCCTATAACGTCAGGTCTGTCCCTAACCTACTTCCTGTTTAACGAAATCCAGCCATTTTTGACTTTGACACATTTTCTTTATTATTTAACTTAACCAATGATTTTTGAAGCAATTTTGATTATGTTTAATTTCAGACTACGACATGAAGTTCTCTGCTTGTGTTCATACATTGGTGCATTACTAGCAATAAGGAAAGGATATGATCCAATTGTGTTGTTCCTGTTCTCACTGGCAAGGTAGGTATGATTACATAAACGAATTATGACGAAAAAAAAATGATTTAATTGTATTAAAAGGCTTCTCAGAAAGGAGAAAGTCAGGCACTGCAGTTTATCAAATTATTAATGTATGACTGCATACTGTGGTTTCATTAATATTCGTGGGATGTCAATTTTCGTGGTTTTCGTGGGTGGCCTTTATTCATGAAATTTGATATCCAACGAAAAGGAAATTTAACATTGATCTATATGCTGGACATCAAAACCAGGAAATTAGGAATCCACGAATTGGTCCTTTTTCATCAAACCACGAAAATTTGTAACCACAAAAATAAGTGAATTCACAATAAAACAAAATTTGGAGTGGAATTTCAAAGTATCTCTATATTGACCTTTTTCTTATAATAGAAAGCATATTGTCTCAATTAAAAAAAAAACGTTAATACAAATTTATGCAATGAAAGAGAAAAAACAGGTCAGACCATTCATACGCTCCCGAAGGGAGCGATAATGGTAGAAATGTCAATATTCTAGTTGTACTATGGGCTCAATTTTCCTTCAACGTCCGGTAAACCACACTTGGTTTCCCGGACTTTCTGCGTCTTTTTAACGCCTTTTTCTTTGAAAAATTCTGAAAATTCCTGACGTCATTAAGCGCACACAGGACCAACAAGAAAAGCTACTTTGTTTTTATTTTCGAATAAGAATTTGTTTCAATTAATTGCCCAATAAAACTTATTTTAGCTTGGAAAATATTTAAGGATACTTTCAAACTTAGGGAGCGTCACAGGTTTATCCTGCATCATATTAAAAAGAAGCAAAGGACACTTGATCATTCCTCATGGGTCAAAGAGGTGTCAAAGGGGCAATTGATTTTTAAAAATTGAAAAAATTAAAGTCAAAGGCTGTAGAATTGTGCATATTGATAACCATAGAAAATTGAGGTTATGAAAATTTCATTCCAGTGTCGTGAATTTTATTTAATCAACTTTATATTGTAATTGTAGAACAATTCTCAATGGATTTGATCATAATTTTATTTTAACAGGACACTATTGCAGCGTCACACTCTAGATCTTCCTATAACGGATCAGATGATTGAGAAAGAACAGAAAGCATGGAATATCATCTTAAATTGCAAGGATGAGAGAAGGTATTTAAATCTGTTTATAAAGCAAAATTGTAATATGTTACATGTATAGGATTTTGAAGTGTTGCAAAAAATCTGTAAACATGATATTAGATGATTTTTTTAATCAGTCTGTATAGAACTGTATTGTTTTCGAAGTAAGATTTGGACCAGGAATTTTCCCTGTGTATATTTGGATATATCAATTTGTACTACTAGTAGTTGAAATTCCGCTTGTATCAGTACAACATACTGAAGTAGAATTCAAGGGCTTTTTTTACCAAAAATCTGAAGCCTACAAGATAAATCAGAGTTGTGTTCTGACACCACTGGTCATATCTTGGTTATCCCTGAGATCTTATTAATGCACATGTATTTATCTTATAGGTAAGACACCAATATTTTATCTCTTTAAACAAATTCATGAAGCGCTTAAGAATTTTACTATTAGTAATCATGCCGACATCACAACATTATTCACAATGTCATAATTGACATTTTGGTAGGAAAAGATGCAAGAGTGAAAATATTTTTTTAATTTCATATTGTGAATTTGCATGGTTTTATTTCAGTCAGGAAAATAGATATTTCTTATGCATCTAACATTATATAATTATAAATTATATGACAACAGTTTATACTTAATGGTTTTCAGTTTAACCTTTGAGATTGATGTTACCCATCTGAATGTGTCACCAGACGTTCTCAAAGATTTCCAAAACCTGATCAAGAAGTGTGGGACTGAGAGAAGAATTATAGGGGTAGGACCAGACCTTGTGGCTAGTTCCCACCTGCCATCACATTCTGATGTACATGTATCTGTGATAACAGGCACCAGGATAATGGTATGTGTATCTATCTTATTCCCTCCCCCTTTTTTCCCTATTGAGAGAAGCATTGTAGGAATAGGACCAGACCTCGTCGCTAGCTCACACCTGCCGTCACATTCTGATGTACATGTATCTGTGATAACAGGCACCAGGATAATGGTATGTGTATCTATCTTATTCCCGTCCCCCTTTTCCCATATTGAGAGAAGCAATGTAGGAATAGGACCAGACCTCGTCGCTAGCTCACACCTGCCGTCACATTCTGATGTACATGTATCTGTGATAACAGGCACCAGGATAATGGTATGTGTATCTATCTTATTCCCTCCCCCTTTTTTCCCTATTGAGAGAAGCATTGTAGGAATAGGACCAGACCTCGTCGCTAGCTCACACCTGCCGTCACATTCTGATGTACATGTATCTGTGATAACAGGCACCAGGATAATGGTATGTGTATCTGTAGTATGATACAACACACCTCTTTTTTATGCCTCCGCAACCATACATGAGAATGACTTGAAACTTGGTAGGATGGTTCAGTATGACAAACTGTACATCCTTAGCGATTTTGAGACCTGTCAGACATCTACTTCCTGTTTGGGACTTAGGCCATGTGAAAATTAGTGAACATGACTATAAAAACTTCTGTCAAGCTTTTTCTCAGGAACCGTACATGAGAATGATTTGAAACTTGGTAGGATGGTTCAGTATGACAAACTGTAAATCCCAAGCGATTTTGAGACCTGTCGGACATCTACTTCTTGTTTGGGACTTAGGCCTATGTGAAAATATGTGAACATGACTGAAAATTTCCGTTAAACTTTTCTCAGAAACAATACATGAGAATGATTTGAAACTTGGTATGATGGTTCAGTATGACAAACTGTATGTCCTAAGCCTCTTTCAGACCTGTCAGACTTTTACTTCCTGTTAAGGTCCAAGGGGGCATCCATGTCCCATGGACACATTCTTTTTTTATTTCTTATTTGGGAGTCCCCCTTTTTTTCCAGTTGAGAGAATTGCATGTATTGTTGGTTAAAAGGACAAGACCTTGTCCCTAGTTCCCACCTACCATCACATTCTGATGAATTGCGATAACTAGCACAAGGATTATGGTAAATGTATCTATTTTGGGAGATCCCTTTACATCTACTTTTTATGGCCTGACCACGTATGTGGATTGGACATATAGTTTTACCCTTGTCTGTCCGTCCGTACATCCGTCCGTCCGTAACACTTTGGTTAAGTTCTTGGTTAAGGTCCATTACTCGGATACCAGATGTTGGGGGTCAATGATATTTCACCACCAGATGGGTCTTGGGTAGGGCTACACCACCCACTAGAAATAAGGTCACTGTGACCTATATTTTATGCATGAACGACTTCGGTTAAGTTCTTGGTTAAGGTCCATAACTTGGATACTAGATGTTGGGGGTCAATGATATTTCATTACTAGATGTGTCTTAGGTAAGGTGACACCACCCACTAAAATTAGGTCACTGTGACCTATATTTTACGCATGAATGACTTTGGTTAAGTTCTTGGTTAAGGTCCATTACTCGGATACTAGATGTTGGGGGTCAATGATATTTCACCACCAGATGGGTCTTGGGTAGGGCTACACCACCCACTAGAAATTAGGTCACTGTGACCTATATTTTATGCATGAACCACTTAGGTTAAGTTCTTGGTTAAGGTCCATAACTTGGATACTAGATGTTGGGGGTCAATGATATTTCACTACTAGATGTGTCTTAGGTAAGGTGACACCACCCACTAGAAATTAGGTCACTGTGACCTATATTTTACACATGAATGACTTTGGTTAAGTTCTTTGTTCAGGTCCATATCTCAGATACTACATGTTGATGGTCAATGATATTTCACCACTAGATTTGTCTTGGGTAACATGACACCACCCAATAAAAATTAGGTCACTGTGATCTATATTTTATGCATGAACGACTTCGTCTAAGTTCTTGGTTAAGGTCCATAACTTGGATACTAGATGTTGGGGGTCAATGATATTTCACCACTAGATATGTCTTGGGTAAGGTGACACCATCCACTAGGAATGAGGTTACTGTGACGTATATTTTATGCATGAATGACTTTGGTTAAGTTCTTGGTTAAGGTCCATATCTTGAATACTACATGTTAGGGGTCAATAATATTTCACTACTCGATGAGTCTTGGTAACATGGCACCACCCACCAGAAATAAGATCACAGCGAACTATGTTTTACACATGAACACTTTAGATCAATTTCTTGGTAAAGGTCCATATCCCTGGTAATACACATTGAGGGTCAATGATATTTCAAGAACGGGAGGGCAACCTGTGGCTTATAGACACATTTTCTAGTATTAACAGACTTGATCAAACAATTAGACTGAAATATATTTTTCAAATGAAGGAAAGAGATATTTATTAATATATATGTAATTTTGATGTTTCAAAAAATGTATAAGAATGATGAATTGGTCACATATTAAGAGTATGTCCAGTTTGTTAATTCAACTTATGAAAAAAAATCACTGGACATTTTTAAGTGTTGATTTTCCTTGCTGCTTGTAAATGAATTAAGAAATGACATCTTTATATTGTAGGGTCTAGCCTATTTCTTGGAAGATGGCCGATCTGCAGTATCACCCAATGAAGCTCTGATGTGGGCAAAAGTAAACCCATTTTCCCCAACTGGTTCTGGACTCAGGATAAATCCTTTCTAATGTAGACCTATGGATTCTTTCTCATTTGGACTGATCTGGCCCAAGTTTCATAAAACATCTCAAATTTGAGTTTTCCTCCAATCCTTCCTCAACTGAGATTTCTTGCAATATTTGAGTTGAGGACAGATTTGATGAAATCTTAACTTTGAGATGTTTTATGAAACTAGGGCCTGAATATGCAAAAAATGAATGTACTGCATATGTTAAAAATCTCTGTCAATTGTCCCTCCTTGTCTAAAATTTTGGTAACCTAGTATGATATATTTAGTCTAAAACATAGACACGATGCTGTCAATAAAAGCTAAGGGGTACACTAGTCTCATTTAGTTAGAATTTCAAGAATCTTGAAGATTTTTCTTTGCATAAAGACATATTCAATTTGATGAACATTCTTTTATGTTTATTATATAATATAAAATATATTTTTATGATATTTCTAGTGTTCAAGCCCTTTTTAGTGGGGGAAAGGGGCTTAATTTGTTTTGTCTATTTCTCCTTCTTTTCCTTATTTTTTTTTAAAGATTGTGATGCTAGGAATTTATATTTTCAGAATTCTTTGTTAATACCAACATAATTTAACAAATTAATTAAGATATAGTAATTACAGTCATACTAAAATTTTACAATTTATTGGGTTTTTTTTGGCTTTTATTTTTGTGTGTGTGTTTTGTTTTAAACGATTCACTGGTAGTGCTACTTATTGTTGCTAGTGCTAGGACCAAACTGCCTCCAATTTACTATAAAGTACAATTAATTTTGATATTTATTAATAATTTTTTTTTTATAATAGATTTTTTTATTTATATGTTATTTCTTTTTTTTCATGTTTATGTATTCATCACTTTTGATTACAATATTCCGTCCAATGAAATCTTGAAAGTGATATTAATAAGTTTTGTCCATAGTACTACATGTATTAGTCATTTTTAGCCGGGGTAATCGCTAGCGATTAGCCACGGCTATAGCTACGATAGCCTTTCGGTAAGCTAGCAAATGGTTTTTCCGGCGGTTAACCAAAAACCTATCAATTTAAATATCAATACACGCTTGCAATATAATTCCTTTACCAAATCAATGTTTTCTTAGCTTTACTCGCAATTTAACATGTTATAAAACTTATTTATTTAGTGTTCAAATTTTGTACAAGTATGTCAGACGCCTATCTGATGCGGTAGTATTAAATGATTCATAAAGAATACAAAAGCGGATTGATATTTGAATTTCGTTTATACAATGTTATACAGGAGTGTTCGCCGATCTCATTAGTGGTGTCATATTCACTAATTTGCATCTCATTTAGTGTCAAACTGGATGGCAATAAACATCGATGGACAGTCAGGATAATTTGCCCAAAGTTCAAACCCTAATAACTTTTTTTTATTTGATCAGATAAAATGGTTTTGTAAACGGTTATTTGAAAAAGAATTTATTCATATCTAGGGGACGACCATTTGATTTTGAGGGAGGGTTGGCAGTTTTTGTAAATAAATATTCTGGCCTGGAAAAAGTTGGATTTAAATAATCTGTCCTCTGTTTGCAAGAAAATAAATAATCTGTCCCAAAATCCTTGCTTAATTAAGCTATTGTATGCAGAAAATAAATATTCTCGCCGCGTAGCGGCGAAAAATAAATATACTGGCCCGCAAAATTTTGAAAATAAATAGCCTGTCTCAACCGAAACTGCCAGCCCCCCTTTCAGAATCAAATTGTCGTCCCCTTACCATAATTGATTTTGAAAATTAAGCTTAAAAATATGTTTTCTGTAAAATTGTTTCTGGACCATGTAATTTTTTAATTGAAAATTAATTTTCGATCTTTAGAACCACTGTATAATATATTTATTTTCAAGATGTAAGTTACAATAACGATCTTTTTATGAAAATTTTAGAACCCAAACAAACTTTGTATAATAATACTATTTTGAGTTTTGAGTTAAACAAAGTCTATACATGAATAATGAGATTATTTGTCAAAGTAAATTTTAAACTGTTGTAATGTGGAGGAGGGTCACGTTTGCAACCTCTAGCAATCTTGTTAATTTATATGTTATTGCCTATAGAATGACATGCTTTTTAAATTGTTTAACTTTATATATCAACAAAAGTGTACAATTCAACATAATTTTCACAACCTTTTCTCATGGGTTATTCCTCATTTAATTTGAAAAACATGTTTGGTTAGCCTACAGAATTAAATGTTGCTTGCTCATCTGAAAAAAATTTAATAAACTACATAGAGGAAGTTGTCTGTTGGCCTGTAAAATAAAATCTACCAAATATATAGATAAGCTGTAGCAAATATGCTGTACAGAAGTTATCAATTTAGTTGAACCATTGAAGTATTAAAATGACGTCAATTTAATACTTCCATGGTTGAACCAATATGTCAACACAACAAAAGTAATAGAAACACACGTGATTTTTTTTATTTGGCCTAATGGGATATGATGTTCGTCTATACCACCAAAAACAAATCACTTTTATTTGGGTCATTTCTAAACTCGTCATGCAGCCAATACAATTACTTTTTATACGACCGCAAAATTTTTGTATTGTATTATGGGGGGTGTCTTCGTCTGTGAACATTAGATTCCATTGGAATCCTTGTGAATATTCCTGCCAGGTTTGCAATTATATTTCTTACCGTTTTGATGAAATTAATTGTTGAAGGGGCAAAAACGTCATGTTTCAGAGTTTGTTGAGGCAAATAGTTTTACACAAGAAATAAAGTTGTAGTGGGCCAGCGAATTGTTATGAAGCGTTAATATGATGATTATAACCACCGAAGGGAGAACGGTGTTTTATTTAGGGTTTGTGGCCAAAAGGGGCTAAAATGGTTGTATTGGCAAAACAGTTGTAGAATTTTTATTATTCATTCAATTTTTGATTTTTTTTCCATTTAATTCTTCATTATATTCTGTCAACTGTATATGTCAATGGTTTTCATATATATTGCACCGTTACATTGCTACAGGGGACCAAACACAGGCCAATCCCATAAAATCAACTTTTTTATTTGGTTCGATTTTCAAAATATTTTTTCATTGGTATCCTTGTGAAAATCCCTTTTACACAAAAAGTAGCTTTTTTATATTTATTTTTTGCTACAAATAAACAATTTAAAATTTGTAGATTACCCCGGCTACCAGTACTTTCAGTACTTTGATTATATTAACTCAGGGCTACCTATGTGAATAAATATCTTGTTTTAAAACATCATGTTTAGAAATTATTGAGGTTGATGGATTCCCTTAGGTACTTTGGGTTTCCTCCATCATTAAAATGGACCACCCTGAACCAAATGTGTACCAAAATGGGCCCCTTTAAACCAAAACACTCACTCATGTTAAGAAATTGTTGAAAGGTTCAGACGTTTTTCCATACCTTCACAAACAGAAAGGTCAATTGGAATTTGTTTTTCTGCTTATATGAATTTACTTAAGATTTAAATGCAATTTGGTAATTTGGTAAGCTTTAACATAGTCTGTTTTTGTGTAGTTGAGTGAAGCTTATTTTAACAGAACTGTTTGTTTGAAAACAAAACTATGAGTATGAATAATTCGAACTTTTTTTCATTCTTTTGTTTTAAATACTGTATAAGTTGTTTTTTTCGCGGGTATCTAATTTTCACTTTTTTCGCGGTACTTGGCAACTCACGAAAATATTAAACCGCGAAAATTAAAAGTGGTAAATAGTATATGCAAAGTTTATACTCGCATATCAATTATCACTAAAATTGAATTCCGCGAAAAAAAAATCTTTCATTTTTTATGAAATCTGTGAAATTTAGCTCCCACGAAAAAAAACAACTTATATGGTATATGCTTTTTAAACTTGTTAAAAAACAAAACACCAATCAATACTGAATAGATCTTTGTCCAGATTCAGATGAATTTCACTGTATAATATAACACCATATTTACTTTGTATGTAACACAAATGGGGAAAGAAGATTTATTGTTGAAGTGCTGTGTATTTTTCTTCATCAAGAGAAAATGAATTTTGTTACTAGTTTCTAAAAGTTTGCATACCTGGTAGTCATAATGTGTTATTTTTTTATATGAAATTTTGCATTACAAATTATAAGTATTATATGCCATAGATACTAATATGCAATTTATTTTGTAACTTATTCTTATGATCTTAGATTAATTCATACAAGTATGACTAATTAAAGTCCCTCAATCAAGCAGACCATAAGCATAGAAATTGTATTTCTATTGGGTAAGAATTCCTTTTTCAATGTTTTCAATTTGAGTTTTATGACTCAATGTAAAACTCAGTACAATTCATGTACATTTAGATCGTCAATATGTCTTTCAAATTTCAATAGAAAGTTCAGAAAGAGGTATTATAAGCTTTTGGATGTTTTTATTTCTTCATCTTTCATTTTTCTTGTGAGATAATTAATGAATGATAATGTTCAAATTATCTTTTGTGCAATGTTTGAATTTTTCAGGGTAAAAGTAAGCTTTAAATATACTGTGAAAGTACTTATTTTTGCCAGGTATTACTCTTTCATTCACAAGATTGAGTGGATCTTGATTTTCTCAGTCTTTTAGGTACGATTTGAAAATGAAGTCGGAAATAATTGACCTGTGACCCATTTGGTCAATCAAATAGAGTAATATACAGATTCAAAATATTAGTTTGTTGTTAGTCTGCTGAAAACATCCAATGCTTGGATTGGTCAATTTAAATTTTTTTGTCATAATCACAAAGGAACACAAGTAAAGGGCACACAGAATGCTGGATTGCTACATTGTACTTGTAAACCTGTGGCCTTTAAAATTCACAATTGATCAAAGTATGAGATGTTGTCAGTTGACAAACTTCTCTGATCATTTTTTGACTGTAGATTTTTGGATTACAGTCATACAAAATTCTTTCCATTTAGAAACAGATTTTGTCATGTTAACTTTGTGCGTGAAACCTTTAAAATTGTTACCTTACAAATAATAATACATGTACTTTCACAGTATAGGATCGGAGAAACAATAAAATACTCAATGAGTGACTGCTTACTTTACACTGACATTTCACAGCAATTTAGATAGAGATTAAAACACAATATTATTATTAAACACTATGGAAGTGGCAATATGATGTTCATTCATATATCTACACTTTACGTATAGTTTTATTTTTAGCTCACCTGGACCGAAGGTCCATGTGAGCTATTACCATCACTTGGCGTCCGTCGTCTTCGTCTGTCGTCGTCGTCGTCTGTCGTCGTCGTCGTCGTCTGTTAACAATTTTTCAAAAATCTTCTCCTCTGAAACTACCAAACAGAATTTAATGAAACTTGGTATGAATGATCCTTAGGGTGTCCTTCACCAAACTTGTGTTTCGATTTTTGATCCGTTAAAAAACATGGCCGCCATTACTAAAAATAGACTAGGGGGGTCAGACTACTGTTTTTGGCCTATAAATCAAAAACTATAAGAGATAAAGGAAATCTGAGGCCACATTACTGATTCAGCATCAAAAGCTCTACAAAAGTCTCCATTTGGTAAAAGTTGTCAGATGACCCCTTATAGGGGTTACGGCCCCTTAAAGGTGAAAAATAGCATTTTTTCATGTTTTTGGCCTACAGAATGAAAACTATTGCAGATAGAGATTAGCTGTTGCTTGCTTAAATGTTCAGCTCATTTAACTCTACAAAAGTCTCCAAAGGGTCGAAGTTGTCAGTTGACCCCTGATAGGGGTTACGGCCCCTTAAAGGTGAAAAATAGCCATTTTTCATGTTTTTGGCCTACAGAATGAAAACTAGCTGTTGCTTGCTTAAATGTTAAGCTCATTTAGCTCTACGAAAGTCTCCATAGGATCGAAGTTGTCAGATAACCCCTTTTAGGGGTTGCGGCCCCTGAAAAATGGCATTTTTTTCATGTTTTTGGCCTACAGAATGAAAAGTATTGCACATAGAGATTAGCTGTTGCTTGCTTAAATGTTCAGCTCAATGAGCTCTACAAAATTCTCCATAGGGTCGAAGTTGTCAGATGACCCCTTATAGGAGTTACGGTCCATGAAAAATAGCGATTTTTCATGTTTTTGTCCTACAGAATGAAAACTATTGCAGATAGAGATTAGCTGTTGCTTGCTTAAATGTTCAGCTCATTTAGCTCTACAAAATTCTCCATAGGGTCGAAGTTGTATGATGACTCCTTATAGGGGTTACAGCCCCTGAAAAATAGCGATTTTTCATGTTTTTGGCCTACAGAATGAAAACTATTGCAGATATAGATTAGCTGTTGCTTGCTTAAATGTTCAGCTCACTTAACTCTACAGAAGTCTCCATAGGGTCAAAGTTGTCAGATAACCCCTTATAGGGGTTACGGCCCCTGAAAAATAGCGATTTTTCATGTTTTTGTCCTACAGAATGAAAACTATTGCAGATAGAGATTAGCTGTTGCTTGCTTAAATGTTCAGCTCATTTAGCTCTACAAAATTCTCCATAGGGTCGAAGTTGTCAGATGACCCCATATAGGGGTAACGGCCCCTGAAAAATAGCCGTTTTTCATGTTTTTGGCCTACAGAATGAAAACTGTTGCTTGCTTAAATGTTCAGCTCATTTAACTCTACAAAAGTCTCCAAAGGGTCGAAGTTGTCAGATGACCCCTTATAGGGGTTACGGCCCCTGAAAAAAGCGATTTTTCATGTTTTTAACCTACAGAATGAAAACAATTGCAGATTGCTTAAATGTTCAGCTCATTTAGCTCTACAAAAGTCTCCATAGGGTCGAAGTTGTCAGATGACTCCTTATAGGGGTTATGGCCCTGTATAGGTGAAAAATGGTGTTTTTGGCCTATAGAATGAAAACTATTGCAGGTAGAGAAAAGCTGTTGCTTGCTTATATGTTCAGCTCATTTAGCTCTACAAAAGTATAAGGTCAACATCAAGACCAGGTGAGCGATTCAGGCTCCTGGGAGCCTCTTGTTAGAAGAACGTTACTGTGCAGATTTACAAATACACATGTACTAGTAACTCATGTTTTATAAAGGGTTCTTACAATCAACTTTATAATTTGTTTCCCTATGAAACTCAGTTAACTGTTAATGCATATTTGATCAGTTTATTTATTTATTTTTAAAATCGATTAATTTACTCACTTACATGTACTAAAATATCTTTAAAGATTTTTTATGTTTAAAAAGAATGCAAGCTTATATATAACTTTGAAGATCATCATTATTTTAATTCAGATTGTTAATTTAAGATCATGTAATACTGAAAGCATTAGCACTTTTACTCTTGTAGAAAGCACCTTTACCACTGTATGAAAAGATCGAAAGTGAAATCTGGTTGACTTATGAGTCCAATCAATGTTTTACTGCTTTGAACCACACAAGTCATCTGTTTTTGCCGCCTTTTAGTGAAATTCATAAGTATTTTCATACCTTCATTGTGATCCAAAGTTAAAAGCTAAATTTTACATAAATAATTTTAAGAAATATTGTCCTCATAAAATAATTGCTGCAACTTTAGTACTCTTTAGATTGACTTGTGCAACAGAACATGAAGGTTTATTTCTGAAATGAAAACACAAGGGAATGTTAAGCTGCACTTGTCAGAAAACTTTTGTGGTGCACCTTAGTTAACCACATTCCCCTTTCAATCGTTTAGTCCAGTGATTATTTGTAAGATCACTGACAATATTAAATTTATAACATTGTTTATTGTTACTTATAAGTGTATAAAAGCTTTGTTAGAATTTATTAAAACAATAAACATTCCTCTAGACATTGTCGTTATAATAGCCTCATTGAATATAATAATGGGTGCTTTCTTAATTTTTGTCCTGCACATTTTTTTACCCACCAAAACAAATTTATAATCACCAATAAAAAATTCTGACATGAAACAGTAAAAACAATGGAATTCCAGGGTCTCCTGCCGGTGAAGAAAAAATTATCGAGCAAGGCTTTTTAACTTGACCAAGGTATTAGTGGTTTACATCGTTAGGGATGAGGGCGCTTACAAGGTCTTTTTTGCAAAAAAAACAGAGTCTTTATTATGGTCAAAGTCCCCTTACTCCTACAAAAATTATCGAAAAATGCTGATTTTCGAACTTGACCAAGGAATTAGTGATATAAACATTTGGTATTAATTTCATGAAAGTCCGTCAACATATGTAGGGATGAGAGTGCTTACTGCAAAAAAGAACAGAGTTGTTTTTATGGTCAAAGTCCCATTACTCCTACAAAAATTATCAAAAAATGCTGATTTTCGAACTTGACCAAGGAATTAGTAATATAAACATTTGGTATAAATTTCATGAAAATCCGTCAACATCTGTAGGGATGAGAGCCCTTACAAGGTCTGTTTTGCAAAAAAAAACCAGTCTTTTTATGGTCAAAGTCCCATAACTCCTACAAAAACAATTGAAAAATCCATCTACAAATGTAGGGATGAGAGTGCTTACTGCAAAAAAACAGAGTTGTTTTTATGGTCAAAGTCCCATTACTCCTACAAAAATTATCGAAAAATGCTGACTTTCAAACTTGACCAAGGTATTAGTGATATAAACATTTGGTATAAATTTCATGAAAATCTGACAAAATTTGTAGCCTTGAGAGCGCTTACAAAAAAAGTGACCGACAGACGCCCGTTATGTCTATGTTACGGCTCAGCATTGCGACAGGGGACAAAAACTTGAAATGAAACATAAAAGAGTCAAGGAAACAAACAAGCATTCTGAGAGTATTGCAAAACAATACATAGTCTGAACTAGCTGCATATAAGTGGACCAGAGCCAAAACTCAACTTAATGATTGTAACTTATGACATTAGACTCAAATATACAAAGAAATTTTAAAAGCAGTCTCGCATGACATTTAATGCCCTTACTCGTTATCATAAAAGTAAGGTCACGGTGACCTCAATCTGGTATAGATGTTTGTTACTATCCGATTGATGACCAAATCTTGTTTTTCTTCCACTAGCAGTTGCTGTGATATGAACTTTTTACCTTATTCATTCATACAGATGTAGGTAACTAATGAAGATGTACACACTCACCAAATATTATCCCTCTGTAATGTTTAGTTGCTAAGTTATTGACACTAACAACAAGTGTGGCCACTAAAAGTATGTCTTGCCTGCTGGCACCACCACCAAAATCAACTACCTAAGCTTTCATTTCTTGATATAAACAAACAAGAGGCTCCCAGGCGCCTGAATCGCTCACCTGAACTACACAGACACATATATTTTGTAGATATTATTGTGCATAACCATATACGATTTAAATTTCTGAAATATCTTGGTAAGTTTTCAAGATATTGGGCTTGATAAGTGCAAAATTTGGCAAAAATTAGGAAAAAGGGCAATAACTCCTACATCAGCAGTCAGATCTTTTCCAAAATTACAGCACAGGTAGATCTTAATATGCTGATCTTTTTTTATTCTTGCACAATTTTGATAACTGAAACCATTTTTGAGTTATCAGCAAAAAAAATGCAATTTACCCCTATGTTCTATTTTTAGCCATGGCGGCCATGTTTTTTCACGAATCAAAAATCTGAACAATAGAGTTGTAGCATATAAGCTATTAAACAAGTGTGCCAAGTTAAAATGCAGTTGGTCTTACGGTGTCAGACAAGTTAATCTTTGAAATTCAGGGAAAAAGTAATGAAAAATGGTAAATTTTGTTGTTTTAAGGACAATAACTCCTAAAAGAAATGATCCTACAGCTTTGATCTAAATACATGAAATGTAGATCTTGATGTGCTTAATCATATGCAATTCAAATTCTTGAAATATCTTGTATAGTTTTCAAGATATATGGCTAAACAAGTGAAAAATTTTGAAAAAATCCAGAAAAAGGGCAATAACTCCCACATCAGTTGTTGGATCTTCTTGAAACTTCCTTAGCAGGTAGATCTTGAGATGCTGATCACTTTTGTCTCCCATCAGAATTTTGATATCTGTAACCATTTTTGAGTTATTAGCAAAAAACTGCAATTTACACCTATGTTCTATTTTTAGCCATGGCGGCCATATTTTTTGACGAATCAAAAATCTGAACGATAGACTTGTAGCATATGTGCTATCAAACAACTGTGCCAAGTTTGGTTGAAGTTGGATATATGGTGTGGGACAAGTTAATCTTTGAAATTCAGGGGAAAAGTAATGAAAAACGGTAAATTTTGACACTTTAAGGGCCATAACTCCTAAACGAATGGTTCTACATCTTTGACCTAATTACATGAAATGTAGATCTTGATGTGCTCAATCATCTGCATTTTGAATTTTTAAAATTTCTTCTATAGTTTTCAAGATATAGGGCTAAATAAGTGCAAAATTTAGAAAAAATCCAGAAAAAGGGCAATAACTCCTACATCGGTTGTTGGATCTTCTTGAAAATTTCTAGGCAGGTAGATCTTGAGGTGCTGATCACTTTTACCCTATGCCAGAACTTTGATATATGTCGCCGTCGGAAAGTAATACCTATGGCTCGCCTTCTGCCACTATTCGTTGCAGGTGAGACAAAAACTATTACATATTATAAGCTCAACATTTGCATGCCTGTAGAGAAAGTCATGAAAACTTATTTTCTAAGAAACTTTATTTCAGTTAAAATCAACAGAACAGAACAAAGAGCAAACTTAACCTGCAAATCCTTGTGGTAGGCTCACATTCTAAAATTCAGCCTATCATCTACAAGCCTTGAAAAAAAAGTCTGGAATTTGTTGCAGAACAAACAGAGGCAAAACAAATTGCCTCCAAACTTACTGCTGCTCGAACAATATCTAACTGTTTAGAAAAATGTGTTTAAGTAAAAAACTGGAAGTAGATGAGCAACAGATCTAGATCTGAAACTGAATTCACATTATGAACTCCTGTGTACCAAATATATAGGGGCTGAAATAAATAGTTGCTGAGAAAACTGTTACAAAAATCTATTCATCATTTTATATCCCAGATTTTTCACTCACTGAATTCCGGCTAAAAAAGTGGGGAAAACTGATGTGTGACAAAAACCCAAACTCAGTTTCTACAACTTGCCTGTCTACTGCCAATGGGCCAACATTCACAATTCTATAATCTGGATTTTTAAATTAAAAAAGAAAGACAAATGTCACTGCTTCATAATTTTATTATTTTTTAATATATATATATCAATTTCAGATTTTTTAATTCACATAGTTTTTACAATGTACAATGAGACATATAAATTATATGAACAAGAGTTAACACTAAAGTATGTCTCGCCTGCCGGCACCATCAGAAACAATTATTCTTTCTTACTTCCACTATATTTTGAATTTACATGCATTTTCAGTTTCTGAGATCAAAAGATGTTTATAGAACTTAAACATTGCAAATATATGCAATAAAAATAATCAAAGTCACTCAACCGGAAAATCAAGGTCAAGGTCAAAAGATGGGGATGCAACTGTGCTAAGCTACTACTGGGGCATATGCATATTAAGTTTCATCAACCTACAACCTATAGTTCTTGAGATATGGAGGTGCTCACAAAACTTTTCCATTGCTATTATATGTATTGAAAATTGTCAAAGTCACTCAACCGGAAAATCAAGGTCAAGGTCAAAAGATGGGGATGCAACTGTGCTAAGCTACTACTGGGGCATATGCATACCAAGTTTCATCAACCTACGACCTATAGTTCTTGAGATATGGAGGTGCTCGCAAAACTTTTCCATTGCTATTATACATGTATGTATTGAAAATTGTCAAAGTCACTCAACCGGAAAATCAAGGTCAAGGTCAAAAGATGGGGATGCAACTGTGCTAAGCTACTACTGGGGCATATGCATACCAAGTTTCATCAACGGAGGACCTATAGTTCTTGAGATATGGAGGTGCTCGCAAAACTTTTCCATTGCTATTATATGTATTGAAAATTGTCAAAGTCACTCAACCGGAAAATCAAGGTCAAGGTCAAAAGATGGGGATGCAACTGTGCTAAGCTACTACTGGGGCATATGCATACCAAGTTTCATCAACCTAGGACTAATAGTTCTTGAGATATGGAGGTGCTCATAAAACTTTTCCAAAAAGTTAACGCCGCCGTCGCCGCCGCCGCCGGTAAAGTAACACCTATGTCCTGCTCAGCTTCGCATGCCAGACAAAAATGATATGACAAGCATGAAAATACCTTTATTTTTCAGTATAGCAATTATTTTTAGGTTATAGTTTAACTAATAAATGATTTCCAATGTTTCCATATTGGAATCTTAAGTTTTTAAAACTATTTAATAATTTCATGAAACCACAATTATGGCTTAAATTATCCTAATGACCTAATTCAATAAAAAATCATTATGCCATTATAGGTGATGGCAATTCATTTTTTTTTTAATTTCTGCAGTATTAGTTATTAAACATTTTATGGCTGTGAATTTTTTTCTATTTCATTCGAAAACCCTGATATTTCACCCCAATCTATGTCATTAATATACAATGGCGGATTTAGGACTAGCGTGCTGGGCACACACTCTCCCGTTTGTCCAGAAAGTTTGGTTAGGAACTGTATAAAACAAGAGGTCCAAAAAGTTTTTTTTAATTGCGCGCCCTCCTGTTTGAAAATTTGTGGATCCGCCACATAAATAGCTATTAGGAAGTCAGAATAACACAATATATTGTTTGTTTTTATTGGAAGAATTAGAAATTGCATTATTTTTTTGCTTAAAGTCTACACAATTGTTCCAAATTTTTTTAAAGCTTAATGTCAATTTTTGTTAAATCAAAATTCCCACAGTCAACATTTTATTACTGTAGCAAATTCAAACAAATGAAGAATATTTGATGATCATGATGAAAACCATTTAAATTTTGTTAAACATAGCACTAAAAAGCTGTGAAGTAAACGATTGCACAATAAAGTAATGAATTCAATGTGTGAATTAAACAATTGTTCTCTTACAATACATATGTACAAAATACTAGTAAAATTCACAGATCTATCTAAAATGTACATTTTTTTATCAATATCATATGTCCAGTTTGACAAAACAATGATCAGATAATCAACTTTATAAATGTAAAATGTCTAGCTTGGAAAGAAAACTACGTGCACATGTATATCTACATGTACATAAATGTCTTAATATATTTCCTGTTTTTCTCCTCCTCCTAAGTTTGTATCAACTAATTTTACATTTTGAGACGTTTCTTCAATATTAGAGTACAACCATTGTTTATTTGTTTGCTTAAACCATCATGCCCAATTTTTATGGTCATTTAAAGAACTTGTTCATTCATGAAAACCATATTTTTTTTTACATTTACATCCATGATTTTATTTCTTTATCCTCATTTCAAGAACTCATCTATGTCAAATCCTTCATTGTCATTATCATTGTCTGCAGTCTGGTTTTCCTCTTCGTCAGAATCAGACACCTGTAAATCTTCGTTAATGTCCCCATGTTGTAGGCGTTGTTGTGCCTCACTGGCGAGGGCGCTATGCATGAAGAAATCTGACGGATCAAAGCTATTTTCATCCTCGTCCTGTACGGGTTGGACCTGGTAGGCTCCTGTGTTGTCGTAGTATTGTTGTTGGTCCTCCGTGTAATATTCCTGGTTGTCCCCACTGACATCCATTTTCTCTTCACCATCACTGCCTCCTGTAACCAAATTGATTTGTTAGAAAAGTTACAGCAAAAAGTCTCAAAATCATGTCTTACCATTTACAAGCAAACTGAGCATAACAATTCATCACAAAATTTAGTTAAAAAATTTAAAATTGTTAAAATCACATAGCCCTTATTAATTCAGCATTAAATTTAGTTGAAGTTTAAAATAGTTAAAATCTCAAAGCCCATAATAATTCATCACAAAAGTTAGTTGAAAAATTTAGATGGTTAAAATCCCATAGCCCATATTAATTCATCATAAAATTTACATGTAGTTGAAAGTTTAAAATCTCAAAGCCCAAAGTAATTCATCACAAACTTAAAGTTGAAATTTTAAAATAATTAAAATCTCAAAGCCTATTATAATTCATCACAATTTAAAATGGTTAAAATCTCAAAGCCCATTAAGCACAATATTAAATTTGTTGAACTGTCATAATGACAAGGTTGAGTGGCAGTCCTGAGAAATTTTAATTTTGATTTTCTCAGAGCAACCCCAACCAAGGTACTGACCTGACATGTTATCTTCATCTGAGTGGTCAGGGGTGATCTGTAGATCTTTAGCTAAGGATTCATCCTCTCCTGTACTAGTTCTTGCGTCCTAGAAAAGAAGAGTATGTTAAAAACATGAAGAATTCAATAACTAAATGATTCACATAAAAAAATGTATATAATCAAACATTTACAACTTTGGGTAAGTGTGTCCGCATAACTTGATTTAATTAAGAGGGAGATGTTTTGTGCAAAAAACTATACTTTATTTTTATGCCCCATCTATGAATGGTGGGGGGGGGGGGGGCAAACACTGTTCAGATCCGTTTGTTAGACTGTCCGTCCCAAATGCTGTGAGATGGGGCATAATGTGTTTTGAACATATTATTATTATATTTCTACAAAATTAAATAATATTCAAATAAACATGAATTTATACCAGCAAGAGATTTCATGAAAATTTCCAAATTTACACTCAAGTAGATGCATTATACATTTTAAATTATTACCAAATAATTTGGCAAAATATCTTTTATAAAAATCTGTCAAAGTAAAAAAAATGGCAGAATTTTGTTATACAAGGAGTAGGTCAGCCGCAGACCTGAAATCGAATCCTATTGTACCATCATGATCCTGTATGGCTGTGATTAGTAGATGCTAAGAAAACTGTTACAAAAAATTCTTCCAAGCTGCCCACCGCCCAACATTCACAATTTTATAATCCACATTTATCACTGAACTCTGTGAAATCAAGCCAATAAAAAACACAAAATACTGTTGATTTTAATTCTTGAGGAAAAATATAAGAATCATGAACAATGTCAATCTATTTGTATCGATAGAATATGTATGCTGATCTGCCTATTTTTATTGTGTAGATAAAAAAGTTGAAGCAAGACTTACCCCAGACATAAATCTTCCTCTATGACTTGACTCTGCCTCATCACCCTCTACATCTACAAACTCTGAATCATACTCATCATGCTATGATAAACAAAAAGAAGAAATTAGCAAAAAAATAAAATGAGATTTTATCATGTACTCATAAATGTGACACAGTTCCTTTGTCAGGAGTAATCTTCCAACTTTCTACCAATCTTTCGTCCACCCAAATTTTATGTATCTCCCACATTTTTAAGACTTAATTTTTTTACTCAGATTATTGTTCAGTCATTAAACTTTTCCAGTGTTTAGTGGTTTGTCAAACTTTATATACATAAATTAAACAGGTCAAGTTGTTCAACTACCGTATTTGACCCGAAGATTGTATAAACAGTTGGAAATGCATGTACAAATAATCAGTAAAACACAAATTCTAGTGTTCATATTGCATAATTTTAGTTAAAATATTTGAGGCCAATGTTATCATCGAGCCTTCACATGGACTGCATTAAAATACATTTCTTTTATAAATGGAGGGTTCAACGTCATGACTCTACCTATACATAGGTCTGCAGCCATGTGATATGTTTTATATTGATGGGATCTATCTTACGTCTTATTGTAAACTGAAATGGATTTCATTTTGAGAAATTTATGGTTACCTGTTCCCTTGATGTATTGCCCTCGTTAAGTGACCATCTCTTCATGTACTCAGATTCAAATCCATCCTCAGCTATGGTGATATTCTCTCTCATACTGCCATCAACACTCTCATTATCTGTAAAGGTAAACAAATCAAAAAAATTATTTCACGTTTATTTCCATGGCATTGATTATCCAGTTAACTAACCATGATATTTATATTTCAGTAATGAGTTGTGAAAAATGTTTTTTTTTTAAATACATGTAGTTTTGTATCAAAAACTTGACAAGTAAATGTTTCCTTGAAGCTTTTTTTCATTTATTACAAAAATAATGTTAGTGATATCTATTCTGCTTTTGCATGTTTTGATACTTAAACCAATAACATACAATTTTATTTAAGAATACATAATCATATACAGGAGCTACCTACCCATCAGGCTATCCTCCTGGTTTACTGAGGTACCAGTCATACTGATACTGTCCATATCAGCAGCGTCTAACGCTGCCTCTCGGGCTGCTTGTATGTCTTTCTCCATCTGATTTAAACTCTCCTCATTCTACAAATAGTGATTGTCGTTAATCATATGCTTATAACGATAACCTCAGATTAGATTTACAATATGGATGTTTTATTTTTAATTGTCAACTGATTTTTCTTATTCTTAACATACTTCTTTGGTTTATTGCCTAATAAAAATCATATTTAGTCTAGAAAAGTGAGTATAATGCAAATAAGCAGTAACTGCTTCCTTCTAAAGCACCTGACTTCATTAACATATTCCAGGAGTTTGTTGCTTTTTGCAGTTTATGTGTTTGGTTTTGTTTTTTTTGCAGGGAGGGGGGGCTTTTTCTAGTTGTTGTTGTATTTGTATTAATGGGATTAGACACAATTTCCTTTTTTGAAGTTCTTTGCTTCTTCTTTCTTTCATCTGCTATATGTTCAGTCAATTTTTAAATGTTGGGCAAGCTCACTCATAATCTGTAAGCCTTAAGCATATTCTATACGTCAATTGATCTATGAGTCATTTACTATATCTGAAAGTGGGATACAGTTTTAGTCCAATGCTACAATGTTGTAGACAAATATTAAATCTTCATCCTGCTTCAAAGCAAAAGATACTTATACATTTATGTAACCTTAACATATTTAAATGAAAAAGTTCATAAAATAACATGTAAAAACTTAAGAAATTACATCAGCAAATGCCTTCAGGCACGCTTCCACCATGATTTCTGCAGTCTTTGTAAACTTGTGTTCAGCCCCATTATACTGTCTACTGTTCTGAAGTATTAATTCCACATCCTCCAAGAAATGGTCTCTGGAGTGGTATTTATTGGCCTGTACTTTCTAAAAATAGAAATTATGGTTTTTATTAAAAATTGTACAAGTGCTTTATGACAATGGATCAGTCATGATAGGTCTAATATGAAGTCTGTCAAAATACATTGTAGAATAGAAAATAATGAGATGTGGAATAAGTGTACATGACACAGCCCACAATTAAACAGCAATTTAGAAAAACCACAATGGACAACCGCCAGCAGAACATTTTAGATATGCAACCACTAGTCTGTGTTATACCTTGTTAACTGGACAGTATAGATGTGAAATTAAGTACATGTACAATGTTTCTTTATCTCTTTATCAGATTATTTCTCATTCTATCTATTTATTAGATTGTAACAGAATCCTTGTTAACTGGTAATATTTGCAGTGTGATTTTTGTGGATTGAAAGGAAAAATTCTGTTATTAAATTTTTGCTGATTTTGATATATATCTTCATTAATGAACAAAAATACTTCATTTTTTTATGGAATTTTAAAAAGTGAAAGTTTTTTTAATGCTTTACTTCTTTATTATTTTTTTAGCTTGAACAGACAGATTCTAAGAACTTATTAAGTTTTAATATAAACTTCTCCAAAGGTAAAAGAAATTAGGTACAATAAGCTTACAATAGATTTTTTGTTTGTTAAAATCTTTGGCTCTTTTAAGTTTTAAATTCTTTTCTATGTACATGTAAATTAGAAATAAGAAATCTTTTACCATTGTTCCATAATTTAAAGTGGTAGGAGCCTTTTCCACCAAACCACCCATACAATTCAAGGGATATTTATTTTAAACTGATTTGTATGCCTTTTCATTTGACCTTGGGGGGAATCACAAAACGACAGGCTGTGCCTACTGGCTTTGTTAAAGGCTGTTGGCTGTTTTTCCTTGTACCGGTATTCTTTCTGATTTAACACTTGTTTATGTGAGCTGTGTTGCGTACACCATTTCAACATCTCATTATTTTCTATTCTGAAACCTACCATCCATAGTTAATCAATAAAAGTCCTCCTGACCCTAACTCACATTTAATTATTATAGTGCTGGACCTACCTTAAGTAATGACTGTAGATCCATGGGCTGTTTGATAACTTCATAGTAATCCTTCACTTGTTTCTTGTTGACTGGATTATGGAAAGGCCAGGACTAAAACAGAAGTGGGTATATGGTTTCTACAAACATGACCGAGTTACTGAGCTATTTAAAATATTTGAATCATTTTTTATAGAAGTTAGAAATAATAACCCATTATCATCAACATTTTTTCTGATGAATAAAGATAAGCATTTGAAAACAATTGATACTATGGTGATTTCATGATATTGAAAATGTCTTACAGACCCATGCCTTTGTATTTTTTTCTCTAAAGATGCTAATGTTTATTCCACAACTAGCTTAGGGGACTAAATTGAATGAAAATTAAAGGGAAACTTTTAAGCAACTGAATTAATCATGATATCATTTATTTATAAACAAAGAGCAGCATTGACTGTATCAGGATATATCATATCTTGGACTTCAGCTTTTTTTCCCGTTTTTTTCAGGAATCTAAGATATAGGTATATATGAAAATTCATTTTATTATGTCAAAAAAGATGTGTCCCTATCTCTAATATTCACAACAGCAGAATACCTATTCTTTTAAGCAAAATTTAAGAAATGTGATTCATGGATAAAAAGGCTACAGTGGTTTATTTTTAACTTCAAAGTATATAAAATGGGTCAAAGACAGAAATGGCCGGATTTCGTTTAACAAGAAGTAGGTGAGCAACAGACCTGAAATCCAATCCTACCTTATGGGAGCCCATAATGATGCTGCATACCAAATATCAAGAGGCTGTGATTAGTAGTTGCTGAGAAAATTGTTACGAAAACTTTCTATAATTGGACATTTATGTCAAAAATTAACTAAGTCGGTAAACAGGAAGTAGGTGAGGGACAGACCTGAAATCGAATCCCAACTTATGGGAGCCCATACTGATGCTGCATACCAACTATCAATTGGCTATGATAAATAGTTGCTGAGAAAACTGTTACGAAAATTTTCTACTATTGGACATTATTGTCAAAAATTCACTAAATCGGTAACCAGGAAGTAGGTAAGGGGCAGACCTGAAATCACATCCCACGTTTTGGGACCTCACTCTGATGCTGTATATCAAATATCAAGTGGCTGTGATTTATAGTTGCTGAGAAAACTGTAATGAAAATTTTCTACTATTGGACACTATTGTCAAAAATTAACTAAGTCGGTAAACAGGAAGTAGGTAAGCGACAGACATGAAATCGCATCCCACATTATGGGACCCCACCCTGATGCTGTATAGAAAATATCAAGTGGCTGTGATTAGTAGTTGCTGAGAAAACTGTTACGAAAATTTCTTCACCGCCCGCCCGCCGCCCACCGCCTGCTGCCAGCCCGCCCTCCCAACATTCACCATTTTATAACCCGGATTTTTCACTCCGTGAAATCCGGCCAAAAATAGGAAATAAATAAAAATTTGCTCATAACTGCCTGGTCCTGGGAGAAATCTTGCCATTATTTTACAATGGTTTCTATTGCAATTATTGACAATTTTAAGAGTTATCTCCCTTTCTTACATTTTTCCAATGCATTTTATATATTTTTTTTTCTCTCAGGACCAGGGCTAGTTTGAAAAACGAGCACAAAAGATCAAAGCAGTGTGCTAGTAGGAGTAACATATCAAAAATAAATTGGTGTAGGCTTTCCACACATGAATCGCTCTTTGCATGATTCTTATAAAAAGTGGTACTTAATATCTGAACTTTACTGTGATGTTTTTCAGTTTTTGTTGTGTCTGAACTTTTCTATGATGACCTTTACCAGTTTAAGTTGTGTGATGAAGGTAATCTTTTTTTAAGAGGAAATCATAGTATGCCACTGCTAATAGTTGTTTCAAGCTATAGACTTACACCTTCCACTGCCTTCAAATTGGCTACTATACTTTCCAGTATGAAAGAGAAAGCAACTTGGTCGTTATCATCCAGTAAGGGGTTTATAGCCTTCTCCAGCCTCATCAGCTTGTCTTCTTTCTACAATGACAAAAGAAATAAGGCATGATTTAAAATGCAAAGTACATTAAATAATGTAGATTTTTTTACAAAGTAGAACAAAAAACCTATTTTTGTTAAGAAAATTAAGGTTGAACACATCACTGTCGCCCAGGATATTGGAACCCCACAAAAAATATTGAATCCCTGGAATTTGATGCCCCTTGCTAACTGTACAATTTGATTCAGTGATACATACCTCAGCAAACCTCTTCAAACACAAGTCTAACATAGACTGAGCTGTTAGTGTCAAAGCACTTTTAGGACCTACAATAAAATAATATTAACAGACTGGCAATTAAAATGCAAACAATGACAATTTTTAACAGATAATTGTAGAAGCGTGAAACTGACTGTTTATGAGAAATATTTGTACTGGTAGCATTTGTAACTTTAAACAACACCAATTTTGTGTTTTAATTAGTGTCTACAAGCCATATATAGATCCAACCAATTCCTCTTGAAATGAAGTAAGTTAAAAATATAAAATTTAATTAAAAAACATTATTCAAGGTAATACATTTTGCTATGCCTGATGAACATTTTGTCTTTTCAAGGCTCATCAGAAACATCACAGCCAGTGTTCTAGCTAGGCCGTTTTCAAAGGGCGCTGGGGCCCGCCGCCATATAGGCCGCGCCCTTGCCTTCCTACCTGGCGCCCTGCCCTGCCCTAGCCCTATGTTGCCTTTATTGAACTGAAATATATGCCCTGAAATAGCTGAAAACATCATATTTATGTGATGTCTTTTGGGTCATTTAATTACAGCTGTCTGACCCAAGCCAATTAGTAAGTGTGATCGTATATGGCTTCATTATCTACCAAACATCCTGTCTAATTAATGCCCATTAATGGCCTCAGGTGAGAACTATAGGTAATTGACTGTGATTAGTACCAAGCTTTTTCTGTCAATCAGTCTTATTTGTTAATACAAGTTTTTAATCAATATTGATCAATCTTTTCATCCCCGTCGGCAATGCTGCCTTGCTGGCACTTTGTATAACTAATGTGCAGAGTTATGCCCCTTTCAAAATTATATTTTTTTTAAAAAATCGTAACTTTATGATATATTTTACTCTTCACCAGTGGATTACTTAAACAATTGCTCATTAAAATATATAAAGTTTTAGTATTATTTTGTACAAATATTTTTTTATTTGTCATTTTGCTTCTATAGATTCACCTTATTTGACAACATTTATTATTTTAGCCTGTCAAAATTGATGGCTGATTTTTTTAAATCAACACTCATTCAATGAAATTGACTTCAATGTCAGAGGATACAATGATTATGACGAATTTAAGTGATTAGAGCACTAATAATTTCTAAATAAAGAGCAAGATTTATACAAAGTTACACAATATTTCCTGCTAAATATTAACATCATTAAGATTTGATTATGAATACTGTTTACTAGAAAAAGACATTTATAGAGGCCCTTCATAAAGAAACGCATGCTAAAGTGCCCTCTTCCTGTGCCCCTCTATTTTCAGATCCTAGCTAGAATACTGTTTATAGGCAAGCGTTTTCATAGATACATGTAATATGGAATTTTTATGTAAATGTTGTGAAGTGATTATGAAATGATTGAATTTTAATAAAGTTTTTCCACATACCTTTTAGTTAAATATGTGAGGTATGGTATGAGAAAAATGCTCTTTTATATAGTGTTGTTTGCGAACCAAATGCCCTTCTATATAGTGTCGTTCGCGAATAAAATTGCCCTTTTTGGGAGCAGCACCCTGCCTTGACAAAATCCTAGCTAGAACACTGACAGCTAAAAGGCTGAAAATGACAATCTCGACATGAACACTGCCAGGGCTATGAGATGCTACCACTAGTTACCACTGACCTAAAGTGCTCTCCTTTTTTTAATTTTTCTTAAATGCATGTGACATGTGTAATGTGATCGTGTGCACAGGGATTTTCCTCCCAAACTCCTTAAATGCATGTAACATTTGTAATATGCTCGTGTGAACATGGTTTTTCCTCCCAAACTTCAAAATATGATACTGTAAACGAAGAAATTCCTGGCAATTTTATTTTCATCATTTACACTTTGACATTGATAGCATGAATATGTGAGTCTTCCATTGTGGTTTTTAGACAATAACATTACAGTGCGAATTCAAAGCTGCAGGAACTAAAAGTCAGTGGTCCTACCACAAAAAATAGACAGCACGAAATTTACCAATTTACAGTACTAATAATTTTGAGATATGAACATTCAATTGCACATTATTTCCATATACCTACCATTATAAATCCTGCAGTTCTCCACAATCTGGTTGACATCAATCAAGAACTGCTCTCGACTTTGGTATTTCTTTTTTCTTAAATTCTGAATAAAACACAATATATTCTGATATACTCAGAAAGCAGTATATATCAATTATTGGAGGAGCAAGAAAATAGGTTAAAGAAATGCAATACATTTTTAAACAAAATAAAATTGAACTGCTTAAAATTTGTTTTAATTTTTGTTCATGTTCTTTTTGTTTTAAAAATCATGCTTTAATAAGTGTTACTATGCATGGTTAGTCTTTGTAGGCAATGAAACAAGAGAATACCAAATCACTAAGCAGAAACATGTCTTAATTTTGTGAGTTTATAGAAAATTGCTAAAGCTTGTGTCTCCAAATCTCCAAAAAATACACAAATTTTGATTTACATAATGTTAAATGTAAACCCCATCTTCTCTGAAGGAGTGGGTATAATAATAACTTACATCTCTGATAGTCTGCATGTCCATAGGTATCTTGATAACTTACATCTCTGATAGTCTGCATGTCCATAGGTATCTTAACAACCTTGTATAATAACTTACATCTCTGATAGTCTGCATGTCCATAGGTATCTTGACAACCTTGTATAATAACTTACATCTCTGATAGTCTGCATGTCCATAGGTATCTTGACAACCTTATATAATAACTTACATCTCTGATAGTCTGCATGTCCATAGGTATCTTGACAACCTTGTATAATAACTTACATCTCTGATAGTCTGCATGTCCATAGGTATCTTGACAACCTTGTATAATAACTTACATCTCTGATAGTCTGCATGTCCATAGGTATCTTAACAACCTTATATAATAACTTACATCTCTGATAGTCTGCATGTCCATAGGTATCTTGACAACCTTGTATAATAACTTACGTCTCTGATAGTCTGCATGTCCATAGGTATCTTAACAACCTTGTATAATAACTTACATCTCTGATAGTCTGCATGTCCATAGGCATCTTGACAACCTTATATAATAATAACTTACATCTCTGATAGTCTGCATGTCCATAGGTATCTTGACAACCTTATATAATAACTTACATCTCTGATAGTCTGCATGTCCATAGGTATCTTGACAACCTTGTATAATAACTTACGTCTCTGATAGTCTGCATGTCCATAGGCATCTTGACAACCTTATATAATAACTTACATCTCTGATAGTCTGCATGTCCATAGGTATCTTAACAACCTTGTATAATAACTTACATCTCTGATAGTCTGCATGTCCATAGGTATCTTGACAACCTTGTATAATAACTTACATCTCTGATAGTCTGCATGTCCATAGGTATCTTGACAACCTTGTATAATAACTTACATCTCTGATAGTCTGCATGTCCATAGGTATCTTGACAACCTTGTATAATAACTTACATCTCTGATAGTCTGCATGTCCATAGGTATCTTGACAACCTTGTATAATAACTTACATCTCTGATAGTCTGCATGTCCATAGGTATCTTGACAACCTTGTATAATAACTTACATCTCTGATAGTCTGCATGTCCATAGGTATCTTGACAACCTTGTATAATAACTTACATCTCTGATAGTCTGCATGTCCATAGGTATCTTGACAACCTTGATTAATAACTTACATCTCTGATAGTCTGCATGTCCATAGGTATCTTAACAACCTTATATAATAACTTACATCTCTGATAGTCTGCATGTCCATAGGTATCTTGACAACCTTGTATAATAACTTACATCTCTGATAGTCTGCATGTCCATAGGTATCTTGACAACCTTATATAATAACTTACATCTCTGATAGTCTGCATGTCCATAGGTATCTTGACAACCTTGTATAATAATAACTTACATCTCTGATAGTCTGCATGTCCATAGGCATCTTAACAACCTTGTATAATAACTTACATCTCTGATAGTCTGCATGTCCATAGGTATCTTGACAACCTTGTATAATAACTTACATCTCTGATAGTCTGCATGTCCATAGGTATCTTGACAACCTTGTATAATAACTTACATCTCTGATAGTCTGCATGTCCATAGGTATCTTGACAACCTTGTATAATAACTTACATCTCTGATAGTCTGCATGTCCATAGGTATCTTAACAACCTTGTATAATAACTTACATCTCTGATAGTCTGCATGTCCATAGGTATCTTAACAACCTTATATAATAACTTACATCTCTGATAGTCTGCATGTCCATAGGTATCTTGACAACCTTGTATAATAACTTACATCTCTGATAGTCTGCATGTCCATAGGTATCTTGACAACCTTGTATAATAACTTACATCTCTGATAGTCTGCATGTCCATAGGTATCTTGACAACCTTGTATAATAACTTACATCTCTGATAGTCTGCATGTCCATAGGTATCTTGACAACCTTGTATAATAATAACTTACATCTCTGATAGTCTGCATGTCCATAGGTATCTTGACAACCTTATATAATAACTTACATCTCTGATAGTCTGCATGTCCATAGGTATCTTGACAACCTTATATAATAACTTACATCTCTGATAGTCTGCATGTCCATAGGTATCTTGACAACCTTGTATAATAACTTACATCTCTGATAGTCTGCATGTCCATAGGTATCTTGACAACCTTGTATAATAACTTACATCTCTGATAGTCTGCATGTCCATAGGTATCTTGACAACCTTGTATAATAACTTACATCTCTGATAGTCTGCATGTCCATAGGTATCTTGACAACCTTATATAATAACTTACATCTCTGATAGTCTGCATGTCCATAGGTATCTTGACAACCTTATATAATAACTTACATCTCTGATAGTCTGCATGTCCATAGGTATCTTGACAACCTTGTATAATAACTTACATCTCTGATAGTCTGCATGTCCATAGGTATCTTGACAACCTTGTATAATAACTTACATCTCTGATAGTCTGCATGTCCATAGGTATCTTGACAACCTTATATAATAACTTACATCTCTGATAGTCTGCATGTCCATAGGTATCTTGACAACCTTGTATAATAACTTACATCTCTGATAGTCTGCATGTCCATAGGTATCTTGACAACCTTATATAATAACTTACATCTCTGATAGTCTGCATGTCCATAGGTATCTTGACAACCTTGTATAATAACTTACATCTCTGATAGTCTGCATGTCCATAGGTATCTTGACAACCTTATATAATAACTTACATCTCTGATAGTCTGCATGTCCATAGGTATCTTGACAACCTTATATAATAACTTACATCTCTGATAGTCTGCATGTCCATAGGTATCTTGACAACCTTGTATAATAACTTACATCTCTGATAGTCTGCATGTCCATAGGTATCTTAACAACCTTATATAATAACTTACATCTCTGATAGTCTGCATGTCCATAGGTATCTTGACAACCTTGTATAATAACTTACGTCTCTGATAGTCTGCATGTCCATAGGTATCTTGACAACCTTGTATAATAACTTACATCTCTGATAGTCTGCATGTCCATAGGTATCTTGACAACCTTGTATAATAATAACTTACATCTCTGATAGTCTGCATGTCCATAGGCATCTTAACAACCTTGTATAATAACTTACATCTCTGATAGTCTGCATGTCCATAGGTATCTTAACAACCTTGTATAATAACTTACATCTCTGATAGTCTGCATGTCCATAGGTATCTTAACAACCTTGTATAATAACTTACATCTCTGATAGTCTGCATGTCCATAGGTATCTTAACAACCTTGTATAATAACTTACATCTCTGATAGTCTGCATGTCCATAGGTATCTTGACAACCTTATATAATAACTTACATCTCTGATAGTCTGCATGTCCATAGGTATCTTGACAACCTTGTATAATAACTTACATCTCTGATAGTCTGCATGTCCATAGGTATCTTAACAACCTTATATAATAATAACTTACATCTCTGATAGTCTGCATGTCCATAGGTATCTTGACAACCTTGTATAATAACTTACATCTCTGATAGTCTGCATGTCCATAGGTATCTTGACAACCTTATATAATAACTTACATCTCTGATAGTCTGCATGTCCATAGGTATCTTGACAACCTTATATAATAACTTACATCTCTGATAGTCTGCATGTCCATAGGTATCTTGACAACCTTATATAATAACTTACATCTCTGATAGTCTGCATGTCCATAGGTATCTTGACAACCTTGTATAATAACTTACATCTCTGATAGTCTGCATGTCCATAGGTATCTTGACAACCTTGTATAATAACTTACATCTCTGATAGTCTGCATGTCCATAGGTATCTTGACAACCTTGTATAATAACTTACATCTCTGATAGTCTGCATGTCCATAGGTATCTTGACAACCTTGTATAATAACTTACATCTCTGATAGTCTGCATGTCCATAGGTATCTTGACAACCTTGTATAATAACTTACATCTCTGATAGTCTGCATGTCCATAGGTATCTTGACAACCTTATATAATAACTTACATCTCTGATAGTCTGCATGTCCATAGGTATCTTAACAACCTTATATAATAACTTACATTTCTGATAGTCTGCATGTCCATAGGTATCTTAACAACCTTATATAATAACTTACATCTCTGATAGTCTGCATGTCCATAGGTATCTTGACAACCTTGTATAATAACTTACGTCTCTGATAGTCTGCATGTCCATAGGTATCTTAACAACCTTATATAATAACTTACATCTCTGATAGTCTGCATGTCCATAGGTATCTTGACAACCTTGTATAATAACTTACATCTCTGATAGTCTGCATGTCCATAGGTATCTTGACAACCTTATATAATAACTTACATCTCTGATAGTCTGCATGTCCATAGGTATCTTGACAACCTTATATAATAACTTACATCTCTGATAGTCTGCATGTCCATAGGTATCTTGACAACCTTGTATAATAACTTACATCTCTGATAGTCTGCATGTCCATAGGTATCTTGACAACCTTGTATAATAACTTACATCTCTGATAGTCTGCATGTCCATAGGTATCTTGACAACCTTGTATAATAACTTACATCTCTGATAGTCTGCATGTCCATAGGTATCTTGACAACCTTATATAATAACTTACATCTCTGATAGTCTGCATGTCCATAGGTATCTTGACAACCTTATATAATAACTTACATCTCTGATAGTCTGCATGTCCATAGGTATCTTGACAACCTTGTATAATAACTTACATCTCTGATAGTCTGCATGTCCATAGGTATCTTGACAACCTTGTATAATAACTTACATCTCTGATAGTCTGCATGTCCATAGGTATCTTGAGAACCTTGTATAATAACTTACATCTCTGATAGTCTGCATGTCCATAGGTATCTTGACAACCTTGTATAATAACTTACATCTCTGATAGTCTGCATGTCCATAGGTATCTTAACAACCTTATATAATAACTTACATCTCTGATAGTCTGCATGTCCATAGGTATCTTGACAACCTTGTATAATAACTTACATCTCTGATAGTCTGCATGTCCATAGGTATCTTGACAACCTTATATAATAACTTACATCTCTGATAGTCTGCATGTCCATAGGTATCTTGACAACCTTGTATAATAATAACTTACATCTCTGATAGTCTGCATGTCCATAGGCATCTTAACAACCTTGTATAATAACTTACATCTCTGATAGTCTGCATGTCCATAGGCATCTTAACAACCTTATATAATAACTTACATCTCTGATAGTCTGCATGTCCATAGGTATCTTAACAACCTTGTATAATAACTTACATCTCTGATAGTCTGCATGTCCATAGGTATCTTAACAACCTTATATAATAACTTACATCTCTGATAGTCTGCATGTCCATAGGTATCTTGACAACCTTGTATAATAACTTACATCTCTGATAGTCTGCATGTCCATAGGTATCTTGACAACCTTGTATAATAACTTACATCTCTGATAGTCTGCATGTCCATAGGTATCTTGACAACCTTATATAATAACTTACATCTCTGATAGTCTGCATGTCCATAGGTATCTTGACAACCTTATATAATAACTTACATCTCTGATAGTCTGCATGTCCATAGGTATCTTGACAACCTTGTATAATAACTTACATCTCTGATAGTCTGCATGTCCATAGGTATCTTGACAACCTTGTATAATAACTTACATCTCTGATAGTCTGCATGTCCATAGGTATCTTGACAACCTTATATAATAACTTACATCTCTGATAGTCTGCATGTCCATAGGTATCTTGACAACCTTGTATAATAACTTACATCTCTGATAGTCTGCATGTCCATAGGTATCTTAACAACCTTGTATAATAACTTACATCTCTGATAGTCTGCATGTCCATAGGTATCTTGACAACCTTGTATAATAACTTACATCTCTGATAGTCTGCATGTCCATAGGTATCTTGACAACCTTGTATAATAACTTACATCTCTGATAGTCTGCATGTCCATAGGTATCTTGACAACCTTGTATAATAACTTACATCTCTGATAGTCTGCATGTCCATAGGTATCTTGACAACCTTATATAATAACTTACATCTCTGATAGTCTGCATGTCCATAGGTATCTTGACAACCTTGTATAATAACTTACATCTCTGATAGTCTGCATGTCCATAGGTATCTTGACAACCTTGTATAATAACTTACATCTCTGATAGTCTGCATGTCCATAGGTATCTTGACAACCTTGTATAATAACTTACATCTCTGATAGTCTGCATGTCCATAGGTATCTTAACAACCTTGTATAATAACTTACATCTCTGATAGTCTGCATGTCCATAGGTATCTTGACAACCTTGTATAATAACTTACATCTCTGATAGTCTGCATGTCCATAGGTATCTTGACAACCTTATATAATAACTTACATCTCTGATAGTCTGCATGTCCATAGGTATCTTGACAACCTTGTATAATAACTTACATCTCTGATAGTCTGCATGTCCATAGGTATCTTGACAACCTTGTATAATAATAACTTACATCTCTGATAGTCTGCATGTCCATAGGTATCTTGACAACCTTATATAATAACTTACATCTCTGATAGTCTGCATGTCCATAGGTATCTTGACAACCTTGTATAATAACTTACATCTCTGATAGTCTGCATGTCCATAGGTATCTTGACAACCTTATATAATAACTTACATCTCTGATAGTCTGCATGTCCATAGGTATCTTGACAACCTTATATAATAACTTACATCTCTGATAGTCTGCATGTCCATAGGTATCTTGACAACCTTGTATAATAACTTACATCTCTGATAGTCTGCATGTCCATAGGTATCTTGACAACCTTGTATAATAACTTACATCTCTGATAGTCTGCATGTCCATAGGTATCTTGACAACCTTGTATAATAACTTACATCTCTGATAGTCTGCATGTCCATAGGTATCTTAACAACCTTGTATAATAACTTACATCTCTGATAGTCTGCATGTCCATAGGTATCTTGACAACCTTGTATAATAACTTACATCTCTGATAGTCTGCATGTCCATAGGTATCTTGACAACCTTGTATAATAACTTACATCTCTGATAGTCTGCATGTCCATAGGTATCTTGACAACCTTGTATAATAACTCACATCTCTGATAGTCTGCATGTCCATAGGTATCTTGACAACCTTGTATAATAACTTACATCTCTGATAGTCTGCATGTCCATAGGTATCTTGACAACCTTGTATAATAACTTACATCTCTGATAGTCTGCATGTCCATAGGTATCTTGACAACCTTGTATAATAACTTACATCTCTGATAGTCTGCATGCCCATAGGTATCTTGACAACCTTGTATAATAATAACTTACATCTCTGATAGTCTGCATGTCCATAGGCATCTTAACAACCTTGTATAATAACTTACATCTCTGATAGTCTGCATGTCCATAGGTATCTTGACAACCTTGTATAATAACTTACATCTCTGATAGTCTGCATGTCCATAGGTATCTTGACAACCTTGTATAATAACGTACATCTCTGATAGTCTGCATGTCCATAGGTATCTTGACAACCTTATATAATAACTTACATCTCTGATAGTCTGCATGTCCATAGGTATCTTGACAACCTTGTATAATAACTTACATCTCTGATAGTCTGCATGTCCATAGGTATCTTGACAACCTTGTATAATAACTTACATCTCTGATAGTCTGCATGTCCATAGGTATCTTGACAACCTTGTATAATAACTTACATCTCTGATAGTCTGCATGTCCATAGGTATCTTGACAACCTTGTATAATAACTTACATCTTTGATAGTCTGCATGTCCATAGGTATCTTAACAACCTTATATAATAATAACTTACATCTCTGATAGTCTGCATGTCCATAGGTATCTTGACAACCTTGTATAATAACTTACATCTCTGATAGTCTGCATGTCCATAGGTATCTTGACAACCTTGTATAATAACTTACATCTCTGATAGTCTGCATGTCCATAGGTATCTTGACAACCTTGTATAATAATAACTTACATCTCTGATAGTCTGCATGTCCATAGGTATCTTGACAACCTTGTATAATAACTTACATCTCTGATAGTCTGCATGTCCATAGGTATCTTAACAACCTTATATAATAATAACTTACATCTCTGATAGTCTGCATGTCCATAGGTATCTTGACAACCTTGTATAATAACTTACATCTCTGATAGTCTGCATGTCCATAGGTATCTTAACAACCTTATATAATAACTTACATCTCTGATAGTCTGCATGTCCATAGGTATCTTGACAACCTTATATAATAACTTACATGTCTGATAGTCTGCATGTCCATAGGTATCTTGACAACCTTATATAATAATAACTTACATCTCTGATAGTCTGCATGTCCATAGGTATCTTGACAACCTTATATAATAACTTACATCTCTGATAGTCTGCATGTCCATAGGTATCTTAACAACCTTATATAATAACTTACATCTCTGATAGTCTGCATGTCCATAGGTATCTTAACAACCTTATATAATAACTTACATCTCTGATAGTCTGCATGTCCATAGGTATCTTGACAACCTTGTATAATAACTTACATCTCTGATAGTCTGCATGTCCATAGGTATCTTGACAACCTTGTATAATAACTTACATCTCTGATAGTCTGCATGTCCATAGGTATCTTAACAACCTTATATAATAACTTACGTCTCTGATAGTCTGCATGTCCATAGGTATCTTGACAACCTTATATAATAACTTACATCTCTGATAGTCTGCATGTCCATAGGTATCTTAACAACCTTGTATAATAACTTACATCTCTGATAGTCTGCATGTCCATAGGTATCTTGACAACCTTGTATAATAACTTACATCTCTGATAGTCTGCATGTCCATAGGTATCTTGACAACCTTGTATAATAACTTACATCTCTGATAGTCTGCATGTCCATAGGTATCTTGACAACCTTGTATAATAACTTACATCTCTGATAGTCTGCATGTCCATAGGTATCTTGACAACCTTGTATAATAACTTACATCTCTGATAGTCTGCATGTCCATAGGTATCTTGACAACCTTGTATAATAACTTACATCTCTGATAGTCTGCATGTCCATAGGTATCTTGACAACCTTGTATAATAACTTACATCTCTGATAGTCTGCATGTCCATAGGTATCTTGACAACCTTGTATAATAACTTACATCTCTGATAGTCTGCATGTCCATAGGTATCTTGACAACCTTATATAATAACTTACATCTCTGATAGTCTGCATGTCCATAGGTATCTTGACAACCTTGTATAATAACTTACATCTCTGATAGTCTGCATGTCCATAGGTATCTTGACAACCTTGTATAATAACTTACATCTCTGATAGTCTGCATGTCCATAGGTATCTTGACAACCTTGTATAATAACTTACATCTCTGATAGTCTGCATGTCCATAGGTATCTTGACAACCTTATACAATAATTACATCTCTGATAGTCTGCATGTCCATAGGTATCTTGACAACCTTGTATAATAACTTACATCTCTGATAGTCTGCATGTCCATAGGCATCTTAACAACCTTGTATAATAACGTACATCTCTGATAGTCTGCATGTCCATAGGTATCTTAACAACCTTATATAATAACTTACATCTCTGATAGTCTGCATGTCCATAGGCATCTTAACAACCTTGTATAATAACTTACATCTCTGATAGTCTGCATGTCCATAGGTATCTTGACAACCTTGTATAATAACTTACATCTCTGATAGTCTGCATGTCCATAGGTATCTTGACAACCTTGTATAATAACTTACATCTCTGATAGTCTGCATGTCCATAGGTATCTTGACAACCTTGTATAATTACTTACATCTCTGATAGTCTGCATGTCCATAGGTATCTTGACAACCTTATATAATAACTTACATCTCTGATAGTCTGCATGTCCATAGGTATCTTGACAACCTTGTATAATAACTTACATCTCTGATAGTCTGCATGTCCATAGGTATCTTGACAACCTTATATAATAACTTACATCTCTGATAGTCTGCATGTCCATAGGTATCTTGACAACCTTGTATAATAACTTACATCTCTGATAGTCTGCATGTCCATAGGTATCTTGACAACCTTGTATAATAACTTACATCTCTGATAGTCTGCATGTCCATAGGTATCTTAACAACCTTGTATAATAACTTACATCTCTGATAGTCTGCATGTCCATAGGTATCTTGACAACCTTATATAATAACTTACATCTCTGATAGTCTGCATGTCCATAGGTATCTTGACAACTTTGTAGTAATCAGGGACTTCCTTGGCACTCACAGGGAACAGGAATAGCTGAGTCTGTAATACATAGTTTTATTATTTAATTTTGTGAAATACCACAAAGTAATAGTTATTTCTGAACAATCAAGCCTTTTTACTTAAATAATATAACTTAAACAGTGACATCTGTAGAATAGGGCAGAAGGTCATTAATAATCATGTGTAGCTTATTTGCATCTTCTGATGAATTTAGTGTTTTGTTCTGAATAAGTCTTTGTTCTATTGGTTTGGTCCAATCATGTTGTTTTTCTTATATAAATAGAAAATTTTCTGTTCTTTTCTAACAAGAATTTAAGCAAACATTGACACAGAACAATCAACATATATACATACATTTGGCATCTCCCTCATTTCATTGAGTATATGCTCAAATATTGTTGACATGGTGATGACAGGGTCTGTTCTCCTTCTGTTAGATGTTTGTTTTGGTCTCTATAGAAAACAAGTATATAAAGAATTTAATTGATATTGAGACAGTGAAATGAGATAGTATTATAGTTCTTAGACTACTGTAAACACATTAAATTTTCGCAGTTGATTTTTTTCACCATTCAATCAGAATGTGTATTTTGAAGATCTAAATTTCCATTTTCAATAATATAGTTTGATTTACATTGCATATTTGTTTGTATCATTTTTTTGTGGGTTTTTGTTGGCCACAAATAGAGCAAAAATTGGTACACCTAATAAATTACTATGTTTACTGCATCAATTTTGTGGTTTTTGCTGGTTGATTTTAAAACAAGAATATGTCCAAAAGACATAATGCCCCATCTCGCAACATTTATTTTTTTCCGCAATCACTAAAGCATCAACATGGTTGCTATTAAGGCACTTGTCAATCAGAAGGAATGGACTTCAACTTAACCATTCTTCTATAAATGGTCAATCATGTGGAAAATATAGGTCAATGCCAGCATCCAAAGCATGCATTGTGCTAAGCATCACCAAGTGTACCTACCATACCAATATAGTTGATGTGGCACATGTCAGTAAGTGGGAATGGACTTTAACTGTTTTTCTGTAAGTGGTCATTCATGTGGAAAATATAGGTCACAGCCAGCATCCAAAGCATGCATTGTGATAAGCATCACTAGGTGCACCTACCATAACAATATAGTAGATGTGGCACATGTCAGTAAGTGGGAATGGACTTTAACCACTCTTCTTTAAGAGGCCATCCATGCAGAAAATATAGATCATATCCAGCATCCGAAGCATACATTGTGCTAAGCCTACCATACTAATATGGTTGCTATGGCACTTGTCAGTAAGAAAGAATGGACTTTAATCATTTTTCTATAAGTGGTCATTCATGCGAAAAATATAGGTCACAGCCAGCATCTGAAGCATGCATTGTGCTTAGCATCACTAGGTACACCTACTATATCGATATCATTGATTTGGCATTTGTCAGTATTGATTTGGCATTTGTCAGTAAGTGGGAATTTGGAAATATGGGGATTTTTGACGGACGAAGGGACCCGAACACCATATGCCCCTCTTCTTTCGTAGATTGGGCATACAAAAAATAAGGCTCTTTGTGGCAAAACATCATAATTAGAAATCATTAAAACCTTTTAAATTTTATAAATATCCCATTGCATTGTTACTAAGTAAAATAGGTACTTTCTCTCAGTATTCTATCAAACCTAATTTAACTCTTAACTTATATTTCCATGGAAAGAGTAAAAAAGAAAATGTTGATTTGCTTTTAAAATGACAAAGTTTTGAAACAGAATCTGTCACAGATGACAGATTTCAACACTTACATTAACCAATAAAGCTCCCATTCAACGTTAAAGATAAGAAAAATATTCAACCAATATTAAAACTATTAACATACCTTAAGATAATCATTCTGTATTATGGTACTTAGTCTCTTCTTCTTATCAGATTTCATGGCCTGTTTGGGGAACTTCAGGACCAGAGCTTTTCTCTTCACTTCTTCAGCACTTGTAAATAAGAAAGAAACGAATTTCATATCTTGCTACAAAATCTTTGAAGATATGTCACAGATGGACGGAGAGACAGGGTGATTTCTTTATAAATCCTAAACAGTGTTTGCAAGTGGTACTTACGCCTAATCAACATGAATTCTGCTACCGTACAAGTTGTTTTTTTCGCGGGTATCTAATTTTCGCTTTTTTTGGCGGTAGTTGGCAACTCCCGAAAATTTAAACTTGCAAAAATAAAATCTCGTATATTGTATATGTATTAAAAGTATATACTCTCATCGGAGTAATCGCTAAAATTGAATTCTGCGGAAAAAAAACTCCCATCTTTAAAGAAATCGGCAAAAGTTAGCTCCAGAATAAAAAACAACTTATACAGTTTTTCAGGGAGTTGAACATGAAATGGGTAATGAAAGGAATATGAGAAGATCTATAGGTGTAAACTATAACATACTGTTGTATGAGGTTCTTTGAGAGTTTTAGTTTGGTGCCCTCCACTTTAATGAGATCATCTTCCATCAATGTCTGCTGTTCTTCCTCTATCTGTTCATCTGTCATGGCCACTTGTACTGGTGGCAGCTTGCCACTCTGGTTGTACAGTGGACACTCTTTGTTGGTCCTCATGTGGCCAACCTGTCCACAGGCTCCACATTTTAACTGAAAAGATAATAGATTTAAAAGAAATTTTTAATATGGAGATATACAAAATGTATGTTCATGGGATGAAGGTGCCCCTGCATCCAATACAGGAAGTCCTACAAGTCTGAAGATAATTTTGGACATACAGTTTGTCATACTGAACAATCCTGCCAAAATTTAAATCCTTCTCGTGTATGGTTTCTGATAAAAGCTTTTCAGGAAAAACATGATTAAAACTAATTGCTTTTAAAATAAATGTGTAATTTTGCAAAATCATTTGCAAATTGTGGTATTTAGTTGTACAAAATGTGAAAGGGTTTCTAAAATTTGACCAAAAAGTTATTTTTACTGTAAATACAAGAATCTCATTGTACACTAAGGTGTATTTGCTATTTAAATTTTGTGATTATCTGTTACAGTGACTATATTCCTATGAAAAATGAATTATTAGCAACCATTTCTTTTCAAAAATTTCTGTTGCATGCGAAATTTTCTTAAATAAACCACTCACAGTAAAGTTTTACAGTATATCATGTCCTACCTTCGTGTTCATGGGGGTTTCCATTTTCTTCTTCTTTTTAGATGAAGGAGGAAGTAATTTATCCCTCTCTTCATTCCTCTTTATCCTCCTCAACCTCTCCTGTAACCTTCTCTTCTCTCTCCTCATTTCCTCCTTCAGGTCATCATCCATAGCTGCTACTTGTTTACTGGGTAAATTTAGAAAATAGGAAATATGAATTTTATGAAAACCAGAAAACTCTCTTAACATCATAACTAAATCTAAACAAAGTCTGACACAAAAAAATCTTGTCTCCACAAGTATGTATCCCAAATGGCACAGATATCCACTGTAAACCTAAAAAGTTAAACTTTTGTGTCATCTTCTACTTTTTTTCAAAGTTTTCTATCTTTGGACATTAGTTGATTGTACATGGTCAAAATTGCCAATCAAGTGTTTTTTTTTTAATGACCCAAAGAAATGCATACCTAACATAAGACCATAAGAAATGTTTCATCTCAAAAGGGGTATGTTCAGGAAATGCTAAAATCGGCCCCATATTTGCACAAATTGTCAACCTTGTATCATCTAAATGAATTTGATGTAATTCAGTCATTAGATAACCAAACTTTTCATATTCAATCGATTCCACATGCTAAAGACAATATGCATGATTTTATGACATCATAAACGTGCTGAAAACTTGGAAAATATCAATATTTCTTTCATTTTTTATGTTTTACCTGAAATTAGTATTGTGTGCATTCATTGACAACCCTAATTCTTTGCCCATCTATTTGTATTTCAAAAATAAGCATTTCATCAAAAAATTGTTTTTGTCAACGCATGCGCTCTATGTTGGATTAAAAGATTTCTCACCACAAATGCTCAAAAATTGCAAAATATCATTAAATTTCATCAAATTGTAATATTTCTACCCCAGTTTTCTCCAAGCTGCTGAATATTTTGAACCTAGTTTTTGTTATTCCTTAAATTACAACATTTTAAAACATACTTTGCAGCAATTTCAGAAAATTTACTCCCGAGTTGAAATTTTGGGCCAATTTTGGTTTAACCAAACCTACTCCTTTAATCATTCAAATGACTTAAACACATCCGTCTAACCTATGTCAAAACCAACCAATATGGTTATTTTGGGGTAAATGGTCATTTTATGCCAACATTATGGTAGAACTTACATGAAGTTAGGATCCTTCTTTTCCCGTATTTTACAGTAGGTGTCTATGATGACAGGTTTGGTAACCCATTCTACTCTGGTGTATAGTTTGCCCTCTGTCTTAAAAGTCCTAGTTATCTTCAACTTTTTACCACCCTAAAACCAATAAAAGTGTGAGACATTTTAAGTAAAATTCTCTGAAAAAGAATAAATATTTCAATAAATCTGAGGGTTTTCCAGAAAAAAAAAGACCAAGGGGGTCGGAACTCTCTCCAATTTTTATTTCCTTGGTGGTGGGTTAAATATGTTTTTAAATGCTTAAAAGATGTCTAAAGATTATTAAAATTCTGGTGTTGGTAAACCTAAATTGGGAGATGAGTTCCGACCCCCTAGTACATTTTTTCCTGGAAAAGCCCTGAGCAGGAAAGAAAGTTTTCTGCAGTGTTCATAGGTGAGTTTCTTTTTTCATAAAATTTTCTTGTAAGATATATAACGGCAGCATAGAGGTATCAATTGGGCATTCAAATGTCAAAAGTCTGAAAGGGCAAACACAAATCCAGTAAACATACAGAACAGCACAGCCACCATAAAACAACTGAAAAGCAATAAACAATGCGAACTCTCAAGTCGTAACATGAGTAAGAGAGTTTTATGTCCTACTTATTAACATACATGTATAAACAATAATATGCTGATAAAAAATGAAATAGATGATAGAAAATAATGAGATGTGGAATAAATGTATGCAACACAGCCCACATAACAAGCTGCAATTTGGAAAACCCACAAAAGACAACCGCCAGCAGCCTTTAACAAGGCCAGTAGGCGCTGCTCGCGGTTCTGCAATTGGCCCATGTAAATAACGTATATGTTCATATGGCATGAAATGGATGAAACAATGTATACATAGAAAAGTTACTTAGAACCTTACCACAGAGGGAGCTTCAGCATCATCCTTCCTTTTCTTTCCTTTATCTTTAGGATCTTCTCCACCCAGTAACATCTTATGGAGCTCTTTCCTTTCTTGTTCCTCTCTCTCATGACTTAGCTGTGTGAAAAACAATTAAAATGAATTTTAAAATCGTTTATGATAATCAAATGTGTCTCCTAAGTCACTGATAGCCATCTCATCATATCTTTGTAGGAACTATGCAATTTTTCCATGTTTCATTTCATAAATATCTAACTTACAATTCAAGAGAAATCAGATTGAAAAACAAAGGAAATCTTAGGTAAGTTTGACAGATAGACAGACTGACTGTAAAACTATACATGTACATGTATGGGAAATATTTTTATGGCCCGACCACGTATGTGGATCGGACATATAGTTTTACCCTTGTCCGTCCGTCCGTCCGTCCGTCCGTAACACTTTGGTTAAGTTCTTGGTTAAGGTCCATTACTCGGATACTAGATGTTGGGGGTCAACGATATTTCACCACCAGATGGGTCTTGGGTAGGGCTACACCACCCACTAGAAATTAGGTCTCTGTGACCTATATTTTATGCATGAACGACTTCGGTTAAGTTCTTGGTTAAGGTCCATAACTTGGATACTAGATGTTGGGGGTCAATGATATTTCACTACTAGATGTGTCTTAGGTAAGGTGACACCACCCACTAGAAATTAGGTCACTGTGACCTATATTTTACGCATGAATGACTTCGGTTAAGTTCTTGGTTAAGGTCCATAACTTGGATACTAGATGTTGTGGGTTAATGATATTTCACTACTAGATGAATAGAATAGAATAGTTTATTAAACCAATTATGGGCCCATCACTGGGCATATATATATACATACATGAATACAATTGAAAACATCAAACATAGCTTAAACAAAAGATATAGACATATTTAACAAAAAAACAAAACAAAAAGTGATCAATGAAAATAAACACATTAATTATTATCTAGTTTAGTTTTTCTCATATCAAAGCTATTATGAATAAATGAGGATAATTTATTACAAATTAATTTGTCTTCACAGGATAGCAGCCATATGAATTTAAGGTCATTGTTAAGATATTTGAAGTTGGAACAATAATTATCAACATGTTCGAAAAGGGTTGTTCTTTCTTTATCATAAGCTTTGCAATTAATTAGAAAATGATATTCATCTTCTATAGCATCTTTGGGGCATAGCTTACATAATCTTTTATCCTTATCAATATTTCTGTATCGACCACGTTCAATTGCCAGATCATGCGCGCTTATTCTAAACTTGGTAAGAGATTTCCTGGCCTGGGAGTTTGTAACAAATTGGAGATATGGTTCTTTTTGGAAAATATTTTTAAATTTACAATATGTTCTCAGTTTTCCTTGTTTTATCTCCCCATTATTTTCTATTTGTTTTCTCCAAAAGGATTTATATCTATCAATAAGTATAGTTTTTACTTTTTGTGTGTCGCTAAATCCTACTCCAATATCATAAGCAATTGAGTTAACGCATGAAAGCCACGACTTTGTTCCCTTTTTTTCAAGGTTTCTGCTATCCTGTAAGGCCTGAGATAACAAATGATTTTCATCAAGCAATAACAATCTTTGAATATATTTAAACATAGAAATAATGATGTCTACATGAAAAGGTATTCTTCCTAATTCACCAATTACTGCAATGTTTGTAGCTTTGTTATTGACACCCAAGATATACTTGAAAAATTTCATACATAGATTATTACACTCCAACTTTTCATATTTATGTTCTATTGATTCATTTTTAGAAAAGGTTAAGGTGCCCCATATTTCAGAACTGTATAAAAGAATAGGTTTAATTGTATGGTCAAAAATATGAATACTGGTGTCTATTGAAGGAGTTATATCTCCAAAAACACTTTTTAATTTAAAAACAGCTTTGAGGGCTCTTTGGTATAAATCTTGTCTTGCAGCTGTAAAGCAACCAGACGCTAAAAATATAATGCCTAAATATTTATAACTTTTGACATTTTCTAAAATTTTACCATACAATTCAAAGGCGTCTATTAAAAGTTTTCCATTCTTATTAAAAATTAGCACTTTTGTCTTGTTTAAATTTATTTCTAGACACCATTCATCACAATATTGTTCTAACTTCTTTAGACAGTTTTGTAAACCTGTTTTACTTGTAGATAACAAAATTACATCATCTGCATATAGCAAACAATTTAATTTTCTATTTCCTAGAGCTACAGGGTCACAGTTCATGCTAAATATATCAGGAATATCATTGATAAAAATTTTAAACAGGTTAGGGCTCAGGTTGTCACCTTGTCTCACTCCAACTTCAGATGTAAATAATTCAGTGAGCTTATTATTTATTTTAATGCATAATTTATTTTCTTTGTAAATGCTCTTTATTACATTGTAAAAAGGGCCAGCAATTCCAACTTGCCTTAACTTCAGTAGAATAGCTGAATGTATAACCGAATCAAATGCTTTTTTAAAATCAATGAAACAAGAGTACAAACGACTTTTGTTTAATGTATATTTTTCGATTAGAGTTCTCAAAATAAACATATGATCTGATGTTCTAGAATTCTTTTGAAATCCTATTTGAGTTTCATGTATAATATTATGTTTCTCTAAGTATCTATCTAATCGCATGTTTAAAATAGCGTTAAATAATTTTCCAATGGAACTCATTATTGTTATTCCTCTATAATTAGCTGGGTCAGTATTTATACCAGATTTATAAATTGGACAAATATAACCACTTTTCCACTGTTTTGGATATATGCCTATATTCCAAATGCTGTCAAATATTTTTCTTAAACTTGGCATTATTACGTGAACGCAACTCTTTATCATTTCATTTGATATGCAATCCATACCAGTTGATTTTCCATTTTTAAGACTTTTTACTACTTTCATTATTTCTTCACTTTTGATCTTAAAGTCTAACTCAGAAAATGTTTTATCTTTTTCTGTATCAGACACCATATTACATATTTCTTGTACTCTTTTATCAAACTTTGGTTTAACCTTATTCAAAGACTTGAAATGATTTAACCATTCTGATGGCGAAATACTTTCTTCGGTATTCTGCTTAGTATTGCTACCATTTTTTAGATTATTTAATAGGTCCCAATATTTTGATGGGTCATTTTCATGCAAATCTTCAAGTTTATTGATCATATCAATTTTAAATTTTCTACATTTTATCTTGCAGGTCTTACTATATAATTTTCTGAATCTGAAAAAGTTACCTCTTATTATTGGGTTGTTTGGGTATTTTGAAAGTAGAACACTTTTGTTGTCCAACTCTATTTTCATTTTATGAAGATCATAATCATGCCAGGGCTTAGATTTTTTCCCTACCTTTTTGTTTACTAATTTTCTTTTAAACGACTTGCTAGCTCCCGTAATTATAACTTTTTCTAGCAAATTAACTGCATTGGTCATATCGGTTTCATTGCTAATATTCATTTTAGCTACTTTGCTAAGATCTTTTTGAAACTCTTCTTTTCTAAGGTTATTCAAAAAAAGTTCTGATGACAACCTGTCCCATTTAAATCTTGTGGGGAAATCTTGCAAATGTTCAATACTTTGTTTGTCTCTCACAAAATTGCAAAGTATTCTGGTGGAAATTTTTGAATGATCAGACAATCGTAAAATTGGACTTTCAACGTTGAAATATAAAACTCTGTCCAACATTTCTTCAGATGCTAAGCAATAATCAATTACACTGTTCCCGTTATATTGGTAAGAAGTAAGACTACCATTGTAATCCCCTAAGGTCCTACCATTCAATATTCGCAACCTGCTGGATATACAAAAATCTATAAGTTCTCTACCTCTAGTGCATATTTTGCTATCTTGACTTTTCCTTACACTTTTTATATTATCTGCCATGTAATCTCCATGTAAGGGCAAATAGTTATTATCATTATCGTCATCATGAATGTTGTAATCTAAAATTGCCCCTGTTCTTGCGTTAAAATCGCCAAAAATAAGAATATGGCCATTATCACTGTACTTCATTATATCTTCATTCAGCAAGTGTAAAATATCCATTTTGTGATTTTTGTAAAAGGAAGAATTTAAAGGTGGAACATACGCAAAACAGATGTACAAATTCTTATCCAGACCGAAATAATTTTTGTCTAACTTAAGCCATTGATATTCTGAACATGAATTTTTCAAATATTTCACACCATTTCGAATACTCTTTTTAATACTAATAGCCAAACCACCATACTCTTGCTTTTGTGAGAGACCCTTACTTCTATTAATTGAGTTTGTAACATAATTTTCAATATTAATATTTGAGAGATCACATTTAGTTTCTGCTAAAGCAAAAATATCACATTTGTTGATAGCTTTTAGAAAATCATTGTCGAATAATTTGTTACATTGCTTTGATATTAATTTGTGAACATTCCAATAACCAATGTTAAGGGATTTGTTAGAGTTCATGGATTCTAATAAAAACGATGGGCATAGGATTGTTGATAACCATAAGAATCGTTCCACCAGGGCTTTCGATTACCTCTTCCTTGGTATCGTCTACGAGGGTCAGTAAGGTTTATCGTTGTTCTGATCACCTCCTTGAAGTTTGATGTAAGCGTCTGTGTACCAGTTCTTGTAAGATGTATACCATCCTGTGTAAGTATGCCACGTGCTGGCTCTCCTCTGTACGACAGGTTGCTGTTATCACACAGTTTAACTGAACTGTCACCCTCATACTTCTGTTTAACAATTACATTTAATCTCTCCGCCTTCCTATTTAAAGTTGTATCCAGTCTAGGCAATGCAAGCGAAATTATCACCTTCGCGTTTCTTTGTTTTTCCTTCACCAGATCTACGAGTTCCACCATATCTTCAACACATTGCTCTGTAGATTTCACCTCAAGGTCATTGCCAAACAAATGAAGTAGAACTACATCATAATCTTGAATGTTTTCTGATTTAAGAAAATCCTTCGTCTGTTCCATTGTGTATTTGGTGACTTTACGTACATACAGGTCTGATGAATTGTTTGAAATAAATTTAGCACTGACGTACCTTGTGTTTGATGTTCCAATCATAAGCACCTTCTTCTGTCTACTACTACTAACTGCTGGTTTCCTTGTTATATTTGCCTTCTTATCATGTTTCCCATTGCCATTAGGTTGACTACCGACGTGCACCGTCTTCGTATGAGGATTTTCTGGTGTGTGATCTGGGTAGTAGTATACTGTACTTAGGCCTAGATTTGAAATATCGTGTGGAACATTTCTTCTACTGTTAGGCGATTCTGGCTTATTCTCAGTGTTTTGCGCGTCTTTGTCTTTCTTCTTATTTTCTTCTTCTGCCTCGCTACCTTTGAAATTCTCCATTAATAGCGAATCGTCTGAGCGTGACGCATGAAGCTTCCATGACAAAACTTCATCTTTCAAATTATTAAGATGTTTTCGCTGTTCTTGTATCGTTTTGTCCATTTCTAAAATTTCAACATTCTTGGTGGAAATACGAGCTTCTGTATTTTCTAATTCAGAGGACATAATACGAATTTGTCCTTGTGCACATTCAAGTTGTTGCTTTATAATTTTTAAGTTTGCGTCGCACTGCGCAATCTCTACTTCCTTCTGTAACGACAGGTCTGCGTGTCTCCTCCTCCAATTCTCCTTGTCAATGGTAATGTTTTCAAGTTCTCTCTTTATATTATTACAGTTACACGGAGCTTTCTGTGGAGAAACTTGTATGTTTGATGTAGCTGCATTTAACTTTTTGCGGAGATTTTCATTTTCTTGTTTCAAACTGTTGATCTCAGATACATTTTTACAATTTTCTGTTTGGACCGATGTTAGTTTATCAAGCGCTTCAACAAATCTGGCTTCAAGTTCAGAAACAGTTTTGTTCATTATAGAAGTAAAAGCGAGCTCTCGTGATTCGTCAATATTAGCTTTCGGTATGTCTGAAGTTTGAACTTCTATTTCATTGCCAATAACCGATGTCTGGATTCCAATTGAACATTTGTCTGTAATGCTTATCGAAGAGGGAAAAAAACTGTTGTTTTTCAAGAACTCTTCTGTAACACATGCACAGTTGATACAAGTGTACTTTCTCTTTGATCCTTCAAACATAAATAGTTGATATGGAGGAAGTTTGGTACATACGTAATGGTACCATTTCTTACAGTTTCCACACTGTATCCCGTTTGCTGATACAGAAACTTCTTTTGTACATTCCTCACAGTAGTCCTCTGTTTTCCGGTTGACTACTCTATTTTTCCATTCGTCACATGTATGCACCTGTTTCAAAGTTGTCGCGTCTGAGCTACTAAAGAACGACTTTGCCTTGTATTGCCAGTAATGACCATTTACGCTGATTCCACGCTTGGCTAATTCGTCTGCCTCTACATTACCAGTTGAATTTGCATGAGCTTCAACCCATTTCCAAGTAACGGACATGTCATTTTGTAGAAAATCTAGAAGTTCCCATAAGTCTCTGTTCAAAACAGGGGTGTTCCCTTTCAACTTCCAATCATTTGCTTTCCACGCCTGTATCCATTTAGTAATGCCGTCTCTGACATATTTGCTATCTGTGTTTATTTCTACATTTTCAAATTTAAGAACTTTGCACTGTGTTAATGCAATGATGGCAGATGACAGTTCGGCACAGTTGTTTGTTTGTTTTTCTCCGATCAATGTCTCAGATGTATTCATGGGATGAAATTGGCCCCAGTATACACCACAACCTCCTTGGGGGTTAGAATGTCCGTTATTACGACAAGCGCCGTCAACATAAATCTGTACAGCGCCAGCTTCCATTTGTTTTTCAAAGGTGGCAACCACAAAACTTTCGATTTTTACTAATGTTTATCTTGCAAGTATCAATAAAAGTCTGAATTCGGATGAATTAACAATAAGCGAGGTCTTTTATCATAATTTAACCGATGTATCTAGCGTTAAATCCTTATGGTATATCAAAATTTACCTTCTTGCCGTTATTGTTTTCAAATCAACGTCCATTACGTTCGACGTCATAATATGCATAAGATGTGTCTTAGGTAAGATGACACCACCCACTAGAAATTAGGTCACTGTGACCTATATTTCACGCATGAATGGACTTGGTTAAGTTCTTGGTTAAGGTCCATATCTCAAATACTACATGTTGATGGTCAATGGTATTTCACCACTAGATCTGTCTTGGGTAACATGACACCACCCAATAAAAATTAGGTCACTGTGATCTATATTTTATGCATGAATGACTTTGGTTAAGTTCTTGGTTAAGGTCCATAACTTGGATACTAGATGTTGGGGGTCAATGATATTTCAACACTAGATGTGTCTTGGGTAAAGTGACACCATCCACTAGAAATGAGGTCACTGTGACCTATATTTTACACATGAATGACTTTGGTTAAGTTCTTGGTTAAGGTCCATATCTTGAATACTACATGTTAGGGGTCAATAATATTTCACTTCTCGATGAGTCTTGGTACATGGCACCACCCATCAGAAATAAGGTCACAGCGACCTATATTTTACACATGAACACTTTTGATCAATTTCTTGGTAAATGTCCATATCCCAGGTAATACACATTGAAGGTCAATGATATTTCAAGAACGGGAGGGCCATCCTGTGGCTCATAGACACATTATCTAGTTTTTTAGTTGTTTGTATAACATAAGACCATAAACCATTACAAGATCAATATACCTGTGAGCTTGTTTTCTTATTTGACAACATGCTCTCTAAATTCTTCCCCATCTCTTCAAAATCTGACTCATCAGCAGAGCTCGAGTCTTCATCTGTAGATAGTACCTCATTAGAAGCAAGCACCCTGTAATTAAATTTATATAATTTGACGTTAATTTTTGTTTACTATGTATAGGTGCAGATTCAGGCAGGGCGTGGCCCCCCCTAAAGTAGGGAAAAAAAAAGATTTTTTCCTATGAAATGAAATCTATCAAAAAAGCCAAACATTTTCGTGCATCGCTCAGATCGGCGAATACCCGCATCCCCTCTAATCGAAAATTCTGGTTCCGTGCCTGATGTATTTTATAGAGGAATCCATTTAGCAAATATTTCTGCTCAAACAGATGCATACTTTACTGCTCCCTGTGACCTGTAGATGAAGAACAGCAATAAATGCATTTAAATACTCATTTCTTTTCAATCCTATAGTTAACTTGATAAAAAAATTCAGGGTCAAGTTAAATAAGATCAACACAACAATATTGCACATACCTTTATATATCCCAATGCTACTGTGAAAATACAATTTATCATGTGGTACCAATTTTTTTGAAGATTTTCCTAGGTTAGGTTGACCACAAAATAAGACAACTCACTTGGATTTTGAAAGTGAATTTGTTAAGACCAGGAGTTAATGGATATGCATCTTATTCCATTTCTATGTCAATCTATGCCCATGAATTTATGTATATTCACTGCATTACCTAAATTATAGATAATTACCTGTTTTGAACATCAAATATTCTCTGACACTCCTCTTTATATCTTTCTTGATGTTCAGCTACTGAGAACCTGTTCCCTCTAGCAAACTTTCCCATACCACCTAAATAAAAAGACATGTAGTTACACTTTATCCACTGTATTATTTATAAGCACCACAGCGATCAAGTATGTCGGTTCTGTATGGTGATGCAACTCTTAATCATTCATTGTTTTGACGTGGGGTATCGGATTTAGAACTGATGTATTTGATTCTTTTACATCAATCGATAAATGTTTCTTAGCTAGTTGTCAGTAACTTCGAGTGTTCTCAAGAGAGTTCCTCCTTGTCTTGTTGTTTTCGTACAGTATTTTGTCTTAGGTTCTCTCTTGTTGAATTGAACTTTTGTCGATTGAGTTTTACAGTGTGTTTTATATGTAGCTTTGGGCAAGCTTATCAATAGGGGGAAGGTTGGATCCAAAAAACTAGTATAACCCCGCCACATTTTATATGTGCCTGTCCTAAGCCAGGAAACTTTGCCAAAGCCTTTGTTTGTCCTTGTCATTCTATGTTAACTGTTTTATGTCAAGAATTGAGTCTTTCGGTCATGTTGAAGACTGCTTGCTGTTTTCCGTTGTGATTTTTTGAATTGCTGTTTGTTTATGTTTGTTGTGTCGCGTACACTTTTTCCACATCTCAATATCATATAATTGTTTAAAAAGTGGTCTATTTAGAAAACAATAATATCTGATTTTGAATCATTTGCATTTTATAATTTTCTGGAGTCAATTGCCTAACAATAACTATAGTCTGTGTCAGTTATTTTTCCTGCATGTTTTTTTTAAATTTATTTTTAAACTGCTTACTTCACTTGAGTTGCCTCTCCTTCCTTACATCATTTTTGTCCAACTTTTTTGGCAGCAATAATTTGAGTGCACACTGTATTTTAAATCAAGCTGTTTAAAAATAAATAAAGAAAACCATGCACGAAAACTACCCAACCCAGACTATAGCAACTTTAGGCCTGCAGCCTTCACATCATATTCTAAAATTGCTTTCATGATATGCAAATTGGGTTGTAAAGACTTATCTCACATCACTCTATTATTAAATAAAGGATCTATTGAAAATATCAAACCAGAATATAAAACTGTAATACAGGCTTAAAACATGAAATCCTTCAGCAGGTTTCACAAAAAATTAAAACTTGCAAGGACAAACATGACAAACTGTCAAATATCATGTACTGTGGATTCATTTATTTTCATGGGTACCAATTTTCGTGGTTTGATGAAAAAGGATCAGTTCGTGGATTCTTTAATTCGAGGTTTTAAAGTCTGCAGCATACAGATCAATGATAAATATCCTTTTCGTGGGGTATTCAATTTTTGTGGTACAAGGCCACCCACGAAAACCATAAAAATTGATACCCCACTAATAATAAGGAAACCAAAGTAAATGCATCTTCACTTACAATTAAAAATGACAATCAGTGCTTGTCTTGAAGATGTATCACTCACATACCTTTAATATCTTGGCCAGCCTTAGCTTGTTCTGTAGACATAGTTCTTACAACATCAATCACTTCCCATCTAGATAACTTCTTCATCTAGATACAAACAAACATGTTGAAAATTAGGCAACATTCATACTGAAGTTATGCAAGTAGTTCAATGTGCTGAAAACTAGCTTAAAATTAAATTTATTTTGATTGATAAAACTTAATTTTAATGACAGGACATGACATAAGATTTATTTACTTTCAATATAAAGTAAAAGAATCTTTTTATATTACAGCTTATACTAAGTTCATACCTCTGACTCTGGGACACCAAACTTCCTCAGTAACTGTTTAGCATCCTTCAAAGGCAGCTTTCTCAAGTCAGCATCAGTCCCTGTGACTGTTTTCTTCACTGGGGTGTTGTCCTTGCCTTCATCCTTGGGCTGGGGTTTGTTGGGGACTTTCACATAGGAGAACCCCTCACCACACCCTGTTGGGTCTGCAGGTCCAGTCAGGTCTAAGAGACATTTACCCTTCATGGCACTGATGTAGGCCCTTGTGGTGTTCCAAGGGGCTGTTTTAACCTGTTAAAATGATTAAATGGTTAACAATGAGATAATGAATAACAGGGATGTACATGACCCAATACATGTTCAAGTACAGTTCTATGAGAATCTGGAATACTTAGGTTGTATGGTTTTGTCTACCAGTTTAACTATCGAAGATTATACAAGCAAGAAGTGGATTCTGATGATTAACAAAATCTTAAAGGTCATTACACCCTAGATGGTATAGTACGGTTTCACTTTAAAATGATTTTTATTAAATTCTAACAAAGTTGTTTTTTTTCATTGTCCTCTAGATCTAAAGTGTAATGAACAAATTCAATTGCCTTGTACATGTTCTGTTTCTGTTACTGATATGCAATTTAGTTGTTTTGAGTGTATCATTTGTTATAATATACATTTTTTTAAACTTCTTAGGTTTCTTTTACCAAATAGTTTTATTTTGGTCTTTTCTGACTTGCAATATTCAAAAGACCCACTGATATTTCTTTGCTTCTGTATGTAGAAAAAAACTTTCAAACTTTTTACACTTATTAGTACCTCATCATCAAGTTTCATCTGTGTATCTTCATCATTATCATCATCTACTGCAAACAGAGACTTCTCACCATAACCAGCATCCTATCAAACAGATATATACATGTAATATGATATCAAATATCACTGACTGCCACCTTTATTAATGTAATAAATTGAGATGAAACACGACCATTTCTAGTATAATTTGGTACAAGTTCAACATTAGATATGACAAACCTAGAATAATATTTCAAACAATTTTAGAAGATTACAAGATGTGGTATAAGTGTTATTGATGGAAAAAACAGTCATCAGCCTTCAATGTGACCAGTGCTTGCTGCTCTGCTTGCAATTGGCCATTGATTGATATTACAATGCATATGAATCAATACCAATCCCATAATTTACATGTTACAATTTCAAAACATCACAATTAAAAACAGCTAGCAGCCCTCAAAATATACATGTGTAAATGTTGAAAATGGATTTATTAACATCTTTAGTGTATTTGTTTTCAATAGGTCTAGACCAAATTGAATGTTTAATGGTTCTATGGAATATTGCACTCACCTTAAGCCTTTGTTCAGCAGCTAACATACTATAGTATGCACAACACTGTTCTGGAGATACCATTGCTCTCATCTCATCTTCTGTAGGTAATCTGAAATCTGGTTTAAGTACCCACCAGTTGGAATCCATTCCTTAAATAAAAGAAACTTTCATAAACAAATCTATGAAAAAGTAAGCTAGGTCTTTCATAGATAATAAAATAGGTTGCTTAATTTAAAATCATCTGTGAGCACCAAGCATAAATGAAAGAATCATTGGATTAGCAAACATTACTATACAAAAGATATGAGCGCCAGGATCCCACACGATACCACTTCAGGTGGACCGGTCACTTTTAAAAACACTCTTTAAGTCATTTTTAGAGGTTATCTTTCACTAAAGTTGCAGGTTGTTCTAAAGGAATTTTCAAGATAAGGTCAATGTGAACTAAATAAAGGTTGGAATTGACCACATAAGTCATCAGTTCACAGTTATGGGCCTCAAAACCATGATATTGGTAGTCAAGGTGTTATTTGAGGGAAAGAGGGTTACAAAACAGATACATGTATTTTAGATTCACGATAAGAATTTATTTATATTTATGACCATAAAATCCACTGTAGATTTATTTACAATTAAATTTACCCTGAAAACTCAATTACCTGTTCTTTTGAAATCAGCACAAAGTTTCAGTCTCTTTCTAATACTACTTTCTGAATGAGATGGGAAAGCTTTCTTGATATCATCCATCTTGATTCTCCTGGGATTATCTTTACTCTTCCAGAATAGTCTGTATATGAACACCTGTAAACAAAATATATAACTGATTATTAACACAATAGTTTTCTCACAAATTGCTTAGCGTGTGTGTGTGTGTTGGTGCTTAATGTTCATGGTTACACTTCGAATAAAATGGTTGATATTGGACCTATTTTTCTAGTCTATCTACAACTTAAACGACATAAAGAAACACAAAATAAAGTGTAGCAGCGTCTAGATATAAAAATCGCCGATAATTTTCCCTTCCAGTTTACAAGATTACTTTTGTTGTTTTCTCTATTCATTTTCTTTCCGTTCAAATTGTACCATAAATAAAGCACGAATTACCCCTAAATAACCTTCCATAAAACCGATTGTGAGTAGATTTAATAACACCAATAATGAAATTACCTTGCACATGGAGGCCAAATGACAGGGCATTAATGATATTTGGCTATATTTGGGTGAACTGAAAAACGCAAAGAAAATGCCCCGGCAAAACGGATAAAGTGTACACGTACAAAATACTAAAAGTTTATGCAAAAAATATTTATCTAGACGCTGCCACGCCTCATTAAGCAATTAAATGTGTTGTTTTAGCTCCACATAGATTAAAAAAAAGACGTAAAATATCGATCATTTTTTCTGAAGTGTAAAGATGAACCTTAACACCATTCATCGAAACACCAGGGCCATGTAGGGCGGTCAGTTTTAATGGTGGAGGAAACCAGAGTAACCGGAGGAAATCAGGCCCCAAACTGCTTAGCAAATAAATCTTTACAAATTAAGGAGATATGAATATGTGGTTTTAAATGTTTTGAAAAATTTTCAATATCCTCTGCCTTAATCCATTTAAATGCATGGAAATCAATTTACCCATTGACCCCATATTTTCTTTTCGATATTACCAATATCATGTCAAAATAATCAGTCATAAAAAAAAAACAGCATGATTAAATTATTTTTTCCTATGCTTAATAGTTCAAAAATCATTTCAATGTTGTTCCAATGAAAAATCATGAAGAGTCCAATTTCCCTTGCGTTTTTTATAAATGCTTACATCTTCACATGTATATATTATTTTTTTTCATCAAATAAACTTTTATGAACATTTAATTACTATTATTTTCTTAGAAAATCTTCAAAAATGATTTCATCGGGTGAAGCCAAGATAATAATCAAGGAAAAACATACTGTGGTTTCACTATTATTTGTGGGGTATCAATTTTTGTGGATTTCGTGAGTTGCCCTGACCCACTAGATTCGATACCCCACAAAAAAGAAATTTAACATTGATCTGTATGCTGCAGACTTCAGAGCCACAAATTTTAGAATCTATGAATTGATCCTTTTTCATCAAACCACGAAAATTAATGAATCCAAAATAATTGCTATGGTAGTGTAAAAAGAAAACGTGCATATATTAACAGATTTTTAAAAGCTGGGACATAGGTGTTCAATTAACATCTGTTTGTTTACAATGAATTGTCAGATATAAGTACTGAACTTATCTTTCTTGAATATGAATTTTTACAAAATGTTCAGTTGTATTTTTGTTTTTGTTACTTGATATTAGTTTTTCTTTTTCAATTGTGACTTTCTGGACTTTTAATTATGTGCTGAAATTATCAGTCTGTCTAACAGTAAAAACAAACCTGTAGGAAATCTCTGATGAAGTTGTTGGCTCGTTTAGAGTTAGGACCAGGGACCTCCAACATAGGACATTCCTGACCAACAGAGTAGATGGTATTCACTTCTCGTATATTATATCTGCAAATAAGAAACAAATCATGATTCTCACTAACAGAATATCTAAAAATGAAATGGGCTATGAGGCTATGAAAATCTTACAGGTACAAAGTTCACCAACTATCCTTCATCATCAGGAATATTTTGAAAGGAAAAGCTTTTTGACTGATCTTAAACTTTATTACAGAGAGTTCCTTAGTTATTCGCATAATGTACAAGTATACTTCAGACTTGTATTTTCTGTCAAACCATCAACAAAAAGGTAAACATTAGCTAAATGCATGACATCTGTGCAAAAGTTTGGGGGTGAATCAATTTCAATCAATATTATGTTTTTATTTGTCACTTCAAGGTATTTTCAGTGAATTTAGTTAATTAATTCACTCCTAAACAGCTAGACTTTTGTTGTAAAAGGAAAATTTATGCTGAAGCACAAAACATGCACCATATAAAATCAAAGAAACAAAGCATACCCTTGTCTGTTCCTAATGATCAGGAAATCTGTCTGAGGAAGATCATGCTCATAGATAGGTGCTCTGAACATGTTGTTTTAAAGGCCTGTAGACTATGCCCTGGTGAGGTGGGCATGTGGGATTCAAACTTACCCTTGTCTGTTTCTAATGATCAGGAAATCTGTCTGAGGAATATCATGCTCATAGATAGGTGCTCTGAACATGTTGTTTTAAAGGCCTGTAGACTATGCCCTGGTGAGAGGGTACCCATGAAGTGGGCATGTGGGATTCAAACTTACCCTTGTCTGTTTCTAATGATCAGGAAATCTGTCTGAGGAATATCATGCTCATAGATAGGTGCTCTGAACATGTTGTTTTCAAAGGCCTGTAAACTCTGGCCTGGTGAGAGGGTACCCATGAAGTGGGCATGTGGGATCCAAACTTACCCTTGTCTGTTCCTAATAATCAGGAAATCTGTCTGAGGAAGATCATGCTCATAGATAGGTGCTCTGAACATGTTGTTTTCAAAGGCCTGTAAACTCTGGCCTGGTGAGAGGGTACCCATGAAGTGGGCATGTGGGATCCAAACTTACCCTTGTCTGTTCCTAATAATCAGGAAATCTGTCTGAGGAAGATCATGCTCATAGATAGGTGCTCTGAACATGTTGTTTTCGAGGCCTGTAAACTCTGGCCTGGTGAGAGGGTACCCATTAAGTGGGCATGTGGGATTCAAACTTACCCTTATCAGGAAAACTGTCTGAGGAATATCATGCTCATAGATAGGTGCTCTGAACATGTTGTTTTCAAGGCCTGTTGACTCTGGCCAGGTGAGAGGGTACCTATGAAGTGGGCATACAGGATCCAGACTTACCCTTGTCTGTTCCTAATAATCAGGAAATCTGTCTGAGGAATGTCATGCTCATAGATAGGTGCTCTGAACATGTTGTTTTCAAAGGCCTGTAAACTCTGGCCTGGTGAAAGGGTACCCAGGAAGGGGGAGGTGTGGGCATAAGCCAGCTCTCCAAACTTAAATGTAGGAGGATTGGTATCCTTGCCTGGTTTCTGTAATGAATAAAAAGATGTTCATCTGAAAAACAACCTTGCTAGCATTATTATGAAATCCTTGTGCAATAGCAATAGTTTTGAAAATTGCCTATAATGTCTGAACAAACTTTGAATAAATTATGAACTATCTTTACTAGTCTTAATTGTAGCACTTCAATTGTTCAGCAACAGTGAATTTAAAAACAAGTTTTAATACGATATAGCACCAGGTAATTATACACAATTTTAAATCTTATTTAAAGATTTACTAAAGCTAAAGATTTATAATAGTCAAGACATAAATGTAGTTCAGGTTCATAGGAGGTGCACTCAGATGACACAGCAATTTTTTACCTCTTTTATTTGATTTTTGTATAAGATATACAATATATGGAATAAGTCTTAATTTTTTTTGGTGGTAATTCAGTATTGATTTTTACTACTGTGGTTTTATTATTATTCGTGGGGTATCAATTTTCGTGGTTTTCGTGGATGGCCTTGACCCACGAAATTTGACACCCCACGAAGAGGAAATTTAACATTGCTGTATATGCAGCAGTCTTTAGAACCACGAATTTAAGAATCCAGGAACTGATATTTTTTTTATCAAACCACAAAAATTGGTACCTGCGAAAATAAATGAATCCACAGTATCTTAAAACAATGAAATTTGAAATTTTCATCAATTGAAATTATTGGTTGTGATAATTAGAGTTACTAGAACACATAAAACCATATTATTGCTAAACTCAAATTGAAAATAAAACAAACCCTTTTATAATAATTCTTAATCTTTGTTGCCATGCCAACTTGATTAAGAAGAGGAGGGTGTTCTTCAGAGTATTCAGCCAGAAATAGTTCCCCGTCCATTCCTGTTAGGTCTTGTGATGTCCTCATGAAAAATATGTCTCCCCCTCCAAAGGCTTGTCTTTCCTGTTCTCTGGCCTAATGAAAAAAAATGCAAAAAAACCATCATATTCATAATGATCAAAGAACATTACGCAAATGAGAAGCTAGAATCAAAATTATCTTGCAAGTTAAATAATGTTTGAAGACAACTAGAAAATACATGAAACACTTATTTCAGGCATGAAATTCAAAATTTTAATTTTATTAAGACTGCTATCAAATTAATCCTCACTCTAATGCAAAGTTACTTTTTCACCCAATCTGTGAAATAGTTACAATATTTACCCTAGCTTTTCTCTTGATCTGCTTCAGTAGTGGCATCACATAGTGAGGTCCCTTTGTACTGACATTACCATGGGAATACTTCTTCAGAGTGGGACGATGGAACTGGCGTAACTTGATTGGTCCCATGTGTGTAGGGAAGAAAGGTTGACGTAACTCTAAACTGGGAGTAGATTGCTGTCAATTAAAAGAAACAAACTACAATGGAGGTATGTCTCTTGCATCTTAAAATATACAGTTAACAGAAATTAAATGATTTACGACTTTAAAATCGCTTAACACCATATAGAACAATAGGAGAAAGCTACATGCCAAATATCAAGAGGCTGAGTCATGTAGTTACCAGGAAAACTGTGACAGAAACTTTTGTGACACCGCAGTACGACACAAGATGACAAATAGTGTCAAAGTGACTCCTATATGTGGCTTCGCAACATGCTGCAGGTGACATAAAAACAACATTATTCTACTTAATAAGTTTATGCATTGAAAACTAATTTTCTTATTTCACCACATGTGATTGCAAAACAATTCTCAGATGAGCACAGATTTAAGTTTATTATAGTGTTTTTGTATTGTCTAAGTTAACCATGATTTGACTCAAAAACATAACCTTTTCAATGTAAGTTTCTTTTAAATTAACTATCAAATCACATGCTCCATTTTTTTTTCCACAAAAGCAGCGAAGTTCAAAATTGTGTTTTAAACTGGTCAAACATCTTAAGAACACTAAATCATTTCTAACATAGAGCATACCTGAATAAGACTAGTCCCTATATTGCCCTTCAAAGCAGACTCCAGAAGTTTAGGGTTATAATACTCATCATTAGATAGGTTGAAGGGGTCTTTGACTGGCATGTTAGGGGTCTTTTGGTCCTAAAATTTAATAAGAAATATCAACTATTTACTTTACTGAGGACATAACATGATTTTACATCTTGACTTCAGTATATACACATATAAACTAAAGTTAAGATAAATTAAAACTATATACAAGAAACATTTATAATTACACATATGTCAGCTCATTGTTCTTGACTATATATATGTATCAGTTTAATCAAAAAGGCTAAATATTTTGACTGCAAATTATTTTTCATCAGTTTCATTTTTACAACAATCATAAATACTTATACAACAATCAAGACATTTTATCTTTTTATTTTCTAAGTTGTTTTATGGCTTTACATGTATGTTGTTTGGAAATGTTTTTAATTAGTGAGCAAAGTGAAGATCTTTAAATCATTAAGTCAGCCAAATTCCACCATATTCACATTTGACAGACAACATTTTTTTCTGTCATTGGAGTGTTCATAATATCTGGTCTCATATAAAGAATACTTTCAAGTGGTCCTGTATTATTATGTCAAGTAGTTCCAATTAACTAGTCAAACTAATCACATCTTTACCAGCTTATAGACAATGTTTTTCCCATAGCTATATCTAAATTCTTTGTACATTTTTATTATCTACATGATTTATTATGGGCTATTCCAGAATTAGTTGTATGGGGGGGTATCGAAAGGCACTATAATTAAAATTGTATGGGTGGTGGTATTTTCAGATATTTCTCAAATGCAACATAAAGGGTAAAAAATTCAAATTTTATGCAAGGAGGGTATAAAAAATGTGCCTTCTGATCCCCCCAATACATTTATTTCTGGAATAGCCCTAAGCAAGTTAAATGAAAACAATAACTACCTCTTCCTCGTCATCATCGTCCTTGATCAATCCTGCCTTTCCTAATAACAACTTGGACTTCTTTATCTCCTGTAAAAGACAAATTAACATGTCAAAAGCAAAGAATTTTTTTAGAATTTTCATTTCATTATATAATTTTTAAAAAAATGTTTGGTGACAAATTACTTTTTTATCAAATATTTTCTGAACCACATTAAATATCCTGACCCTAATAAACAGAATTATTAATGTTTTAATTGTACAGCATATTAACATATGGTGTTGTAACGGCTGAGGTTTTAGAGTCACTCACTGGTACTAACTATCATTCTGTATCCATGTGCACTTACTCTGCTGTAAATGAGTACATGGTTGGGAAGTGATGAAAAAATGATAGTTTTAAAGCCAAAAATACAACTTCAACTATATACACAATTAGGTTTTGAGAATGATTATAGTTCATACAGCTTATCAGCCACAAAAATAGTTTATGGACTGGACTGAAAAAATTTTGAAAGGTGATATAAAAGAACAAAATTATTTACTACATAAAACTAATTCAGAATAGCAGAGTACATATAGTAACAGTATAAATGGATAACCTACCTTTTCTTTCTTCATGGGTTCCTCCTTAGCATTAGGGTCCCTGTCCTCTGGTATCTCCAGAATGATGTTATCATCATTGGGGTCAAGAGTTAGGATCTTTGGCTGGGGAATTTTATCCATGTTCTATACAATGCAAACAACAAAATGTTTTAAGACATTTTTAAAGTACAAAATTGCAAATTTTAAAGCTGATAGTCGTTAGGGTTAATTATCATGCAGTATGTGTATTAGTAAAAATCTGAATCTTTAAAGATAGGAAGGACAAGAGGCTCCCAGGAGCCTGAATCGCTCACCTGGTCTTGATGTCAACCCTATGAAGAACTTTGTAAAGCTAAATAAACTGAACATTTAAGCAAGCAACAGCTTTTTCTCTTTCAGCAATAGTTTTCATTCTATGGGCCAAAAATGTGAAACATGTTATTTTAAGGGCCGTCTGACAACTCTGACTCTATAGAGACCTTTGTTGAGAGCTCAATGAACTGAACATTAAAGCAAGCAACCAATTTTCTTTTTCTGCTAAAGTTATCATTATATAAGCAAAAACATGAAAACATGTTAGTTTAGGGGCTGCAATCCCTATAAGGGGTCATCTGAAAACTTCAACTCTAAATGAGCTAAATGAGCTGAACATTGAAGCAAGCAACAGCTTTTCTATATCCGCAATAGTTTTCATTCTATTAGCCAAAAACATTATTTTTCGCCTTTAAGGGGTTGTAACCCCTATAAGGGGTCATCTGACAACTTTGACCCAATGAAGACCTTTGTAGAGCTTAATGAGTTGAACATTTAAGCAAGCAACAGCTTTTCTCTATCTGAAATAGTTTTCATTCTATAGACCAAAAACACTATTTTTCACCTTTAAGGAGCTGTAACCCCTAAAAGGGGTCACCTGACAACTTTGACCCAATGAAGACTTTCGTAGAGCTAAATGAGTTGAACATTTAAGCAAGCAACAGCTTTTTTCTGTCTGCAATAGTTTTCATTCTACAGACCAAAAACACTAAATTTCACCTTTAAGGGGCTGTAACCCCTATAAGGGGTCATCTGATAACTTCAACTCTAAGGACACTTTTGAAGAGCCAATCGAGCTGAACATTAAAGCAAGCAACAGCTTTTCTCTATCTGCTATAGTTTTCATTCTATAGGCCAAAAACACTATTTTTCGCATTTAAGGGGCTGTAACCCCTATAAGGGGTCATCAGACAACTTCGACTCTAAGGACACATTTGTAGAGCTAAATGAGTTGAACATTTAAGCAAGCAACAGCTTTTCTCTATCTGCTATAGTTTTCATTCTATAGGCCAAAAACACTATTTTTCGCATTAAAGGGGCTGTAACCCCTATAAGGGGTCATCTGACAACTTCAACTCTAAGGACACATTTGTAGAGCTAAATGAGTTGAACATTTAAGCAAGCAACAGCTTTTGTCTATCTGCAATAGTTTTCATTCTACAGGCCTAAAACACTATTTTTGGCCTTTAAGGGGCTGTAACCCCTGTAAGGGGTCATCTGACAACTTCCACTCTATAGACACTTTTGTAGAGCTAATTGAGCTGAACATTTAAGCAAGCAACAGCTTTTCTCTATCTGCAAAAATTTTCATTCTACAGGCCAAAAACACTATTTTTTGCCTTTAATGGGCTGAAACCCCATATAAGGGGTCATCTGACAACTTTGACTCTATGGACACTTTTGTAGAGCTAATTGAGCTGAACATTTAAGCAAGCAACAGCTTTTCTCTATCTGTAATAGTTTTCATTTAAGAAGCCAAAAACATGAAAAAATGCTATTTTTGGCCTTTAAGGGGCTGTAACTCCTATTAGGGTCATCTGAGAACTTTGACTCAATATAGACTTTAGTGGAGCTTTTGATGCTGAAGCAGAAGCGTGGCATCAGATTTCATCTATCTCTTATACTTTTTGATTTACAAGCCAAAAACAGTAGTCTGACCCCCCTGGTCTATTTTTAGTAACCGTGGCCATGATTATTGACGGATCAAAAATTGAAACACAATTTTGGTGCAGGACACCCTAAGGATCAATCATACCAAGTTTCATTGAATTCTGTTCAGTAGTTTCAGAGGAGAAGATTTTTGAAAAAATAGTTAACGGACGACGACGACGACGACGGACGCCAAGTGATGGCAATAGCTCACATGGACCTTTGGTCCAGGTGAGCTAAAAACTCCTTTCGCAAAGGACCACTGCTTTGTAAAGTACAAAAAAAATGGGAAGCACACCAAAGAAAATAAAAGTGTTTTTTTTTTTCGTCCATTATCCTTGGTCCACCTTAAACCACCTCAAAAATAATTACTATACAATGTACAATGTGAATACTATGCATTAAAATGTTTTGTTTGTAGCTTTAAAATACATGTAACTTTGTCGAAAATATCAAAGATAATCTAAAACAAACCTGTGCATCCCAAATGATATCATCTTCCCATCGACCATATATCAACTCATAGTTATCAATGGGGAAAATAGAAAACCATTCCTTCTGCTTGTCATCAGCATCTGAAAAATCGTGTCATGTATTAATTAGTCAAAATCTCATGGTCTACCATATTAAATTTAGATATAATTGAAGTATTGAGCCCCAATAATTTCCACTGATTTTTTGCAACAAGTGTACCCATGTAAATTTTGACTGGCAATACCTATACAGATATACAATTTCAATATATGGTAGATCATGAATTATTTTCATTAATGATAAATTTTGTATTTTATGCATGTCTAAATGTAAATTAAAGCCAATAGGAAAGTCACATGTTTTAATGCATATTTTTATAATTCATTTGGCATAAAGTCAGATCAATGCAACATGAAACATAATTTTTTTTAGTTCTAATATACTTATTCCAATTCAATCTAAACTAACACCATGATGCTGTATACCAAATATAAAGTGGCTGTAATTAGCAGTTGCTGAGAAAATTGTAAGGAAAATTTCTTCCCTGCCCGCCTGACATTCACCATTTTATAATCCTGATTTTTCACTCCTTGAAATAAGGCAAAAAATGCTGAAGTTAAAAAAAAAACTGTTTAGGCTAGAGTTTACCTTTCTGTCCAGGGTTAAACATAGGAGATACTCCTGGCAATGTCTTTGAATATCCAGGATTGAAGTTTGGAAACTTTGGTACCATTCCAGTCAAGGTCTCACCCGGCTTGCCTGCTCAAAATGAGAAAAATAAATCCAAGTAGACAAAAAAAATAACTTTCCAAGGCCCCTGCCTCATCTGTTCTGAGGCAGTCTCATTGTCCCTTTAAATTGATTTTTCATAACGTAAAAAGTACCGTTAAAAAGCACCTGCCTCATCACTTTTTGGTGTATTTACACTTTATGGACCAATAAAAAAAAATGAATTTGAAGCCTCACTGCCTCATCTGCCAAAAATCACCTGAGAAGCTAAAATATATTTTTGTATGGCATTATTGCAATGATAAATTAAGTTAAGGATTAAGAAACTGATCAAAACTTCTACTGATTAACTAGCATTGTTTAAACTACATGTATTGACTTGGACATAGTGGAATGACCCCATGGAGGAGTGTATTTGCAGAAAAAACTTACATCATTCAACAATTGTAGCCTTTGAAGTAGTTTGATATAAAGACATTTAACTGGGAACAAATTTCAACAGGACATACCATTAATAAAGTATCAAGGCATATGATAAAATTTTACCATTTTGCAAAGAGATAGGGATACAAACCTTGTAGGGAGAACTGTGTTGCTGTCCTGAATGTTGTACTAGGTATCCATCCAGCTGACAATGCCTTCTGTTTAGATGTACTAAGTATCTTTTGCTTGACTTCCTCTCCATTCCATATGATATCATCCTCCCAATGTAACTGGGTCACCATGAGGTAGGCCTCATCCTCAAACTGATCATCAATAGGGGGTTCTTCAGTGTCTGACTGGGACTTCTTCAAAGAGAAGATTGTAAATGTTATTTTATACAAAGAAACAAATCAATGTTAAAGTGGAAAATTGTTGGGTGATAATGTAATGCTTTTATAATTACACATATTGAGTTTGGAATTATTTTAAAAACAATTTTTTCTAAGGATTTGTTTCTGCTATTGAATATATGAACAATCTATTAATATGAAGGATATTTTTACTATTTTTGTAATGACCAAATATTAAAGCAAAGAAATTTGAATACCTGTTTGAGTTTAAATCCATAATCAAAGCTCTCTCCAGTTTCATCGACACCTAACATGTCATACCAATAGGCCGCTGGTCCATATCTCCATGGGGCCACTTTGGTCTTTTTCTCTGCTTCACCTGTCTGTTGGTTCTGTCCACTTAAGGATTTAGACTCTATTGGTTTCATTAGTTTCTCCTATAAGAATAGATTCAATCAAAATATAGTTATAATAAGACATACAATGTATGAGGACATAGATTTCTGATTTAAAAATCTGAAAATAGTTTATAATATGACAGTCCTTTTCTGCACATACTGTGGATTGTCTAAATAATCATCAATTTCAAGGCCAAACTTAATAATATCTGTACCTAGACCTGAACAAAACCACAAGAAACAAACCTCATCCTCCGGCCTAGTGGGACGTCAAAAGCTGAGGGAGAATATACATTGTACTTTCCTTTTCCTCACTGTGGGAGGACTTATCATATATATCTCTATCCTCAAAGAATAATTGCCAAACCTAAACACAACTAAGGAAACAAACCTCATCATCCGACATACACTCCTCAGGCCTAGCAGGACATCCAAAATTAAGGAAAAATGTATCCTCCTCTTCTTCACTGTGGGAGAACTTATCATCTACATGTATATGGCTGTCCACATCGAAAAATTTCTAAAACTTAACAAAACTACAGGAACAAACCTCATCATCAGACATACACTCCTCAGGCCTAGCGGGACGTCCAAAGTTAAGGGAGAATGTATCCTCCTCTTCCTCGGACCAGTCCTCTGACTCGCTGAGGGAGGACTTTTCATCTATACCACTGTCCTGGTTCTCTATCCCATGGATGATCCTCTGAGCTGCTGTCATATGAGAGAGGTCTTTCTTATCTTCCTCAACTGGAATACAAACAAAAATTGAGAAATATTAAACAGCAAAAACATCAACAGTACCAACCAAACTACTGTACTTGTAAAGTCATAAAAGTGTAGGTTTTACTTTTGTACAATTGCTTACCAAGGCATGACCTAGGAGTTTTTGTTATTTCTTTTGTATTTGACAGCCTGTTTTATGTTGTTGGTATTATTTTCAAATTGTGAAATTGATCATTTCTCTTTAATAATTTTATTGCTACATTTTTACTTCTTGTTGTTTGTATGAGCATACTTTGGGTTGGGTAGGAGGGTTCTCATCCCACACTCCAAATCCAGCTTTCCTGGTGAGATAAACGACAATTCCCAGATTCTGCTACCTTGAAATCCTAGATTCCTGCAGTTTTGTTTGTTAAATCCTGAATTCCCAGCAAATGAAAAAGCCTTTCCCGCTGCCCCAGAAAAGGTCCTACATACCCTCGTACTCGTACCTCGTCATTTATAGAATATACACATGTAACTAATGTATATGCTGATAAAACTGTTAAGAAAATATTTTTTCCCTGCAAGAATGTCAAACCCCTTGCCCATGACAATCACAAGTTCATAACTAAGATTTTCATATTGTGAAATCCAACCATACAAGAATATGTCCAAAAGACATAATGCCCCATCTTGCATCATTTCGGACCGACGGTCCCGAACACTATTCGCCCCTACTTTTATAGAGGGGACTTAAAATTGGTTATATTGCTGTCTTACTATCAGCATCATATGCATTCTCTAGCTTCTCTTCCTTTTCTTCCCTTTTTTCTGGTGTAGGTTTGTCATCCTTAGAGTCCTCTGTCCTCTTCTTCTTTTTCTTTTTATACAGATGTGGTACATGAACAGGTTTAAACAGCCTTGAGAATCTTAAGACCTGGAAATTAACATGAAATACCGGTAATTTAATATATATCTTAGTAACAAATTTTGTTCTGTAAAAATTAAAAACAAATATCTTGCAACATTTGGGACAGATGGATGAATGGACTCAAACACTAAAAGCACTACCACTTTTGTAGATATGGCATATTCTTTTTTGAGTATCTGTTATCTTTAATCATGTGTTAATTAGAAGTGGACAAACTCTATATTTTTTTTCTCAAAAATTCAATCGTAACAAACACATTTTGTCTGCATTTGACTAATTAACCTTAATTCATATTAACAAATCTAGATCCTGAAAATTGATATCGATTCAAAAGTATACATCTGTAATGAAGTCATCAATAATCTGTTTTTCCAATACAGCCTTTTGTATTTTTTCATCATGAATATTTTCTACTGAACTGAAACATGACCATCAATTACAATACAACTTGTACGAAAAATCTTTAATAGAAAAAAAAATTATGGACATTTGCTGTTTTATTGAACCTGCAAACTATTCTGAAACTGTTGACCTGTCAACTTGTGTAAGGTTGAAATGTCAATTACACCTCATCCCTTCAAAAGTTAATAAATATGTGTTATGATGCATTATAAATGGTATACATGTAACCTCATAAACCACAGGTTACGGCCGCATTTAGTTTCTGTTAAAAAATTAATCAACAAACCTGTCCTGGTCTAAACTCAGGGAACAAATCAGTCACATCAACATCTGATAACTCAGGGGGCCTCAATGATCCTAGGGGAGTATGATATTTGGCTGAAGAGTTCTTTTCAGGGGAGATCATTCTTGCTTCATCTTCAGATTTGACTGCTTTGGGTAACCATGATGGAGGTGGCATTAACTTGGAGTCCTTGTCATCATAACCATTAGCTTCATTCCCTGAGAAATAAATACAACAGATGGGAGAATCTTAGTGTGAGAGTTTGTATAAAAAAGAACAAATAAATGATTCTCCTAATACACTGCTAAGGACTGTTTGGCACTTATTTGATACAACTGCATAGCCTTCCCCAATCAAATTTTGTCTTTTCTGTGTACCTATAGCATTAAGCATAATGACAGCTTGATGTCTATACCATGACACCAGAGTTGTAAGTGTATAAGTACCTGTAACAATGACAAGTGCATTATTTGAAATCCTACCATGGCTTTTCATAATGGTTTCTATTGTTTTTCATTCACTTTCATATTATAAAAGTGTTCAAAATTTCATACATATACCACTAATGGTTACAAGAACAAGAGGCTCCCAGGAGCCTGAATCGCTCACCTGACATATGTGCCTGAAGTAAAGGTTATTAAGCAAAATCTATTTAACCTTGAAAGAGTCATAAGATTAATAAGGGGGTCATCTGACAATATGGTGGATCTTAAGGTGCTGATCACTTTTGTTCTCAATCAAAATCTAAAAATCTGTCACTCTTTTTGAGTTATTAGCAAAAAAATGCAGTTTAACCCAATGTTCTATTTTTAGCCACAGTCGCCATGTTTTACAACCAATCAAAAATCCCCACATCATTTCTGTACACCTAATGCTAATAAACAACAATACCAAGTTTGGTTCCAATTGGACTTAAAGTGTCAGAGGAGTTAACGTTTTTGATGTAATGAGGAAATGCTTTTTAAATGCTCAATTTGGACATTCTAAGGGCAATAACTCCTCATAGGAAAGGTCCTACAACGTTGACCCTATTAAATATTTTGTTGATCTTGATGAGCTAAACAATATGCAATTTAAATTTCTCAAATATCTTGTATAGTTTTCAAGATACTGAGCTTAACAGGTGCAAAATTTGTAAAAAATCCACAAAAAGGGCAATAACTCCTACATGGGTTGCTGGATTTTCTTCAAAATTTCAGAGCTGGTAGATCTTGTGGTGCTGATCACTTTTGTTCCCAATCAAAATTTTAAAATCTGTCACCAATTTAGAGTTACTTGCAAAAAACTGCCATTTACACCTATGTTCTATATTTAGCCACAGGGGCCTTTGTGGGTATTGCCATAACATTATCACATAAATTTACCAAAATATTTGCAGTGTAGTTTTTTTTGCATTTGTTCAAAGTGAGCCACTGCTGTTAAATTTAGAACAACTTGAAAAAAATACAAATGAATTAACATGTAAATCAATCTGAAGAACTTATTTTGCAAAATTTGTTACACAACAAATCTGGACTAGAGCTACATAATGATAGATTACAAACCAACAAAAGGAAAGGATTTGTCTGTTTCTTCTTCAACTGTCTCTGTGATATCAGAATAGTCTACAGCAGTGGATGCCTTGTTCTGGAAATTATCTGTAATATTTAAATTAGTCATAAAGTTCATAGAAATATTTAGCAAAACTAGCAATTTATAAGCTGATGCATGAGTGTATTTATTTTTATATATTTTTGTTAAATGCAAGTGCAAAGCAAGGAAAATTGAAATGCTGATAAGAAATAATGTATTTTATCAATGTACTGGTTCATCTTTAAGAGTTGGTAGAAACAATCTTTGTCCTTTTGTAACATTCATATTTTTCCTTAAAACAACTACAGCATATGAAGAGTTACCTGATCCATCTAAAGAATCTTCAGACTTCTCATTGTCTCCTGAATCAGTTAGCTCTCGGACCATAGAGCCCATCCCACCAAGTACCTCAAGTGAGCCCAAATGACGTTTTGATTCCTGAAAAGATTTTGATACAATAATACAGTTTTTCTGTTGTAAACCTTGACTGGATTCGACCTACACTAAATCAATCATTGAAAAATGGAAGAATGTATCATTACATACAACCAGTAACTGATTTACTTTAATTTGGAGCACCATAGTTCACTCTCGTTTTGACTCAAGTAAGTGTTGCAGATTGTAGTTTTATTTTTTTTTTTTGTGTCTTGTCTTTTATCTCTTCTGATTTTGAATTGACCTTTTGAACTAACCCCATTGGTACCTCTTTACTTATCCCTTGTGATAATCATTATATTTTGTTGTATGTGTACACTTACATGCACATGTTTATCAGTACAAAGGCACTAATGAAATGATCTGGTCTGTATATGTAACAAATGTTATAAAATATTCCAGATCATCTATATCCATATTAGGCATAAAATACAGGTTTCTTCAGCTTATTTTGACGTACATGTTTATTCAGAAGTTTTAACTTACTTGTGTGTGAGTGAGTTATATTGTAAAATAGTAATATTCCATTATATTACAGAAATAAAGTTTAGAAAATGCATTACTCCAGCATCTTTGGCTAGCCAATGTTATGATCCACCATTTCTTATTTCATGTGATAAGTGTAAGCAAATAGTAACCAATTGATAGTGATGACATTTCCAGTGAATGAGCAGCAATTACCTCATCAAGAAAGTCTTCATCAAGTTCTCCCTTCGTGTCAATGTTACCAAACAAGAACCCAGTAAGGGAGATGGACCTGTCATCTTCTGGGTCGTCATCCATGGTGGAACCTACATTAAATAAAACAAAGGGAAAAATAGCCCATTTTCATGATTGATAAGTGTTAAATCATTTGCATGATCTGACAGACAAATTAGCCTTATCACAAAGATAAACATGAGCTGGCACAGACAAATTTATGTTGAAATGAACAGACCAACAGCAAATCTGTGTCACACAACTTTAAATGGTGGTCCATATGTCAATGAGCATCTACTTTTTTGTACATTTACAAATTGTTTAAGTGACTGTATCTTAACAAATATATAATACTGAAGCATTTTTCAATACTCGGAACTGTTCATACTAACAGTTCTTATAGAGTATTATTGGATTTGCTTTGAGTTTGTGATAAGGTTCTGCGTGCGCTGAAAGATATAGTGCGTGATGAATGTTCAAATATTGAACGTTTTTTATTCACTAGTTACATCTACTGTTGGTCTGAATTGAAACTTTTCAAAATAGCGTTGTTCCATACCATTATAATGATAATTGAATGGTTAGTTTCAATTTTGTCAGCCAGTTTTGTATTCCTACATTTGTTCTAGCTGGACGACACTTTCTCCATTCGAATTTCATGAACAGTTATACACCATTAAATCCCATGCTTTGCTGTTTTCATCTAGAGATTTTTTTTCACAAAATAGTTATACTATCTATTTTTGATATAGATTTTAGGTATTATACATGAACTGGTCACTTATTTGACAAAATTTCGACAACTGCCCATCCCCTTTTTGCCTTTTTTGTGTATTCTCAAAAGCCGGGATCAATTTTAATAATAATAACTTTTATCAATGCATAGATATGTACTAAATTCATTACCTAATCAAATCAAAGATTGTACATACATGCAGCATACGAGATTCAAGACGTAAACAAATTAAATGTGTTAGAAGAAATAAACAGTTAATATTCATCGATCTATAAATAACTTTGTATATATATCTTCCTCCATTGATATTGATCTATAAATACATTTGGTGTGCACACATACGAGACAATTATAAAACATCTACTTTGAAGATTTCATTGATCGTTGATTGATTTGCACTTGTGTGAATGCGGCGATTTTTTTTCTTCACTTTTCTGGATGATTATTAGAATGTAGTTTGTACATTCAGAATTAAAATAGGTGGACAGATTAGGGACTGACCATTTAACAATATTTGGTTTTTTTCCTTAATTATTTTGTATGAAAAAAAAATATTTTTGAAGCAGAGGGTAGGTAAAAATATTCTGAAGAAGGATTTTTGCCATATAAAATAATGCTATTAGAGACGGACCATTTAACTAAATTAAGGGGGGGCTTGTTTTTTTTTATCAGAATTTTTTTTTCACAGAGCGCGGACAAAATACTTATTTTTCAAAGGCGCGGCAACAGAATATCTTTTTTTCATTATCAGCATTATTTTTTTTAGCAGAAATCCTTCTTCAGAATTTTTTTTTTACCCTCAGCTGCCAAAATATTTGTTTCATCAAAATAATTTTCAGAATTTTTTTTATTTTTTTAGAAAAACCAAGCCCCCCCCTTTTCAAGTTAAATGGTCGGTCCCTTAATGAAACAATATTCAGTCGCATCACCTTCGATAAATATATACTTTTTTCTTGCCAAAACGAAAAATCAAGCCCCCCCTTTTCAAGTTAAATGCATGGTCTGTCCCTGACGGCTTAATTTGTTATTGGTCAATGCTATGTTTTTAATTCGAAAATTTGGAAGTTTTTACTTGTATAATATTCAGTGCAACTGTTAAGTTTTATCTATTAATTTGTGACATTTATTTTTGAGAAAGCCTCCAAAGTAACAAAAACTCTTTAACATGCTTGAACTTCATTCAAAATCCCATTAAACTATATATCCGACCGTGTGTTGTTAAGAATTTAAAGCGACATTATATTCGGCACATAAATGAATGTTAAAAAACTAAAAAACACATATTAAAGCAAGAACTGGTACCCTGACTCTAAGGTGTTTACTTTTCCTCTTCGTCTTTTTACATCTACTGAATCGTGATTTTGTCGTGTCATTTTATATAATAAATTTTCCGATTTTCGAACGACCCACTGGTACTTCTTTGCTTCATAAACAACTCGTCTATTAAAAAAGTCATTATGTCACTTAAAACTATATTCAACCGTTTGTAGTACTAAGTCTTTACACAAAATATATTCGTAATTTGGTTAGCTATAGTTATTGCTTTTCTCTATATACATATCCGGGAGATTATCATGTAAGGGGCGATACAATAAACATGAAATGATGATGAAGTGGAGGAAGTAGAGACAAAAGGCCAATGGGCAAGGAGAGTTTTGTATCACTGGAAAAAAGGAGTGATGGGAAGGGACTCGCAATTTTGCCTACTACAGGGGGATCCTACGGGTCCAATATACGCTCTCACGGACACCTGTTACAAGGTTGTTTAACGTGCAAGGAACGTGACAATTTTCCCAACAGGGTGCACCAAAATATTTTGCGTCAGGTTTTCCGTATTATAGCCTGACGACCATGGCATTCATTATGACATTGCTGCCCCCATTCAGCCACCTAGGGCACACATCCCAGTCGATTTGTGGGTAAAGCTGCCTGACCTGATGTCAGGGTTTTGAGCGCTGCATGCTCGGTGCACTTTTTCCGGCAAGTTTAGCGTTGCTGCGGGCCTAATCGCCTCTCAGGACCGGCACGAGTAAAATATTCGGCACATATAACTACTTTAAAACAAACAAACACATGTATACTAATGTTTAATATTTAAAAGATATAAAAATGTTAATAAAAAAGCAGGAACTGATAATCCTTTATAGGGAACACTGACTTCAAAATGCTAATTAATATTTAGTATTTCATGGTAAATGTCGGGTGCAGTGTTGGATCTAGAAGGGGGGCTTCCGGGGGTCGGAACCCCCCCCCTTTTCCTCCGAAATTTTTAAATTTATGTGTAGATTTTCAGAAAAATTGGTCCAGACCCCCCTCTTTTGGCCCACAGAACCCAGTATGTGGGACCCCCCCCCCCTTTCGAAAATTTCTGTATCCGCCCCTGGGGTGGCTAAATAAATTTTCGTAACCGGTTTCTCAGAAACTACAGATCCCAGCCATCAGGATGGAGTCTTATACCGTGGGATTTGATTTTAGATCTACATCCTGTTTAACGAAATCCGGCCATTTCTGTCTGGTAATTCTTTGCTTTTTAAATCAAACACAAACTATGAACATATGTTTAACCGAGTATCCTTGGATATGGGCTTATACCCATATCTTTTCTTGTTTCAATTAGTTTCAGTACTTGAGATTGTGAGTTTATGTCTTTACATGATTTTAATTCACAATTCTAACAATCTAAGTTTTATAGTTTTAATCACCTTTTTATTTGGGCTTTTTGTAAAATGACAGACTTGGTCAAACTTGAACTTTGCTGAATGTTTCCAGATGCAGATGTTTTATTTGCATTTCTATACATTAACATGATTAAGATTCTTTTCATGTATATATCTTAAATACACAATGCATCTTATTCTTAACACCATTTCCAATATATACAGTAGTAAAACAATTATTGAAGCTTTACATGCATGACATGCTTTATTTAGAATTAATATAAATGGGTAAATTGACAGTATCATTTCTTTTTACAGTGTTTTATCAAATTATATAGTAATTAACAGTTAACAGTTTAGAATAAAATAAATAAATTTATATCACAAACACATTTTCTTGTCTAATAATACCTGAACGTTAAGAACAGACTTCTGTAACCATCTCTTCAGAACAAACTATCACCCACTATGGTCTACACATGTACATTTCCTATTATGAAAAGAGATAAAAACAAACACTTAGATATTACATTGATACGTGCGGCTATTCGTACAAACTTTTTTGTCCAAACAAAACGCACAGTTTCTGGATTGAGGAAACCAACTCTTCTTGTAAATAAATAATAATATGTTGTTTATATTATTTTTAAAGCTTGTACGTATTTATATTAAAAGATATTTCTTACTTTTAATTTCAAACAATAAATACTCAATAAATACATGGTAACCTCAGGGAGATTTTCAACTTTTCAGACAACCTCTCTGGGAGATTTTTATCGACATACCAGAGTATCTGACATGTAAAAGAGCGCATTATGGCTAACAATGCAGAAAACCAGATTTTCATTTCTATTAAACTTCAAAATTACTGCAAATTTTAATTGATACCAGGATTTTTTAAGCATTTTTGCTGTTATGTAATTCTTTTATTGAGACTGACATGTTTAGCAGTTCAGTAGTTTCTTTTTTTAATGACTATATTTTCTACCATAAAGAATCAACAGAGTCATTTATCCAAAATTTATCAGGTTACATGGTTGGTTATAAAAGTGGTTGTTAATTTGTATTTGATAACTAAGGTGAAGCTTCAAGAATAACATGACAACTTTTTAAAACATGTTAAATGTACATCAGTCAATAAGAATTTTCTTTCCAGAAGAAATTATTTCTAAACATGATGATTTTCGCAAGTAAATCCAAGAGTAAATCTTTCAGCCATGAGATCAGCATTAAATTTTGTTTACATTTTATTGATCACCTGAAAAATTAATTCGCAGATGGGGCGCCAATTTCAAAGGCTAGCATGACAACTTTTTTAACACGTTAAATGTTTACAAGTCTTGTAGCCAAACTCATATTTATTATAAAGTAAATCAGACTGTTCTGATTGAATTCCTTAATAAAGCAACTACAGTACAACAACAACAAATAGTAGGTCTATTTTACCATGGAATGTTTATTTGGCTACATGTTATGTCCCATAAGTGATTTGGCTCAATTCCTTTGCAATGCGTTAGTTCTAAAATGGAGCAAAAAACTGCTTTTCCACCCTTACGTGAGCTTCAATCATAGATAAGCTTGCATATTAGTTAATAAAAACATTTTTTGAAAAACTTTTCCACAAAACACAGGATTTCCAAAGTTTCCTTCATAGTCTAACCAAACGACCGACGGCATAAGGGTTTTGGTTGCTTAACAACCTAACCCTAAAAATGCATATTTCAATAAGGACAGAGTTATCTCTCTAAAATGTTTAGTTATCTCCCTTTTGCCCATTGATTATGTCCCGCCAAAAGTCACATTTTGTCAAAAGTAGCTACTCCAACAAAACATTTCATTAAGAGATTGGTCATTTTGTTGATATTTCACTTCTAAAATTAATGGTAACCCTAATGTAGATGAAATGAGAAGTGGTATCCCTCATATTTATCTGTGCAATTTCTGTCAAAATGCCAAGTTTCAATTTATTTGATGAAGGCACGTTGATGCATCCCAAATTTGAATTTTGTGTGTTTTGCTATTTTCTCTACTTTTTGAAGAATTATTTTGAAATTTTATTGCTAACAACGGCCAAAGCGCCGTAACTCTAGTCCATTTAATTTCGGGATACAGTTTAAATCCATTATGAGGAAAGGGAGAAAAAATTCGACTGACTGGAAATGAAACAAAAACACAGCAAGTGAGAATTTTCGTTTTTTTATCAATTCAGTACTCCGTGCAATTTTCTAATTTTTAAAATAAAAGATATATTTTCCTGTTTCTGAAGCAGATACCTATCGTTTTAAGTTGCTTTGATGAATGAATTTGAAAATTAAATTTTTTAGTTGGAGTAGCTATCAAAAGCTCAAACATAGCCAAATCTAGTGTTGGAACAATCATAATTGATGCATACATGTTTCAATGGATTAAAATATTTTTTTGTTAAGGTAAATATCAGTTTCGATACTCTGGTTAATAACCCGTAATACTAATAGAGCCAGCGAGCGCTCCCTTTGCTGGCTCTATTAGTATTACTGGGCTACGTCATTGATATATTTTCAGATACCTGTGATTCGATAGAAATAATTTACCTGATAAATCACCTGTTTTTTCCTTTTTATTGCTAATCAGTTCAAATATTGATTTATCCTAATTAGTTTACATAATAATGGCTTGGGGTAGTAAATGTGTCAATCACTCAATGAATTGTTAGCAGTAAAACAAAGCCAAAGGCACTGGGCCTCACATGCAATCAGAAAAAAGGCATTGGGCGTCAGGTACAATTAGAAATGGGCGGTTGCTCCGCCCGATGAAAAAGACCAAGCTGGAATACTGTTTTAAATGAAATTGAAATATTGCAGTATGCGGTATTATGATATGGATATTCCTCCCTTGTGGATTTTTATATAGAGATATTTAATTTTTTTTCGTAACAAGTCCCTATGGTCGCGGGACAAAAAAAAAGGATGTTTGAGTTGCTAATCTGTAAAAGAATCCAATGTTTACAGTGTGTAGTGTAAAACTATACCATAACAGTCCAAGTTATTCATTTGTATTCTTTTTAATCTCATAATTTGTTGTGGTTTTGAATTTGATTTTTGTAACCGGAAGTTTGCATTAGCAAAAAAAAAAGTGCTATAAAACTGGCTATTTGTCCCGGGTTTGTCCTAACATAACAGATAACGTTAAATATATTTTTTTTAATTTTAACAGTTTTTTATTCTTTATTTCACGATTTCCAGACAATATGTAGTTCTTATCTAAAAATTTATTACATTATTTGCTTTCATTTTTTTATTCAAATTAAGGTGTATCGGCGGGCATAAGAATTTTCTAAATAGATTTTTTTTTCGCAGTGTCTACCCGTCCCCGTATGCGGGGACGCGGAGCCTCTAGAGTCTAGCCATCCCCGCATTTAATTAACGATTTCTCCTTATAACAGGTAATCAGAGATCCCATGTATATAGGGTCTCTGAGGTATAAATTCGTTTTAATTGTACGCTTGAACCCAAATATTTTATTTTATTTTTTTGAAAATGTACAGATTCTAAAAGAGAATCGTTCGTTATAGCATAAACAAAGTTTTCAATGAATTAAGATCCAACGAACCAGAAAATATTCGAACTATGTGATATATTAGGAACATTTTAAAACGTGTTTATTTAAAATTCATGGATATATTCATTTTTAAAATGTGTAATATCTTTTAATAATGAACCAATTGAATGTACCAATATTTATAAATATCTGGGTATCACTATGACTTGTAGTGGGAAATTTCAACAATGTAAAACAGAATTATGTAAAAAATCCACAAAGGCTTGTTTTAAGTTACAAAGTTGTTTATCTTCAACTAATCCCAGTGTAGCAACACTACTCCACCTTTATGATCATACAATCAAACCAATTATAATGTATGGGAGTGAAATATGGGGCATGTTTAATACAGACTCTGTAAAATGTAAAAAGGTTAATGAGTATTTTTTACAAAACATATTCTCTACTGATACAGCAGAGCAATCCCATATAAAATTTCTAAAATATATTTTAGGCGTCAACAAAAAAGCCAGCAACATAGCAGTGATGTCTGAGCTTGGACGTTTCCCTGTTTACTTCTCTATAGTTATATCAATGTTAAAATACTGTCATATATTAGAGATTACAGGAAGGGCTTTTATTTGAGGCATATCAGTGCAACAAATCACTGCACTCCAGAAAAATCAACACTTGGTACTCTTGTATAAAGTATATAATGAACGAATTAGATATACCTAATCTGAATATGAAAGCTGGAGCTTTAGCTAATAATATTAAAAAACAATTATGTGACAACTATATTGAGTATTGGCATAAATTGCAGCATGAAGCCATAGCAACCAAAAAGGGGAAGCTTTGCACCTATTTTACTTTTAAACAGTGTTTTGAGAGAGAGAAATATTTAGAAAATAAACAGTTTAAAATTAGACAAGCACTGTGTAAATTAAGAATCAGTGCTCATCCGTTATTAATAGAATATGGCAGATATAAAAATATTGACAGATCTGAACGCCTCAGGCTCTGCAGATTTTGTTCACAGGGAGAAGTTGAAGATGAACGCCATTTTATAACTGAATGTAATCTTTATGAACATTTGAGAAACAATCTATATTTAGCATTAGATAACTTATGTATAAACTTCAGAACTTTGAATAACTCCTCCAAATTTTTATGGCTGTTGTCAAATGAAGATATAAATATTACAACTCTAATAGGAAATTATATACAAGAATGTTTTGAACTCAGAAGAATTTATTGTTAATTTAATATAAAACTATAAAACTGGTATGGCTCTGAACAGACTATATTTATATATATATTTGTGTTGTCTTGACCCAATTATACATGTAAAATCATTGTATTAAATTATTATGCCCCTTGAGGGACCTTAATTGGAATAAACAATCTTATATTCATCTAGAGAACCTGTATATAGGGTCTCTGATTCATCATACAGACTGAGATAATTAAATACAAATGACAACAAAGTTCCCGACAATACATTTTGCTACGCCTGACGCGCGTTTCGTCTATTCAAGACTCACCAGAGGCGCTCTACCAAAAATATTGAAAATGCCAAACACTTTATGATTATGAAGAGCATAGAACAGTAAAACCAAAAATACCAAACAGGGGAACCAAATTATTACTAAGATGATCAACCTATGTCTGGGGTAGGGAGAACCTTAGGGTTGAAACAATTTTGAAATTTAAACGGATAGTTTAAAGCTTTGATGTGTTCCCCAACACAAAAGTGTTGGTGCCGGAGCGGGCTAACCTCGGGGAATTAAAACTCCACCAGCAGTGCTAACCTTCACGGGTGTTCGAAATACAAATGACAACAAAGTTCCAGACAATACATTTTGCTACGTCTGACGTGCGTTTCGTCTATTCAAGACTCATCAGAGGCGCTCTACCAAAAATATTGAAAATGCCAAACACTTTATGATTATGAAGAGCATAGAACAGTAAAACCAAAAATACCAAACAGGGGAACCAAATTATTACTAAGATCATCAACCTATGTCTGGGGTAGGAAGAACCTTAGGGTTGAAACAATTTTGAAATTTAAACGGATAGTTTAAAGCTTTGATGTGTTCTCCATAGATATAATATAATTGTATATTATATCTATATGTTCTCCAACACAAAAGTGTAGGTGCCGGAGCGGGAACATAGTTTTAATTTTCTCAGATACAGATAATGATTTATACTTGAATAGAAAATAATGAGATGTGGAATAAGTGTACGCAACACAGCCCACAATCAGGCGACAATCAGAAAAACCACAATGGACAACCGCCAGCAGCCTTCAACGAGGCCATTTGGCACTGAAGTAAATTTATTCTTTTAAATTTTCTTATACATTTACAACTATATAGCAACAATTTTTATCGTTCTTAATTCCTATTAATTATCTTCTTTTTCTTTCTTCATGGTAACTCATGATCATCTCTGATCTATGATTTTTTCCATTATATTATATTCTTGTGAATTTTCAAAACAAATCTGTACAACAACCTCTGCGTCCGATAAAATAAGTTTCTAGAAAACATTTTACGAAATTTGCAAGACGCGAGGCTGGCACTAAAAGCCTCAACGGAATGCGCCTTCCAGCTTCCAGTTATAGACAGTATGTATGAACAAGAGGCTCCCAGGAGCCTGAATCGCTCACCTGACATATGTGCCTGAAGTAAAGGTTATAAGGCAAAATCTATTTAACGTTGAAAGGGTCATAAGTTTAATAAGGGGGTCATCTGACAATATGGTGGATCTAAAGGTGCTGATCACTTTTGTTCTCAATCAAAATCTAAAAGTCTGTCACCCTTTTTGAGTTATTTGCAAAACAAATGCAGTTTAACCTAATGTTCTATTTTTAGCCACAGCGGCCATGTTTTAAAACCAATCAAAAATCCCCACAACACTTCTATACACCTAATAATAATAAACAATAATACCAAGTTTGGTTCCATTTCGACTTAAAGTGTCAGAGGAGTTAACATTTTCAATATAAGGAAATGCAGTTAAAATGCTCAATTGTGACGTTCCAAGGGCAATAACTCCTCAAAGGAAAGGTCCTACAACGTTGACCCTGTACAAATTTTGTAAATCTTGATGCGCTTAACAATATGCAATTTAAATTTCTCAAATATCTTGTATAGTTTTAAAGATATTGAGCTAAACAGGTGCAAAATTTGCAAAAAATCCACAAAAAGGGCAATAACTCATACATGGGTTGTTGGATTTTCTTCAAAATTTCAGAGCTGGTAGATCTTGAAGTGCTGATTACTTTTGTTTCCAATCAAAATTTTGTAACCTGTTACCGTTTTAGAGTTATTTGCAAAAAAACTGCCATTTACCTCTATGTTCTATTTTTAGCCACAGCGGCCATGTTTTACGACCAATCAAAAATCCCCACATCAGTTCTATATACCTAATGCTAATAAACAACTATACCAAGTTTGGTTCCATTTGGACTTAAAGTGTCAGAGGAGTTAACGTTTTCAATGTAATGAGGAAATGCTGTTAAAATGCTAAATTTTGACGTTCTAAGGGCAATAACTCCTAAAAGGAAAGGTCCTACAACGTTGACCCTGTTACATATTTTGTAGATCTTGATGTGCTTAACAATATGCAATTTAAATTTCTCAAATATCTAGTATAATTTTCAAGATATTGAGCAAAATTTGCAAAAAATCCACAAAAAGGGCAATAACTCCTACATGGGTCGTTGGATTTTCTTCAAAATTTCAGGGTAGGTAGATCTTGAGGTGCTGATTACTTTTACCAAATGCCAGAATTTTGATATCTGTAGCTGTTTTTGAGTTATTTGCAAAAAAATGCATTTTACCCCTATGTTCTATTTTTAGCCATGGCGGCCATGTTTTACAATGAATCAAAAATCCCCACATCAGTTCTAAGCACCGAATGCTAATGAACAACCATACCAAGTTTGGTTGCAATTGGACTTTAATATGGTGTCAGAGGAGTTAACGTTTTAAAAAGTTTACGGACGACGGACGACGGACGGACGACGGACGCCAAGTGATGACAATAGCTCACATGACTCTTCGGGTCAGGTGAGCTAAAAAGGAATTCATGTAGGTAGGGGTATTACACCGGCTTACTCTGTAACACTTGTTGTTTTTCAGTTCGTGAGATTCGACAATGTTGGTCGTTTCAAAGTTACATTACTAGTAACAGACCTAATGTAGAGAATAATAATAGTTGAAAAAAGACGACGATCGAGTACAAATATCTACAAGCTTTTACTTTTTGGCGTCATACTGTAGGGCATAATAATCAAGTAAAAAAGACAATAAATATGTAAACCCAGTCAAGACACATTGATTATACTGCACGTAACAACTGAGTTTATTCGTGCACTTGAACCGAAATTATCGGAAAATTTACACGAAGATCAATATTTTTTTGTTTATGTTATGTTTTAATGAAAATAAAGAAATTTAAAAATTACATCTGTCGAAATGGTATACCTTTCTACCCATACATATATGATCAGAACGTGGGATTAAGGTATCCTTTATTAATAAAACGGAGATTCGTGTGACTCAACCTAAAATTTTCAATGTCATTTTTAGAACGGAGTAAGGTTTTTTCCTTGGAAATCTGTATTATTCATAGAAAAACACCAGAAAATGAACATTATTCAAGATAACATGCTTATGAATCATTCTTGAAATTTGGACATAGTTTTCTTTTATAAAAATGCTTTAAATGACAATTTTTCATGATTGTTAGGAAACTTTGGTCCGTTAATGTGTAAGCGACGACAAAACTCAACCGTTTAAACTGCACGTTAATGATTTGATATAATGATTATAATAAAAGCGATAGCTTCTTTTGAATATTCTTCGGAAACTCACTCTTGTTCATGATCTCGATAACAGGATAAAGCATCACACACTTCAACGATGCTCTTGGTTATATACCCGAAACAGAAATGGTTTGATTAAAAGATTTATTTTGCATAAGTAGATTGTATTTTGATTAAAAATCACATCAAGCATTCATTCTTTTTTAAAGGCATTTGTTATATATCATAAAACGCAAAATAAACCATAATTATTGGTGCAAAAAATATCTTTGGAAAAAGAAAAATTGTTCTGAAAAGCAGAAGCTGATGATGAATCTAGTGAGGTTAAATTACATCTTTAGAGTGACCCACAATTTCAAACAAAGACGATGAAACAGAAACAGAAATCAGACAACTACATGTACTCCCAAAAGTAATAGAGGAAGTAAGATTTAAAGAATTTTTTATCTACCATTTGATATTGTTTTGATTAGTTATCAGCAAATGATCATTGACTTTAACATTATATGTTTTCTTTTGTTTTGCGACGTCTAACGGTTTTGAAACGTTTGTACTCATCTAAAAGGTAAAAATCCCGTGTTTGTATTCGAATTCCATACACTTTCTTTTGCGACAACAACCGAAGCCAATATAACCTTCTGTTTGCAATCCGCAAGTAAGACGTGGCACACTGTCACGGAATTATATACTCTACATGTACCGGAATAAAGAATCAGTTGCGGCACTTAGGCCAACAAAATGCTGCAACATCCAGGTGAAAGTTGGCGACAAGGAAGTTAGTTAACATCTTTTTCGGAGAACTTTGTACAAAGTCTAGCTCTGGTGTCAATTTAGAAATGTAAATCTAGATATGAAAATATGAAGCGATCTTTTTTATCTGTATTGTGAATACTCGTAGCTGCAAAATGATCTAAAGCGGCCATATTTACCATGTTTACTGAGTATGTCTATGTGGAGGTTTTTAGTCAACATTAGGACAAAGTTCCTTGCAGTCAGATGTGTGAAGATAATATTATTTAAATAAGTCTTGGTTGACTGCAGGAATCCACATCTTAAATAAAAGTAATAACAACATTACCGAACCTGGAGGATCAATCTCAATGTTTAGAGAAAAGACAAAACAAGGAAGACACACAGATAGCATGAACATTAGAATATTGACAAGTCATAAACAGATTTTTTTTTCAGATGCTTTAAGTTATCGACGATCTTAAAAGTTCAATTTGTAATGTACCAGTGCAAGTCCATAGGAACTGATATAATCAAACTAAAGTTTAGTTTTAATTTTCTCAGATAGGAATAAATGGGATGCAAAAAAGACATATATATAGTCGAAGATTTATCATTGCTTATTTTAGGACATCATTTATATAACGAAAGTGAAATTGAAGTCGACAACTCTTTTGTTGTTTCGAATTGATTGTAAAAAGTCCACTACAATACGGATTTTTTTAAAGGCAATTCGTGGCCACTAGATAATACCGATCGTTTGCTGAAATCATTCAACCAAATGGTAAAAAAATCATTAGGAAAGTTGAACATTTCGATTACTTGCCCTTAAGTACATTTCTTAATTCTACTGGCCTCGACGAAAAATATCTTAGCGTAATCGACTTCAAGAATTGTATATCTCCGTTTGTCATTGTTAAAAAAAATCGTTTAATTAACTTTGCAAAACGAGATTATATTATACATGCGGAATTCAAATGTATATTGTGGGGGATGAACATTATGAAAAATCAAATTATTATTTCACTTGTGGTAATATTTTTTTTCACACTAAAAAGCGACAGAATTACATTCAATGAAATCATCAACAATACCTAAATTGCTAATCTGATTTGAAAACGCGTGATGTAAACCTTGATGTAAGACGTCAATGAATAACATATTGTATTCGATTAGTATAAAATGTGCGGCTACTCTTTAACGAGTGTAAAACGCCGAATGAACCCATTAACGGACAAAAATTTGCATCACAATGACCAATAATCACATTTTTAACCTTAAAATATGTTTGTAACCTTTATTTTTGACTCAGCGTTGATCTTTTGCAATCGTGAATTCGAACCACTCAGAAAATCATTGTTTTCTGAAGAATAAGGTCTGAAATCTAATATTTTTCCAAGTTGATGCACTATAAGTTGATCTTTAGGTTTTATGAGATAATGACTCATTGAAAAACTTTTTACTTTTACACCATTGGGTTCAGGAATAGCTACAATACAGACAGTGGTATTTAATTTTTTTCAAATACTCCATATATTTAGTCAAAACTCTGTTTTGTACCAAATTTAGACGATTTTACTCGTAACGCACCGACTCACTGAACGTTTAACGTGCGATTCTTAGACCAAACCTTGGTTAATTATCATTAACGTGCAGAAATCACGAAAAACGTATAGGACCACTTGTTTTAAGGTAGGGTTAAGATTTTTTATAAAGAACGATCTTATATTATTATCTTCAAAAACCCGAGTTTAATCAGAGAATAAATGTTCAAACTTGTCATTCATCTCTATATTGTCTGGAACTTTATTGTCATTTTAATTAATATAAGATTTTAAGCTTTTTACATTTTTCATTGTGGTAAAATTAATAATATTTTCTCTCATTTCCTGGTTCGGTAATATATCTTTTACATTAGTGTACCAAGAATAAATGCCGTTTGAATCTAGGATCTTTGATAGCTCAAACGCCTCTTTCAAAAAGAGATCTCTTGATCATCAGTATATGATGAAGTCGAGCCAGATCGATATGCAATAGCATGATTGTGAAAACATGGAAAATGAATGAAATTTTCTATTGGATATCTTCCAAGCCCTGACCACAAACCAAATTTCATGATCGAGGATTTTTTTTTGTTCATAGCATAAATTTACAGAAATTAAGATGAACTTTCTCTAATTAAGTTTTTATCTACAAAAAAGGATGTATACCTCATTGTTTGTTTGTAGAGCTCTCTTTTTGGCTATTTAAAAGGATAAATAATAATCCATGAATGAAATGTTAAAATAAGTTAAAATATGTTTAAACTAAAATAAGTCTGACTAATTTATCAAATGAATAATTAAAAACTCTAATCCACTAGTTGATAAGACTTCACCTGCAAAACAATTTTTCAAAATCGGACCAGAATTTAATAAGTTGCATTCCCCCCTTTTGGGCCCCTTATTTCTAAATGAAAAAAGGGGACGCCCAAAATCAATCCCATGTATGGTTTAAGAGGTGATAATGGGCCCATACAGTGACAAATCCGCACAATAGTGATACTGATGTGTTTCCCATTGATTTTTTTATTGCATCGGTAGCTAAAACCATAGATATAATACTATATCTATGCTAAAACGATGTAGCTCAACTGAACGGTAAAATAGTTTATAAGAAAAAAATTACCTTGATTTTTTTAAGAATTCCTAAATTTTTGTAAATGTATTTGTTCTGGATCTGTTTTACTGCTTTTAGGAGGATGTTTGTTTGTTTGTTTATTTTACTTTTTTTGTTTGCTGCTTAGTTTTGTATTTCAAATAACAGTTAATACAATTATTATAACTAGGCAATCGATATCACATATTCGTACCGCCGTGGAGGCGGACCCCGAGTGGAAAATTAACTTCCAATAGAGCCTAACTTTTCGCAAGTGGCGACAAAGGGTTTTGGGATTTTGACAGATCAAGGGGTGGTACTAAGCCCATACATAATAAAAATGGTGCATGTAGAGAAATTAAACACCCTTTTTAAAACAAATTTAGTCCTAAATATGTTAAGAATTGTGTTTAAAACCGAACCACTTTCAAATTAAACACGTTGAAGCTGAACACGTTCAGATTTTAAACATGTTTCTCATCATCAAATATCTATTTTAGAAATTTTTCTATGTCATCTTCATTTATCTTAACACAATACTTAACATACTTAGAGGCGAAACATAGCTTTAAAGTTACTGAAATTATGCGGTTAGGATTGGGTTAGGAATCTAGACATCGAGGCTACATAGGATGGCTCTCGTGCATGGGAGTTATCAGGTCATAATACGGAATGCCTGACCGCTGATTATAGTGGACCAACTTTCCTAGAAAGTGCCAACCGACACGAATGCATAACAAAGGCATAATATTCCTGCCATACCCACCTCTTCTCATTGGTCTTCAAAATAAACTGTTTCTTTGTTTCCCATCCAACTTCATATTTTCCATAATTTCATGTTCATTTGATCATTTTATGTTCATTTTAACATTTCATTATCATTTCATGTTCATCTTATCATTTCATCATCATTTCATGTTCATCCTATCATTTCATCATCATTTCTTGTTTATGTTATCATTTTTATCTTCATTTCATGTTCAGGTTACCTTCCTTTTCATTATATAACCCATATAGCGTAAAACACCAGCTCACTCAATGACACAAATTTATAAAATCTCTTCTTTCGTTTCTTTCCCTTTTTAGCTCACCTGGACCGAAGGTCCAGGTGAGCTATTACCATCACTTGGCGTTCGTCGTCGTCTGTCGTCGTCGTCTGTTAGCAATTTTTCAAAAATCTTCTCCTCTGAAACTACTGAACAGAATTTAATGAAACTTGGTATGAACGATCTTTACGATGTACTGCACCAAACTTGTGTTTCGATTTTTGATCCGTCAAAAAAACATGGCCACCGTTATTAAAAATTGACCAGGTCGTCAGACTACTGTTTTTGGCTTGTAAATCAAAAAGTGTAAGAGATAGATGAAATCTGATGCACACAACTGCTTCAGCATCAAAAGTTCTACAAAAGTGTCCATTTGGTCGAAGTTGTCAGATGATATTTATAGGGGTTAGTACCATACCCTCAGTGTTCGATACCTTTTGCATGCAATTCATGTTAAGGTGTGGGAAGCAAAGCTCCAGATGGAGAACCGCATGCAAAAGATATCGTTCACAATGTTGTACCAAAACATTAAGTATAGTATCATCCAAAATCAGACCAAGAATTGATTTGCAAGAGCGCTTTTTTTAAGTTTAAAAATAGTACCGGTTTCAAAACCCAGAAACAAGATACTTAATTTAATAGCATGAAGCAAATTTAAAGCACAAACTGGATTAAAAGACCTTCCAAGATTGGTAAATCCTTCATAAATGACACTGCTAGCTTATAAATACATAACTGTAGAAAACAGAGAGCAAATTAGCACGATTCCTTTAAAAACTTTACCATTCTAAAATCTGACATAAGACACTCACTAACGCATGGAAGGGCTGCTATTATACACGACAATATCCAGTAGAGGTTCCATTCAATAGTATCCTTTTGGTACAACATTTAAATCAATGGGAGGGACACAGAAGGGTGGGAAACGCAAAATTTACCGACTAACAACGAAGCAAACTCCCAAGTGCTTTGTCCCTAAGCTTGTGAATCACATTCACACTCCGTCGTGGATGTTGAAATAATGAGAGTGTCACATGTTTCCCGCCAAAGTTATCAACCAATGAGGATTGTACCATACCCTCAGTGTTCGATACCTTTTGCATGCAATTCATGTTAAGGTGTGGGAAGCAAAGCTCCATATTCCAACTAACATGCCCTTCGGTTTATCTCATCCAGCACAAAATATAAACCTTCTCTTCCCATAACTCAATAAAAAATAAAGAAAAGAAAAAAGTCTGTTGTTAGTCAGTCATTTATATTTGACCGGTTTATTGCTACATACAATGGCTTACTCAAACATACTCCTGAGCTCTCGATTAGTTTGTATAAACACGACTGTTAAATCAGCACTACCTTTCTATATAAAAGGTATTAAACACATCCAATTTTCTCAGATAAAAAGTAACTCATTTTGATCGACTAATAGATAAAAGATGAAGCCTTAAACCCAAAAGCAATGGTAGTGTAAGTCATGAAAAACCCTCCAAATTATACTAGGACTCTTCTGTTAGTTTTACGTGGTCATACCCAGACTTTTCATCACATCCATTAAAGCAAATAAAAATCTCCTACAATTCTAGGAGTGTCCCGCAATGTTTCTAGATGAAATGGGAATCTTTAACCCACAAATTCAAATATATCTCGTCGTGACATAGACGGGGCTTGCTTCGTTCAATTGTAAGTAAATTAACATATCATACACAATATTGAACGAACAAACCGTTTCATATATTGCCACATTAATAATTTCTTATGTATTTGACAACACAAAATTTTCTTGATCATGAAGAGGCAAGCGATTGATATTAAAGGCATCACCAATTAAAACTTCTTCAGCAGAGGGAACATGAATTATCGGCGAAGGGATCTCTCCCCGAAGTGTAACCCATGCTGGCTTTTTCCTTACAATAACACGCTCAAAATCCACTTTCCATTTCCCCATTTCGGTAACTTCATAAATGATGACTTGTAATTTGAACTACTTCCTATAACATCTATATTTTCTGAATTGAAATAAAAATGGAACAAAATTTAGAAAACATCTGTATTCTAAGCCAGCATCAGAACTCTTCAAGAAGAAATCCCCTCGCCTACAATTCACGTGGAAATCCACTAGGGCATCAGTGTCCCTCGAATTGTCGACGAAGAAATTTCAACCATAAATCATAAAACCCAAACAAGAAATGTGAACGTGATCTCAAATTAGTCACTTCGATATCAAACCAAGTTTTAGTGTCTCATAGGTGTAATACGCTTCATGATTTTAATTAACTTTAATATATTGAAAGACAAATATGTAACAACCATAAAGAATCTCATCAAAATTATCAGGCATAAAATAAAATACCAACAAACATTTTCCATCATTATTATTATCATTTATTTATTTATTTTATTCTTCTTTTGTTTTAGTTTGTTAGAATTTATCTTTTAGATTTATTCTGTTTTGTCGCTTTCATCTCATCACAGTCTTTTACGGTGTACTTTCATACCAAAGACAAGCCCTGGAAGACCCTCGGTCTTCCTCTAAATCCACCATTCTTTCCCCTTTACAACTGAAAATTGAACTGAGGTATGGCACCAAAACTGTAACTGGTATCCCGGATAAAGGTTATATAAGTGAGAATCTTCAGCCTCGGTACATTAGACACATCTCTCCTCTGTAAGTGTCTATAAAACAAAGTGATATACATACAAGACAATTGACTTAATAGAGTAGCTAAATAGCACAATTTTATTGACATAATAGACTAGAATAACAAAGTAATCAGTTTCCCCTATTTCTCAATAAAGCCAACTTAAATAATTAGCCTTTTAGTGATGCCAAATGCAGCTAGAATTAGCATATTACAACTTAATATATATATCTAGAATACAAATAAAATGTTATTTTTATCCTCAACATGTAACGGAAAAAATAACCGTTCGAAAAAATGCCTAACTTAAAAGTATTATTTTTCGTTTCATAAAACTTTCGTTCAAATGCAATCTAAAAGAGAACTCGGGGCGAATGTTCACTTATCACACCGCTGTCACAATATGATAATAGATAATCAACCGACATCTAAACTTAATAATTTATTTAAAAACCCATGGCCTCCACGAATTTTCTGAGGACCGTAATGTATGATTATATACTTCACATGCCCAATTTATTTAAATTCTGTAAAAAGAAATAGTTTAAAATTTTCACAAGATAGTAACTACAGAAGGACTGACACACCAGTCTGTGACATAATTAAAGTATTCCTCTTGTTGCAAAATATAACGGAATTCATGCTAATAGCACATGTTCTTAACAAAAAACATTCAAACTCACCTCTTCAGATAAATCCCGTCCCTTCGGCTGTCCGAAATCATTTGCGTACAGGACAACGCAGTGAAGAGCCCATCGACCCTCTTCCACAGTTTCGTCTCTCCCAGACAATTTCAGGATTTCATTTATGTCCTCTTCAGTTAGTGTATTATCATGCGTGTTTATATCTTGACATGGATTTCGTCTTGGTGTCCTTCTGAATACGTGCAAATTCTTTAATGCAGCAGGTTTCCCTGATCTGATCCATTTAATCACTGGTAGCATGTTCATGTCTTTCACGGAGTGCCGTTTTTTTTCAAAACCGGCGGTAATACCATCTAAAAGAAAACATTAATAAGTAACTAACGGTCAACATACACAGGTATACCGTAACCATGTCTATTCAATTCAATAACTGAACCGTAACGTAAACTTGTCATACTTCCTAAAAGTACACGTGCCCGATAAATTATCATTTATGTGTGTTGACCATTCACACCAGGTCATTGCAAATTATTACAATTATCTATACAAAGAAATGAATTATCATTTTAAAAAGGAATTTCTGACCAAACTTAAATCATAAAAGTACATGCTCTATATATATAATATATAAAAAAACAAATGCATTAATTTATCCCCAACTCTCATGATAACTTGTCCTCAACAAAAACGTGCATTTCACGGCCACGTGGCAGCCAGGTCAAATTTAATATCTCAGAATATGATTGGAAAGACTGAATTTTACCGAAATTACCAAATGATAAAAAGAAAAACATTGATTATTATTATCATGATATTATAAAAATGTCACAAGCAAGTTTCCATCACATTTAACGAAACATCGCAAAAAATGCAAAGACGAATTTCATCATATATAACAAACTATTCAAGATATATCAAATCATATAAATCTAAACTAATTTCTAACATCTGGCCCTCTAGGTCCTTTTTTATTTCTGACCCTCTTGGTCCTATTATAATTTCTGACCCTCTTGGTCTAATTTCTGACCCTCTTGGTCCTATTTTAATTTCTGACCCTCTTGGTCCTATTTTAATTTCTGACCCTCTTGGTCTAATTTCTGACCCTCTTGGTCCTATTTTAATTTCTGACCCTCTTGGTCTTAATAAAAAAATAAAAATATTAAACTGTTACCTTTATCGTTAAAGTCCTCAGAACGTAAAGTACGTCCACCCTCGTGCGAGGATGTTGAAATAATGAGAGTGTCACATGTTTCCCGCCAAAGTTATCAACCAATGAGGATTCAGCCCCCTTAAAGATGAAAATAGCGTTTTTTTCATGTTTTTGGCTTATAAAATGAAAAATATTGCAGCTAGAGAAAAGCTGTTGCTTGCTTAAATATTCAGCTCATTTAGCTCAAATAAAAGTCTCCATAGTGTCGAAGTTGTCAGATGACCCTTAATAGGGGTAACAGCCCCTTAAAGCCGAAAAATAGTGTTTTTGGCCTATAGAATGAAAACTATTGCAGATAGAGAAAAGCTGTTGCTTGCTTAAATGTTCAGCTCATTTAGCTCTACAAAGTCGTCGTAGCGTCGAAGTTGTCAGATGACCTTTTATAGGGGTTACAGCCCCTTAAAGGCGAAAAACAGTGCTATGGCCTATAGAATGAAAACTATTGCAGACAGAGAAAACCTTTTGCTTGCTTAAATATTCAGCTCTTTTACCTCTACAAAAGTTTTCATAGGGTCGAAGTTGTCAGATGACCCCTTAAAGGGGTTACAGCTCCTTAAAGTAAAAAAAATATTGTTTTTGGCCTATAGAATGAAAACTATTGCAGATAGAGAAAAGCTGTTTCTTGCTTAAATGTTTAGCTCATTTAGCTCCACAAAGGTTTTTATAGGGTTGATTTTGTCAGATGATCCCTTATAGGGGTTACAGACCCTTAAAGGCGAAAAATTGTGTTTTTGGCCTATAGAATGAAAACTATTGCAGATAGAGTAAAGCTGTTGCTTGCTTAAATGTTCATCTCATTTAGCTCTACAAAAGTCTTCATAGGGTCGAAGTTGTCAGACGACACTTTATAGGGGTTACAGCCCTTTAAAGGCCAAAAATAGTATTTTTGACCTATAGAATGTAAAGAGAAATTATGTTGCTTGCTTTAATGTTCACCTCATTTAGCTCTACAAAAGTCTCCATAGGGTCGAAGTTGTCAGATGACTTATTATAGGGGTTACAGCCCTTTAAAGGAGGAAAATTGTGTTTTTGGCCTATAAAATGAAAACTATTGCAGATAGAGAAAAGCTGTTGCTTGCTTAAATGTTCAGCTCATTTAGCTCTACAAAAGTATTCATAGGGTTTAAGTTGTCAGATGCCCCCTAAATTAACGTGTTTTCATGTTTTTGGCTTATATAATGAAAACTATAGCAGATAAAGAAAAGTGGTTGCTTGTTTAAATGCTCTCTCTCTAGAGTCAAAGTTGTCAGTCGGCCCTTTAAATAACATTCAGCTCATTTACCTCTACAAAAGTCTTCATAGGGTCATCAAGTTGTCAGATGACCCCTCAAAGGGGTTACAGCTCCTTAAAGTAAAAAATATTGTTTATGTCCTATAATATGAAAACTATTGCAGATAGAGAAAAGCTGTTGCTTGCTTAAATGTTCAGCTCATTTAGCTCTACAAATGTCTTCATAGGGTTGATTTTGTCAGATGATCCCTTATAGGGGTTACAGCCCCTTAAAGGCGAAAAATAGTGTTTTTTGGCCTATAGAATGAAAACTATTGCAGATAGAGAAAAGCTGTTGCTTGCTTAAATGTTCATCTCATTTAGTTCTACAAAAGTCTTCATAGGGTCGAAGATGTCAGATGACCCTTTATAGGGGTTACAGCCCTTTAAAGGCGAAAAATAGTATTTTTGACCTATAGAATGAAAAGAGATATTATGTTGCTTGCTTAAATGTTCAGCTCATTTGGCTCTACAAAAGTCTTCATAGGGTCGAAGTTGTCAGATGACTTCTTATAGGGATTACAGCCCCTTAAAGGAGGAAAATTGTGTTCTTGGCCTATAAAATTATTGCAGATAGAGAAAAGCTGTTGCTTACATAAAGGTTCAGCTCATTTAGTTCTACAAAAGTATTCATAGGGTTTATGTTGTCAGATGACCCCTAAATTAACATGTTTTCATGTTTTTGGCTTATGTAATGAAAAATATAGCAGATAAAGAAAAGTGGTTGCTTGTTTAAATGCTCTCTCTCTAGAGTCAAAGTTGTCTGTTGGCCATTTAAATAACATTTTGCACGGTTTTGCCTAAAGAATGAACACTGTTGCTGAAAGAGAAAAGCTGGTGTTTGCTTAAATTTTCAGCTTATTTAGCTCTACAAAGTTCTTCATAGGGTTGATATCAAGACCAGGTGAGCTATTCAAGCTCCTGGGAGCCTCTTGTTGTAAAGCAACATTACGTCTGCTCCAGTTAGTTTGACATAAAAATGGTTAACGCATGGTTATGTTTCTCCTTGGTTGCTGGCGTCACTCAAGAAATTTTATGGTAGATATCATGCACTGATAGACAAAAATGGGATTTATTTCTCTGAGATGAGTGCAGATATTTGTTTGTCATAGGGTTTGCATGGTTTTGTTTTCCTTTACCGGATTTAACACACTGATTGAAAATTGGCAGCGCAAGGGTGTGCTATAGCAGGCAGGAACCGCTTACTCTTCCGGAGCACCTGAGCTAACTCTCATTAAGACTAGAGTATGCGTTGTTAATTGATATTCAGTAGTTTTTGTGTTTCTGTGTTTTATATGTTGTCTTTATTTTTCGTCCTGTCCTTGTTTGTGTTTCCTGGTTTTGTCTCTGCCCTTCTGGACTTTGGCATTCGGATGCCCCATTGGTACCTCTGCTTCTTAAAGTGTCTACCAATATGCAATTTTTAAAATTTGTCAAATATCTTGTACAGTGTTCGAGATGTATTGAATAAGTGTAAAATTACTCCTATACGGGTGTTGAGTTCTCCTTAATATAAGTGTAAAATTCAATAAAAATCTAAAAAGGACAATTACTCCTACACGGGTGTTGTGTTCTTCTTAATATTTCAGGACAGATAGATATTGGGGTGCTGAACACTTTTCTTCTCTGTCATAATTTTTTTTTATCATAATACGGAATGCCTGACCGCTGATTATAGTGGACCAACTTTCCTAGAGAGTGCCAACCGACACGAATGCATAATAAAAGGCTTAATATTCCTGCCATACCCACGTCTTCAAAATAAACTGTTTCTTTGTTTCCCATCCCACTTCATATTTCCATAATTTCATGTTCATTTGATCATTTTATGTTCATTTTATCATTTCATCATCATTTCATGTTCATTTTATCATTTCATGTTCATTCTATCATTTCTTCATCATTTTTTGCTTATGTTATCATTTTCATCTTTATTTCATGTTCAGGTTACCTTCCTTTTCATTATATAACCCATATGATTGAGTTGAAAGAGCGTAAATCACCAGATCACTAAATGACACAAATTTATAAAAGCTTTAATTTCGTTTCCTCCCCTTTTTGTGAAGCAACATTACGTCTGCTCCAGCTATGGAATTTATGTATCACAATTGATTCGTTACTTCAGAGCTTGTGGCAATAACATTGATTTCCTCGGTAGAGCGTCACGTTTGACACAAACATTGTTAACGCATGGTTATGTTTCTCCTTGGTTGCTGGCGTCACTCAAGAAATTTTATGGTAGATATCATGCACTCATAGACAAATATGGGATTTATTTTTCTCAGATGAGTGCAGAAATTTGTTTGTCATAGGGTTTGCATGGTTTTGTTTTCGTTTACCGGACGCTGATTGAAAATTGGCAGCGCAAAGGGTGTGCTATAGCAGGTAGGAACCGCGTACTCTTCCGGAGCAATAAAAATCTAAAAAGACAAATATGGGATTTATTTTTCTCAGATGAGTGCAGAAATTTGTTTGTCATAGGGTTTGCATGGTTTTGTTTTCCTTTACCGGACGCTGATTGAAAATTGGCAGCGCAAAGGGTGTGCTATAGCAGGTAGGAACCGCGTACTCTTCCGGAGCACCTGAGCTTACTCTCATTTCAACTAGAGTTTGCGTTGTTAATTGATATTCAGGAGTTTTTGTGTTTCCGTGTTTTATATGTTGTTTTTTTTGTCCTGTCCTTGTTTGTGTTTCCTGGTTTTGCCTCTGCCCTTCCGGACTTTGACATTCGGATACCGATTTGGTACCTTTGCTTCTTAAAGTGCTTACCAATATGCAATTTTTAAAATTTGTCAAATATCTTGTACAGTGTTCGAGATGTATTGAGCTGTACAAGTGTAAAATTCAATTAAAATTTAAAAAGGGCAATAACTCCTACACGGGTGTTGAGTTCTTCTTAATATTTCAGGACTGATAGATATTGGGGTGCTGAACACTTTTCTTCTCTGTTAGAATTTTTTATTATAATACGGAATGCCTGACCGCTGATTATAGCGGACCAACTTTCATAGAGAGTGCCAACCGACACGAATGCATAATAAAAGGCTTAATATTCCTGCCATACCCACCTTTTCTCATTGATCTTCAAAATAAACTGTTTTTTGTTTCCCATCCCACTTCATATTTTCCATAATTTCATGTTCATTTGATCATTTTATCATTTCATCATCCTTTCATGTTCATTTTATCATTTCATGTTCATTTCATGTTCATTTTATCATTTCATGTTCATTTTATCATGTCATGTTCATTTTATCATTTCATCATCATTTCATGTTCATTCTATCATTTCTTCATCATTTTTTGCTTATGTTATCATTTTCATCTTCATTTCATGTCCAGGTTATCTTCCTTTTCATTATATAACCCATATGATTGAGTTGAAAGAGCGTAAATCACCAGCTCACTAATATAAATGACACAAATTTATAAAAGCTTTAATTTCGTTTCCTCCCCTTTTTGTGTAGCAACATTACGTCCGCTCCAGCTATGCAATTTACGTATCACAATTGATTCGCTACTTCAGAGCTTGCGGCAATTACATTGATTTCCTCGGTAGAGCGTCACGATTGACACAAACATTGTTAACGCATGATTATGTTTCTCCTTGGTTGCTGGCGTCACTTAAGAAATTTTATGGTAGATATCATGCACTCATAGACAAATATGGGATTTATTTATCTCAGATGAGTGCAGAAATTTGTTTGTCATAGGGTTTGCATGGTTTTGATTTCCTTTACCGGACGCTGATTGAAAATTGGCAGCGCAAAGGGTGTGCTATAGCAGGTAGGAACCGCGTACTCTTCCGGAGCACCTGAGCTTACTCTCATTTCAACTAGAGTTTGCGTTGTTAATTGATATTCAGGAGTTTTTGTGTTTCCGTGTTTTATATGTTGTTTTTTTTGTCCTGTCCTTGTTTGTGTTTCCTGGTTTTGCCTCTGCCCTTCCGGACTTTGACATTCGGATACCGATTTGGTACCTTTGCTTCTTAAAGTGCTTACTAATATGCAATTTTTAAAATTTGTCAAATATCTTGTACAGTGTTCGAGATGTATTGAGCTGTACAAGTGTAAAATTCAATAAAAATTTAAAAAGGGCAATAACTCCTACACGGGTGTTGAGTTCTTCTTAATATTTCAGGACTGATAGATATTGGGGTGCTGAACACTTTTCTTCTCTGTTAGAATTTTTTATCATAATACGGAATGCCTGACCGCTGATTATAGTGGACCAACTTTCCTAGAGAGTGCCAACCGACACGAATGCATAATAAAAGGCTTAATATTCCTGCCATACCCACCTTTTCTCATTGATCTTCAAAATAAACTGTTTTTTGTTTCCCATCCCACTTCATATTTTCCATAATTTCATGTTCATTTGATCATTTTATCATTTCATCATCCTTTCATGTTCATTTTATCATTTCATGTTCATTTTATCATTTCATGTTCGTTTTATCATGTCATGTTCATTTTATCATTTCATCATCATTTCATGTTCATTCTATCATTTCTTCATCATTTTTTGCTTATGTTATCATTTTCATCTTCATTTCATGTCCAGGTTATCTTCCTTTTCATTATATAACCCATATGATTGAGTTGAAAGAGCGTAAATCACCAGCTCACTAATATAAATGACACAAATTTAAAAAAGCTTTAATTTCGTTTCCTCCCCTTTTTGTGTAGCAACAATTACGTCCGCTCCAGCTATGGAATTTACGTATCACTATGGCAAGTAATGTGTTGCAAAATTTTATATATGGTAACTTTTAAATTCATTATTTTCTATTGATATGTAAGATTTTTTATTAATATGGAAGATTTTTTATTAATATGGAAGATTTTTTTAATTAATATGGAAGATTTTTTCATTAATATGGAAGATTTTTTCATTAATATGTAAGATTTTCTCATTAATATGGAAGATTTTCTTATTAATATGTAAGATTTTTTTATTAATATGTAAGATTTTTTATTAATATGCAAGATTTTTTTATTAATATGGAAGATTTTCTTATTAATATGTAAGATTTTTTTATTAATGTGCAAGATTGTTTTATTAATATGGAAGATTTTTTTATTAATATGGAAGATTTTTTATTAATATGTAAGATTTTTTTTATTAATATGGAAGATTTTTTTATTGATATGGAAAACTTTTTTTATTAATATGGGAGACTTTTTCATTGATATGAAAGACCTTTTCATTAATATGGAAGGTTTTTGTTATTGATATGGAAGCCTTTTTGATTAATATGGAAGGTTTTTATATTGATATGGAAGACCTTTTCATTGATATGGAAGATTTTTCATTCATATTTCATTCCATCGGAACGCTCCCTAGAGGCAAGCAATGATCGATATAACGCCTTTTCTCATTGGTTGTTAAGAAAACACTAATGACGCCTTCCATGTATGACCACATGTATGCGGTCTGATGCCAGTGATGGTATCATATTGCCCCTAATAGTTGTTATTAGCGGTAAGAAATCACGGGTGTTCATTTGTTACGTCTCCCTCTTTAATAAGGCGAATGGGTACCTGCGGATCTTAGCGTTTGTACAATAGGTCCTTTGATTCCCCTTTGTCGCAGTTCGAGGATCTGCAGAGAGACCCATGCGGCAATACTCCCTTTCCCTTAAATAATAAAGTCAATTGAGTTTCAAGTAGGGGAATACGGGGTTAAGGGACGGGGAGCGGGGGTAGATGGGGGCGGAGAAAAGGGATTGACGGGACGTGGAACGGGGGTAGAGGGGCAGGGAGCGGGAAAAAATGGAAGGAAATAGGGGGAGCGGTGGTAAAGAAAAAATCATATCGGGGGGGGGGGGGGTAGAATGGACGGTGATCGGGGTTGAGGGGGCGGAGAGCGGGGTCAGAGACCCCCTGTCCTTCCCTTCCTAACTGGTAAAAGTCTAGCTGCGAAATCATAGCTGTTGGTCTTTTTATATTTTCTGATTTTTGCGATCTTAGAAAAAAAAATAACAGAAAATACATGTGTAGTTAGAGCTTCGTTTCGCATCTAGTAGAAGTCTGAGGGTCGGTAGGAACTTTTGCGGGACAGCGGGAAAAAACCCATTTATTTCAACAGGAATTCGGGAAAACCCTTAACGGGAACGGGATTTAGCCATTTTCATTATTCGGGATGCGGGAATCACAAATTTATTTTCACGGGAATTCGGGATCATACCCCTTCTCACCCTCACTCAAGTCTTAACACACTAAAATTATCCATGGGCTTGGCCTACGCGGTCACTTATTTATGCAAGAAAAAATACTTCCCCTTCCTTTAATATATTCAATAGACTTTACTATTTAAGGGAAAAGGGAGTATTGCCGCATGGGTCTCTCTGCGGATCCTCGAACTACGACAAAGGGGAATCAAAGGACCTATTTTACAAACAGGTACCCTTTCGCCTTATTTAAGAGGGAGACGTAACAAATGAACACCCGTGATTTCTTACCGCTAATCACAACTATTAGGGGCAATATAATACCATCACTGGCATCAGACCGCATACATGGTGTCATACATGGAAGGCGCCATTAGTGTTTTCTTATGCCCCTGTCACACTGGATAAAGTTCGGAGTATGTTCTTGCTAAGTCCTTAAAAGTCTTAAAACGCGGAAGGAACTTGTTGAACGTAGTAAAGACGTGCTATAAACTTGCATGATCGTAGTGCAACTTGAATGGACGTATTACGAACCTTATTGGACGTAATAAGAACTTCAAGAACGTGAAGGACGTGGAATAATTTTGAACATGTTCAAAACAAACGTAATGAGGACGTGGCGAAGTCATATCCTAAGCGACATCACACGAGAAGTCACGAGATCTATCAATTTAAATCATTCTTCGAAACGCAGTCGGCGAGGACAGACGCTCTCCTGTCCTCTCCTTTTCGCGGTACTTTTGAGCACGTGCAAGTCGTTGCCTTGTATTACACGGTCTCGGAAATTATCCATTGCTTTTATGTAAGTATATTTTTCTTTTTATTTGCATGCTTGTGAGGACATTATGGTCCTTTTGAGAGATTTTATAGTACGGACATGGGTCCGTTTTGTTAATTTTTAATTTTGAAGCACGGACATGGGTCCGTTTGGTTAACTTTTTAATGATGAAACGGACATGGGTCCGTTTGGTTAATTTTTTAATGATGAATCGGACATGGGTCCGTTTGGTTAACTTTTTAATGATGAAACGGACATGGGTCCGTTTGGTTAATTTTTTAATGATGAGGCGGACATGGGTCCGTTTGGTTAATTTTTTAATGATGAAGCGGACATGGGTCCGTTTGGTTAACTTTTTAATGATGAAACGGACATGGGTCCGTTTGGTTAATTTTTTAATGATGAAGCGGACATGGGTCCGTTTGGTTAATTTTTTAATGATGAAGCGGACATAGGTCCGTTTGGTTAATTTTTTAATGTTGAAGCGGACATTGGTCCGTTTGGTCAATTTTTTATTTTTAAGCACGGACATGGGTCCGTTTGGTTAATTTTTTAATTTTGAAGCAAAGAGATTGGTCCGTTTGGTTAATTTTTAATTTTAAAGCAAAGACATGGGTCTGTTTGGTTAATTTTTCAATTATAAGGCACGGACATGGGTCCGTTTTGTTAATTTTTAATTTTGAAGCACGGACATGGGTCCATTTGGTAAATATTTGATTTTGAAACCCGGACATGGGTCAATTTGGTAAATATTTGATTTTGGAGCCCGGACATGGATCCGTTTGGTTAATTTTTAAATTGTGAAGCACGGGCATGGTCCGTTTGGTTAATTATTTAAATTGAAGCACGGGCATAGTGTCTGTATGATTAATTTTTCATTTTGAAGCACGGGCATGGTGTCCGTTTGGTTAATTTTTAATTTTTATAGCAATATAAATGACCTAGTGTCCGTTTTGTTGATTTTTTAATTTTGAAGCAAGGCCAAGGACTTAGTGTTCAGTTGGTAAATTTTTGATTTTGAAGTACGAGCATGGTGTCTATGATTAATTTTTGATTTTGAAGTACGAGCATGGTGTCTGTATGATTATTTTTTGATTTTGAAGTACGAGCATGGTGTCTGTATGATTAATTTTTGATTTTGAAGTACGAGCATGGTGTCGGATTATTTTTTGATTTTGAAGTACGAGCATGGTGTTGGTAAGATTATTTTTTGATTTTGAAGTGCGAGCATGGTGTCGGATTAATTTTTAATTTTGAAATACGAGCATGGTGTCTGTAGGATTAATTTTTGATTTTGAAGTACGAGCAATGGTGTCTGTATGATTAATTTTTGATTTTGAAGTACGAGCAATGGTGTCTGTATGATTAATTTTGATGTACGAGCATGGTGTCTGTAGGATTAATTTTGATGTACGAGTATGGTGTCTGTAGGATTAATTTTTTATTTTGAAGTACGAGCATTAAATTTTTATTTTGAAGTACGAGCATTAAATTTTTATTTTGAAGTATGAGCATGGTGTCTGTAGGATTAATTTTTAATTTTTTGAAGCACGAGCATGGTGTCCGTTTGGTAAATTCAATAATTTTGGAGCAAGGACTTGGTGTGTTTTTTGGTGAATTTTTAATTTTGACTAAAGTAAACACATGGTGTCCGTCTTGGTAATTTATAATTTCAGAAGCATGGATGGTGTCGTCCGTTTTGTTGATTTTTCCCTTTGAGGTACGAGCATGTTGTCCAGTTGGATGTACGGATGGTGTTGCTCGTTTGGTTCATATTTTGATTTTTTAGTACGGATGGTATAATACGTAGCTTGGCAATTTATATTTTGAAGTGCGGATGCTGTCGTCCGTTTGATTATAGAATCTAAAATCATTTAGCGGATAGTGTCGCCTCGGTTGTTGAATTACGTTTCGGAGTATGGACCTCGAAATAAGAGTGGATTGTGCCACCGCTGTTTGATATGATTGGGGTTAACCTGGTACAATTTTGTTGTATTCTTGTGGTCAGAATGGATGCTGATTTTATTGGTTATATTCTATATGAGTATATTCTGAAGCGGCTTAAATGTAAAAAAAAAAAAACAAAAAAACATGTTCTCGTCCAGTAATATATCGACTCACGACATGCTTGGATCAATTATGTTTATGTAGTGTATTTTAATTTACTTGTAGATGGTTGAACATCACCTTGGAAGTTCTTAGCAGTTGGCTCCTTAATGATTAATTTAGTTGAAGGATCGAAAGGGTAAGATTTAGATGCTGTAGAGCAATGCATATTGTGTTTAGAGAGAAGACTTTTTTAAAGTTTGTAATTAATACTTTAGTTTAAGATATTGTTGAACACAATCTAGTTTCATGTACGTTTTCTCATCGCGGGAAAAGATAAAGAAAAAAAAAACTGGCTCTTTGAGGGACTTTAAGAACTTTTATGTTCTAGCTATAGATGATAGTTCATGTTTTTGCGTCGGGGCGTTATCTCGTCCCGAATTGTCATGTATGTCATGTGTGTTGTACAAATTGGAAGTTAAAGTTGAATGTCTAGTATGTTTAAATGATTTAGTAACAGATACTTGTATGTGACATAGGGTCTGCGTTCCTTATAGGTATATTGAGTTATATATATTTAGTAGCATATTATGTCGTTTTGTAGGCATTGAAAGATTGGAGCCAGTTTCGGTTTACAACACGGGTGTAACTATATAACGTCTGCAAGTAATTATAGTATTGGGATCTCGAAGGGAGACATCAGTAATTGGAAAATGATTTTGATGATAGGCAGGGACGTAAAAACGTCAGAGCTATGACTGGAAGACCTAAATTGATGCCTGTTTGTGTCCTTGATGCCGCCTTGAAGGTTCTATAGCTTAGTGCTCGATCTTAAAACGAATCATCCGGAAATTGAGTTCTATAGTAAAGCTTTGCAGGCATATAAACAATTTGAAGCGCATGATGATACTTGTAACTTATTTTAACTTTAAGGACCTTGTTGTATATACTCAGAAATTTCAAGTGTTACGTTTACTCAAAGAATAATTGACTTGAGATAGTTTTCTAATTTCCATTCCAGGGAATCTAATCCTTAGTGGCTTATGTCACGCGGAATGGGGGTTGGAGAGCTTTTTCTCTGTAATTTCCTTTTGAAAATTTTACATCTATCTCTTTATGCAATGATATATTTATAACATTTTTATTGTAAACTGATCATGCTAAAATTAGTCAATCAATTGAAGTTGAGATTTTCTTTGGATCCTACTTTTTGTTGACCATGAATTTTTTGTTGAAACTACAGAGGAGAAGTTCTTCAACCTCCTAATCGGTTTTACAAAGCAGAGAATGTTTTTGAAAACTATAATTTTTATGAAGAATAATTTCCTGTGAAAAGTTACAGTATTGGGGGACAAACGTTCACATTAATCAATTAAATCATTGTTGAAATGTTAAAATTTGGAAACGCTAAGGGAGAAGCCTTTTAGTTAGACCGATTAAAATGTTATTATACAGGCTAAATCTTTTGTTATGTTATAATGTGCAGGAAATTCTCGGTGAAATTTCGATTCCGAATGCCGAAAGTTTGCAAAGTTATTTTCATAGATAGGGACAAGCCTTTTCTCAACTTTGTTTTATGGTGGCCATATATTTATAAGTAGGGTTTTGGATTTAGCCTGGGATATCGGTTAATTGCTATCAACGTTTTGGTGATATAAAACTGGGCTTATTTTCAATATTGCGAATGATAACCCGGGGACAAAAAATATTGACTGATAGTTTTGCCGTTTCCTTTGTCAGTTTGTACTGTATATTTGTGAATAAAGTTGTTGCATTATTATTTGTTTTATTTTAAAATTGGATTTATGCGTTATGGACATTTAAAGGGTGAGATGAGGTTTAAATTAGTGTAAGCAAATTTTTGATTAGGTCAAAATGATGGTCTACGTTTCATTGAAAGACTCGTTAGTAAAGCTGTGGCTGAAAATGAGAATAAAGGTGCCACTATCGGGCACAATTCACACATGTTTACTTTATTTCAATCTAATCCTATATTTGTTTGTGAACAAGTTATGGCGCAACATTGATATTTGGTATGTGGTTGCTTTAGAGTTGGTACAGATCAGTTTTTAAAGCATTTCATCGGTATGCCCCTGCAACCACGGTCTACTGATTTTGTGATTTCTTTCCGATTTGGCTTAAGGCTATAGTGTATTCTCAAGTCTGTTAAACTTGAAGCAGGCATGGTACACCATTGATTTTATGCAATTGCGTTAGCTTCAGTGCAAATTTAGTTTTTGTCTCACCTGCGACGAATGTATTACTTTCCGGCGGTGGTGTCGTAAACTTTTTGTAAGACTTTTTTGGACAATGAAAACTGCTTGAATTGCTTGAAAAGTATAATTGCTAGGCATCTGATATTGGGTATACAGACAGTTAAGGTTATGGTCTACGCAACTGTCACAATGACCCCATTTTCACGCTCCAGTGACTGAACTTAGGTCGTTTTTTCAGGCCGTGAACTTTTTTATAAGGTTTTTGTGGACAATGAATTACTTGGTGATATAAAAGCTAGGAATCTAATATTGAGTAAACAGACAGTTGAGGTTATGGTCTACCATGCCGTGTGGCCTTGACCCCATTTTCACGCTCTAGTGACTCGATAACCTTAGGTCTTTTTTCAGGCGGAAAACATAAATAATAATTTTGTGTACATTGAATGGCTTGAAAAGTATAGATATTGGGTATACAGGCAGGTGATATATATATTGCACGGTCTACTGCTGACTTAGGAACTTTTGTATACTGATTTGGCATACTCTTCTGTCCGTTTATTAACAAATAGCGTTGGCGTTTATGACATATCATTGATATTTGGTAGGCTGTTTCATAAGCATCAGTACTGGTCAATTCCAGGAAGATATCATCTACATATACGCCCCTACATGTTCTACTGACTATAAGGGTTCTTGCTCCTTTGGCTATATGTTAATGTTTTTTTTCTAGTCTATTTATGCGAATAGATAATGGTACATTTCATATGTCGTCTGTCTCGGTGATAATTTTTGGCAGTGGTGTTCAACCTTGTGTATAAAATTTTTAGTCTTAGTCGGGCCAACGCAAGACGGCGATCGGTGACCGGTGATCTGGTAATCTTGGTGAATGCTAGCTGTTTTCCTTTTATGATTTTGTTTTGGGTTGGTTGCGTTGCGTATGCCTATCTCACATCTCTTTATCGTCTACAGTGTTGATATTTGGTATACAGTTGCATGTTAATCAAATGAATATACATTGTAGGTCAATTTATGGGTAATTTTCAGGATTGTATTCAAAATTTACTTTTGTATATTGGCTAGACATATTTAAGATACAAGTTTGGGTGAGTTTTGAGTTTTGAGTTTTGGGGGTTTTGTGGTGAGTGTGAAATAGTTACTGATTTCACATAACAAAGGATGATTATTGCGTATCAAATTTTCACCTCCAATACTAATACAATCTAGTTACTTGGAGTGTGATGGCTCTTAGGATAATCATTTATCCTAAGCGACATCACACGAGAAGTCACGAGATCTATCAATTTAAATCATTCTTCGAAACGCAGTTAGGTTATGGATTGAAAGTGATTCTTTTCTCTCGGTTAAGCTGTGGCTATGACTATGGTTGTGGTTATGAAGGGGTTTAGGCTTATGAATCTGTAAATTTTCCCACCGCCCCACCCTGTTTTATTTGATCAGTGTTTCACACTCCAGGAACTGGATGCTCCTCAAATTTTCACCTCCAATACTAATACAATCTAGTTACTTGGAGTGTGATGGCTCTTAGGATAATCATTAAACGTAGTAAAGACCTACTAAGAACGTATTGAGAACTTCATGATCGTACCATGAACGCAGAAGGAACGTGTTGCAAACTGAATGGACGTGGCCCGGACGGTAGGATATTTGTGCCGTTTGCGCTACGTTTTCACTACGTCCTAAAAGTTTGCACCACGTTCGTGGTACGTTTTCACTACGATTTCATATTACGGTATGTTTCCTTCACGATTGTAGAACGACCATAAGGAAGTTTTTACTACGTCCTTAACACGTCCGTGCAGTTTTTACCACGTTGATTGCATGTCCAAGCAGTTTTTACGCCGTTTGTAGTACGTTTTTACTAGGTTTTCTAACAGTTAACATTCATTTGCTCATAAAATTTGGACATGCATGAAAATACATCCATAGATGGATCCAGAGGGGGGTGGCTGAGGGCCTGGGGCCCCACTTTGGCGGAAAATTTGGTTGGATATATAGGAAATCATTTAAACGTGGCCACAGCGGGCCCCCTCTTATAGGCCAGTCAGTTCGGCTCCCACTTTTCAGAATTTCTTGATCCGCTACTGACTGAAATCTTTTGTGTCTTATCCGCTGGAACACGATTCTTTTATTGTGCACTCTCTAAGGACATGATACATCTTGAAATTGATATTGGACTTTTACAATAATAATTAATTAGTTAATAATATTGCCAAAAATGACGCCACTCGTGCCATATAAAGCTACATGTATGTAGATTCTGCAAACTAAATTTGTACATCGATGAAAGTTATATCATGCAAACTGATAATTTAAAATTTGTTTAGCACGGAACCATAAAAATGATTTTAAGTCGGATTGTTCAGGTTGTCCAGACTGATTTGCCATGTCGCTTTTTCTTTGTTTTTTGTTTCCGTTTTATTTTTGTCCCGACTGTTTATTTTTTATGCTGTTCTGCTGAATTTTGAGTTTTTCCTGACGAACGAGACAATCATGGCTTTTGATGTTAAGTTACCCCATAGCTACATGAAACAAATTAAATGAGTGTTTCTTTAATTTGGGCTGATCGTTGACCATGCAACAAATCAAATATTGAGCTTAGCAACTCCTTGACAAAGCTTTTGTTTGTCCTTGTCTTTTTGATGTTTTGTGTTCCTGGTGTAGGAAGGGGATCTATCTTTGACTATTTTAGGACTGAATTTCAATTGTGTGCACTTTATTTAGACCTTGGGCCAAGTGCAGAACGGCGAGCAACGCTTTCTGGCCTCTTTAAAGGCTGCTAGCGGTTTTTCATTGTTATTTTTTCTAAATTACCGCTTGTCATGTGAGCTGTGTCGCGTACACTTATTCCACATCTCATTTATTTCGTTAATATCGTTAAAGTATCAAATTGTGATAAATTCAGTGTTTGGACACTATATTATATTTTTAAAGTAGCATTTAAATAAAGAAGAAATGTGTCCATAGAACTCGGATAACCCCGCTGGCCCCAAGTATAGGAAGTTCAAGTAGACTGAACCATCCTTTTAAGTTTCAAATCATTCTCATGTACCGTTTCTGAGAAAATCTTGGCGGAAATTCGTAGACACATGGACATATATCTGCTCGTTCGTACCCCAAACAGGAAGAAGAAGTCCGATATGTCTGAAAGTAGCTTAGAGCGTAAAGTTTGTCATACTCAACCATTCTACCAAGTTTCACATAGAGATAGATAAGCAACATATCTAAAATGAAATCTCGTGTTGTGGATGCTGATGCTCCGTAAAATCTTATATTGAACGCGCACTCTATGCGCGATTCGTATATTTATAAGACCTATAAGAGACACACAAGACCACGGTCGTTATACTTGTCCTGCGACAACATGTTTTCTACCGATTTTTCTGCTTGTTTTCTACCGATGATCCTTGTTTTCTACCGATTGTTTTTTTTAGAAATATGAAAAATAACGCTTATTTCTAACATTTGAATACATCCTTTGGGAGAAAATGCAATAAATGATCGTTTATTTGTAAAGGAGCCATTTGCTTTTTCATATAACTAACAGGTTAAAGAAATTTGATATGTCCTGGTTTTCTACCGATTAGGTATGTTCCTTACTGTGTTTTCTACAGATGAGTCCTTGATTTCTACCGATGATCTAATTTCATATAACTACACATTTTGGTTGTTTCTAAAGGCATACATACACCGTAAATGCTTGTGTTGTACAGTGAAGCTTCATCATACTGTTGTATGGAACGCCATTTTAACCAAAACCTTGGTATCTATAGGATACCTCAGATAACTGGGGTTTTACTGGCAGCTATCTGGGGGTTTTCTGGACGAAACTCTCAATTACATCAGGTATTAAGAGATATCTTGGTAACTGGGGGTTTGCTATCAGCTTTCACATAGATAGCTAATTAAACCCCCTTCTACCCAAAGATATTGTAGTCCCGTACGGGGCCCGAGTGGCGAATAGGCCCGCAGCAGAGCCTAACTTGTTGTAAGAGGCGGCTAAGGGTATTGGAATTCTGACGTCGGCTCAGTGCTCAGCCCACAGAGCGACCAAGTGTGTACCCTAAGTGGCTGATTAGTGTGGCCCTCGTCCGCAGGGATTGTAAGGTATATAATACGGAAACCTTGACGGCCGACCATAGTGGGCCAACGTGTGAGGAGAGTGCCACGCTTCATGCACGTAAAAGACCCCTTTGTGGACTGCCAAGTAGTGCACCACATAGGCTAAATTTTCAGTCCCTACCCACCTCTCCCCTTTTCCTGTGGTTCTTCAAAATTTGCAGCTCCTTTGTTTCCCACCCCAACCTCATGTTTCATTTATCATCCTCATTTCATGTTCATTTTATCATCCTTTTCATGTTATAACCTATTTAGCGTTGCACGGGCGTAAAACACCAACTCACTCACTCACAGATATTGTAAGTTCATGCTATTTAACTCTTTGAAAGCAGAATTTATCAATGTAAAGCTGAAAACTATCAATTCCTCAAAAACTAATACAAAGCTCAGCTTCCAATAAATTATTTTTGAAAACTCTTAATAGCAGGAGTTTTTGTGGTATCCATGGGATAGCTGATAGGAAACCCTCAGTTACCTGAAATAACTCTAAATACCTGATGCAATTAAGAGTTTCGCTCTGAAAACCCCCAGATAGCTGCCAGTAAACCCCAAGTTATCTGAGGTATCCTATAGTTACCATGGTTTTGGTAAAAATGGCGTGCCATACTGTTGTATATGTACAGATCAATTTCAGCCCGAGAAATTCATGTCTTAGCCTCAGCATTTCTAGATATAACAGTGAAATCTGGTATATGGAGGATTATTTCCCATTATATATAAAGCACTTCACAAATCTAATATAAGTGGAAAAAATGTTGATATACTATCATTTTCTGATAAGCCAGCTTTTGAGAAAATACACATTTATCTAAATTTTGTAAAAGTGTTCTTGGTGTGCGCAAAACAGTTTTTGCTCATGAACCTCCTTTTTCTTTTTATCGTCAATATTATGTGTTCAATAAAATATACAGTTTTAAAATTTGTCATGAAATGTCATTTAACATATCACATTATCACATCGGTAGAATGCCAGGACCATCGGTAGAAAACCAGGACACATCTATAGAAAACCAGGACCATATTTTTTTTTTAAAATGATCGAAAAATCAAAAATACGCCATTTGTAATGGAAAGTGATATGTCTTTAAAAATGTCCGACTATTTAGAACATGGAGCATAATTTTCAGCCCAGTGAATGGTAATTTAAAACAGATATTCATGATTATCTGAAAAAAGGGAAATTGTCTCTTGCTGGAAAAAATAAACAATACCCTTACTGTAATTTTATGTGCATACTTAAAACAAAATAATGTAAATTAAACTTATTTGTTTATAAGTGCCATAATAGCCGGGTATCATAGTTTGGAAAAAAATCGTCTGCCAGGTTTGTTTTTTTATCACCACATCGGTAGAAATCTAGGACATCGGTAGAAAACGAGCAGAAACATCGGTAGAAAACATGTTGTCGCAGGACAAGTATAACGACCGTGAAGACACAAGTTGTAAAACAATCCTCCCTCTCCATAAAAATCGTTTAAATAAAAAAAAACATAGAGTGTTTGTATGTATATACATGTACTAACACATTTATTTTTTAGCAGGATTCTAATTTTAAAACTTATTATTTAAAATAGAATAATTTTCTGGTTGAAATAACAAAAAAGTACGTACCGGATCGTGCTAAGTTCAAGTAGGCAAAAAGATTTCTTTACTTCACAAAAGACCTTGATTTTCTTCGCCCTAAATTTTACTATATACAAGACCAGAATTTCTGGGTCTCCACCAAATGCAAAAAAATCTAAAACAGCTTATTCAACAGGAAGTAAATAAGTGACAGACCTGAACATGCAATTCACTAGATAAGACCCCTAACTAAAACTTCATGCAAAGTGTAAAATAGACTAATAGTATGTGAGAAATCTATCAACAATTGTTTTCAATTTTTGACCCTACAGAAATTCGAAGACGGCTCGTTAAAAAGAAAGTAAATAAGCTACAAACCTGAAACCTCTATTACGAAACCCCTACCAAAAGTTGAATACCAAATGTCTAGAGCCTTCGTACAGAAATATGTTACGAAACATTTTCAAATTTCGAAAAAAATATTTCAGCAACAGACCTGAAAATGCAGCCTACTATGCATATGAGAAATATGAGACTTGAAGCTGCATACCAAATATCGAAAGCCTACGAATAATTTTAGCTGAGAAATATTTTACGAAACAAAGGGTGACGTACCCACATATATACACACACGTTCCCGCTCACGCAAGCACATATGGACGGACGACCGACATAAATTTCTATTTCTCCATGGCAAATATAAGAATTCAACAAATAAAGGTTATGACCAAACAGGAATGACCAATCTCAAACGTCCAAGAGAGTCGGTGGTGTATTGGCCAACACGTCAGGCTACTAACACCAAGATTCGTGGTTCGATCCTCGTCGGGGGTGAAAATTTCATGAACCAATCTTTCGACTCTTGACATCATTTGCGAGGATTGTCTTAAAGAACGATGCTAGTCCTTCGGAAGGGACTAAAAAAGGTTGTCCCTTGTATGTGCATGGAGAGCAATACCCCATGCACATTTATGATCCCTTTGTAGAATAGGCTCAATGGGGGTCGCTACAAAGGCCACACTCGCAAACTGCTAGCTGGAGAGCGATTCACATGAGCATTAAGCTTGTTTCCCAATCTAGTTTAAACTAAACGTCCAAGAAAAAACGAGCAATCAATGCAAAGATACTCGCAATGGTCCTGACTCGTGGTACTGGTTGCTAAAAGTACTAAACCTGAGTTGAACCAGGTTTTGTTACACTAAAGTTCCTTTTTTTTCATTGCGGTTCAAGGGATTAGGAGTTACAAAAAACAACAAAAAACATAAATAAATTAATGCAATTTTTACTGTACATCAAGTTATTATAAGTTAGTATGACAAAAATAAACGGCTAGCAGTTGGTAAATCCCAATCCAGTCAGTATTTGAAAGGTTTAAGGCGGCTAGTATAGACGAATTAATCCGGTCATCGTACTGTTTTTGGTTTGAGAGCTAAAAAGCAAACTTATCAAAGACGTACTGCAAAACGGATGGTTGCAGTATAATCGTAGCAAGAACGTAGTTAAAACGTAGTGAAGACGTGATGAACGTAGAAGAATTGTAGTAAACAAGTGATACACCTAAAAGGAACTCGGTTGTAGATTTTGAAGACTCTGTATGGTCCTTCTAAGGACGTAGAGCAATCGTAGTAAAAACTTGGAAACAATATGTTCATCCCGTTTTCACTGGATTCTAAGAACGTACTATGAACTTGAAGGTCTTCGTCCCAGTGTGACGGGGGCATAACAACCAATGAAAATAGGTGTTATATCGATCATCGCTTTCCTCTAGAGGGCGTTCCGATGGAATGAAATATGAATGAAAAGGTCTTCCATATCAATATAAAAAGCCTTCATATTAATGAAAAGGTCTTCCATATCAATATAAAAGCCTTCCATATTAATCAAAAAGGCTTCCATATCAATAACAACAATCTTCGATATTAATGAAAAGGTCTTTCATATCAATGAAAAAATCTTCCATATTAATAAAAAAGTTTTCTATATCAATAAAAAAATCTTCCATATTAATAAAAAAATCTTACATATTAATAAAAAAATCTTACATATTAATAAAAAAATCTTCCCTATTAATAAGAAATCTTACATATTAATAAAAAAATCTTCCATATTAATAAAAAAATCTTACATATTAATAAAAAATCTTCCATATTAATAAAGAATCTTACATATTAATAAGAAAATCTTACATATTAATGAAAAAATCTTCCATATTAATAAAAAAATCTTCCATATTAATAAGAAAATCTTACATATTAATGAAAAAATCTTCCATATTAATGAAAAAATCTTCCATATTAATAAAAATTCTTACATATTGATGAAAAATCTTACATATTAATAGAAAATAATGAATTTAAAAGTTACTATATATAAAATTTTGCAACACATTACTTGCCATATATCACAATTGATTCGCTACTTCAGAGCTTGCGGCAATTACATTGATTTCCTCGGTAGAGCGTCACGATTGACACAAACATTGTTAACGCATGATTATGTTTCTCCTTGGTTGCTGGCGTCACTTGAAATTTTATGGTAGATATCATGCACTCATAGACAAATATGGGATTTATTTCTCTCAGATGAGTGCAGAAATTTGTTTGTCATGGGGTTTGCATGGTTTTGTTTTCCTTTACCGGACGCTGATTGAAAATTGGCAGCGCAAAGGGTGTGCTATAGCAGGTAGGAACCGCGTACTCTTCCGGAGCACCTGAGCTTACTCTCCTTTCGACTAGAGTTTGCGTTGTTAATTGATATTCAGGAGTTTTTGTGTTTCCGTGTTTTATATGTTGTTTTTTTTCCTGTCCTTGTTTGTGTTTCCTGGTTTTGCCTCTGCCCTTCCGAACTTGGACATTCGGATACCGATTTGGTACCTTTGCTTCTTAACGTGCCTACCAATATGCAATTTTTTAAATTTGTCAAATATCTTGTACAGTTTTCGAGATGTATTGAGCTGCGTAAGTGCAAAATTAAAAAAAAAACTAAAAAGGGCAATAACTCCTACACGGGGGGGGGGGGGGGGGTTCTTCTTAAAAAAGGAGATATTGGGGTGCTGAACACTTTTCTTCTCTGTCAGAATTTCTTATATATTTCACCCGACTTTTCACCACCGGTTTTTGCTGCTTTGCAAAAAACTATTAAATACCTATTTATTCTATTGTTAGCAACAGCATCAATGTTTTTCAACTAAAAGATTGTTTTTCTACCACACTTCAAAGCTATTTTCAGGACAGATAGATATTGGGGTGCCGAACACTTTTCTTCTCTGTCAGAATTCTTAATATCTTTCACCCGACCTTTCACCACCGGTTTTTGCTTCTTTGCAGCAATGTTTTTCGACTAAAAGATTGTTTTTCTACCACACTTCTAAGCTATTGAAACAACCATACCAAGTTTATTTCCAATAAACTAACATGGTGCAAGAGCAGTTTACGATTGTAATTTAATGAGGAAGAGTGTAATAATGGTCAAATTTAGACTGGCTATTGTTGTACCTGCAGACAAAGACCTCAGTAATAACATCATTTTTGTATGCAAGATAATATTTGACAGCTCAATTAGGGCTTGGTTGAACCAGCAACAGCACAAAATACACAGCTACACCACTGTCTAAGAAGGTAATTATCGACAATCACGAAGCTGTCATTTCCTCCTTTGGGCTTTCCGTTGGTGTTGAAAATGTTGACCTTCCATCCCTGTATTAGATTCCTAAATTACATAAAAATCCATACAGCAGGTTCATCAAAATGTACAACTAAACCCCTTTTTAGTTCTGTTGACTTCAATAATGACGACAATTTAATCCGGGCTCTAGAAATGGTGTCGCTCAAATGTGGATCCTAAAGAATTCGAATGAACTAATGGAAATTCTTAGCTCTAAGTCAGTTTAACCTGCAACAACATCAAGACTTTCTATTTCTCGACTCTTTACACTTGTATTCCACATGAACAACTCAAATAACGATTGGCACAACCGATTAAACACAGTCTAAAAAAAAAACAATGTAAAACGCAGGTACATATATCTGGTACGTTTATACTAGGACCTACTATGCCAACAATGAGTAAAAAAAGAACAAAGTTACAGAAGATCAAATCATCGACATGCTCAATATACTTATCGACAACACATTTATTCAGTTTGGTGGACGTGTTTTTTTTCAGCAAAATATAGGTATTCCAATGGGCACTAATTGTGCACATTTGCTGCTGATTTGTTTCTTAATTCATTCAAATGAAACAGACTCAGTTTTCAGAACAACAATTTATTAGCTCACCTGGCCAAAGGCCATGTGATCTTATGCCATCATTATGGGTCCGTCGTCTGTCGTCGTCCGTTAACATTTCAAAAATCTTCTCCTCTGAAACCACTTAACCAATTTAACTGAAACTTTGCAGGAATGGTATATGACATGTTGGCAACAAATGATCCTCATTTTGAAATGATTCCATAAAAAAAACATGCCTGCTGTTACTAAAAATAGAACATAGGGTAAAACCACTTAAAATGGCTTATAACTCAGCAACCATAACAGATAGAAAAAATCCTAAGGATCTTAAGCTTTTCAGAATCAAAAGCTCTACAAAAGTCTCCATTGGGTCGAAGTTGTCAGAGGAAACCTAAAAGGGGTTATAGCCTTTTTTCATGTTTTTGCCCTATAGAATAAAAAGTATTTCAGATAGGGAAAAGCTGTTGCTTGCTTAAATGTTCAGCTCATGTAGCTCTACAAAAGTTTCTATAGGGTCGAAGTTGTCAGATGACCCTTAAAATAACATTTTGCACGTTTTTGGCCTACAGAATGAAAACTATTGCTGAAAGAGAATAGCTGTTGCTTGCTTCAATGTGTAGCTTATTCAGCTCTACAAAGTTCTTCATAGGGTTGACATCAAGACAGGTGAGCGATTCAGGGTCCTGGGAGCCTCTTGTTTTATTATTATTTAGATTTGACTACCCTTCTTCAGTAGTTGGACTGATGTCTAGGTTAAAAAAACCGCTTAGAATCCAGATGTTTGCAGGGAAGATTTTCAACAAGGCTCTATGACAAACGTGATGACTTCAACTTTCCAATCGCCATCTTTCCCTTCTTGTGTAGCAACATTCCGTCCGCCCCAGCTTATGGAGTTTACGTATCTCAATTGATTCGTTACTCCAGAGCGTGCGGGACTTACATCGATTTCCTTAGCAGAGCGACACGTCTGACGCAAAAATTGCTCACACAGGGTTATGTTGCTCCTCGGTTGCTGTCTTCACTCAAGAAATTTTACGGAAGACATCATGCACTTATAGACAAATATGGGATTTGATCTCTCAGATGAGTGCAGATGTTGGTTTGTCATAGGGTGTTGTTTTGTCTTCCTTTACCGGATTTGACACGCTGAATGTCCTGTTAACTACGTAACGGGTGTGATATAGCGAGCAGGAACTGCTTACTCTTCCGGAGCACCTGAGTTCACTATTGTTTCGACTGGAGTTCGCGTTGTTGATTGATATTCAGTTATTTTGTGTTTCCTTGTTTTACATGTTGTCTGTTTTTGTCCCGTTCTTGTTGGTGTTTACTGGTTTTGTCTCCGCCCTTTCGGACTTTTGACATTCGGATACCCCATTGGTACCTCTGCTTCCTTCAACGGCATTTTGAGGTCATATCAAGACCTCTACCAAAGCTTTTCGCTTCGCAACTATTTTGCCCCATATTATTTAGATTCTTGTTAAACCGCCACATTTCATATATACCTTAAAGTTTTTCTAAACTGAGAACCAAAAATCAAATTTCATTGCGAAAATTAAAGGCATGCACATTTTTTATTAGACAAACGTAATTAAGACTCGTGTCTCAGTAAAAAAAGATGATGATATTATCGAAACACACCACATATTGAACGTTGATCAAACAAATTATACAAGAAAAAATAATTTTCATAATTTACACATTTCTTACTATTGAGACAAGTAGAAACTTGTGACATTGATGTCATGTATATGAAATTCTACCCAGGCGTTCAAAAGTTTTGGTTATGTATCTAAAAAAGTTGTTCATAACATATAACGTTAATCGTTGAGCTTTTGATTTCAAAATCGATAAGACATTTTTTAAGACCAAAAGCTATATGAGTGTAGGTTTTTTATGGAACGCCGTAACTGTCTTATATGGTCAATAATATTTATATGCTGTGGTTTTCACTTTATATGCGGTGCTTTCTTCTTTATATGCGGTGCTTTCTTCATTCTATGCGGTACTTTCTTCTTTATATGTGGTACTTTCTTCTTTATATGTGGTGCTTTCTTCTTTACATGTGGTGCTTTCTTCTTTACATGTGGTGCTTTCTTCTTTATATGCGGTGCTTTTTTCTTTATATGCGGTACCTACATCTTTATATCATGTGCTTTTATCTTTATATGAGGTTATTATAGCATTATATGTTGTAGTTCCTAACTTTATATCGGGTACTGGTGTTTATACTTTATACGCGGTTAAAACTTCTTTATATGCTGTTTAGTCTTCTTTATATGCGGTTCGTTTTTTCTTTATATGCTATGACCTTCCAAACTGATCACGTGGCTTGCTTCGGATATTGTTTTACGATCCCTACTTCTAAAATCACCAAAGGAATTTGCGTAACAGTTTTCTCAGTAACTATGCGGTTCGTTTTTCTTTATATGCTTTGCATGAATAGGTAAGCAAATATTGCTGGAAAAATAAATCCGGACAATTTTGACTTGGTGAAATTTTAGTATAAGTTACAAAAATGGAAACTATGGAGGCAATTTTGATAGAAGTGGGTTGTAATCTCTTGTAGAATCGTTTATTAAAGAAAACATTACGCCTGATCTAGAAGGAAAGCTGTCGGTCTCCCAAATGAAACAGTTGGGTGTAAAAGATAGATCAGATATGACGAAAGAAGCAGAGGTACCAATGGGGTATCCGAATGTCAAAAGTCCGAAAGGGCAGAGACAAAACCAGTAAACACCAACAAGAACGGGACAAAAACAGACAACATGGAAACACAAAATAACCGAATATCAATCAACAACGCGAACTCCAGTCGAAACAAGAGTGAACTCAGGTGCTACGAAAGAGTAAGCAGTTCCTGCTTGCTATAGCACACCCGTTGCGTTGCCAATACCGTAGTCCATTCAGCGTGTCAAATCCGGTAAAGGAAGACAAAACAAAAACCTTTGACAAACCAACATCTGCACTCATCTGAGAGATCGAAATCCCATATTTGTCTATTAATAAGTGCATGATGTATTCCGTAAAATTTCTTGAGTAAAGACAGCAACCGAGGAGCAACATTACCTTGTGTGAGCAACTTTTGCGTCAGACGTGTTGCTCTGCTAAGGAAATCGATTGAGTCCCGCTCGCTCTGGAGTAACGAATCAATTGAGATACATAAACTCCATAAGCTGGAGTGGACGGAATGTTGCTACACAAGAAGGGAAAGTTGACGATTGGAAAGTTGAAGTCATCATGTTTTTCATAGAGCCTTGTTGAAAGTCTTCCTTGATGGTCAATTTCGAGATGTAGATCTAAATAGGAAGCAGACTTCCTAGAATCCGTTGTGTCCTTTATCTCAAGCTCCTAGGGATTTATGAGATGGAGAAAGTCACCAAATCGAGAATTGTTTAGTAAAAGGACATCTTCAATATAACGGAACGTGAGGTTGAAATTAAGAATGCAATGTCTGCCACATGGAAGCATACAACCTAACAGGAAAATTATTGGCATTGAATTTGATATTCCTAAGAACATTATTCGAAATCTACTTGAAAGCGACTTCTCCATAGTAGAAATTAGAAAGATGCTGTGTTTCCGAAAGTACTTTCTAAAATTTACACATTTCATTATGTTAAATAGAATTTATTTCATATGACTTGTAAATGTCTACCAACACCAATATGTAAGAATTTTGAAAGATTTTTTACGACAAGTGATAAATGATGCCCACAATCAAGATAAACTAGTGATAACCTTGTGTACTGAACTATGCTTGTGTAAGAAAATAAATAATAACAACAAAATATAAGTTTTTTGGCTGATTATTTGTCATAGCTATAATCAAAGCAAATGCATCAAATTGGTCAACATACAATTTTGTTGACAAAATAACATTGAAGGATAACCAATCAATGTAGCAAATATTCAGTCAGTGAATGTTCTGCTAGGATAATCCAACACAGATCAGCTTTCAAAGATAAATTCCGCCCAATACGAAATTGATAAAGTCCAGTTTTGTAAGGATACACCAACACAGATCTTTATTCGTTGCAGCATCTCAATATGGACGATCCACAAATATCAAACAATTGAAGCTATGACGATTAACACGATCTGAAAATATAAACAAAAAAGCACAGCAAAAGAACACAAATTTGGGATTGGGTGGGAGGGTTTTGAAATCGAAATCCTATGTCCTCTAATACAATTTGTTTGTGTGAGCAACATGCTATAAACTGGCATGCTTTATACAATAAATTTCGCGCCAAAAACCTGCACGATCTGATGTCACGTATCTTAACTTTACTAACGAAGGCAATATATAAAATGCGGATATGATTTGACTTAAAGTGGGCATCATGTAAAATATGGGATTTAAATTCAATAAAATAAATCAATTTAATATTGATTATTAAATTTAATTATTTCATATGACTTGTAAATGTCTACCAATACCAATATGTAAGAATTTTGAAAGATTTTTTACGACAAGTGATAAATGATGCCCACAATCAAGATAAACTAGTGATAACCTTGTGTACTGAACTATGCTTGTGTAAGAAAATAAATAATAACAACAAAATATAAGTTTTTTGGCTGATTATTTGACATAGCTATAATCAAAGCAAATGCATCAAATTGGTCAACATACAATTTTGTTGACAAAATAACATTGAAGGATAACCAATCAATGTAGCAAATATTCAGTCAGTGAATGTTCTGCTAGGATAATCCAACACAGATCAGCTTTCAAAGATAAATTCCGCCATATTAGCATAAACCTTTATGCTAATCCGCCATTAATTTATCAGACAAAAATTCAGCCAAAAAACAAAGCCAAAAATTCAAAGCTTAAAGCAAAACAAAATAAACGAATTGAAGCAGCAAATTATAATTAAGATGCAAATGAAATCAAATTATAAATATTCAAAGCATAATTGATACAAAATAACAAAGCACAGGTAACCATAATTGTTCAAGACAAGTCTGTATAGCGTTGATAAAAATGTCATTTCCAAGAAAGGAAAGATGAACACCATCCTTTGCGTAAAGCGCTGGATGACCATCCTGAAGATCAGTGTGTTTAATAATTTGGGCATTGCCTTTATAATAGTACGTTCTCATACCCCTGTTTATTCTCTTACGAGCTCTATTCATTTTATCAGTTGAGTGATATCTCCACCGGCTACGTGGCAACATCTGGGAGTAAATAATCTCAGATGTCGGAAGCATTTTACTTAATATGTATGTAACAAATATCAGGTGAACTAATACTTCTCTTGTAGAATGAAGGCCTATATCGTTGGCCCCACAATGAAAAACAAGGGCATATGGTAAACCGTGATCCCTTATCATTCCCAAAACAAGAGGAACTAGTGATGAAATTGTCATCCCCGGAATTCCTTCCCAAATTATATTTCTGTCAAGACCAAGATTTATACCAGTCGGCCTAGATATGGTGTGCTTTTCAGCCCTTGCAATTATGGAAGACCAAATAATCCATATGTCTCTTGTGTACCACCCTGAAATTCAAATTTGCCCAAATATTAAAAAAACCTTATATATTTATTGAATGCCTCCGATTTCCATCGTCCTAGTTTTTTTATTTCATCATCGGATTTGCCTTGAATTGCAAAAGATGTAGCAGCACCTATTCGGAAAGAATGAGTATTAAAATAGTCTGGATTCAAATTAATAAACTTTATAGAAGATTTTAAAACTGAAGCAACTTGCGACCTTGTTAATAATTTATGATCTAGATGACAAAACAACGCTCCATTGACTTTCGGTCTTTCATTTAGGTAATAACCTATGTTTTTTAACTGGACAAATAAGCTGACAACTGTTGGGATAAATTACAAACTGAGTCGAATTTGCAAATTGATCTGTTTTTGAAGATGACAATCTCAATGTTAAAAAATTTCCATTTTGTTCTAAATTAACATCTTCAATTTGTAACATATGGTGCTGAGAATTTGGAGATAATGCGAATTCTCCCACTCTTAAAAAACCAAAAAAAAAAAGCCAAAGTAAAAGAAGCAGCAAAAAGTTTGGCTTCAAATGAAGAAGTACAAACAATACGCAAAACTGAAATAATTTTTTGTAAAATTTCAAACGTAATTGGTTTTCTTGCATCGATTCTCTTATTGATTTTTTCCATACCAAATAACATTTTTGAAACGATAAATGATTTAGTTGTATCGTTAACTCCCATTATTTTCATCCTAAAGCTCAATCCAGAAATGGACGATTTAGCAGTAGCTGCTTTATATTTCATTTTTTCTAAATAAGCAATGAAATTTACCAAGTCCGACAAAGGAACTGGCCATATTGATTGCAAGTTAAAAGAAATTCTAAACTTTTCAAAGGCATAACAAGCCGACTCATAAACTTTCCAAGTGTTTTTTTAAATAGAATTTTCTATTAAACGAAAGTATTCTGTCTCAAGAATTCCCAAAACTCGAATGGAATCATTTTGGGCAAGGCATCCGCTGTTGTTTCCAACTCCCTGAATCTCTGAAATTGAGCACGAGATATAGCATCAGCTATTGAATTACGTGAAGAGCTAATATAAACCGCTTTTAAATAAAAATTCCCAATGAGCGAGTTATACACTATAAATCGTAGTACCTTAAGTACCCTTTCTGATTTTGAAGTCATCGCATTTAACACGGAAACTACCGCCATATTATCAATATGGAACAGAATTTTCTTTCTGTAGAACTTTTTGTGCCACAAACAGACTGTTAAAGCAATTGGTATTATTTCAAGAAATGTCATATCTTGCATTAATTCTGAGCTATCCCAATCACATGGCCAAGGGAAATAGCACCAACTACCCATACAAAATACACCACAACCATTTTTACTTGAATTAACTGAGCTTCCCTTACCAGCACTATCAGTATATAAATGTAAGTCGACATTTGAAATCCAATTCTTTTCCAAAATATACGAAATGCCATTGAAATTTTCTAAAAATTGTCTCCAGACCATTAGATCATCAAACATGGTTCGTGTTACTCTGATAAAATGATAAGGTTTTGAAGCTTTTGATGTAGCCATGTACAAACTCCTACTAAATGCTCTTCCAGCTGGAAGAGCTCTGGTGCAAAAGGCCAAGCTGCCACACAGTGATTGTAACTGCTTAAGGGTCACTCTCTTTGAAAATAAAACAATGTTGATATTTCTAAGTAATTCTTTGACCTTATTATCAGGTATTCTTATTAACATTTCAATTGTATCCAAAATTAACCTAAATACTCCATGACTGTAGATGGACCTTCAGTCTTTTCATGGGCTATTGGCACATTTAATCGTTTGCATACCAAATCAAAAGTTTCCATTAATTTTTTGCAATTACAAGTATTTGCTTCACCGGCAAAAAAGAAATCGTCCAAATAATGGTCTAAGTTTTCATTACCACTTTCTTGGGTAACAAGCCAATGTAAAAATGTTGAGAACTGCTCAAAGGTTGAACAAGAAATAGAACAACCCATAGGTAAACATTTATCAATATAATAATCTGATCCTATTTTAAAACCTAAAAGGTCAAAATCGCCAGGATATATTGGTAATAATCTAAATGCTGATTTGATATCTTTTTTAGCAATAAGAGCGCCTTTGCCTAATCTATTAACAATATCAACTGCATTATCAAATAAAGAATACTGAACTTTAGTAAATTTCTCGTCAATAAAATCATTGACACTGCCTAATTTAGGATATGACAAGTGCGTAATTAATCTCCAGCCTGAAGTCTTTTTAGGGACAACACCTATAGGTGAGCACCTCAAATTGGAAATAGGTCTCTCAGAAAAGGGGCCCGCTATTCTCCCTAATTTAATTTCATTTTCAACTTTTTCTAAAGCAATTTGGGGATTCAAAATTACAGATTTAAGGTTTTTTGATTCAATAGGCAATCTAGGACCATGATACTGAAGCTTAAAACCATAAGCAAACCCTTCAGACAAATTTTTTGCTACATCCTTTTTAGGGTATTTAAGAAGGGCATTTCTTAACACATTAACATTAATAGGAGAGTAACACATTTTCCAAACATCAAATCTGTCATGTTCTGAAAAATTAATTTTTTTTAACTATTTAAATTGTGGAACATTAAGAAGGGATGGTTTAGAATTAAGCTTATAATTTCCAGGCATACTTGGTTGTGCAAATTTTTGAACAGCCCTGCGATTGCTGTTATATTGAATACCATGAGGTTTGGAAGACTTAGTGCAAGTTGAAGCTGAATGATTTTCATTGCATTTTATGCAAGAATGCAAATAAATACAATTACTTCGAAAACACCCTCGCTTATAATTAAAATCGTAACACTTGTTTCTAGTGTCCAATTTTTGGTTTGCTATTACAGTGCCTTTTGTCGCTACAAATCGTAACCATAAATTGCCATCTATTTGAGACCAAGGCCGATTTGTATTAAGTGCCTTCCTTAACCTAAATTGTTGGTCATACATATAAATTTTATCAAATGAGGCATCAGATAATGCTCCTCTTATTATCGATAAATAAGCAAATAAGTCAGATGCCATAGATACATGTTTCTCAACTAAAATTGTTGAATAATTCAAAAAGGCATCAGTCCAATTTTCTATGTTTTCGATTTGTTTTGTTTTCACCATTTTATTCATTTGATTAACCACTAGCCTTCCGTTTTCAATTGACACGCAATTTTGCGTCACATTTGGAAGAGAAAAAATAGTTTTTAACAAAACAGACAAATCTATATAACTTAAGTTCCAAATTTTTTCTTTGAGGTTTTGCGGAACAAAAATATCTAATTCATTTGAAAAAGGTATCAATAGTGGGTCAACATTTGTAGGTGCAGGGACTAAATTTAAATTTGCCTCGCCGTTCAGGCCAGCAGTTTGCACTGCTTGGGTACAAAGTTTATTGGGTACAGGTGCATTCACTGCTTGTAGGTGATGCATTTCCTGAACTGCTTGCTGTACGGGATCCTGATGTGCAGGTTGTGCAGGATCTGGCTGTGCAGGTTGTGCAGGATCTGGCTGTGCAGGTTGCTGTTGAGCAGGTTCTGGTTGCTGACGCTCTAGCTGCCTCCGAATCCTGCGACGACCTGGTCTATCAACGGGCTGTTCTTGTTGTACCATTGGTCCCCTGTTTCGTAACCGTTGGCGATATGCTAAACCATTCTGGTTTACCGCACGCCTTCGTAATGGCGCACCCCTTGGCATGTAAAAAAACCCAAAATACAACTGTCAAAATTTGATTTAAACAAACCACCAGTTTAACTGTTATTTATTTTTTAATTTAAAATGTGTTCTCACAATAAGTATAGATTATTTTAACAAAGCACGATTTATGCTTTGAGAAAAATAATGAAAATCAAATTACTAAATTTAAGGCTTGCGCAAAGTTTAAGATATAATAAGCAAAGTTAATAATGTTGGAGGGCTAATAACAACCTTCGAAATGAAAACCATAATATGTCATCAATGTATATATTAATTTGCTAAACTTTTTATCTTTTATCCTTCATTAATTTACTAATTAACAAATCATATTGCTTTATGCTAGATATGCAAGTTAAATTATCTTCTTCTGTATTGAAATAACATATTATTTACATAAACGTACATTTACTGAACCAATTAACGATTCAATCTAATAAAAATATCACATTAACAAATCACGAAAAACGATAAAGATAAATTCAAAAAGTTAAAAATTAATACTTCCAAATTCAAAAATGCATTTAAAGTTAAACAAAATTGTTGAGCGTTCACAAAACAAAAATTAAAAACTAAAGTAATATTAAAAATACTTATCTTTTTGAAATCGAAATCCTATGTCCTCTAATACAATTTGTTTGTGTGAGCAACATGCTATAAACTGGCATGCTTTATACAATAAATTTCGCGCCAAAAACCTGCACGATCTGATGTCACGTATCTTAACTTTACTAACGAAGGCAATATATAAAATGCGGATATGATTTGACTTAAAGTGGGCATCATGTAAAATATGGGATTTAAATTCAATAAAATAAATCAATTTAATATTGATTATTAAATTTAATTAACTGTTTCTAGTAAGATCTAACAAGTAAGTTTTTTTTATATACAAATCACTTACGTAAATTTAAATGATAGAAATGAGGGAAGAACAGTTCGAAGAATTTTTAGGGACTATGTTAGAAAATCCTCCCAACCTTTTGTTTTTCATTAGAAGCAGCTTAAGGAGAGAATAAAACGTTATCTACAGACGAACGAGGGAATCTGATTCAGCAAGACAATCTCCAAGTGTCCATATCTGTGTGTCCGTCCGTTTGTCTGCATATAATAGTTTATTATTAAAAAAAAAAAACTTTCGGGCAACTTTTTGCACGAGAACCAATAAATTAACTTGTATGGCTTTTTTTGTTTTACATTGAGTTAATGTGGACTTTTTTAACCTAAATTTAAATTTAAATGGACCATTATAGCATATAGAATAGTAAATTGATTTCTCTCTAATACTTTATTAATGGAAAAAAAATATGATAAACAGTTAATATAACAATATTTAATATAGATTTTTTTGTTAAAACATCTTATTTCAGGGGATCTATTATTTAGTGGGATAATGTATGACTAATTTTTATAAAGAAATGAATTGGAATTTTATTTTTCTTTAAATATCAGATCTCGAAAAGAAGTACTGTGACCCTGTGTTTTATTACAGAATATGAAGTTTATACTATTATTTTTACAATCATTTTACATAAGTTTGCACAATACTCTATGTTATCATGTGTTAAATTTGCATGCATGATTTTTTGGATTTTTCCTATATAATCTACAATCTACAATGTATATAAATTTCTTAATGACTGAAACCTAATATCTAAAAAATCTGTCAAAGTCAAAAATGGCCGGATTTCGTTAAACAGGAAGTAGGTTAGTGACAGACCTGAAATCAAATCTCACGTTATTGGACCCCACCCCGATGCTTTATACCAAATATCAAGTGACTGCTATAAGTAGTTACTGAGAAAACTGTTACGCAAATTTCTTTGGTGATTTTAGAAGTTGGGATCGTTAAAAAAAATCCGAAGCAAGCCACGTGATCAGTTTGGATGATCATAGCATATAAAGAAAAACGAACCGCATATAAAGAAGACTAAACAGCATATAAAGAAGTTTTAACCGCGTATAAAGTATAAACACCAGTACCCGATATAAAGTTAGGAACTACAACATATAATGCTATAATAACCTCATATAAAGATAAAAGCACATGATATAAAGATGAAGGTACCGCATATAAAGAAAAAAGCACCGCATATAAAGAAGAAAGCACCATATATAAAGAAGAAAGCACCACATATAAAGAAGAAATCACCGCATATAAAGAAGAAAGCACCACATATAATGAAGAAAGCACCGCATATAAAGAAGAAAGCACCGCATATAAAGTGAAAACCACCGCATATAAATATTATTGACCATATAAGACAGTTACGGCGTTCCATAGTTTTTTAAAATTCATTCATTTTTATGTTTTTTTTTTTAAAACGTGTGGCGTTGACGTTGGATCGAAAACAGCATATAAACGGTGTCATAAGAAAGTCTTCATTTTAAACTACCAAATTTTCACTAAAGAATGGGGACGAAATAAGAGAAACACAAAAATCGACAAAAATCAATTGTAATCCGAACCACAATCCCAGGACAGAACAAAGGTTGACTGATGTGGTCCGGGATAAGTAGTTTCTGCTTGTTGCAACATACCCGTCGAGTTCGATTCTCGTCTGGGGTGAAAATTTCATGAACAATTTTCCCGACTCTCTCTTGACACCATTTGCGAATATGGTCTCATGGAACAATGGATGAGACAAAAAAGATAGTCCCGTGTATAGGGAGAGCATAACCGTGTGCACATTAAAGACACTTTGTAGAGTTCGATAAAGGTGGGCTCAACGGGGGCCGCTACACAGGCCATACTCGCAAACTGCAAGCTGGAGAGGGATTCACATTAGTATCAAGTTTGTTTCCCAATCCAGGATAGATATGTCGTTTTCACATGATTTGGCCGTCGGTTCATTGTAAAAGGTCTAGCCACCTTAAAATAAACCCGTCGAGTTGCCCATTCAAGGCCAAATCGAGTGAAAAACTACACCTATAATAAGAACTGATATTCTCGTATTTGCCATTACAATTAAGTTTCAGGCTCGCTTGTCATAGTTAAAAAAACAGATAGTTTTTGTTCTTCATTTATTGCAGAAGACAGTTGGAATACAGGCATCGACTTCAAGGATATTCGTCTGCCCTTGGTGGTCCTAAAATTCAACGAAATAAATAAATTTATTTGACTTACATGCATAATATGCATACTGATTATTTGAAAACTACTTTACTTAAGAAATTTGACGCTTATAGACAAATGTGGGATTTCGATCTCTCAGATGAGTGCAGATGTTGGTTTGTCATAGGCTTTTGTTTGGATTGGAGACATTGGATTGACTGTTAACTATGCGACGGGTATGCTACAGCAAACAGGAATTGCTTACTCCTCCGGAGCACCGGAGTTCATTCACGTTTCGAGTTAGAATTCTCGTTGTTGATTGGTATTCAGTTATTTTTGTTTTTCCATGTTTTACATGTTGTTTGTTTTTGTCCCGTTCTTGTTGGTGTTTACTTGTTTTGTATCTGCCCTTTCGGACTTTTGACATTCGGATACCCCATTGGTTTCTCTGCTTATTCCACACTCCTATAGGAATACGCGTATAACTTCAATAAGTTCAATAATTTTTACTACTTTTGATATATATATATATATATAGAGAGATTTGACAGGTTTCTTTTCATTAGATATTAAAGTAAAATCAACAATTCTTATTTAATATATCTCGTGTAATATATACTTACGTTTACAATAATGCTCAAAGCAGTCTGCATAGTATTGCACTATAAAGAAAGTTTGTAAAATATCAAAAGACAAATGCATACCAGGCAACACATATCATTGTGACAGACATGCCTTAACTGTTGTAATAAGAGACCAACATTGAATTTTTAAAAATGTAATTTTTAACCCATGAATTAAAGATAAGTCTAATATTTTTAATTTCATATACATAATTAATGCGTTTCATCAACAGAATATGCCTTAATATGATAATTAACAGTTACACAAAATACCACCAAACTAAAATACATGTACACGAAGCTAGCACTTGGAAGATCAAAATCTAACTTTTGTTCTTGGATAGCTCTAGGGGGTTGGGTGTGGGGTGGGGGTAGGTCACTTCATGGTCTCCCAAATTCCGACCAGAACTTCCACGCTGTGGGGGACAGTTCCTGTTCTCTGTTCAAATGTAACTGGAGCAGCCAACTCTTGCGATTGTGTGTCATTATCTGGACGACACATAACACATAGCGTGTCTTGTTAAGTCGCTGCATAGGCTTCTAGTCTATAATTTAAGTCACGACTATACTACCTCCTATTGATCGAGACTGGAATTTTAAAGACCCTGTTTTCCCATAAACCAAATAGACTAAAATTTCATATCCATTTATTTCAGTGATATGAAAATCTAACCCAATCAAATACTTTTACGTTTGGCAAATTACAAATCACAGATATTTTATAAGGTCAGTATGCTTAAAATTAAGAAAGATTTACACAAGTATCAATTCTTTGGAAGTGTTCCTTTTCATATAACACCCAAAATATACTCAAACCGAGAGAAAAAAGCTGCTCACCCCATCATTTACTTCTATGACAGAAAAAGTAGACCCGTCCCAGTCGCAAGTTTGTATCTAGTAACCCAACCCCAGGTTGGATACATTGGAAATTACTGAGGTGTGTTGAGACTGGGCCGACCCTTGTTCAGTTAAATGATCATCAACGTGTTTTAGTCCGCCTTAGGTAAGCGATAGCTGCCTTATGTAGTCATATAATTAATGCTAGCTTTCACGTTTTTATTTTGTCTAGACGTAGTAATCTGTCTACTGTGTACTGTATTCTATATTGTCTATATTACTTTTCAAAATATGAACAAATATGTTCAAATTCCAGTCATATTTTTTTATAATCAATATTTCCATTTTCAAACGACACACAACGAGTTTTATTAATTCCTTTGCGATGTACAAAAACGAACTATTTAATGATGGGAACCAGAACATATATGAATATTTATCCATAACTGGATTGGTCGTGCACTCTACCTTAAATACTTCTGTTATTTTATTGGTTTATGCTAGGTTCCTTTCTGGTTCATTCATAAAATTCAACACACTCATGACACAATACATATTGATTGGATATATGCTGCACGAGTTCATTTATATCAAAGGGGTGTTTGAATCGATACCATTTGTGTACAATCTGAGAAAATTAAAAACTATCTCAGCTACAGTACAATGCATGTGCACCCCAAAGTATATATAATTTTTATTTAAAATATAATTATATATACATTGAATATTCTTCTGTGCCATTGGAGGGGGCACAAGAGTGTTTATTAACTTTGAAAACATCTGCACAACACACTTAAATTACCCACAAATTATTTTGTGAAATCTTTAACAATAATATACTCAGCAACACAAATAACGCACCACTTTTTTTCTGCTAGTTATTTTACCCAATTGAAAATTTTATAAATTATATGCTAAATGATAAATCAAACCAAATTCAATAAAAAAACTAGCCTTTATTTTTGCAGTTGGTACCTGCGCGTTAACAGCATGAAAGTTTGATAACCAAGTCGAAAAAAACGAATTCTAAGACTGAGTTTAAAACTCATTTTTAGAAATTAAAAAAAAAATCTCAGATCATTCAAACCAGTAATTTAAGAGATATTTGCTATTTCAATGGAAATGAATGGAAGTGGTGCGTTTCTTGTGTTGATTAGTATATATTCAATGAGAACCCACATATTAATCGTTCTATTTTGGTATATGTAGTACTTATATAATTTTGCTTGCCTTTAAACGCTCAAGCGCTTTGATTTACTCCTTTTACCACAGTTTAGAACTTCCAAATCTTTCCAATGAATAAGTATAAGGTATTGAAGCATACTTACTGTAATTCTTACATTCGTTGGCACATCTATCTTTGCAAGCTAAAATAAATATATGTTCATATTTTTATACGACCGCAAAAAAATTGTGGTCGTATAATGTTATGGCGATGTCGTTTGCGTCGTCGTCGTCGTCGTCCGCGTCGTCTGGGGACATTTGGTTTCCGTGCAATAACTTGAGTAGATATTGACCGATTGATATAATAATTGATATAACATGTTGTTTCTATTCACTAAAGGAAGGTTGGTATTGCATTTGGGGTTTCTGGCCCCTACCGTTTCAGAAAAAAGGGCCAAAAGGGGCTAAAATGCTTGTTGTGACAAAACTTCTGTAGAATGTTTATTTTTTATCTGATTTTGATCATTCTTGTTTTATTGTATTCCTCAATAAATTCTGTCAACTAAATGTAACAACTGTTTTTATGTATCTTGCACTTTGACATTGCTAATGGGGTCAAAGTTTGACCACGCCCCCAAAAATCAACTTTTCTATTTGTGGTCCGATTTTCAAAATCTTTTTTTCATTGGAATCCTTGTAAAAATCCCTGCCTGTGTTTGTCAATCAGATTTGCAATATCTCTTACCGTTTTTTAGAAATTAGGGGTCAAAGGGGTCAAAAACGCTAATTAAAAGTGTTCCTTTGAACGTGCGATTATACTTTTAAGTTGTTGTTTCTCAATTGATATGAAATTTTGATATGATATTTTTCACCACATAAGGAAGTTTGGTATTGAATTTGGGGTCTGTAGCCCCTACTGTTTCGGAAAAAAGGACCAAAAGGGACTCAAATGGGTTTATTGACAAAACTTCTGTAGAATGTTATTTTTCATCTGATTTTGATTATTCATTTTTTCAATGAATTACTCTATGAATTCTGCCAACTAAATGTGACAACTGTTTTGATATACTAGTATCCTGCATTGTAACCTTGCAAAAAGAGGGGGGTAAAAATTTGGCCACACCCCTTAATTCAACTTTTTTATTTGTGGTCCGATTTTCAAAAACCTTGTAAAAATCCCTACCTGAGTTTTTGCAATTAAATTTGCAATATTTCTTAGCATAGTTGAGAAATTACTCGTCAAAGGGACCATAAACGCCAGTTATAAGAGTTTCTTAAAAAATGGTATAAATACAAAATTCAAATATGCATAGAAAGTCCGTCAAAGTGCTTTGTGAATCCACCATGGGCTGCATGTGTCCAAAGCATTTGACAATCCATATTGGGCCTCCAACGTACAGGGTTCAACATGTTGCGGTCGTATCATGCTGCGCTCGGCGTAGCTTTTTATTATTATTTGTGATCACATTTTACTCTTTTTAACTTGGAAATAAAATTAGAATAACAAAAAATGACAAACTTAGGGAGCGACCATTTGATTTTTATGGGGAGAGTATGGCGAAATTTGAAATAAAAAGGCAGGATAGTGCTTTGAAATAAAACAAGAGGCTCCTAGGAGCCTGAATCGCTCACCTGGTCTTGATGTCAACCCTATGAAGACTTTTGTATAGCTAAATGAGCTGAATGTTTAAGCATGAAAAATCATTTCTCTATCTGCAATAGTTTTCATTCTAAATAATCAAAAAACACTATTATTCAACTTTTAAGGGGCTGTAACCCCTATAAGGGGTTATCAGACAACTTCAACCCTATGAAGACTTTTGTAGAGCTAAATGAGTTGAACATTTAAGCAAGCAACAGCTTTTCTCTATCTGCAATAGTTTTCATTCTATAGGCCAAAAACACTATTTTTCGCCTTTAAAGGGCTGTAACCCCTGTAAGGGGTCATCTGACAACTTCGACCCTATGAAGACTTTTATAGAGCAAAATGAGCTGAACATTTAAGCAAGCAACAGCTTTTCTCTATCTGCAATAGTTTTCATTCTATGGGCCAAAAACAATACTTTTCGCCTTTAAGGGGCTGTAACCCCTATAAGGGGTCATCTGACAACTTTGACCCTATGGAGACTTTTGTAGAGCTAAATGAGCTGAACATTTAAGCAAGCAACAGCTTTACTCTATCTACAATAGTTTTCATTCTATAGGCAAAAAACATGCAAAATGCGATTTTTCACCATTAAGGGGCTGCAACCCCTATAAGGGATCATCTGACAACTTTAACCTTATGGAGACTTTTGTAGAGTTAAATGAGCTGAACATTTAAGCAAGCAACAGCTTTTCTCTATCTGCAATTGTTTTCATTCTATAGGCCAAAAACACTATTTTTCGCCTTTAAGGGGCTGTAACCCCTATAAGGGGTCATCTGGCAACTTTGACCCTATGGAGACTTTTGTAGAGCTAAATGAGCTGAACATTTAAGCAAGCAACAGCTTTTCTCTATCTACAATAATTTTCATTCTATAGGCCAAAAACATGCAAAAACGCTATTTTTCACCTTTAAGGGGCTGTAACCCCTATAAGGGATCATCTGACAACTTTGACCAAATGGAGACTTTTGTAGAACTTTTGATGCTGAAGCAGTAAGGTGGCATCAGATTTCATCTATCACTTATACTTTTTGATTTACGAGCCAAAAACAGTAGTCTGACCCCCCTGGTCTATTTTTAGTAACGGTGGCCATGTTTTTTGACGGATCAAAAATCGAAACACAAGTTTGGTGCAGGACACCCTAAGGATCATTCATATCAAGTTTCATTAAATTCTGTTCAGTAGTTTCAGAGGAGAAGATTTTTGAAAAATTGTTAACAGACGACGACGACGACAGACGACGACGACGACAGACGACGACGACGGACGCCAAGTGATGGTAATAGCTCACATGGACCTTCGGTCCAGGAGGTGAGCTAAAAAGGCAGGATGGTAATTTTTGCTGAAAATTTATAGTAGCATTATATATAAAAATGAAGCGCACAAGTGCGCAAAAAACCCAGGCTAAGCTTATTTTCCCGAAAATATAAAAATGCAGGACGAATAATATATCCATAGGCCCCCTTAAAAATCAAAATGTTGCTCCTTAAGCTTACTGACGCAAAAGTAGATATTAATTATATCATGTCTAGATCAAGAAGAGGGGGAAATTCTTAAAGGCTATTTTAGAGGTGATTTTTCACAGCATAGAATGTACAAAATTTACAAGAATTGCAAAAGTGTCGTAAAATTCTTGACAAGATCCAACTTTATCACCTTAAAATTCAAAAAGATATATGATTAAATGGGCAATGAACAATCATATCTGAAATAATAATATACGATACACATTAGCCATTGCAACTTACAAAATAGGGTTGCTAGCCCATAATATAACTAGCTTAAGCAAACTGAATGCCTTCTTTTCAACTTATGCGGCTTCATAAAAAGGGACAATAAACTTCCATTAAAGTCTATATGCTTACATGTACACATTCCATTTCTACAATGATATCCATCATCACAATGCGAACTCTTTGTACAGGAACCGTCATTTGCTAAAACGAGAAAGAGTTAGAAATGAATTAAAACAACAAAATAAATAAACGACATATTATTAAATATTTTAAGTGTTGATATTTTTCGTCAAAATTTAGTCATCTATAAATGTATTCAATTTTTGACCGGATTTCACGGAGTGAAAAATCCGGGTTATAAAATGGTGAATGTCGGGCGGTGGGCGGCGAGGGGCGTGCGGGCGGGGAAGAAATTCTCGTAACAGTTTTCTCAGCAACTACTAATCACAGCCACTTGATATTTGGTATACAGCATCAGGGTGGGACCCCATAACGCGGGATACGATTTCAGGTTTGTCGTTCACCTACTTCCTGTTTAACGAAATCCGCCCATTTTTGACTTTGACAGATTTTCTATTCTTAAATATTTCATTATTTATTATAGAATCGTGTAATGTTTCTTCATATTTCTTTATGTTGTAAAAATACATTATTCTTATAGGTAAAGTAAATGACAAAACTACCGAGCAAAGATGATAAATCTCAACTGGTCAAGGAGAAAATACAAAAAAGGGCTATAATTGCATACCTGGAAAATTGAAGATCGCAATGGTTCTGATTTGGAAAGGCATTTCAAACGAACAGTTGAGGTGTTATATTGCAAAAACCCACTCCAAAATTTTGATTTAATAGCACAACCAAACAGACGAAAATTAGTTGTCTTAATGCCTCTTAATGCCTCACGTAAAACCGAGTACAGACCGACACAATGTTTTTGACAAAATAAAAAATATTGATTCGGTTGTTGTCCTTTAAAAGTGACAATAACCAAGTTTCATTCAATTTAATGGAATTGTTTGAAAACAAGAGGCTTCCAAGAGCCTGAATTGCTCACCTGAACTACACAGATACATATATTTGTAGATATTATTGTGCTTAACCATATGCGATTTAAATTTCTGAAATATCTTGGTTAGTTTTTAAGATATTGGGCTTAATAAATGCAAATTTGGCGAAAATTAGGAAAAAGAACAATAACTCCAACATCAGCAGTCAGATCTTTTTTTGAAATTTCAGGACAGGTAAATCTGAACATGCTGATCACTTTTAATTCTTGCACAATTTTGATATCTGAAACCATTTTTGAGTTATTAGCAAAATAGTGCAATTTACCCCTATGTTCTATTTTTAGCCATGTAGGCCATGTTTTTTTTACGAATATAAAATCTGACAATAGAGTTGTAGCATATAAGCTATTAAACAAGGGAAAATGGTAAATTTTGACGCTTTAAGGGCCATAACTCCTAAAAGAAATGGTTCTACAGCTTTGACCTAATTACATAAAATGTAGATCTTGATGTGCTCAATCATATGCAATTTGAATTTTTAAAATATCTTGTATTGTGTTCAAGATATAGGGCTTAAAAAGTGCAAAATTTTCAAAAAATCCAGAAAAAGGGCAATAACTCCTATGTGGATTGTTGGATCTTCTTGAAAATTTCAAAACAGGTAGATCTTGAGATGTTGATCACTTTTGTTTCCATCAGAATTTTGATATCTGTATTTATTTTTGAGTAATTAGCAAAAAACTGCAATTTACCCCATGTTCTTTTTTTAGCCATGGCGGCCATATTTTTTTGACGAATCAAAAATCCGAACGATAGAATTGTAGCAATTATGCTATTAAGCATTTGTGCCAAGTTTGGTTGAAGTTAGATGTATGGTGTGTGACAAGTTCATCTTTGAAATTCAGGGGAAAAGTAATGAAAAATGGTAAATTTTGACGCTTTAAGGGCCATAACTCCAAAAAGAAATGGTTCTACAGCTTTGAACTTATTACATGAAACGTAGATCTTGACGTGTTTAATCATATGCAATTTGAATTTTTAAAATATCTTATATAGTTTTCAAGATATAGGGCTAAATAAGTGCAAAATTTTGAAAAAAAACAGAAAAGGGGCAATAAGAAGCAAAGGTGTACCAAAGGGGTAATCAGTATCATAAAACCGTGAAGACAAAGACAAAACCGGCAGACAAAAAATCATCACAACAAAACAAACCACATAAAAACATAAAACACACACACATAACAACAAAACCGCATTCAGCAACGCGAACTCTAAGTCGAAACGAGAGTGAACTCAGGTGCTCCGGAAGAGTAAGCAGTTCCTGCTTGCTATAGCACACCCGTCACGCTGCCAAAGATCGATTAAGTATTGGTCAAATCCGGAAAGGATGACATTACAAAACTCTATGTCAAACCAACATCTGTGCTCATCTGAGAGATAGAAATCCTGTATTTGCATACAAGCACATGATGTCGTCCGTAAAATTCTCCTACATTGGTTGTTGGATCTTTTTGAAAATTTCTGAGCAGGTAGATCTTGAGGTGCTGTTCACATTTATCCTATGCCAGAATTTTGATATCTGTGACCGTTTTTGAGTTATTTGCAAAAAACTGTATTTGACCCCCCTGTTCTATTTTTAGTAATGTGATGACTCTGCATTTTATATTGCTTCACTCCCCTCTGTTTATGTCCCCATTTTACATTAAAGACAGGACAAAAAGGATAGGATAAAGTACGTATTGTTCATAGGTTTTAAATGGTTTTATTAAGTAATATTGTCAGGAATAAATTGTTCTAGTCAGGCCTTTAATAAGATATTGTTAGGGAAGACGCTTATTCCATATTTGCAAAGATATAAATTGTACTTTCGCTTTCAAGAAATCCCCTTAGTTATTTTTAGAACCCAAATAGGTAGAGTCTATTTTTAAAGTTTGATCATTTAGAAGCTTGAAAACTGTCACTTAAGTAAACGCACACAAGATGTAGACTTTTGGAATCATCCAGGGTAAAACAGGTTGAAATAGTATAGTCCAAACTGGGGTATAAAAGCGGATGCATTGTGAGAAATTGTCCAGTTTGGGAGTTGTTAGTTCTATGACATACAGTCTAAGAGTTAGTCTTGAAAAAGATATTTACTGAAGACAAGCCTTGGTTAAAGCTTACAAAGCAAAGGTATATAGTATTCTGAATAAGAATTAGAGTAAGAGTTCCTGAAACAGGAATCATTAGTAGGACAAGGCTGAAGCAGTGGCCTTTAGTTGAAGTAAATAGGGACAAGGCTCAAGCAGTGGTCTTGATAAGCTAATTAGTAGAGACAAGGCTCATATAGTATAGAATAGGCTTGGACCAGTGCTCCTGAAATAGGAGGACTTTTCTTGAGGGAAGCTTTGGCCCTGGAAAGAGCAAAGGCTTTCCCTTAAAGAGTATTGCGTTGTCCAAGTCAGGCTCATAGTTAAGTACGCTACCCCCTACAACCGATACTTTGGTATATCCAGAGAATTGACTCTGGTACGAACCCAGAGTGTGCATCGCGACCTACCCCAGGTCCGTGACACAATTTTTGGTGGCAGCGGTGGGATATACCTCGGTTGTTTTGAAGAGCAAGATGACAGATTTTGATGATATCAAAGAGCAGATAAGCTTATTGGAAGAAGAAATCCATAGGATGAAGTTTGTCCATGAAGAGAGCCTGGGTCAGTCCAGTTTAAAACATTCAACGCCGAAGTTGCCAGCGAGAGATGACAGTGACTCAGGGATTCAGACGCAGAAGTCAAATACCACGACCCGTGCTCCGGACAGGAGCCACGGCTCTAGAGACACAGAGGAAGCGCCAAAGCTGACAGGACAGTTCCTGCCATACGAGGTATCTGGAATAGGTGCTAGACCAAAATCCACTGGATTGTCCACAGCCAGCGCTGGTCATGATCAAATCAGAGGAGGTCCTACCGAGAACCAGAAGCAGAGGAAAGACATGGACGTAGACCGAAGAAAGTCCACTGGCAGTGGAAAGCAGCGACGAGAAATCAAGCTTGCAAATTATGATGGCGCAAGTGAATGGAGAGATTTCAAGTCCCATTTTGACGCATGTGCCCTGGTGAATAACTGGGATGAAGAAGACAAAGGACTTTACTTAGCCACGGCTTTGAGAGGACAAGCACAGGGAGTTTTTAGTGATCTTCCCCCAGAAAAAAGGGTCGACTTTGACACGCTTGTGAAAGCACTAGAAGAGAGGTTCTCACCCCCTAACCAGACAGAACTCTACAGAGTGCAGTTGAAGGAAAGGCGTCAGAAAGCCAGTGAGAGTTTGCCAGAGTTAGGCCAGGCCATACGCCGGTTGGTGAATAAGGCATACCCGAATGCCCCAAACGAAGTGAGAGAAACCCTGGCTAGAGAACACTTCCTAGACTCGTTAGTGGATTCAGAAATGCGGATCAGAATAAAGCAGTCAAGGCCAGAAAATCTGAACCAGACAATTTGCTTAGCCGTCGAGTTAGAGGCCTTCTACAAGGCAGAGAGAAAATACGAGTCGGGTAAAGGACACACAAGAGCAACCACTGCAGAAGCAGAGGCTGAAGAAGTTAACCAAAAGGTGCTCTCCATGATGGAATCCTTTTCTGCCAAGATTGATGCTTTACAGAAAGAAATTGATAGATTTAAGGAAAATGGACCAAAAAGGAACCAAGACAAGACCGACTGGAAGAAGAACATACAGTGCTACAACTGTTCAAAGTATGGCCATTTCGCAAAAGAGTGTCGTGCACCTAAGAAAGGGTCAAATGGAAAAGGCACAGACGGTGCAGCACGACCGCTTCATATGAATAGCAGACAAAGGCGTATGCAGAGACGTAGACAGAATATTGGAGCCAGTACATCCAGCATGGAGGCAGGTGTTTACGTAGATGTTGAAATGAACCAGATGCAGACAAAGTTCTTGGTAGACACAGGTGCCACGGTCACACTCATATCACACCGAGTGTTCTACCGGATTCCTTTTAAGTACAGACCAGCACTGAAGCCCAACACACAGGTTATTGTATCAGCCAATGGAACAGAGCTGAACATTGCTGGAAAAGGCATGTTCTTGCTCAAGCTAGGAAACGAGACCTTCAGTGTAGAAGCATTGGTTGCAGATCTCTCAGTAGATGGTATAATGGGATTAGACTTTATGAAGCAGAATAAATGTTGTTTAGACTTGTATAATAACAAACTACAATGTCAGGGTAGATTTTATCCTTTAAAATACAGCGGGAGACTCGGCTGCTTTAGAATAGCAGTGCTCAGAGATATAAGTATTCCACCTGGAACTGAAATGATGGGACAAGGAAAGTTTCTAAAAGCAGACGATGAAACCAAGCCCATGGGAGCGGGAATCATAGAGCCATGTGAGAATTTCCTTACGAAGGACAATGCTCTTTTAGCCAGAATCCTAGTAGAAGCAAAGGAGGAAGTACCAGTTAGGCTCTTGAACGTGTCAGACCAAGTGAGAGTAGTGAAAGCAGGGACCATTGTTGGAGAGTTCAGCCCAGTACAGGAAATTATAGCAGGATCGACAGAAAGTAAACCTCAAGAGAACACAGTCCTTGATAGTGAACTACAAAAACTGAGTGACAGGGCTAACGAACATTTAACTACCGATCAGAGGCGCCAGGTTGCCAACCTATTACAGAGATATAAAAGCCTATTTGTTACGGCAAATGAAGATCTTGGATGCACGGACATTGTTCGTCATAAGATAAATACTGGCACAAACCGCCCTGTCAAACAACCACCACGCAGGACTCCAATTGCCATGCGAGAAGAAATTGATAAACAAGTTGACGACATGTTAGCGAAGGGAGTAGTCGAACCAGCGGATGGGCCATGGTCCTCAGGAGTAGTACTTGTTCGGAAAAAAAGACGGGTCAACCCGATTTTGTGTTGACTACCGCCGTCTCAACGACTTGACCGTAAAAGATGCCTACCCGTTGCCGAGAATAGACGATTCACTTGAACAACTAGCAGGAAACAAGTGGTTCTCTACCCTAGACCTTTGCTCTGGCTATTGGCAAGTCGAGGTAGAAGAAGAGGACCGACCAAAAACTGCTTTCGCGACAAGAAAAGGACTGTTCCAGTTTCGAAAAATGCCATTTGGACTGGCCTGTGCACCCGCAACGTTTGAGCGCCTAATGGAAAAAGTAATGATGGGCCTTCAATGGAATATCTGCCTGGTGTACTTAGACGACGTGATAGTCGTAGGAAAGACGTTTGAAGAAATGCTCAAAAATCTGGAACAAGTTTTTGATAGACTTCAGAGTGCTGGACTTAAACTGAAGCCAAAGAAATGTACCCTTTTTGCCAGTTCAGTTACTTTCCTTGGCCATGTTGTGAGTGAAGAAGGGGTCGCCACGGACCCAGAGAAAATCAAAGTTATAAAGGAATGGCCAGAGCCAAAAGATGTTTCAGAGCTCAGATCCTTTCTGGGTCTGTGCGGCTACTACAGAAGATACATAGAGAACTTTGCAGGCACTGCAAAGTGTTTGCATCGACTAACTGAAAAAGGACGTGAGTACGTGTGGACGGAAGCATGCCAACAAGCATTTGAACTTTTGAAAGCCAAATTACAAAGAGCACCAATCCTGTCACATCCTGATTTCTCAAGACCATTTATCCTAGATACTGATGCCAGTCAATTCGCTATAGGAGCAGTGCTTAGCCAAGAAGTCAACGGAAGAGAAGTAGTTATAGCATATGGTAGCCGGACTTTGTCAAAGACTGAGCGCAAGTATTGCGTTACACGAAAAGAACTATTGGCAGTAGTACATTTTGTAAAACACTTTCGCCACTTTTTGTATGGAAGGAAGTTCACCGTCCGAACGGACCATAGCTCACTCCAATGGTTGATGAATTTTAAGAATGCAGAGGGACAGTTAGCCCGTTGGCTGGAAGTTCTGACTTCATATGATATGACAATAAAGCATAGGCCTGGGACCCAACATCGAAATGCCGATGCCCTAAGTAGAATACCTTGTAGAAAATGCGGGTTTGACCCGTGCTGGAAAGAAATTCCCCAGGTAAACGCAGTTCTGACTTTGAGAGAAGAAAAACAAGTTGATGACAAATCTAAAGTAAAGACAGAGAACAAGGACATACCCAACCAGCTTTTGCTGCAATTACAGGATGAAGATGCTGGACTAAGAGAGGTCAAACAATGGTTAAGGAACGATAAAAAGCCAACGCTCAAAGAGATTGGAGAGCACAATTACGCCGTTAAAGTTCTTTGGTCTCAGTTTGAAAATCTGTTTCTCTTGGATGGATTACTTTGCAAGAAGACCGACGATGAGAACAAGCCAAGGGTAGTTGTGCCGATGACAGAAAGACGCCCAATTCTTGAGCAATGCCACGACAACATGACGTCAGGTCACCTTGGGATACGAAAAACCTTAAAGAGGATAAAAGACCGATTCTACTGGCCTGGACTGAAAAGAGACGTTCAAGTTTACATTGCAGGATGCGAGTTTTGTACCAAAAGAAAAGGACCCCAGAAAAGAAAGCAAGCACCAATGCAATTACAAAGGTCAGGATACCCGATGGAGCGCATAGCTATTGATATTTTGGGAGAGTTGCCCACCACGATTGCAGGAAACAAGTACATAGTGGTTATAGGAGACTACTACACGAAGTGGAAAGAGAGTTTCCCGATGCCGAATATGGAAGCATCGACTGTAGCAGGCATTCTAGTGGCAAATGTTATTACAAGATTTGGAGTACCCACAGAGATTCACTCAGATCAGGGCAGTCAATTTGAAAGCGAGCTCTTTTCAGAAATGTGCTCTCTCTTACAGATCAACAAGACTCGAACAACGCCATACCACCCAAAGTCAGATGGCATGGTAGAGAGATTCAACAGCACCTTGACAAAAATGCTCAGTGCGTATGTAGATGAACATCATGCCAATTGGGATGAGTTACTACCATTCGTAATGATGGCCTACAGATCCAGTGTCCATGAAACAACTGGCTGCACTCCAAATCGGATGATGCTCGGTAGAGAAGTGTCCACGCCAATAGACCTAATGTATGAGGTTCCAAGTCAGCTAAAGCACATCCCTCCCAACCGCTGGGTATGGGAACTACAAGAAAGAATAGAAGATGCCCACAGATTTGTGCTGACACATGGCAAAACAGAAATGGCAAGACAAAAGAAGTATCATGATAAACGTTTGAATTATAATAAATTCAATAAAAATGACAAAGTGTTTGTTTTCTTTCCTCAGAGGAAAGTTGGCCTTTCTCCCAAATTTACAAGTTACTGGCGTGGTCCTTTTAAAATATTGAAGTGCATATCCAGTGTGACCTTTGAAATTAATTGTGGTAGACGTGGCCGACCACAGGTCGTTCATGTTGATCGCATGATACCATGTAAAGAGCAGAGACTCATAGGTGAGCGAAGCAGTGACCCCGATATAGAGTCTGATCACGACTCAAACCCAGAAAGTAACATGCAAGATCAGGAGGTCCACGATTTCTCTCCTGACAATGAGAAACAATTAGAAGTAGTAGAGGAACGGACAGTTCCACGAAGGCAACGCAAGCCGCCAGTTTGGTTGTCTGATTATGTGCAATAAGTGGTCTTTGTTTAATGTTGTAAATAGATTAACCAATGCTAAAATTTTAAATGTGACTCAGTCTTACCATGGCTTTTGTCTCGTTTCAGAATGCCTAACATAAAGACAACCCCTCGTTGGAGATGCGCCATTTGCAAAACCAGATTCGAGACGGAATCCGACCTTCAGAGGCATGTGGTGGAGTGTGCGATGCGGAAGGCATCGATAGAAGAGTATCAGTGCGAGGATTGCTCATATGGGTCAACAAGAAGGAGTGACTTTTTAAGGCATAGAAGGAGGCAACATGCTAAGATCATTGCAGAATCTGACAGTGAGTGGGAGAAGCAAAACCCAGGAACACTATCGGATGTAATCGGTGAGGCCAAGACCCCGGCGACGACTAGCAACAACAGTCTTATGCAAGGTCGCACCATCAGGAAACCAACACATCCGGCTCCAGTTTCCTCGACGAAGAAAAGGCTATTAGACACACTGAGGGCATCCATAGAGCCTCAAAGAGTGGTGCCGAAGCTGCCGAGAACAACGGCTACTGCCGTCAGAGCAATCGCTATGGAGACGGATTCTTCAGAGGATTCATTTGTGTCAATGTCTCCGCTCTTTTATTCATCACCAATAACAGCAACGACTACGACTGCAAGTGTGACCATGCCGGTGTCAAGCTCCACTACAAGTGGCCAGGTCGCCAGTAGACGCCGTGACTTTGGCACACAAACCGACTTAGCAAGTGAGAGTTTCACGCACATGCGAAGGGTCGTCAGAAGGAGACAAACCGAGGAAGGAGAAGTAGAAGAGACGGAAGTTTGGTGGGACTGAGTCATAAACAGAGAGGCATGAGTTACATGATCAAGGATGTTCAGCCAAGGACCAGAGAGGTCAGCCGAGCAGAATTTTTGGGAAGCCAAGGAGGCATAGTGACTGAACAGTAAACTTAAGTGAAAATGCTAAACATTTAAATTTGTAAATTTGGAAAGGAACTCCAAATAAATGCTTAAATCTGTACATAGTTAACTTTGTGAACCATTGCCATTTAATTTGCATGTCCAGTCGGATTAGGGACGTTAAATCTACGCCCCGTGTGCAGGAAATGTCACGCCTGTGCACGTTAAAGATCCCTTCAGCAGTAGCAGTCTCCTTGAGGCTGTATTCGATAAGAGTAGGCGTGAGCCGCTGCTTAGGCTAAATTATTTCCTACCGGTTTTGGCATTTCGATTTAAGTGGCTGTTAAAATTGTATCTTTGGTTTTTCAGGTCTTTTGATCAAAATTATTCGAAATCTTCCGATATCATCCTCTGCGTAATTAAAGTATAGCCAGTTGTCACTTACCCTGTTTTTAAGTTGATCAAATAAGTAATTGACTTGGTGTTCGAAATGAAGAAGAAATGCCCCGCTTTAATGGTTTTGAGGCAAACCCTTCAATAAGAACTTAAAGGACTTTTATGATGTTTGGCTAAATGCGAGGACGCATTTCTTGGAGGCGTGGGTAATGTGATGACTCTGCATTTTATATTGCTTCACTCCCCTCTGTTTATGTCCCCATTTTACATTAAAGACAGGACAAAAAGGATAGGATAAAGTACGTATTGTTCATAGGTTTTAAATGGTTTTATTAAGTAATATTGTCAGGAATAAATTGTTCTAGTCAGGCCTTTAATAAGATATTGTTAGGGAAGACGCTTATTCCATATTTGCAAAGATATAAATTGTACTTTCGCTTTCAAGAAATCCCCTTAGTTATTTTTAGAACCCAAATAGGTAGAGTCTATTTTTAAAGTTTGATCATTTAGAAGCTTGAAAACTGTCACTTAAGTAAACGCACACAAGATGTAGACTTTTGGAATCATCCAGGGTAAAACAGGTTGAAATAGTATAGTCCAAACTGGGGTATAAAAGCGGATGCATTGTGAGAAATTGTCCAGTTTGGGAGTTGTTAGTTCTATGACATACAGTCTAAGAGTTAGTCTTGAAAAAGATATTTACTGAAGACAAGCCTTGGTTAAAGCTTACAAAGCAAAGGTATATAGTATTCTGAATAAGAATTAGAGTAAGAGTTCCTGAAACAGGAATCATTAGTAGGACAAGGCTGAAGCAGTGGCCTTTAGTTGAAGTAAATAGGGACAAGGCTCAAGCAGTGGTCTTGATAAGCTAATTAGTAGAGACAAGGCTCATATAGTATAGAATAGGCTTGGACCAGTGCTCCTGAAATAGGAGGACTTTTCTTGAGGGAAGCTTTGGCCCTGGAAAGAGCAAAGGCTTTCCCTTAAAGAGTATTGCGTTGTCCAAGTCAGGCTCATAGTTAAGTACGCTACCCCCTACAACCGATACTTTGGTATATCCAGAGAATTGACTCTGGTACGAACCCAGAGTGTGCATCGCGACCTACCCCAGGTCCGTGACAGTAACAGTGGCCATGTTTTTTGATGCATCAAAAATCCCAACGCAAACTTTTTGCATAATACCTTAAGGAACAACCATATTAAGTTTGACTGCAATTGGCCAAGCAGTTTCAGAGAAGAAGATGTTTGAAAAAAGCTAACGGACGACGGACGACAGACGCAAAGTGATGGCAATAGCTCACATGACCCTTCGGGTCAGGTGAGCTAAAAAGTGTAAAATCCAAATTGTTGACTCCCGTTTGCCATCAGCATGACACTATTTAACTTCCTTACAACTCTGAAACAAGAGAGAGACAATGATAAAAAATGAAAAAAAGTTAATTACGTCGACATGAGTTGGAATCATCATCGTATTTATGTCCAGGTTTACATTCACAATATGGACCATCAGCATCAACCTTACACACTTCATTATCCCAATCACAGAAATGAGGGTCTACAGTATCACATGAAGCAGCTGAAATTAAAAAGTGACATTTTAACAATGATCTATGAAATTCATGCACCAATCGCGCAGTTTGCCTCTTGGTCTTTGTTTAACTGCTTTTTTAAAGCTGTCTATTCAAATATGTTTTAGGTAATGTAATTGCAGTTGTTGTAACATGTTTTCACCAGTAGTAGTGTAGCTTTGGGATAAAGAAAACCAATAAATGATTTAGTTGTTTTTATGAGATTAAGATTGAAAACAATTAAAATTTTTACGATAAACTCTCCAGAATCAATTGGGTAAATAGACAACACACAAATGATCAATACAGAAGCGTAAAAAAATATAAAAAGACAAACAATGGTTTTGCATGAATATTTCTACAGTTTTAATCTAGGTGTTTTAAACAAAAGGCTCATAAAAGTAATTGATAGCCTGGTCTTTAAGCTTAATGGGTCTCTTTTATAAGGGGTGATTTGACAAGTATGACCCAATCTAGACTTTTATAAAGCTTAATAAGTTAAAAGTGTAAGCATGCAATAGCTTTTTTCTGTCTGTAAAAGTTTTCATTGAAAGGAAAACACATGAAAAATGTTTTTTAAACTTTAGGAGAACGACCAATACCCCTGTAATGGTTAACTAACAACTTACACCCAATATAGACGACTGTAAGAAACAAAGAGGCACTAATGGGACATTCAAGTGTCAGAATTACGAATGACAGTACAACGACAAAACCAGTAAACACGAACGAGAATAGCACATGTAAACGCAAAACATAAAAAAACCAACTTAAATTAAACCAATCATTTATCAAGAACAAAAACTCAAGTCAAAACAAGGATGATCTCAGATGCTCTGGAAGAGTAAGTAGTTCATGCTTCCTTTAGCAAACCCGTCGTGATGGCAGCGAAATTTAGTGTGTCAAATTCGGTAAATGAAGACAATACAAAACGTTATGACAAGCCAACATCGGCACTGAGACATCTGAGAGAAAGAAATACTATATTTGTTCATGAGCGCATGATGTCTTCCATAAGATTTCTTGACTGAAGACAGCAACCGAGCAGCATCATAACCCTGTGCTAGCAATTTTTGTTTCAGAATTGACGCTCTGCAAAGGAAATTGATGTAATTCCCATAAGCTCTGGTGAAACGAAGCAATTGTGATACTTTAACCCCTTTAGCTGGAAATGACGGAATGTTGCTACAGAAGCAGGGAAAGCTGAATGAGCTGAAAGCTTAAGCAAGAAGAAGGTTCCTTATTTTAATAGTTTTCATTCAAGGGAGTGAAACATGAAAAAAGCTATCTTTTACTTTCCAAGGGCCATTACCCCTATAAGGGGTGATATTACAATTAGCTTTCACCCAATTTAGATTTTTGTAGAGATTAATGAGCTGAAGGTTTAAACAGGTAACAGCTTTTCTACATCTTTAATAGTTTTCATTCATCTGATGAGTGCAAATGTTGGTTTGTCATAGGACTCTGTTTTGTCTTCCTTTACAGGATTTGACACATCACATTGCAAATTGGCAGCGCGACGGGTGTGCTTTAGTTGGCAGGAACTGTTTACTCTTCCGGAGCATCTAATTTCACTCTCATTACGACTGTAGAGGAGGGGTTGGACTTTTTTCGGGACACCGGGATTGGCCATATTTAAGCTCGGGATTCCGGGATTTTGTAAAAATTAGTTCGGGATTCCGGGATCAGACCCCTTCCTACCCCCCTCACTGTAGTTCGCCTTGTCAATTTATATTCAAAGGTTTTTGTGTTTCCGTGTTTTATATGTTTTCTGTTGTTTCGTCCTGTCATTGTTTGTGTTTGCTGGTTATGTCTCTGCCCTTTCGGACTTTGATATTTGGATGCCCCATTGGTACCCCTGCTTCATTCAGTGGTTTTTGTGTTTGCGTGTTTTGTATATATTGTCTGTTTTTCGTCCTATCCTTGTTTGTGTTTGCTGGTTTTGTCTCTGCCCTTTCGGACTTTGTCTTGCGGGTGCCCGATTTGTATCTCTGCTTCTTTCAAACATCAGCTGTTTATATCTGCAATAGTTTTCATTCTCGAGGGCAAAGACATGAAAAATATGCATATATATGTACCATAATGAGACATTATAACGCCTGACAACTTCGACCACATTGATAAATTTGTAGTTTTTTATGCAAAGAGTCTTAGATCCTTCGCATTTCCCCCATCTGTTATAATAGTTGAGTTATAAATATAACCCATCTTAAGTGAATTTCCTTTATGTTCCAATTTTAATAACAGTAGCCATTCGTTCTAAATGAGGATCTTCTGTGGCCAGCATATCATATATCATTCATGCAAAGCTTCAGACAATTTGGTTCAGTTTAATCAACAAACAAATTTAATAAAGAAAGAAGCAAATACGCATCAATGGGGAATTCGAGTGTCAAAAGTCCGAAAGTGCAACGACGAAACCGGTAAACAAAAACACAAAATCTACCGAACGGAAATCAACACCCGTCGTGTTGCTAATTTCCAATTCAGTGTGTCAAATCCGGTAAAAGGAGACAAAACAAATTCCTACGACAAACCAACATCTGCACTCATTTGAGAGATAGAAATCCCATATTTGTCTACGAGTGCACGGTGTCTACCGTCAAATTTCTTGAGTGAAGACAGCAACCATGGACCAATATAACACAGTGTAAGCAATTTATGTGTCAAACGTGACGCTCTGTCAAGGAAACCGATGTTATTCCCACAAGCTCTGGAGGAACTAATCAACTGTGACACGAAGATGTCATAAGCAGGAGCGGACGGAATGTTGCTACACAAAAAAGAAAAGTTGACGATTGGAAAGTTGAAGTCACCACGTTTGTCATAGAGCTTTGTTGAAAGTCTTCCTTGAAAGTAAATTTCCAGATGCATATCTAAATATGAAGCAGACTTCCTAGAATCCGCTGGGCCCTTTTCTCAGGTTCCTGAGGATAACTGAGATAGAGAAAGTCACCAAATCGAGAATTGATCAGTTAAAGAACCATAGAAATGCTAGTCATAAAAGTTTGCGATGTGCAGTAAAACAGGTAAATGATCAAGAAAGAGGAAAGCTGTTCCTTACTTAAACCTTCAGTCCACTAAGCTCTACAAAAGTCTCCTTTAGATCGAAGTTGTCAGATGACCCCATATAGGGGTTATGACTCTTTAAAGGTCAAAATAGCGTTTTTTCCTGATTTTGCCTTCAGAAAAGAAAAATACTGCAAGATTAAAAAAGTGTTGCTTGCCTTAACCTTCTGCTCATTAAGCTTTATAAAAGGCTGCACAGGGTCAAAGTTGTCAGATAAGGGGTAATATCTCATATAGGAGAGACCCTAATAGCTTAAAACCAGGTTTTGTGACTTTGTTTTGAACTTAAGATCAATGCATATAATCATAAAGGAATCATTAATGAACAAAAGTGTACCAATAAGACAATTGATTTTTAATCCGAAATGTATACTTAATCGGTCGACATCAAATCATCACAAAAACAAAACACACATCATACAAGAAACCACATCTTACAAAAAAACTACACCTTTCAAACAAATCACAATCAGCATCGTGAACTTTAGTTGAGAGACGACTCGATAGTAAACTCTGGGGCTCCGACAGAGTAAGGAGTTCTTCCTTGCTATAGCACACTCGAAACGTTGCCAGTGAATTAGGCTACAGCAGTACGCAGATTTTTCTTAAAGAATATGCATTTATATAGGACTTTTAGAAAAGATTTGGATGCTAATGAGTTTGCAGCAAAATAGTTGACAAAAAAATCCCCTAAAATTTTAAGTTTTTCCTCAGCAAGGAGTGCAATCGCCACCCCTTGCAACCCTGTGGATGAAATGAATACATACGTTCACATTCTCCGTCGTTGTTATAATCGTAATAGCCATCAGTACATCGGCATACAGGACCACTTGCTGTATCAACACATTCTTCTTTGACTGGATCACAAAAACCAAAACCTATTGTAGCGCATGTGTGAGCTAGAAAAATGAAACCAAGCTCTAAGTAAGGATTATAAATGCGTGTTCAGCACGAGTTTATTCAGAAACATAGGACCAAATGATAAATTTCTAAAATATATGTGCCATGAATACACGTGACATATGGCATTTTAAAGTTAAGTTCTTAACATTGTGGAAAGATGTTTTATTTGGGAGCTAGAGTACAATTTCAAGTGAATAATTGTGGATTATAGATGAACAGGAGAGATAAGTTGGACAAATTGGATATGAATTTAAAAAAAAAAACAAGCGCAAAGTACGATTTTCATGTAAAGTGTGTATTCAAAGCACACCAAATCACAATGATTCTTTCGCCTAATTGAAAATAGAAATCACACAAAACACACATGATCTCAGGTGCATCGGATGGGTAAGAATTTTAATATGATTACCTTGACAAACACCATGTGCATCTGGGTAATATAAAGGTTTACACACACAAATAGGACCACTCCCAGTGTCTTGGCAAACTTCATTAACATCGCAGAAGTCGGGAGGAAGACTGGCACAGTTAGCAACTGGTTAGAAAAATCACAGTTATTAACTTGGCTAGAAAAATATCACCGTTATTAACTTGGTTAAAAAAATCTGTTATTAACTTAGATAAATCACAGTTAATAATTTGGTAAGTACATTTCAGTAAGTTGTGATGTCTAAACTAAATATATGTATGTCAATTAATGTGATGTGTAAATACTTCTATATGTCAACTATGTTATATCTGCTTTCATACAAGGCAAACAACCTGTAATCTCTGCAAAGCATCATGTTTATCAAAATGGTTTTGTCTGCTAAGCTTCAAACATGAACTTTTCTGTTGTATTTTAGCAATCATTACCCTACATTCTTAGGAACTATATCATTCTCTATATACAGTTAATGTTTTGGAAACATGTATCACAAACCTATACACCCATTATGATAAATCAAACAAATACAAATTCATTGTGAGACTATATAACCATATTAACTGGACCGCCTACCAAGACAGTTGTTGTTTACTGGAATTTTTCCATCAGGACACGTGTAACAAATGAAACCAGGTGCTGTATTGAGACAAATTTGAGTGTGTCTATCACAGTCGTCCGTTCCTTTTTCACATTCATCAATGTCTACAAAGAGTTGAATATTTTAAATGACATGTTTTTTTATTCAAATAAAATTTGTAGAGAAGTAAAAAATGGTCGGATTTTGTGCAAGGAAAGAAAAGGCAACAGACCTGAAATAAATTTTGACAACAAGGAACACCATGATACTGCATTTCGAATACTACGAAATTGCGATTAGAAGTTGCTGAAAAATCTATAAAGAAAATTATTTAAAGGCATATTGTCTACGAAAAATTATTTTTTTGTAAAACCACAAAATTGTCGTCAGACTATTCGTTTTGTTTATTTAGAAAGATACAAACGTTCAAAATACCACTAGAGTATCTTATAACTTCAAAAATTGAAAAATATATAATATTTGTAAAGCTTTACAAAAATTCATATTCATGAGATGTAGATGAGCTGTAAGCATGCGCACTATACTTTCTTTGATTGAAAACTTCAATAGTTCTTGCACGTGGTGCATAAGCTGTCGAAGTTTTAGCTTGGAAGAAAATTAAAACGGCAACCGAATATTAGAGCTACTTAATGAATAAAACTGACAATTTTTGCCTGTATTAAGTTTTGAATGTGATTTAAAAGGTAAACACGAAAAATATTGGTATTTTTTCAACATATCAAGGTATTCGGGGACAAAACCCGAGATTCCGATTAGTGTCCGCGTTAAAACTACTCAGTTTAAATCTGTGCCAATGTGACGTAATGCAGGTAAATAAAATATCAATCAATATTGTCGAGCTATTTTGATCAAAATAAACTACTTTTGAGGCAAACTTTGTGGCAAAATTATTTTTCAATATTCATTTTATTGCATTTCGGTCTAATTGACCCCCAAAAAATGGGGGTAACAAAAATGAGTTTGCCGTAGACAATATGCCTTTAAGCGGCCCGCAGTCCGATATTCACAATTCTATGACCAGCAGTGAAAATCCGACCAACAAAGTTCCTAGGAAAACAAACGTTATGTGTTCATTGAAACAGTTCCCATATTAAAAAGAAAAGTTACTGTTAAACCTATAACAGGGTCAAGTGTTCAACTAACGCTCTTCTTAAACAGTAATCAGCTTACATTTAATTTTCCAAGTTGAATGCTAGGTGAACATTAATGCTTGGTAAACATTCGTTGAAAGTTAGTTTAATGTGTAATTCGTTTTCCTTTAAAGTTGAATGCTAGCTCATTTGCATGAGTAAATTCTACTAATATTCAAGTGAATGTCATTTCGAATTCAACTAACTTTCCATTGAACGCTCTAGTTGAATATATATATGTTTTTAGTAGAGAAGCAGAATCTGTAATACACATGCACATAATTAAAAAAGAAACATTAGATTCATATTCATAATACACATGCACTTGTACTATTTTGTGTGATTGAGTTCTTAAAAAATTTTGCTTATTTTAAGATTCAGAGAACCACTATACAGGAAGCAAAGGTGTAGCAAAGGGGTAATCAGTATCATAAAACTGTAAAATCAAAGACAAAACCGGCAGACAAAAAATCATCACAACAAAACAAACCACATTACAACATAAAACACACACACACATATAACAACAAACCCGCATTCAGCAACGCGAACTCAAGTCGAAACGAGAGTGAACTCAGGTGCTCCGGAAGAGTAAGCAGTTCCTGCTTGCTATAGCACAGCTGTCACGTTGCCAAAAGATCGATTAAGTGTTGGTAAGGATTAGTGAAATGGACACGAAGTGCTTATTAACACTACAACGGCTTTCTTTATTATACTAAGATAAAAAAAATCGCTTGTAATATATGCATTGTAGTCTGTGAAATAAGCAGTCACATTCCGTCGACAAATGCAAACGCATTTATTTCATAAGGTATTTCTTTGCAAATGTTCACTGAACCCGAAATTCCCAGAACCGAATAAAATATGTAGTATAAAATATTTCGGTATGGTAACAATTTTGATGTATTTTAGTTACAAAGTTCAAGAAAAGTACTCAATTGAAGGTTCGGTCTGCTAAAATTTGAACCAATTTTGCATTATATATAATGAAATATCAATGCTAATGTTACACTTTGAACCAAATACATGATATGAAAAAAATATGAATTCTACTATTATTAAGTTTATCCTACCTTCACATTTTCCCCCTTCTGATCACGCATAATTTTAAGTATATCCTACCTTCAAAGTTTTCCCCTTCTGATCACACATATTAGTAAGTTTATCCTACCTTCACACTTTTCCCCTTCTGATCACACATATTTTTAAGTTTATCCTACCTTCACACTGATCAGGATATAGGTAGTGGACCTTGAAGCCAGGTTTACAGATACATTCAGGTCCAGAATCACCAATAACACATCTCTTATTTGGATCTGGACAAAAGTCTTCTGTGCAAGATGGCCCAACTAGGATATGAACCAAGCAATTCAAATAATAGTATTTTGTTGAAGACTTGTTTTAATTTCTCGATTTTTTTTTGTTGCTCTTACACACCTCGTAAAGATGGTTGGAAGATTTAATCGCAGAAGAATATATTTGAAATACCACCCTCAAATATTGTATTGAGGTTTCAGGTGAGGTTTAAAGATTAGAAATGATGGCCATAAAATTAAAGGATAAGAATCACGTCCCCCATAAATATAAAACAGAGAATAATGTGCCTTTAAATATAAAGAATAAAAATGAAAAACTGAAAAAAACATTTAAAAGAATTGAAAAACGGGCAAACAAATCTAAAGAATTTAAATAAAGACCCCCAACCCATACCCTCTTTACTCACAGGAATAGGAGTTCCTCAAGAAATTATGTATAGATGTATTACCTGCAGTCTGTGTGTTTTACTATGAGAAACATCAGAAAACAATATGCGTTTTTTTTCATACAGTAATTTTCAATACATAGAACAATTTGCATTAAAGATTGTACAGGGGTAACAGAAGAAAATTGAATATGTAGCAGCATCTGTCATATCATGGGCACTTTGATCAAAGTGTGAGAGTCGGTATCATTATGTATAAACCACATTTTCTTAAACTGTCTTTGCTGTTTGGAGATTGGTTTCTGCCAATTAGAATTAATTAAATATAAATCCATTTATAGGACTTCCTTCGGCTATTTTATTTTAACCCGTTTCCTTCTTCATATTGCACAAAGGATTCGGGTTAGATTTGGGCTCTCTTTATTTGATCTTCCAATCATTATTTTGAAATGGTGCTGAGGTGGAGATATTTTAATTATATACAGATACATATTTTATTTGATACATAAATTCATATTTTAAAAGGATTTATGGCATAATACTGTTAAAGAGTACAGTTTGTATGATCTTTAAATATACGATAAACAAAATATGTATTTCATAACCAATACCTACTTCGACCAATATCACATCCTCGAGCAAAGCTCATGGTATGATATGGGGGTCTCTGAAAGAAATGATCAAAATAGGAGAAAACATTATATTATATTTTAAATGTCACGTGTTACACCCGGGATACATTTTTATCTTGTGTGAACCCCCCCCCCTGCAACAGACCACATGGGCTTGAATTCCGGTCATTTTTTAACTTTAAAATTATATTGACCGACCCCCTATTTAATACCCATGGAGTAAAGGGTCGAACTTTTAAGTCAATATAAATGAGCAGAATTCAAGGTCCTGTGCAACAGACAGTATGTAAATGATTACATGAACAGCATAATTTAATCAACAGGTTTGTTCCCTTTGGAACAGAATCAAAATCTTTCATTTACCTGGTCTGCATTCATATAATCCTACTGTGTTGATACATTCTTCATTGTCTCCACAGGTATCGGTCATTTCTTCACACTCATCAATATCTGTGAAAATTAATGCAACGCTGATAAGATCAACCAGAGGAATTCACAGCGGCATAACAAAGCTTTGCGAGAATTCATTGAACGTTTGTCTTAGGGAATTCAGCTTTTTTAAATTCATTCTTTTAAGGCAAAAAATGTATTTTTCACCAAGTTAATTGTCATACACTTACACGGAGCTTTACCAAAACCATTTTAAAATGAACTAAAGCAATATATAAAATGGACAAGAGATAAAGAGTAAAACCATCTTAAAAAGAAATAAAGCAATATAAAATGGCAAGAGATAAAGAGGTAAAACCATCTTAAAGTGATATGCAATATAAATGAAGAGATGAAGAGATAAGTGAACTAAAGCAATTAAAAATGGGCAAGAGATTAAGATAGAAAATATGTTTTACTTTCGTGACATCCAATATGATTTACTTTCGTGACATCCAACATGATTTACCTACGTGACATCCAAATTGAATGTTGTACCTTCGTGACGTCCCATATGTTTTACCTTCGCGTCATCCAATAAGTCTTACGCCAATATAGTTTTCATTCAGAAAATCCTATATATCTTCAAAGTAGGAATCTTTTAGGCATCCAATATAATTTACCTTTACAAAATCCATTTACTTTTCTGTATCCTGGCAAGCATATACAATTAAAGCTCCCAATAGTGTTATGACAAGTACTAGAATGAAGATCACAGGTATGTGTTCCCGTACTACATTCATCTATGTCTGAAAGCAAAATTTGATACTTCTCTCACGGGGCGTCCACTACACAAGGGAATTTCAGGAGATTAAAACCATTTAATTCGAAAATTGTTCTGAGAGCAAAATTTAATAATGTCAACCGATTGCTAAAATGTTGATACTTTTTTTCATGGATGTCAGGCTGTTATTATTTTATTAACTTAGATTAAGATATTTTGATATCTTAGGTGTATATGAAAATTCTGGTCTAAGCATTTTAATGTGTATGTAAGTTCTTGATTTCTTTATTTGATGACGGTAAAAATTTGAAATATTACAATATCATATAGTTAGAAAACATTAACTGTATATCAGTTAGCTACAATAATTAAGCGTTTTGGTAGTGTTATTGTTACAACATTAATTCGACTTTCGAACGCCCCATTGGCCCCCTTTCCTTCATTCTACAGGTTTTATCATAGGAAGCAAGAATATTTTGAACATATACTTCCATGGCTGATCTATATATTAAAGACAAAGAAGACAAAAGAAGTCAATTTGAATAATATGCATTAGAGGAAAAACACATTACCTGTATTGCATACCCTTTATCGCATGACCTCTACACACCTTATCACAAAAACCACAAAATATTACAAAACATTAAAATGTTAATATATGAAATAATGAAAAAAAAATTGTAAACATGTACCACATGCTGTATAAAACCTCGGTTGATATTACCCGTCGGGCCTATAAACCTTGTGGTGACATGGATATCTCGGGGTTTACAGCATGTGGTACAAATTTGGCCATGTAATATTCAGTATATGTTTTATATCATATTTCATAGCAAAATGTTTAGGTTTTTGTTATCATTTAGTCCCCATGTACAACAAGTGGAAAACAACCTCAAAATACCTGCTGATTCACTCAAACTTTCATACCTTCACAACCTGAACCATTGTCTTTATATCCTTCTGCACATATGCAGTAAAAGCTTCCTGGTGTATTAACACATTCTTCTTCAGGAGGGGAACAGTCGTCTGTATTTTCCTCACATTCGTTTATGTCTTTGAAAAGATAAAGTTAAAAGTCGGTCACAATATTTTTTAATCATTTGTTATTACTAGTAAAAAGTACAAGTAACTAACAGTTTGAAATTTTATTTGGTTTCTTATTGTTACTTAACTGTTGTGATTTTTTCTAAAGTAAAAATTAGTTCTTATCCACATGATTTTATATAGTTGACTATAGTCCAACAATGACTGTAGAAAAAGGAAGCAACACATTTCTAAATATTTGCCAAAAAAAAAATTCATTCTTTATGCGTAAAACACTCTATGACCATAATCGCTTAAAGGAGACTTACATCTTATGCATAATAGAAGGTTTTGTAGAATGATCCCTTTGGTTGACTATTTAAGCAAGCAAAATATTTCCCGCTTTTCATTTTATAAGTTTAAAGAGGGTATTTGGCAACTAAAGTCTTCGCATCTGGCAACTTTAAGTCTTATGGAAACTTTTAAAGAGCTTCTTGGTCTAAATATTTGGTCAAAAACAGTTTTCTCTATCTGCAATAGTTTGGTAAGTAAGCAAATAAGCGAACAGTAAATGAGATTGCTTTCCCAAAATATTACCAAATTTAATTCAAAAACCAATTGAAAACACTTGGACCCGAAAACCCCGAAATGATACAAAGAATTCTTCTCTTCCTCTCAAAACCCTATATGATTTGAAAGCTTGGAATTTTCAGTAAAAGAAAAACCATTCGCAGTAAATCACAAATTATGTGAATATCCCTAATCCCAAATGTGAACGGATGTAGAGAAAATCTCATTCCAATTTCAGTAGAACACGAGTATGGATGGACCTCCTGATGTTTTACTATAGGAAATCAATGTGAATAAAGGTAATAACAAAACTACCGAACTTGAATGATCAAATTCATAGTCCAGAGAAAATGACAAAAACGAATCAGTCATACCGGAGAATTGGTGGATCGCAATGGTCCTGACCTGGTACAGGCATTTCAAACGAAATGGTGAAATCATAATAATATGAAAGTTTGTTTTTGCCTGCCAAAATTATGTCTCCCCCTACAAATGGTGTCCTTCCTATATACCAAGTTTCATTGAATTCGGTTCAGTAGTTTTGGAGGAGTTGCGCGATAAGATGATTATTGAGGATTCTAAGCAAATTTCTAAGTTCAAAGGGCCATAACTCCCACAAAAATTTAAGGATCAAAATTTCCTGGTATTGTGCACAGCAACATATGGTATCTTTCGTATATTCAAGTTTCATTGGATTCGTATCAATAGTTTCAGCGGTGTTGCGCTGACAAGATGATAAATGAGATTTACAGCAAATTTTTAAGTTCATAACTCCCACAAAAATAAGGAGATATGGAATAAGTGAACACGACACAACATACACTAAACGACCATTGCTTTAAGAAATCCATAATGGAAAACAGTCAGCAGCCTTTAATGTTATCAGTGATTGCTCCTCGCTGTTTTGCAATTTGCCCTAGATCAAAAATTTGGTGCCATTCGTCATCTCATATATCGTCAGGAACTTGAGATAAAAGACACAACGGATTCTAAGAGGTATGCTCCATATTTAGATCTACATCTCCAAATTGACTCTCAAGGAAAATTCAACAAAGCTTTATAAAAAAGTGATGACTTCCAAAATAAAAAAAAAGAAGCAAAATTTATTGTCTGGAACTTTGTTGTCATTTTAATTTCCAATCGTCAACTTTCCCTTTTTGAGTAGCAACATTCCTCATGTCCCTGCTTATGGAGTCTTCGTATCATAGTTAATTCGTTACTCCAGAGTTTGCTAGAATTACATCGATTTCCTTGGCAGAGTGTCGCGTTTGACACAGAAATTGCTAACACAGGGTTATGTTGCTCCACGGTTGCTGTCTTCACTCAAGAAATTTCACGGTAGACACTGTGCATTCGTAGACAAATATGGGATAAGGTCAAATGATTGAAGATGTTGGCTTGTCGTAGAAATTTGTTTGTCTTCCTTTACCGGATTTGACACACTGAATTGAAAATTAGCAACACGACGGGTGTGCTGTAGCATGCAAGAACCGCTTACGCTCTGGAGCACCTGAATTCACTCTTGTTGCGACTTAAGTTCGCGTTATTAATTTTCGGTCGGTTGATTTTGTGTTTTGTGTTTCTTCGTGCTGTTCTTGTTCGTGTTTACCGGTTTGTCTTTGCCCTTTCGGACTTTTACACTAAAATGCCCCATTTTGCCTCCTTGTTTCTTTTAAAAACATGATGCTTATTATTCACACCCCAATCATAAAAATGTCGGGGAAAGAACTCCTTCTTTACAAAGAATCAATAACATCAAATTATCAAATACAAACATCAGCTTTATAAAATCAATGGCTTAGGTAAGGTACGTATAAAACGTGACGAGGATATACTTACTACATTTTTGGGCCAAACTTAAGAATAAACGTACTGACTTAAACTATTATCTAGTATAATGCTGGCTGTGTATTTGCGTCTTCCAAAATGATGTCTACTCAAAAGAAAAGATGTTGATTTTTCTTACATAAAGAAATAACCTAGAGCAATAACTATAAATAACTGCTACTCTTTTTTTTGAAAACGATAAACAGTCTTAAGAATTAATGAAGTACCTTCACAGTGTTGAAAATCTGAATTTGGTCTGTATCCATCGGGACATGGATAACAAATAAAAGATCCCGGTATATTAATACAGATTGAGTTTCCAGAGCATGGTATCATTGCAGGGGGAACATCACATTCATTTATGTCTAGAAAATAAAAGAGCCCGGTGTATTAATACAGATTGTGTTTCCAGAGCATGGTGTCATTGCAGGAGGAACATCACATTCATTTATGTCTAGAAAATAAAAGAGCCCGGTGTATTAATACAGATTGTGTTTCCAGAGCATGGTATCATTGCAGGAGGAACATCACATTCATTTATGTCTAGAAAATAAAGAGCGAACATCAATCAAAGTTTGTGATTAACTGATCAGTCAGGTTATAATATTAGTAAACATTACACATATTTAATATTGCTAGAAATCATACTAAGTACCAATGTATGCTATTGTTGCCTGTAATTTCTTGAGAAACAAGGCAATCGATTTTGAATGAAACCAAAGTACTGAAAATAGTGGTAGCCGGTAAAACCTACAATGTAGTAATTTGATATTGAATTTCGATTAAATCGACAAAAACATTGAAAACTCTGAAAAAGAACTATATTGCGTTCATTGATCTTTGAATCAATGTATTAAATCATATATTGTTATACATGTACCTAAAAATATCTTCTACAGACTAATTCTCCAGACGAGCACATAACTTAACAGATAATATTTATCATTTTTCATCCCCTTATATACATTGCCCGTGAACTTGAAATAAGCTACTAAAACATGCGTCTATATATTTGAAATGGTCAGAAATAGGAAAAATTTTTTAGGAAAAAATAGGAAAAAATTTTACTTGTCGGCTAGTTCTGCCACGTTTAAGTTTTTAAATCATGTGGCAGGCAGAGTTAAACTTCCAGCGTACGGATATTTTATTGGTAACGTTAACATGGTTAAGGCAAATTTGAAAAAATAGAAATGTTAACCAAACCTCGGTAAGACGGTTTAATATTTGACGTTACATTATAATCAAACATGATAATTCACGTTAAAGATTCTAATAATAAATTGACATTATTCTAAAATTAAATTTGTGAAACGTTGATTTTATAGTTTATTGAACTTTACGTTTATGTAAGGCCAAGACAATTAACATGATTTGTTAAAACCAGTAAAATACATGTAGGTCAACATGGTGATTGAAAACAAATTATCTTCAGACGTTTTCATTCATACCTGAAAGTACTCCACCGACATGCATGTTAAGAAAATATGGGTAAAACGTATAAACGGGAAAAATCATTGTCCATCGACTTTTGATAATTGGCTTAATAATTCTTTTTGATACAACAAGGATATAGTAAACAGGTATAGGCATAATTTACATGTTTTTTCACATACCTTAAACTCACATTAACCCGTAAATCGGCGTTGAAGAATGTATAGATCCTCAACCGTATTATTACGTACCTACACAGGACCCGTCTACAAGTTCATAACCTGGCGCACAAACGCAATCATAACCTCCAGGCGTGTTAACACAAATTTGATCAGGAGGACAATCATACGATCCTTCATGGCACTCGTCAATATCTAGAAAAAGCTTTTACATTACATTTCCAAAATATAGAATGAATAGCATTATTTTTCAATTTTCATTAATATCTTGAAAAAGTGAACGGTGACCCTATATTGGTTTTTTTTCTGAAAATTTCGAAGAGCTTTATAAAGGAACTTTTGTTTACATTTTGAGCTGACTTTATAGTTAGAATTCTCTTTCAGGTGAATCTGTTGCCTTTCTTTCTATATGTTTTGTATAAAACATGCAATGAAACTTGGCTATTTTTAGAAAGCCAAAAGCGCATTAAAATGAACCATGACCCCCATTTTTATGAGCACATTAAGGTCTATCAATTTGCCAAAAAATGAAGAAAAATATCTATAGTTGAATTATAATGGACCTGAGACACCTTAATTGATTAATATCAATTAGTTTACAATATATTTTCTGATCAGATAGAGCAAAGAACTACCTTCGCATATATGTGTTGATGGATTTATTCTGTAACCAGGGATGCAGCTACACTCATAGCTTCCTTGTGTATTGGTACAAATTGAGAATGGTCCACAAATGCCTGGGTGGAGGGTACATTCATCTATATCTAGAATTACAAAAAGACGAACTATAAAATAAGGGACAGATCCAGAAATGTAACTCATAATCAGTTCTTAAAAACTCTATAAGCCAATTTGGTGTATACTGGAACCGTGTTCTTATGTGTGTTACTTTGGGGTCCTTGAACGGACGTTTGGTGCTATAGATGCTGGCTTAGCACCATTTCTTTCAAACTCCGTCACAGTAGTCTTGTCCTTTCCCAAAGAAAGCAGCACCGGATAATCCCACTGCTTGGTACTTACAATAATTCCGATTTCTTGATGAAATTTTAACTTTTATATATTGTCAAAATACTTGTTACCATTATCAATATAAATTTAATGGCAGGATCTTTTTTCTTAGCGTAATTCATTAAAGGTCAAGGTATGATAGGAGTCAAATTTTGCCCCCCAAATTGTGCTTTTTTTTAAAAAATGGCTGGAAATATGTAATATATACTAAACATTGAAAGTTACAATATCAGCATGGTTTTGTTTAAAGTCATCTATTGTAGTGTTAAGATAATTACTCAAAATGACTAGAAAATTGTAATTTGGTGAAAAACTGTAAAAAATCTGCAAATTTTGAGTGATTTTTGACAATTAAACTATGAGCCACAAAGAGTACCACTACAATAATGTGTGTAAATGATTATTTGTAATGCAGTTACATACCATAAAAACATATGTGTGGTAAATCGTGTGGCCAAACGTTAGATTTATCCAAAACTTCTAACAATTTGCACAATTTAAATGGGTTTTACAAAAATGCCATTTTCACCAAATTTGATGACGTCATTGTGGCGAAATAAATGATATACATCTAAAGACTGATCTAGAAAAGTTTTAGATTATAAATTTTTATCAGGTTTATGGTGATGATGTAATTCAGTATGGTAATGATATCATTTTTTTATGATGTTAAGGTATTTCTTTATGATGACAAGTTTTGCTCCATTTGTTTTTAAGTGAAACAATGATGAGCTGTTCCTTTGTGATGATGAGATTTACTTCGATGAGAGGAACAAAAAACCTTTTAAACGGATCCAAAAATTAAAGAGTAGATGGCACAACTCCTAGCAAAAGAAGCACAACACGGTACATTCGATGGAAGGTTTCTATAAAAAGGCTAGAGTAAATCAGGATTTTGTCCCCCTTTCAAACAAGTATAGTCTTAGCTATCAAACCTCTGGTTTGCCTTCTTAAAACCCTATGTTAATTGAAACCCTTTTAAAAATATCTATCTGTGAGCATTATAAAAATTGGCTCATTGTATTATAGAAAAAAGGAGTTAAGGCTTATCATAAGAAATAAGTTCATCACTGTCAGGGAATTCATGTAGCTTACCATAGCAAAGAAATAACTCATCATAGTAGAGAAAACCTTTGCATAATATTTCCACCAAAATAAACGTAGCTTATCCTAACACAGAAATTACTTATCATAATAGAGAATAAACTATGCATGCATGTTAGCACGGTGTTCCCCGTGCTTCAGTTGTATGCTCTTATATATTTTCGAGTACTGGAATATGTGTTGGAAAGACACAGTTTACATATTTCCAAAATTTGACAACGTTTGGCTGTTTCTTTAAAAATTGATAAATTTATCTGTTTGGTCGTTGTTGTAATATTATTTGGCATTTTTTTTTATCAAATTTAATATTCTACCGGTTTTCCAAGTTTTCTACTTCTAGCGTGTCTGATGAAGGTTAATCCAGAAAAGCGCTTCACATGCAGTGAAATTTTGCTTTTGTACATTTACTAAAATCATTTCAATAGTTGGATGGTGTCTTTTTGGCACATATTCAATATTCTTTTGTTTTTAATATTGGAATAAGCAACAGAAAATAACGAAAATAATATCCTTAAATTTTCAAAACACAATTCAAAAAGCCAAAAATATTTGTTTTTGATAATAAAAGTTCTTAGATTAAGCCTTAAAATTTGATATTTAATCAACATTCGTAATTTTATTACTAGATCAAAAGATTATAGCAAGAAAATTTTAGCTAAGTTTCGGGATCTTACATCGAGAAATGTGAACACTGTGTTTACCTGATAACTTATGGTTTCAACTGTTATTAAAACAAGTATGAATAAGAATGGAATTTTAGAGTTAATGTTAGACAGGTTTGGTTTAATCGTGGTAATAACCTTGACACGGATGTCCGGCGAATCCTTCACTGCAAACACAAGTTGGCCCATTGTCTGGATCATCAACACATTCTTCTGCGGGAATATTGCAGTAATTAGCGGGAAGGTGAGCACATGGAATAGCTAAAAATATAAACGAAAATTACCATGAGTATAACATATTGTCATTATCAAAGCTTATAATGGAAGTTATCCTCAGTACTGGATTTGCTTTTTTTTTTGTTTTTTTTTAAATTCACAATAACTTTGAATCCACTGCTGCTGGTGAGAGGTTATACTCATTGGAACACACATATATGCAGTAAAACAAACTTAAACCGTTTACTTCCTTGTATTGAGAAGAACTCAAGAGACGGACTTATATTCTTATTAAATAAGGGGCAGATCTAGCAATGCTAGTGAAATCCACTTTTAGCCATTATCCAGTTCTTAAAAACTCTTAAAAAAAACTCATTTTCATTGGGTCACCTCACTATCTCTATTGTATCCCGGAACTGTGTTCTGATTTGTGTTAATAACGGGTCCTTTATTGGAAGTTTTGGACCATAAAAGTTGCTTTAGCACCATTTCTTTCAAACTCCTTCGCAGCAGGCTTGTCCTTTCCGACTTAAAGTAGAACCAGATAATCCCACTGCTGGATGCTTTTAATAATTTTGAGTTCTTGATAAAATGTTAACTTTCAATACATTGTCAAATACTTGTTACGATTATCAAATACAAATTTTATGGCACATACATTTTTCTACTGAAATTCATTAATGGACATGTTATAATAAAAGAGCCAAACTTTGCACCCAAATTTTAAATTTTTAAACTAAAGTAGAAAAATGTAATATATTCTTTTTAAAGTTGTCATTTGTGGTGTTAGAATAACCCACAAAGAGGCTTAAAAATTGAAATTTGGTGAAAAACGGTAATATATCTGCAAATTATGAGTGATATTTAGCACATTTTATAAACTATGAGCCACAAAGAGTAACACTACAATAATTTATGTAAATGATCATTTAAGATACAGAACTTACCACAAAATGTTTTTGTGGTACACGATGTCGCTCACTGTTATTTTTTACCAAAACTACTCATAATTTGCATGATTTTGACGTTTTTTCACAAAAATGCCATTTTCAAAAAAATCAGTGACGTCACTGACGTGATAAATGAGAATTATCAAAGAACTGATGATGTAGAATAGTTTTTGATTAGATACATTTGTATCTCTTTGTGGTGATGAGATATTTTTTATCACGATGTATTTCTAAATGTTGATGAATTGATAGTCTACATGTATTTCTTTTTATGTTCAATATTGATGAGCTATTCCTCTGTGATAATGAGATTTATATCGATGAGAGGAATAAAAAACCTTATCTTATCCAGAAAGAATAAAGGACACAACTCCTGGCGAAAGAGGCCAAATTCTGTAAGTTCGATGGGAGGTTTCAATTAAAAAGCTTAAGTAAATCAGGAGGGGGCCATATCCCTTTCGGACAAAAAGGTCAGCCTATCACACCTCTGATTTGCCTTCCTTGATGACTTTATGTTTTTTGAACCCCTTTAAAAATATCTTTCTGTGGACATGATAAAAAATGCCGCATTGTATTATGGAAAAAGGGAGTTAAGGCTTATCAAAAGAAATAAGCTCATCACGTCATAAAATTCATGTAACTTATCATAGCGAAGAAAACTCATTATATTATAGAAAAACCTTGAAAGTAAAGAATAAGCTATGCCTACATGTTATCACGGTGGAATAAGAAAAACAAATTGACAGAAATAATATGTTTAAATCTTCAAAACAGAATTAAAAAATCCCAAAACATTTGCTCCTTATAATCAGAGACCTTAGATTAAGCCTTACAAAAGTTGTTACTGAAACGATACTCTTTTATTTGGTTACTAGATCAAAAGCTTGTACCAAAGTTAATATAATAAATATATAACGCGAAAATTCTAGCAATGTTTCGGGAGCTTACATCGGGAAATGTGGACACTGTGCTTACGTTTAAACTGATATGAAATAAGTATGAATTAGAAAATAATTAAAGGGTTCAGGTTAGACAGGTTTGAATTTATTTTGCTTATAACCTTGACAAGGATTTCCGGTGAATCCCTCACTGCAAACACAGATTGGTCCATTGTCTGGATCATCAACACATTCTTCTGCGGGAATAGTGCAGAAATGAGCGGGAAGGTGAGCACATGGAATAGCTAAAAATATAAACGAAAATTACCATGAGTATAACATATTGTCATTATTAAGGTGTAATGCAAATGGACCAGAGGACAACTCTACTCTCCTTTATCGCACTCGTCAATATCTAGAAAGTTCAGAAATCATTTTCATTTTACATTTTATTGGAATGGAAGTCATTTGCGATCCTGTTTTTGACTTTTCTGATTTTCAATTTCACAATAATTTATAATTTTGAATGAAATGCAGCTCGGAGAGGTTATAATCCTTGAAACGTACATAAATGCAGTATAACAAACATGAATCATTTGGCACTTTGTATTAATAAATGCACGGGGGGTTCATTTATCTATGTCCAGAATAACAAAAAAGACGAACTAATTTCTTATTAAATAAGGGGCAGATCCAGAAAAAAGTTCAAAACGAGTTCTGCTCATTATTCAGTTCTTTAAATCTCTAAAAACTCATTTTCATTGGTTCACCTGGCTATTTCCATTGTATCCCGAAACTGTTTTTTGATTGTGTTACTACCGGGTCCTAAAACGCGGAATAGAAGATCAATATATAAAAGAAAAAAGGAGCAAAGTTTCGGGATTTTACATCGAGAAATGTGAACACTGTGTACACTTGATAACTTATGGTTTAAACTGTTATTGAAACAAGTATGAATAAGAATGGAATTTAAGAGTTTATGTCAGACAGGTTTTGTTTAATCTTGGTTATAACCTTGACACGGACTTCCGGCGAATCCCTCACTGCAAACACAAGTTGGCCCATTGACTGGATCATCAACACATTCTTCTGCGGGAATATCGCAGTAATTAGCTGGAAGGTCAGCACATAGAATAGCTAAAAATATAAACGAAAATTACCATGAGTATAACATATTGTCATTATTAAGGTGTAATGCAAACGGACCAGAAGACAACTCTACTCTCCTTCATGGCACTCGTCATTATCTAGAAAGTTCAGAAATCAAAGCTCAAAATGGAAGTTATCCTCGGTACTGGATTTGACTTTTTTGGTTTTAAATATCACAATAATTTTGAATACACTGCTGCTGGTGAGAGGTTTTACTCCTTGAAACATAAATATATGCAGTATAACAAACTTAAACCGTTTACCTCCTTGTATTGAGAAGAACTAATATTTTTTATAATATATAGAAATAAGAGAACAACTCAAGAGACGGACTTATATTTTTATTAAATAAGGGGCAGATCTAGTAATGCTTAAAAGTGAGTTGTTTTAACGCTTTTTCACAAAAATGCCTTTTTCAAAAAAGTTCGGTGACGTCACTGGCGTAATAAATGAGATTTATCTAAGAACTGATGTAGAATAGTTTTTGATTAGATATCTCTTTATGGTGATGAGATATTTTGTATCATGATGTATTTCTTTATGGTGATGAATTAATAGTCTACATGTATTTCTTTTTATGATAAATATCGATGAGCTATTCCTCTGTGATAATAAGATTTATATCGATGAGAGAAATAAAAAACCTAAACTTATCCAGAAATTTAGAGTACACGACACGGACAGGACTCCAGGCAAAATACTGTACGTCCGATGGGTTATAATAAATATATAAGGAAAAAATTTAGCAAAGTTTCGGTATCTTACATCGAGAAATGTGGACACTGTGCTTACGTTTAAACTGATATATAACAAGTATGGATTAAAAAAGATCTAAAGGGTTAAGATTAGACAGGTTTGAATTTATTTTGCTGATCACCTTGACAAGGATTTCCGGCGAATCCCTCACTGCAAACACAGATTGGCCCATTGTCTGGATCATCAACACATTCTTCTGCCGGAGTATTGCAGAAATGAGCGGGAAGGTGAGCACATGGAATAGCTAAAATATAAACGAAAATTACCATGAGTATAACATATTGTCATTATTAAGTAGTAATGCAAATGGACCAGAGGACAACTCTACTCTCCTTTATCGCACTCGTCAATATCTAGAAAGTTCAGAAATCATTTTCATTTTACATTTTATTGGAATGGAAGTCATTTGCGATCCTGTTTTTGACTTTTCTGATTTTCAATTTCACAATAATTTATAATTTTGAATGAAATGCAGTTCGGAGAGGTTATAATCCTTGAAACGTACATAAATGCAGTATAACAAACATGAATCATTTGGCACTTTGTATTAATAAATGCACGGGGGGTTCATTTATCTATGTCCAGAATAACAAAAAAGACGAACTAATTTCTAAATACATAAGGGGCAGATGTTTTTAAGTGTAACAATGATAAGCTGGTTGTTCCTTTGTGATGATGAGATTTACTACAATGAGAGGAACAAAAAACGGATCCAGAAATTAAAGAGTAGTGACACAACTCCTGACAAAAGAAACAAACACGGTACGTTCGATGGAAGGTTTCTATAAAAAGGCTAGAGTAAACAATGGGGTTGTCCCCCTTCGAACAAATAAAGTCTTAGCCTATCACACCTCTGGTTTGCCTTCTTAAAATCTTATGTTAATTGACCCCTTTTAAAAATATCTATCTGTGAGCATAATAAAAATCGGTTCATTGTATTATGTCAAATGGAGGTTAAGGCTTACAAGTTTAGCTTTTCGAAAAAGCTAGCCGTCTCATAGCTGCTTAACCATTTTTTTACTTCAAAATGCAGATTCAGATGCACAACTCGAGATTGTTCCTTCATTGTAGGCCTAGGGTCTGCAGGTGTTAATCCAAGAAGAAATTGTAGGGAACAGCCATCATTCAAAACATGCATTGTGCTAAGCATTTGGGGATGCAATCACAATAGCAATATTGCTCATGGTAGCGCTTGTCAATAAAAGAAACTGGTTTCTGTAAAATGCCATTAATACAGACATGTTGGTCACAGCTAAGCCATGTATTGTGCTACGCATCCCTTGCTTCGTGTGTTCGGTTAATAAAGCCTGGTTTAACCCACCATTTCATTTGAAATGCCTATACCAAGTCAGGACCATTGCGATCTATAACTATTCCGGTGTGTCTTCCATGTTTTGTCTTTTCTCTTTGACATTGAGATTGATCTTACAAATTTGTTAATTTTGTTATTACCTATTAAAGGGTAAACTAAATTTATGTATACAATTCCGATTCAATCAAAGACTCTTTCGAAAAAGCAGCACACATTTTAGTACGATCCTGATTTAGAGTAAAACCTTCCAATCAGATAGCCATTTACTCCTTAGACTGGTCATCGTTTGACTATCCCGATTCAATCAAAGACTTTATCAGAAAAAAAGCAGCACACATTTTAGTGAGATCCTGATTTAGGGCGACTTTATCGGAAAAAAGCAACACATAATTTAGTGCGATCCCGATTTAGGGCGAAACTAGCCAATCAAGTAGCAGATAGACATTTACTCCGTAGACTGTTCATCGTTTGATTATATATGCCGTCTCCCATGGGAGACGGCATTCATAAGAAATAAGCTCATCACTGTCAGGGAATAAATGTAGCTCACCATAGCAAAGAAATAACTCATTATAGTAGAGAAATCATTTGCATAATATTTCCACCAAAAACAAGCGTAGCTTATCCTAACAAAGTAATTACTTATCATAATAGAGAATAAGCTATGCATGCATGTTATCACAGTGTTCTCATAGTGAAATAAGCAACACAAAATAACGGAAAAAAAATATGCTTAAATTTTCAAAACATAATTATAAAAGCCCAAAATATTTGTTTTTTGATAATCAAAGTTCTTAGATTTAGCCTTAAAATTTGATGTTAAAACAACACATTTAATTTTGTTACTAGATTAAAAGCTTGTAGCAAAGATATGATAAATAGATAAAAGAAAATTTTAGCAAAGTTTCGGGATCTTACATCGAGAAATGTGAATCTGTGATTACCTGATAACTGATGGTTTAAACTGTTATAAAACAAGTATGAATTAGAATGGATTTTAAAAGTTTATGTTAAACAGGTCTGAGTTTATCGTGGTTATAACCTTGACATGGATTTCCGGTGAATCCCTCACTGCAAACACAAGTTGGCCCATTGACTTGATCATCAACACATTCTTCTGCGGGAATATCGCAGTAATTAGCCGGAAGGTCAGCACATAGAATAGCTAAAAATATAAACGAAAATTACCATGAGTTTAACATATTGTCATTATTAAGGTGTAATGCAAACGGACCAGAAGACAACTCTACTCCCCTTCATCGCACTTGTCAATATCTAGAAATCAAAATTCATCATTGAAGTTATCCTAGCTCAGAACTGGAGTTGACTTTTTTGGTTTTTAAATTTCACAATAATTATGAATCCACTGTTGCTGGTGAGAGGTTATACTCATTGGAACACACATATATGCAGTAAAACAAACTTAAACAGTTTAGTTCTTGGTATTAAGAAGAACTAAAGAGACAGACTAATATTTTTATTAAATAAGGGGAGGATCTAGCAACGCTTAAAAGTGAGTTCCACTTATAGCGATTATCCAGTTCTAAAAAAGTCTAAAAAAACTCATTTTCATTGGGTCACCTCACTATGTCTATTGTATCCCGAAACTTGTTATGATTTTATAAATAATGGGTCCTAATTTGGCACTATAAATGTTGGCTTATCACCATTTCTTTCTTACCCCTTAGCAGCAGGCTTGTTTTTTCTGACTTTAAGTAGAACCAGATAATCCCACTGCTGGATACTTTTAATAATTTTAAGTTTTTGATAAAATGTTAACTTTTAATACATTGTCAAATACTTGTTACCACTATCAAATACAAATTTTATGGCACATTCATTTTTCTACCGAAATTCGTTAATGGACAAGGTATAATAAAAGAGCCAAATTTTGCACCCAAATTTTAAATTTTTAAACTGAAGTGGAACAATGTAATATATACTTTACATTGAACTTTACTATATCAGCATGATTTTGTTTAAAGTCGTCTATTGTGGTGTTAAAATAACTACACAAAGAGGCTTAAACATTTAAATTTGGTGAAAAACGGTAATATATCTGCAAATTATGAGTGATATTTAGCACATTTTAAAAACTATGAGCCACAAAGAGTAACACTACAATAATTTTTGTAAATGATCATTTTAAATACAGAAACTTACCACAAAAATAGTTTTCGATTAGATATCTCTTTATGGTGATGAGATATTTTTTATCATGATGTATTTCTTAATGGTGATGAATTGATAGTCTACATGCACATGCATTTCTTTTTATGTTAAATATTGATGAGCTATTCCTCTGTGATAATGAGATTTATATCGATGAGAGAATAAAAAACCTAAACTTATCCAAAAATTAAGAGTAAAGGACACAACTCCTGGCAAAATACTATACGTTCGATGGGAGGTTTTAATTAAAAAGCTTAAGTAAATCAGGAGGGGCCATCTCCCTTTCGAACAATAAAGTCAGCCTATCACACCTCTGATTTGCCTTCCTTGATGACCTTATGTTAATTGAACCCCTTTTAAAAATATCTTTCTGTGAACATAATAAAAATTGCCACATTGTATTATGGATAAAGTGAGTATAGGCTTGTCATAGGAAAAAAACTCATCACGTCATGAAATTCATGTAGCTAACCATAGCAAAGAAATCTCATTATAGTATAGAAAACCTTGATATTACTCTATTTTATTCACAAGGTTGGGCGGAGCTTAAATTTCTCAGTGTTTTAGGCAAGATTTAAACGAAGAATCCCGAAATAATTGACCCGTGACCAACCCGGTCAATAAAATAGAGTAATAGTAGAGAATAAGCTATTCAAATATGTTATCACGGTGGAATAAGAAACACAAAATGACGGATATAATATGTTTAAATCTTCAAAACAAAACTCAAAAAAAAAAACATTTGCTCTTTATAATCAAAGACTTAAGATTTAGCCTTACAAAAGTTGTTACTGCAACGATACTCTTTTATTTGGTTACTAGATCAAAAGCTTGTACAAAAGTTATAATAAATATATAACGAGAAAATTCAAGCAAAGTTTCGGGATCTAACATCGAGAAATGTGAACACTGTGCTTACATTTAAACTGATATATAAAAAGTATGGATTAGAAAATATCTAAAGGGTTAAGATTAGACAGGTTTGAATTTATTTTGCTTATAACCTTGACAAGGATTTCCAGCGAATCCCTCACTGCAAACACAGATTGGTCCATTGTCTGGATCATCAACACATTCTTCTGAGGGAATATTGCAGAAATTAGCCGGAAGGTGAGCACATGGAATAGCTAAAATATAAACGAAAATTACCATGAGTATAACATATTGTCATTATTTAGGCGTAATGTAAATGGACCAGAGGACACCTCTACTCTCCTTCATAGCAATCGTCAATATCTAGAAAGTTCAGAAATCATTTTCATTTTATATTTTATTGGAATGGAAGTCATTCCCGATCCTGTATTTGACTTTTCTGATTTTCAATTTCACAATAATTTATATATAATTTTGAATCAAATGCAGCTCGAAGAGGTTATACTCCTTGAAACGTACATATATGCAGTATAACAAACATAAACCATTTGGCACTTTGTATTTATAAATGCGTGGGGGAGTTCATTCATCTTTTTCTAGAATAACAAAAAAGACGACATAATTTCTTAATAAATAAGGGGCAGACCCAGAAAAGTTAAAAAATGAGTTCCGCTCATTATTCAGTTCTAAGCAACTCTAAAAACTCATTTTCATTGGGTCACCTGACTACCTCCATTGTATCCCGAAACTGTGTTTTGATTTGTGTTACTACCGGGTCCTAAAACGAAGAATAGAAGATAAATATATAAAAGAAAAATTTACATTGAGAAATGTGAACACTGTGTATTTGATAGCTTATGGTTTAAACTGTTATTAAAACAAGTATGAATAAGAATGGAGAATGGAATTTAAGAGTTTATGTTAAACAGGTTTGGTTTTATCGTGGGTATAACCTTGACACGGATTTCCGGTGAATCCCTCACTGCAAACACAGATTGGCCCATTGACTGGATCATCAACACATTCTTCTGCGGGAATATTGCAGTAATTAGCGGGAAGGTGAGCACATGGAATAGCTAAAAATATAAACGAAAATTACCATGAGTATAACATTGTCATTATTATGGTGTAATGGAAATGGATCAGAGGACAACTCTACTCTCCTTTATCGCACTCGTCAATATCTAGAAAATTCATAAATTAGTAAATTTTGGCATTAAGTCGAAAATTGATTTATTCAAGGGTTACTTCAAGCTTATGGTTATCAGGTACTGTTACGGGTATATTTACTTTGTTTTAATCGTTTCTTTTGTAAGTGCATATTTGTGACGTCATGTATTACGTTCTTCCTTACGCAGTTTAGAAAATCGATAAGCGAGGACGTGTTCATTTTCCATTACAAATCACAAAAGTTATCCTCGGTACTGTATTTGACTTTTTGTTTTTTCATTTAACAATAATTTTGAATCGGACCGGATATGGTAAAATCAGTGTCTAACGCTATCTATCTTTCTCTCGCGTTATCTTTCTTTCACTCTCTTATCTCTATATATATAAATTTATACACTGAATGCAATTATTTGTAGTTTTATTGATGTGTTAAAGCGCGGACACAAGCAAATTTTTAATGGAGCGCGGAAAATGTGCGCAAATTTATAAGTTTCGGGATATTACAACGAGAAATATGGACAACGTGCTGACCTGATAACTTATGGCGATATGGATATTAACACTGTCAACATGAGACTTTTATTCTTAGAGTAGGAATGATAGAAATTTATCAGATATCTCAGTCATTCAATAAAATAATGTTCAAACTTTTACAAGGTATAATTAATAAAAAAACCGAAGCCATTTCTATCAAGTTATCTTAAGACTTAGCCATTGTCCATTTGAATTGCATAGAGAAAAGATCGTCCTTCGTTAGGACCTTTGGTGACACGACCACCGGTTATAAAGGCCTTTTATAAGTAATTATATACTCGTTTTGACATATCTGTTACAGTGGATGTATTGCTTTCACTATATCACTACTCCAGAAGCTAAAAATATATACCCTCGGCCGATATAATCTTCTCAGACGTTGTTCTTGTGATGCTGAGATCCTATGGTGAGCTTTTTCTTATAATAATATGACCTATTGATACATGATGATAACTTTCTTGATCATGATTCAGTGTTTCTTATAATGGTGAACAATTTTTAAATTGTTTAGACTGTTTAAATACGATGTAGGTCACCATTAAGCAGGAAATCACATTATATAAAAAATGTGCATCAATATTAATTTAAGAAAAAGCCTATCATATAAATGCAAAAAGGTTGTCACAATGAAAATTATACAGTCATCATAAAGAAAAAGCTCAACATGAAAAACAGAACACCTTCTTACGCTCTTCATGTATATATTCACCCATCAAATTATGTGTATAAGATTTGAGAACTGCTGCAGAGGCTATTTGTTATAATAATTGTCTGATTGTAAAGGTTTGCTTTAAAACTTCCATAAACGTTTTTACTATTGTCATTTTAAAGCATTATAGCGATCAAGCGTGTCGGTTTTGTGTGATGACACTTCACTAAATCATTATTGTTTGAAGTGTTGTGTCGGATTTAAAATCGATAAGTTTGATTTTTTTTACATCAGTCGATTGATGATTCTCAGCTAGCTGTCAGTAACAGCGAGTGCTCTATAGAGAGTTCCTTTACCGTCCTTTTGTTTGTTCTTGTTTTTTGTCTTAGGTTCTCTCTAGTAGAATTGGACTTTGATCGATTTGATTTTTATTGTGTGTTTAGTTTTTGTGCTTTGTCTAGGAATATTGATAGGGGGAAGGTTTGGCCCAAAAAACTAGTTTAACCCCGCCACATATTACATGTGCCTGTCCTAAGCCAGGAATTTTTGACAAAACTTTCGTTTGTACTTGTCTTTTTGATGTTTTCTGTTCCTTGTTTAAGAAGGGGGTCTATCTGTGACTAATTCAGGGCTGGATTTGAATTATATGCATCTTATTTAGACCATGGGCCAATTGCAGAACCGCGAGCAGTGCCAAATGGCCTCGTTGAAGGCTGCTGGCGGTTGTCCATTGTGGTTTTTCTAAATTGCCGTTTAATTGTGGGCTGTGTCGCGTACACTTATTCCACATCTCTTTATTTTCTATGCTATAAAATCAAGTATGAATTAGAAAGGATCTTAAGGGTTAAGGTTAGACAAGTTTGATATTATCATGGTTATAACCTTGACACGGATTTCCGGCGAATCCCTCACTGCAAACACAAGTTGCCCCATTGTCTGGATCATCAACACATTCTTCAGCGGGAATATCGCAGTGATCAGAGGGTAAGTCAGCACAAAGAACAACTAAAATATAATATACGAAATTACTACTAATTTACAATTAATGACCATTAATATAACATTTTGCGTAACGGAAATGGACCAGAGGTCCAGAAGGGTAGCGCAAATTTAATCAATGGATCGTTTTCGAAATTTTCCGGCTGGTTTTTATTTAAAAAGTTCAAAACACCTAGCTTGTTTCAATGTAAATAGCAAAATATTCATGGTCTTATGATTTCAAGTACTGTATGGACAGTGAATATTCGCTTGATCTAAATATAGAAGTCTTGAATTTTTACAGGTCCGGATCACATGTATATGGGTTTAGGATTTGATTTTTACTTATTGTGTGTTTATTAAAATTTTCAAACTCGTATTACTTCTATTTCCAAGTAGAAATGGTGATATAGCCAGCGTCATAATTTTTCATATACACACAAAGCAAAAATATAATCCTAGACCCAAACGGCTGTCGATCTTGTATGATAAATCTGTGTCTAATATAAATTATACATTTCGAAATAATATTATTTCTATGTTTTAGGCACTCATTTGAAATTCAAAATTCATTTTGGCATACTTACTTTCACATAGCTGACAATAATCTGAAAGACAATTAGTGTTGTTAAGACTTTTTTTCATATACGTTAGGAATCATAGCCGTTAAACTTTCAAAAGCATTACGTGATGATAGACTTATAGTTATGACGATAGTACTTGAAATTCGTAAAACGCGTTAAGGAAGATCGATGGTCATTTTTTGAGTTTCTGTCAGATTTTCGAAATTCTCTGGATTTTACCTTTAAAAATATGGATATTTTTTTCCTAGCACCCCCCTAATTGCTTTTCATAATAAGGTTGAATGGGTCATTAAGAGCTAGTTTACAAAGTTTTATAAATTACTTGTTATTATTTCATAGTCTATACTTATGCTAAGCCTATGAAAAAGCCAGAGAAAACCTTTTCCCGTCCAATTTTGCAAGCCTATTATCATGATTATCTAGAATACGAGCTTGGCAACCCATGATTTTTTTTATGTTTATTTTGTACATTTACCTATCATGGTCTAATCGTCAAATATATAAAGCTAGATACATGTACCTTGATGTTTTAAAACTGACCAGCGAACATCCTTGCATTGAGACACTGGCATGTAAAAAATCTGGCATAGCAAGAAAGGTAGTTAAAAGCATATAAAATAAATTACATGTTATTTAATGTACATGGTTGTCCAGTACAAAAACCGGTAGTCTTCGCTTTTGAAGTTACTGACTTACCTCTACATTCAAAAATGCAGTTTGCTAAAGGAATTCCATCTGTAATAAACAATTTCACCCATTTCAAGAAACTATCATCAAATTATTTTGCTATCGTAAGAAGCAGCTCAGAATTAAACATTTTAGAAATACATATTAAGCATTTCAAACCAATTAAAATGCAATTTTAAATCAACAAATTTAAAAAAGATAAAAACCATATGTATAAAAAAGTAAAAGGCGATTAATTTTGCTATGCTTGACGCGCTTCGTATATTTTAGACTTACAGAGGAATTCTAGCCAAAAGACAATTTGTAGATGTCAAACAAGATATGAGTTTAAAGAACATAAAAAAATACCGAATATGAAACCAGTTGATGACTAAGGTCAATCTGTTGATGGGAGGACAGAGACATAGGATATTGACTATTTCGAAATTTACGTGGACAGGCTAAATAATAACACATGAAAGAGAATGATACCCCATCCGAAAAGAACAAAACAAAAACAACAACGAGAAAGACCTTCCACTTCAAATGAAACAACATTGTAATTTCTCTATAAAATGTGCACTAAAAGAGTAAATATTTTTTTATCATTTCCGGATCTTTCTTTTAGGTAAATTACAATAAAAACCGTTCTGGGAAATTAATCTCTCATTCTTGCAATTTGGTAGGAAAAAGACCAGTAAGATCCCGAGCAGAAAGTGACATTGTCTGACTTTTATTACCCATCACTACATCAATCGTTTCCCAATATCATTTCTCAACTGATGATCATCATCATCATCATGTTGTTCTGAGTTGATCACCTCACTACCTCTAAGATGTCTCACAACCGTGTTGGTCCAGTGCATGGCCCTGGTGGCGAATAGGCCCGCAGCAGAGCCTAGCTTGTCGTAAAAGCGACTAAGGGTCTTGGGATTCTGGAATCGGGTCAGTGCTCAGCCCACAGAGCGGCCAAGTGTGTACCTTAGGTGGCTGAATAGGATGGACCTCGTCCGCAGGGGTTGTCAGGTTTATAATACGGAAACCCTGACCGCCGACCATGGAGGGCCAACATGTGTGGAGAGTGCCAAGCTTCATGCACGTAAAAGATTCCTTTGTTGACCGCCAAGTAGTGCACCACACCTACCCATCTCTCCCCTTTTCCTGTGGTTCTTCAAAATTCACCGTTTCTTTGTTCCATTTCATTTATCATCATCATTTCATGGTCATTGTATCATCCTTTTCATGTTCATCGCCTGTAAATAACCTAGTATATAGCGTTGCACGGGCGTAAAACACTAACTCACTCACTCACTCACAATCGTCGTACTAATACTTGATCCTAAGAATAGAACATCATTTAATGTCATCGATCATTTTATCACGACTTCAATGCTTATAACTTGTGCTGCTTGGGAATAAAAACAATAACCAATTTAACCTTATTCTCAAACTAGGTTGAGCAATTTAAACACACACAAAGACAAACACAAAACAGGCATTTTAAGAGGCAAAAAACTTTTTTTTTAAATTACTGGAAGTATCATTTTTATAGAAAGGAAACGGTGATAAGTGTAATCTACTAACCAGTTAGACCTTTGTGATTAACACATAAATCGGCACAGTCATCGTCTAAACCTAAAAAGAGAACGAATGTTTGTTGTTGTTTTTTTTAATACATACATGTACATGTAGCATTTACTGTAACATCAGTTATTCTTAATAATTGTTGAATCAGGAATGACTTTAAAAGTGAATTTTAATAGCAATTAAAATACAGATTTGTGAGTTGGTGCATCATATATATTCACTTAAGTTTTACATTTTATATAGTTTTCTGTAATATTATTCACTATTTTAAACATTTTATTACATTATAGAAAAAATGGCTAAAAGTGGAAGGTTGGATGTTCGCCCTCCCCCTTTTGCGATTAAATCCCTCATTCCAAATTCACCTTTATTAGGTGACTTCACGCAAAACTTGTTTTGTTTGAATAAAAAAATATCTATAATACATTATCCAAACTTGTCAACCTTTTCTTGACCGAACAAAACATATTTCATTTAAATTGGTTACAAAAACCAACTGTTCGTGAAGTCTGGGTTAGTTTTGTTCACCGGTCTTCACCTTTTAAAGGTCATGAAGGTCAGCTTACCGAATGTGATGTTAAATATTAGAAATTGGACTCACCAATACAGACTCCTGAACTCCTCTGGTGAGCTTCCTAAATGTGATGTTAAAGTTTAGTAATTGGTCTCTACGATACTGACCCGTGACCTCCTTTAGGTGAGCTTACCAAATGTGATGTAAAGTTATAATAATTAAACTCACCGAAACTGGCCTTTGACGTTCTCTAGCTAAAAGCTTCCCAAATGTGATGTCATTTCTTTGTAATTTGACGTACAGAAACAGACCCGTGACTTTCTCTAGGTGAGCTTTCAAAATGTACTGATTTATTTGGGCATTTTGACTCATCGATACAGACTCTTCACATTTTATTTGTTCCTCTCCTAAGCCAGGAATCCTTGTCAAAGTTTTAGTTTGTCCCTCTCGGCAATCTTTATTTTTGGTGTATGTCAAGATATTGGTCTTTTGTTGATAATCTGTTTGTTTGAATCCTATGTATTGTATTTTTAGTCTTGGGCCAATGCAAGACAGCGGGTAGTGACCTCTGGTCGTGTTGAATATTGCTGGCTGTTTTCCAATGTGATGTTTTTTAAATTGCCGTTCCTTGAATGGTGGTTTATATGTCGCGTACACTTATTCCACATTTCCTTATCGTCTATCATGAACTATTTCAGGCGAGCTTACCAAATGTGAAATTAAAGTGAAGTAATTTAACTTAAAGATATAGAATCGTGAACTCTTTAAGACGAGCTTACCAAATGTGATGATTTTTTTTTGTAATTGTGTTCACCGAAACTGACCGTTAAACTTCTCCATGCCAGCTTCCCAAATGTGATCAGGTGATGTTAATTTTTAGTAATCTGACTCAACGATACAAACTCATGCGAGCCGACCAGATGTGATGATAAATTTATTCATTTGGTTTAAAGATACAGACTCCTGAAGTCCTCCATATGAGCTAACTAAATGTGATGTTGAACTTGAGCTATCAAACTCACCAATGCAGACTTCTTAACTCCAGGCGAGCTTTCAAATGTGATGTCAAACTTTAATTATTTGACTCATCGATATAGACCCCTGAACTTCTTCGATGGAGCTTACTAAATGTGATGCCATAGGACTCGCGACTACAGACCCATGTTTTCCTTAAGCAAACTTACAAAATGTGATGTTAAATTTAAGGTGAAAAACGATACAGACATGGTAACTCATCTGGATGAACTTAACAAATGTGGTGTTGACTTTGAGGCTTTGGACTCTCCAATACAGACTTATAAACTCCACCAGGTTACCAAATGTGATGTTGAATATAAGCAATTGGACTCACCAATTCACACTTATAAACTTTCAAATGTGATATTAAATTTTAGTTATTTGACTCACCGATTTACATCCGTTATCTCCTCCAGATGAGCTTACAAATGCGATTTTAAGTTAAAATACTAGCATTTTAATCACCGATAGAGACCAATTAAGTCCCCAAGGTGAGGTTACTAAATGTGATGTTAAAGTTGTTATTGTACTTGCTGACAAAAACTTATGAACACCTTTAAGTGAGCTAACCAAATGTGATGTTAAATTATAGTAATTGGATCCAACAATACAGACCCATGAACACCTGCAGGTGAGCTTCCTTAATGTGATGTTTATTCTTAGCTGTTGGACTCACCGCTATAGACCCGTGTTTCTCCAGGTGAGCTTACAAAATGTGATGTTAAAGTTTAGCTATTGTACTCACCGACAAAGACTCGTGAATTCCTTAAGTGAATTTACCAAATATTATGATAAATTATAATAATTTGACTCACCGATGCAGACAAATGATCTTTTACTTGTTGGCTTTCTTAGTGGCATGTTAAATTTGAGTTTTTTGACAAACCGAAATGGACCCGTAATTTCCTCCAGGTGAGCTTACAAAATGTGATGTTAAAGTTAAGTTATTGTTCCAACCGACAAAGACACGTGAACTTTGTAAGTGAGTTTACCAAATGTAATGTTAGATTATAGTAATTGGACTAACTGATACATACCAATGACCTCCTACAGGTAATCTTACAAATTATGATGTTAAAATTTAGTATTTGGACTCACTAATACAGACTGGTCCTTCCATTGTATCAACACATACAGAATTAGGGTGGCTATTACAAAAATAAGGGTTATCTGCACAATCTCCAGCTAAAATTAGATGTAAATTTGGATAAAAAATTGTAGAATCAACCACACACAGACAAAATAGTCTACAAAAATGCAATTTAGAAAAAAAAGTATTGGGGAGCAGGTTATGTACATCTTTTTACGGCTTTATCGGAAGTAACCGACCACAAGTATTCTTCTACACAAGCAAATTTGGCTCATGAGTTTCACGTGAACTGGGCTTTACGTAAAATTCATGTGAATCTCATGTGATTTCACATGAAAATCATGTGAGTTTCACATGAACCGGTTCACATAAAATTGATGTGAAATTTTCACGTGAAATTGATGTGAAGTGTTTTCATGTGAGATTTCATGTGTAATTGCATTCTTTGACTTTTTTTGACATTTGATAATATTCATATATTTAGTTTTGTTGTAACCAGATTTGCATCTTACAAGTTCTGTAGTTTGCGGTCATTCCATAAACCAAATTGTTCAGTACATTACAAAAGATGGTATGGAATATGTGCTTGGAACTTGTATAAATAAATTCAACTCCCTTTTTGTTGTCTTTTGCTGAAAATGACGGGCATCTGAATTTGATATGCTGCCTTTGGATTTATTTATGCACAAAGAACTGAGCAGGAACAAATTTTGTCTCGGGATAATGGTTGATTCAATTGCATATGTTTTAGAGTGTAAATGCATGTTGTGTAATATGCGTTTGTTCTATTTTTCATTGTTTTCCATTCGTCCTGTCACTATATTCAAGATAAGGACCACAAACTTTAGGACATTTACCTGGGCAAGCGGCGCAAAAATCTGAAAAAAGAACATATACATGCTTTTAAATGTGTATTTATTTAACATATCAATAATTGATGGGCAAACATCATGAACGTTGGTTAAGACATATTTCATACCCATTAGAGATGTTTAAAGTAGCAAACAAATTTGAAAACATGATTGTCAAAGAATGTAAGAAAAGAACACAAGCAAGTTTAGATAGATAGCTTAGTAGATTCAACCATCCGAGAAATCACATAACAGCAAAATAAAAAAAAAGTTATTTAATCTTAGTCCGTTTAATCGTTATAAAAGCTTCAGTTTTTTATAATGTATTTGATTGTTTTGCATAATATCAGAGAAATTACATGCAATATTAGACATTTCTTTCAATATTTTTGGCAGAGCGCCTCTGATGAGTCTTGTATAGACGAAACGCGCGTCAGGCGTAGCAAAATTTATTGTCTGGAACTTTGTTGTCATTTTAATTCAGGAAAAATATATCAGTTCAAGGGAGATAATTGCCGAGATAAAGTCTTGGAAATATCACTATTGTTATACTCGTAAAATTTGTATAGTTTAAAAATATATATGCATTTTGTGGAATTTGCCAATATAATATATCCAAATTTCTTAAAAATTGTAGAATAAATCTTACGCATTTTTTAGACATCACACCAAGCTGAAAGGTAGCTAGGCAATCAAATGTCTCAAAAACCTGCGTCCACGCACAACATGAACAATTTAAAAGATTTTTTTTACCAAATGCCCCCAAATGATTAAAGGAGTTGCACATCTTCAATGTCTCTTAAATATTGCATACATGTATTAATGTTTCACTTACGGTCGGACGGCAGGACTTAGGGACTGGAAAATTGACAGGGTTACTTTACTTTTGATGACGCAAGTAAAAGGATAAAAGAAAAGAACAGAATTGTCACTGTTCTTTGAACATTTTAGACCTTGTAAATTTAATATTGAGGATAAAAACTATTTCAATTCTAAATGCACGATCATTTGACGATATAGGCGTCATTTCAAGACTGGGCCCGTAAAAACAACAACTACAAGAAGACAAACATGGTAAAGACGATACTTACCGTAACACTCAAAGTAACAGTTACTGAAAACTACGCCTGAAAATACAAAATAAAATTCGTCTTATATATGTTACACGTGCATGGTCTTTTTAACTGCCTTTAAACATAAGACATTTGTAAAAAAATCAATACTATAAAAAAGGACATGGTATATAATTGTTTTATCGTATTTGGTTCCTGCTGTACTGAGAAGAACATTTCTTTTAATTGTCGATCCTCGTCTCACAAAGCGTTACGGCGTTGCGTGAACATAAGACCGAAATAAAAGAGAAGAAAAGAGAAGCACCTGATGATACGCTCCTTTTTTCAAATACATGCACCAAATAAGGACCTTTGACAGTGGCTTTATTTCTCTGTTATGCAGTTAGAGGCCGCTGGTAAAGTGTTTAACGAGTCGGGTTACTAACACCAAGCTTCGTTGTTCAATCCCCGTCGGGGTGAAAATTTCGCAAACCAATCTGTTGGTTAAAGAACGATACTTGTCCTTCGGAATGGACAAAAAAGGGTTGTCCCGTTCATAGGGAGAGCAATACCAAAATCTCATTAAAGATTCCTTTTCAGAGTTCGATAAGATTATAGACAAACTAGAGGGGGATTCTCATGCGCATAGAGCTTGTTTCTCAATCTTTGGTAGATAACTATAACCTCTCTTAAATTTATCAAAGCTTCTGTCTTTTTGTTAATTGTTTTATGTTCGAAAAGTTTTAGTTTAAGGATTGATATTGAGTCATATGCACGTACATGATATTTTGACTTAGGGTCAGTAGCGACTTATGTGCCCGGTTTCATACTTAATCTCAAATTGAAGATATCCTCATCTCAAAATCCATATAAGAAATCCTATATTAATTTGGGGGGGAAGTTATTCTCAAATTTGTGGAAATATTCACATTACAATTCAGGCCAGGTCACATATATACGCATTGAAGGCTTGTCCTCAATTGAAGACTTAAATTGCTGCTACTTTATGCTAATGTCTCGAGTTATTCAATTTTTTTAAACTAAAAGTACTTTTTGTTAAATATATAACGAGTAAAACTCGTTTTTAACTTTTAGGTTTCAGTGATGGTCTGCATTTAACAATCTATCGGATACGTCGAATGAATATGGTTGTTTATTTATATGAACGTGGGTTCGGTGTCTTCCCTGAGTCATGTGTTAAAAACTGTTGAGGACGGACAATAAAAAGAGGGGGAAAATCCCATTATATGAGTAATTATATTTACATTATTTTTTTTTTAATCTTACCTCCCCCGAGTTGTGAACAATAGGCCACACATTCTGTCGATACTGAAAACAAATCAATAATGAACATTAATAATAAGATCAGTAGTAGAAAAAGTAAAAGCCACCGCTCAAAAAAAAACCAAACAAACAAACAAACAAAAACAAAAATAGAAAAAATCTGTTGAATCATTTTTGTTCTTTTTAAAAATGATGGCAAGTTCACATCCAGATTATATGTAATATTTATAGACGCCTTGGAGTTTGAAAAAAATACTGTCAACCTTAAAAGTCGTACGGACGGAACTAATCGAAATGATAAAACAACCATAATTATAGCAATTAATTAAACAACATGAACAAGAACAAATACTGAAATGGTACCGCACACCAATAGCTCCAAGATAATCTGAAACGGCTATTTAAGACCAAATTATACTGAATATTTCTAAACGGAAAAACTGTTCTGGTATGTTAAGACTTTCAGTTTTTCAGACAAACTCGTGTCTTGTAGTCAATTTAGACTTCTTAATGTGATTATGTCTGATCAAGATTTAATTGACTGCAAAACTTCCAGTCTCAACAGAACTAAATTTCTTGACAAGTTTAAACAAGTATTTGTTAAGATTTCTTAAATTGCTGTCTCAGACTATTTCTAGTGTTATGCTGCTATGCAGAAATATTACACGTTTACTTTAATGGAAAAACCATTTATTTAGAATGGTTTTTTTTATGTTTGTTTTTTTCAAAATATTTGTTTTCAAAAAAAGTTTTTCTCTGTATCTAAAAAAGTATTTAGCGTGGTTATACTACATGTAGTACATATGTAGAATAATTTTTTTTATACTACTACATATATATATATATACATATAATTGCTCCTTTAAAGGTAAGTTCACGTAAAAAAACTTTTTTTCGCATGATTCGAATAAAATCTTAAAATCAAGAAAGTCAGAAGTGTACTGTTCACCTTCTTGGCTTCCTCTGGCGTCTAGGGTGTATGTGTAACATACTAGAACCTTTTTTTACACTCATATTTTATGTTCAACTTCATCGCAACTGCTAGGAGCAAGCCCAGGTGACTTAATCGTGTAAGGGACACGTAGAAGAGTTGCTTATGAAGAAAAAAGAAATTAGACTGATAAAGAATACCATGAAAGGTGCAAAATGTCTTACCTGGCCAGGTACTTTGGGCACAGGACACACTTATGATAAGTATTATCCAAAACAACATCTTGCTGACAATGTCGCTCGCTTCTAGTGTTCTGGGCGAATATACGTGTTTCGTATAAGACACTTAATCTTCGATTTTAAACTAACCAATTACATAAAGAGAAAAGTTGTAGGAATTTTTAATGAGTATTTTTTAACATCTTTCAAAGATCGTTAGGTTCAATTCGGCATCTTGAAAACTTGTATTTCGTAGTTAAAAAACAAAAATCTATAAAGAAAAACTTATGCCGGATAATATACTTGTACTTGTATAATTTGTTGTCAAACAAGAAATGAATAAAACATGGTGAACAAAAAGGAATTGGGAATTACATCTTAACTGACTGTTTTATTTGTTAAATAAAATTTGAAAACAAGAATAGTTGGGTTTTTTTTTTGTATGTTAAAACCGACTTTTTAAATTCAAATCTGTTTTGAACATCTTCTAGGTAAATTTATTCACATGACGTACATACGTACTGATAAAACTTTTTTAAATATTTCAAAAATCACAAGTGTATTTTTGGTTGGCTGTATTCAAGATTGACGATTGAAATAGATATGTACATTGTTTGAAAATCTTCAAACATTTCTTTCATTGGCAGATTTTATTTTAATTCAAATTATTTTCAGTTTTTGTATTATTTCATTGTAGAAGATATATAAGCATTTAAACTGGTACGTGTAAAAGCCCGGTACACACTATGAAATTAATTTCATGGAATTAGTTGCATGCAACAAATTTCATCTTGTAAACCTGGAAATTTCTAGTTGCATGCTCTATTCCAGAAAAAGTTGTTTGAAGTTTCTGGTAATATCCAATCAAATGATGTGCTTAGAGGTCATATGTTAATTGATTAGGTCAAAAAGCAATTTACAATAGAGTGACAAGAAAATATCATGAAATTAATTTCACCATGTGAACAAAAAGTTTCATGCAACAAAAATTGGATGAAATTTATTTCATGAAATTAATTTCATCATGTGTACCGGAGAACAATTATTTAAACTTGAGAGATTATAAGAGAAAAGAATAACAAATTGGACCATGTGCGTAATCTTTTATGTTTCAATAGTTAATTCAAGATTTTGTGTCTGATACGGAAGTCAGTTTCATTCATGAAAATTTTAAAAGATCCAACATTGTTTTTTACATGTATGCTGTACCGAAAAAAAAGAATTTACCGCTTTTATCACACGCATTATGGGAATTCTTGGCCTCGTCTACTTGCTTCAGAATATAGACGAGAACAGACCCATGAAATGTTGTATATCGACCTATATCTAGGAATGTTATCCCAAACCTGTTATTTTATTCAGACATTTGAAACAGTACTAATAAAACAAACAATTTAACACTACAAGGAAGGTGCTATCGTCGGTGCTATTCGAGGCAATTTGCAATTGTTTCCACAGAATTTCTTTTGTATATAGATATAAGGTTCGATTTTCTTATTACATGTATCTCACTTATTAATAACAACCAGGCATTTATTGGAGTCGCAGATTCCGACTGAAGACAACCAAACTTTCATGTAGGACCTAGGCCACAGTGAAAGAATAACCACCTGTTTCTTTGATTATGTTAATTACGTGTGAATGTGTGGGTGACTATATCGACTAAAGTATACCTACTGACATTTTAATAACAAGATAAAATGACAAGTTATTGAAAAATGATATTTAAAAATTTGATTTAATTTAACATATTTCTAAGAACATCTTTTCGTTTTATAAGCGGAAAAAACTTTTTTTCCCAAATCACTCTGCATATAACTTAAAAACTCCATTTTAGATGTACTTAGTAATGGTGTGATGCTGTACAAGTGAGTGAGTAAGTGAGTTGGTGTTTTACCATCTTGCAACATTATAGCGAGCACAGCTCGCAAGCGGGCACGAAGTGCCCGCTCGAGCGGAGAGCTCTACGGTATTTGTTTCCGCGAGAAATTTGCTAATGCTGATTTAGATTTTTTAAGGTCCGGAAAGGGTTATTATTTTTACAGGGCCGGAGTGAATGTTAAAATAATTTATAAGAAAAGAAATAATGCTTAAAAAAATAATAAATTGCGCTTTTTCCAAGAAAATAATATTCTTAAAATAATAAATACACATAAGCTGCTCGTTTCGTCTTGGTTATATGCACGTACGAAACTAACGTGTCTCGAAGCTTAATCGCCCCATACCATCTCGCCCCATAATAAGCAAAATTAAATGATAGCGATAGCCCTGAATGTCGACATTTAGAATAAAATATGAATAAAAAATACATATGAAAAAGATTGTTAGAAATGGAAAAACTTGTTTACCAAATAAACTTATTTTATTATTATATTACTATGAATTTTGTGTAATTAAAATGAACCAAAGGTCGTGCACTACAATGTTCGTCTGCTTCTGATTCTGAATATCCAACTTGAGTAGATGCCCGGAGTAGATCCAACACAAAAATAATTTCTGTCCACTCATTCACACTTTTTGGTAAGACAAGGGTACAAAAACAAACAAGACTTTAAAGACAAAAATGCCCCTACATGAATAAGATCACAAACAAACTTTGCCCCCGCAAAGCCGTATCGAAAAAAAAAACACACACAAACAAGTCATCCAAGACTAAAATGCCCCTGCGCATGAAAAAGAACACAAAACAGACAAGTCGTCCAAGACTAAAATGCCCCTGCATAAAAAAACAAACAAACAAACAAGTCCATTTGATTGCATTGATTATGATCATCATTATATAAACAAAACGTAGTCCCTTTTAGCTATGCTCGCATTTAGGCAATGCCTACTCCATATTATAAGTTATTTTTAACTTCATATGTGATAAAATGAACATGAACATGATGAAATGATGATGATAAATGGGACACAAAGGAACAGGAAAAGAGGAAAGATGGGAAGGGGCGGAAAACTTAGCCTTTGTGGTGCACTACTTGGCGCGGTCCACAAAGGGGTCTTTTACGTGCATGAAGCGTGACACTCTTCACACCCTTCGGCCCACTATGATCAGCGGTCAGGGTATCCGTATTATAGACCTGACAACCCCCGCGGACGAGGGACACCATATTCAGCAACCTAGAGTACACACTTTGTCGCTCTGTTGGCTGAGCACTGTAAAAAAATCAAGCATGTTGATTTTAAATCTGACACAACATGTCAAACAATTAATGATTTGGTGATGGATCATTACTCAAAACCGACACACTTGACCACTGTAATGTTCAAAAATGACATAAATACTATAAATGTACTATTTATCATATAGACAAATAGATCATTAAAATAATGGAAACGAATGAAATTATTGATCAGTGAATCGTGTATTGCGTACATATCTATTTTACGTATTTTTCGCGGGAACCCTCACGGGAAAACTCTATATAATAAATCTGTTTATCTAGTTATACTGTAGGAGAAACTTCTCACGAGCAGCATACGAATCAAAATAATTTGGGGTGCGAAAAAATGACTACATTGTTTACTCTACACACACACACACAAAACGTGGAATAATAAGCCAAAAGCAAAAGCGAGGACAAAACCGTCAACTTTTTATCCGTTTTCCAATCCTATGTATATGTTCTACTTTACATTTAATTAAGAATTAAAATAACTGTTATCAAAAATTTTACTATTTTTTTTTGTGCATACGAAACAAATCGACATTTGGTGTTACCGATAAAGCTTCAAGTACATAGTTTTAATAGCTGGTGCTGGAAAAATCTTAGCAGAGGACTATTTGTAACAATTGTTAGTAAGTCATTCGTTTACTTCAAGGCTATATCAAGGAGATGATAATGGAAGGTGTGATAAAATGAACATGAAATGATGATGAAGTGGACGAAACTGGACACACGGACAATAGGTGACTGCTACATAACCTACTCTTATCGGAACCTGCAGTAGGGTACTTTTACGTGGAAGGGACATGACATTTTTACTCAGCACGGTGCACCACTATGCTTTGCGGTAAGGTTTTCTGCTTTTGAGCCTGACGACCGACTCGGCATTTATTACTGGACTGCCTCATTCAACCACCTGGGTCACACACCCAAAATGCTTTGTAGACAAAGAAGCCCGTACCGACGCCAAGTTCTGGGTGCTTTGTATTGGGCCTTTACCGACAAGCTTAGCGCGCCTAAGGGCCTTTTCGCCACCCAAAACCCACATGGGTTAATGCATACGACGCAGTGTCGTTTTGATGGAGGTTTGTACGTTTACAAACACAATCACAGATATATTTATAAGAGTTTACCAACTTATTGAGCCAATCACACAGACATAGTTTGCTTAAAATGTTTGTCTAATTAGTGACAATCATTTTGTGTCGATTATGCTTACGAAATATATATGCAATATTTCTACAAGATTGCATGCTTTTTTTCTATTGAGTAATGGTAACACAAATTGCCGAGCAAGAGATGACCATATCTATGACGTTGAAGTGGTGCACATTCATTATTTTGACAGTCAAACTTGAAATGCATATGGCCGATATCTTAGGTCCTGATTTGGCTTCCGCTGTAGAACTTTTGGGGAAACTGACGATACTTTTTTCCATTTTCCAATTATTTTGACTCCAGTGATGCTGATGGGATGTTACCCCCCACTTTTTCTCCAGTATTTATCGACCCACTTTCAAATTGGTTCTTTGTACATTTGTATTTTGCAGATGGTGTTTTGTTTGCTTTCCATTTATAAATTGCTTTTATTTCTTCCTATTTTTTTCGGGGAGAGGGGGTGTCCATGGTATTTTTGAAAGATCGTAGCCTGGTCGGATTTTATTTGCACTCTTTAAATTTTTTTCTTCACGAAGTTCAATATAAAAACAAAACTACACATTTACCTTTGTCCATGTTGGTATAGTTACGATTTCAGCAGTTGAGCAATTTCAACTATACATCTACTTCACAATTATTATACATGTATCTTCTGACAACCTATTTAGACTAAAACCCCATCCTACTATCACAGCACGTAACGGAATGAGGGTTACGTTATCATGACTTTGTCCATATAGGATGCCGATATGTCAGCTGGCGTTTTGTCACGGCCCGGTGCTGAGCTGTCCAGAAGTATGTGCCAAAATGTCAGGCGCCGATTTGTGTTGTTGAAGTGTCTAAAATCCGCTGTTTTGAAGAAGATATACTTCCTGTTTAATACAATAATGCCTTTTGTCCCACTTTGTCATTTCATTATCATTTTATTGTAACCTTTTCGTGTTAATTTGCTGACATATTTTGTGGCTTGAGAGAAAGTAATCCCTAACCGGTTCAAACCTTACCCGGTTTTATTTCATTTTTATTGCTACAGGAATTCGAGCTCGATCGCTCAAGTTGATTTAACAAACATTCAAGCCTAGAGAAGAAGATATTTACCAATTTTTGTTTCCAGATAAAGTTCTGGCTTCAAGATACCCGACGTCTTACAGAAATTCTGGTCTTATTTTTTTTTTCGTTTTTCTCCATTACGTTTATGTAAATTTCCCGCCGAAACCGGCATATTCAAAGCAAAATATCTCAAAAAATAATCCACAACACGATCATTTGATCTAATGCATCAAGGTGAAAGGTTTAACAATTGCAAAAAAGTATTGAAAAGTAAGAGGATCGCCCAAAGTTATAACGTATCCCCTTTTAACCTTTCCCCTTATGCCTACTAGTCCCGAGCGGGGCCCGGGTGGCGAATAGCTATAGGCCCGCAGCAGAGCCTAGCTTGTCGTAAGAGGCAGCCAAGGGTCTTGGGATTCTGACGTCGGGTCAGTGCTCAGCCCACTGAGCAACCAAGTGTGTAACCTAGATGGCTGAATAGGGTGGCCCTCGTCCACGGGGATTGTCAGGTCTATAATACGGAAACCCTGACCACTGACCATAGTGGGCCAACGTGTGTGGAGAGTGCCACGCCTCATGCACGTAAAAGACCCCCTTGTGGACCGCCAAGTAGTGCACCACATAGGCTAAAACTTCCGCCCTACCCACCTACCCCCTTTTCCTATGGTTCTTCAAAATTCACCTCTTCTTTGTTTCCCACCCCATCCCCCCTATTTCATTTATCAACATCATTTCATGTTCATTTTATCATCCTTTTCATGTTCATCGCCTGTAAAGCTATATAGCGTTGCGCGGGCGTAAAACTCCAACTCACTCACTCACTCACTATAGACTAGTCTACTAAGAAATATCACAAGCCCGCTTCGTAATTACCTTCTTACCGAGCAATTTCACATCTATGACTGTCATATTAGGCATAAAATTTGGTGTAAAACATGTAAAAATTCATGTATTTCAAAATAAATTTTCGAGAAAAAAATTGAAATGATCTCGTAAAATCTTTTATCTATCTTTTTAAATCTGTTCATTGATCTGTAATGCATATTTAATCCACGTTTAATCGTAATCTTGATTGCCGACTTTATAATCATGATTCAAGCATTTATTGATTTCTTCCTTCGAGACTGTAATTTTATTTCTCCTCGGCATGATCTCACATTAAATATGCACATAATAACTAGTGGCATATGAATTTTACCTTCTCTGTTTTGTGTATGGAATGTGCAGATGTATTCCCTAATTACAATTGACAATTGTGTAAGGTAATTACGAAAAGAAGATCTGTTCCTTCGATTGACAACGGGGTGTAAAGGGAAGATTATCTAAATTGGCGTGTTCTTCTGCTAGCAATCTTCCTGCGCCATGTCGAGCCTTTTTTCTTGTCTCGGAAAGAAAAGCAAATCGAAAAAGAAAAAGAATGGAAAACCACCAGAAAACAAACAGGTAAATAAGATATTTTTTTAAATTTTGAATTGAACTTGAATTTCTTATTATTCTTGGTTTTTATCTGGTGAAACCGCGCACAAGGGCGGTGGACATCTTTGATATGGTTTCCATTATTTTTCCAATAATTTTCTCGCATTCATATTTTATGTAAAAGAAAAGCCTGTTATTGATTAAAATACCAATATTTATGACATGGAACATGCTATGATAATTAGATAGATGAAAGAAACGTAAAGGAAGCCATGCCATGTTTAAAATATAACAGAAAGAAAATTACTTTTCGCTAAACTAAATGATATAAATATTACTGCGCAGCTACATATTTTTTATTTGTTTATAATTACAGAACAACTACAATATTCATATTGATTTTTATGATATTTCCACGTGGTTTTATCTGTGACATATTTCATGACTAACGTCCCCTTATATTGAATTATCAATGATTGTTCAAACTTTTAAAATCTGTCTATTCAAATGAAACGATTAGCTTAGCCATGCGTTCACTTCAGATTAAAGATTTCTATATCGCCTTGAACCTTGAGCTTTTCATTTATACGCACTCTTATGTAGTCAACTGAATACATTACACCCACCAGATTACACTAGGATTATGGCAGAACGGTTTGGCACAGCTATAAGATCATTCTTTTTAAAAAAAGAGCAATAATTTGAATTAAGGTGAAAAGAACCAATAGAAAAAAAAATAATTAAAGTCGTTTGAAGTGAAGTCGGATGAGTAGTTTAAAACTTCATAACTTGGACAGACAGATAAATTGTTGTAAAAAGTTGACGATTTTAGTTTAAACCTGTAGTTCATGATTGAAAGATTTCTCGAGTACGCACATCCAGAAAACAGCTTCTAAAAAGGGCTAATAAGGTCGATTTGAAATATGTCAGAGACACATATGTTCCATAAGATGTGAAATTTCTTAAGTTTGTCATTTAATTCAGTAAAAGTGGTTTGCTCTGTTCCTGTGAGATATGATGATCGTACCTTGGGGGAGGGGGGGGGGGGGGGGGGCTCTTATATAGAAAGTGATAGGAAGTGCAGATTGAAGAGGTACATTTTTTTTTGCTTGAGAATATGTGATTATATTGGAAAAACAAACAAAATGATATGATAATTTCAGGTCAACAGTATTTACATTGCTAATGATCATGACTATCCGAGGCAGTAGTGTCCTCTGCATAACATGTTTGGAACTTCTTTTTTTTGGCGGATCTATCTTTTACATGTACCTACTTCCTGACTTGGAATTTTTTACGCTCGACAGGGGATCTAGGAACAACGTTTTTGTTCAATTGATATATCTAAAATGATGAATTAAAACATGTAAAGTGTTTGCGGTTCATATGGCAACGTGACGGGTGTACTTTAGCAAGCAGGAACTGCTAACTCATCCGGAGCATTTGAGTTTACTATCGTTTCGACTTGAGTTCACTTTGTTTATCGGTTTAGTTATGTGACTGTGTTTTCTGTTTGTTGTGTGGTTTGTTTCGTTTTGATGATTTTTTTGTCTACCGATTTTGTCTATGTCTTTTCGAAATAATGATGTTTGATAACCTTTTCTTGTATCATTTGAACAGTTTATTTAGCTGTCAAATTAAACTTTACAAAAAGCGCCAACTTGAAATCTAAACGCCATTCTGAAGAAAAAGACAATGGAACCTTTTACGAATCATGCATTTTTACCTGCGTCGCTGAAGGCGAAAGTAGGTTTAGTAGTGGGGTTGCACCGTCCGTCCGTCTGTCCGTCGCGCTATAGGGTGCCTGTCTTTTGTAATCTGAATCTCAAAAACCGAACTTTTTTCCTTTGATGTGTACTGGCTGATAAAGTCTGTCTCACGAACAGGTGTGTATCACCGAAATGATCGGGTCAGTACGTTACGTCACAATTAATTACCGATAAAGAGAATATATGACTTTTTGATTTTGAGATCGACTTTATCACTTGTTTTTTGGTTCACCCTTCGGGTTCACCAAAACAAGTGATAAAATTGATCTCAAAATAAAAAAAGTCATATATTCTATATGGATGGGGGAAAAAAGGAATTATAAATTTTGACAGCCATTAAAGAAAGGACACGAAGGAGGGGTGGGTAGGATAGCATGTTAAAATATTTTTGTGGTTTTAGACTGTTGAAGAGCCACTGGTGGAGAGAGACAAAGAGCACCCTATCGAGGAAATCATCCCTGCAGAAAAAGTTAGTGAGTTTTATTTGAGCAAACCATGAAAACTCTTATAAAATTACATCATAGCATAACCGTCTAAACTAATTTTTAGCTCAGGCCAAAACAAAATATATGTGTGTTTTATACTTCCTACTTTTAAAAATTAGGGTAGGTAGGTAGGAAAATTACTTTTTAGCTCACCTGGACCGATCACTTGGCGTCCGTCGTCGTCGTCGTCGTCGTCTGTCGTCGTCGTCTGTCGTCGTCTGTAAACAATTTTTCAAACGTTAACTTGCCCGACACCATAAGTCCAATTGCAACCAAACTTAGTGGCATTATGTGTACAAAACTGTCGTTCGGATTTTTGATTCGTAAAAAAACATGGCGGCCATGGCTAAAAATAGAACAGGGGGGTCAAATTACAGTTTTTTGCAAATAACTCAAAAACGTAACAGATATCAAAATTCTGGCGAAAGTAAAAGTGATCAGCACCTCAAGATCTACCTGCCTAGAAATTTTCAAGAAGATCCAACAACCGATGTAGGAGTTATTGCCCTTTTTCTGGATTTTTTCAAAATTTTGCACTTATTTAGCCCTATATCTTGAAAACTATACAAGATATTTTAAAAATTCAAAATGCAGATGATTGAGCATGTCAAGATCTACATTTCATGTAATAAGGTCAAAGCTGTAGAACCATTTCTTTTAGGAGTTGTGGCCCTTAATGTGTCAAAATTTACCGTTTTTCATTACTTTTCCCCTGAATTTCAAAGATTAACTTGTCTGACACCATATATCCAACTTCAACCAAACTTGGCACAGTTGTTTAATAGCATATATGCTACAATTCTATCGTTCAGATTTTTGATTCGTCAAAAAATATGGCCGCCATGGCTAAAAATAGAACATAGGTGTAAATTGCAGTTTTTTGCTAATAACTCAAAAATGGTTACAGATATCAAAATTCTGATGGGAGACAAAAGTGATCAGCATCTCAAGATCTACCTGCTAAGAAAGTTTCAAGAAGATCCAACGACTGATGTGGGAGTTATTGCCCTTTTTCTGGAGTCCCGTGCGGGGCCCGGGTGGCGAATAGGCCCGCAGTAGAGCCTAGCTTGTCGTAAGAGGCGACTAAGGGTCTTGGGATTCTGACGTCGGGTCAGTGCTCAGCCCACAGAGCGACCAAGTGTGTACCCTAGGTGGCTGAATAGGGTAGCCCTCGTCCGCGGGGGTTGTCAGGTCTATAATACGGAAACCCTGACCGCCGACCATAGTGGGCCAACGTGTGTGGAGAATGCTACGCTTCATGCACGTAAAAGACCCCTTTGTGGACCGCCAAGTAGTGCACCACATAGGCTAAATTTTCCGCCCCTACCCACTTCTCCCCTTTTCCTGTGGTTCTTCAAAATTTACCGTCCCTGTGTTTCATACCCCATCCCATATTTCATATATCATCATCATTTCATGTTCATTGTATCATCCTTTTCATGTTCATCGCCTGTAAATAACCTATATAGCGTTGCACGGGCGTAAAACACCAACTCACTCACTCACTCACTCACCTTTTTCTGGATTTTTTCAAAAATTTTCACTTGTTTAGCCATATATCTTGAAAACTATACAAGATATTTCAAGAATTTGAATTGCATATGATTAAGCACATCAAGATCTACATTTCATGTATTTAGATCATAGCTGTAGGATCATTTCTTTTAGGAGTTATTGTCCTTAAAACACCAAATTTACCATTTTTCATTACTTTTTCCCTGAATTTCAAAGATTAACTTGTCTGACACCGTAAGACCAACTGCATTTTAACTTGGCACACTTGTTTAATAGCTTATATGCTACAACTCTATAGTTCAGATTTTTGATTCGTGAAAAAACATGGCCGCCATGGCTAAAAATAGAACATAGGGGTAAATTGAATTTTTTTGCTAATAACTCAAAAATGGTTTCAGATATCAAAATTGTGCAAATATCAAAAAAGATCAGCATATTAAGAAATACCTGGGCTGAAATTTTGGAAAAGATCTGACTGCTGATGTGGGAGTTATTGCCCTTTTTCCTAATTTTTGCCAAATTTTGCACTTATCAAGCCCAATATCTTGAAAACTAACCAAGATATTTCAGAAATTTAAATCGCATATGGTTATGCACAATAGTATTTACAAAATATATGTGTCTGTGTAGTTCAGGTGAGCGATTCAGGCTCCTGGGAGCCTCTTGTTTTACAAAATTTGTTTACATTGAGTCAATGGGGAAGCAATCCCAACTTAAAATGTGCTTGTTCCAAAATGCCAATAAAAACTTTAGGGAAGGGTAAAAAAAAATAGGGTAGGTAGGGAAGCAGGAAACAGACATATTTTTTGGCCTCATCTTTTTGCTTAAACTGTTGGTCCATTAAGCTGAACAAAAGTCTTCATTGGATTTAAGTTGTCAGATGACCTGTTATAGGGGTAATGGCCCTTGAAAGATCATCGCTAACGTTTTTTTCATATGTTTTTGTCCAATAAAATATAACTTATTGCAGATAGAGGGAAAATGTCACAATGTAATTGCTATATAACTTCAATATTTGCTATATAAATTGTAATGAAACAAACGGCCATGAGACTACCTTTTAAAACTAGGTTGAATATACAACACATAGGAGCATCGTCGTGTGTAAAATTAAGTTTTTTACAACTTTATAGGTTGATGGTCAGTTAGAATGCACAGAAGAAAACAAAGACGATACTGGACCGGTACAGTGCACGGAGGAACCGGAAGAGACGCCATTGATCAAAGAATTAAAATCGAAGCTGAGTATAAAAAGAAGCCCTGAAAAAACTGAGGAGAAAGTTGAAGAGAGTGAAAAGTCTACAGGGATAAATGAAAAAACAAAGGACGAAAAAGATCTAGTTTCTGAAATTGTAGAAAAATCTGTCATACAGTCAGTCGGAGCAGAAATTGTCAAAATAGAGTCAAAGGCAACAGAGATTAAGAAGTTATCGAAGTCAGAAAGTTTATCAGAAACGAATTATCAGCTTTCGGAAGAAAATCAAAGACTGAAGAAAAAATGTGAAGAATATGAAAAATGTGTTGCTACACAAAGCGCTGAAGTTCAAAAGTTGAAAAATGAATGTTCATCATTAAAACAGTCTTTAAATTATCAAAATGCTATTAAGGAGAGAGAAGATATCGTAGCTTCTATTGAACAACTTACATCAACTTGCTCATCTCTTCAAGAAAGACTTAACAAAACCGACACAAAACGAAGCAATAACAATAGCTCATTGCAAGATGTCGAAAACAAACTTTCAGTTATTGATCATGATCATGATGAACTAAACACAAATATCAAAAACACATTGAAATGTGTTCAAGAAATCGAATGTAGAGTTATAAACCTGGAACTTGACAGAGAAAACAGTAAAATTGGGTCTGATGAAATAGAAGGATATAACGATTCAAATGAATCGCCGTCGAAAACAAGAGATGAACAAAAAGCAAAGGTTATCGCCCTTGAGGCCGAATTACAAAGTTTGTCTGAAGGAATGGAGATTCTTCGGAAAGAAAATGAAACTTTAAAGACTCAAAATTCCAATAATAAACTAAAGGAACAAGCCAAGCAATTGTCTGTTCTAGAGAAAGAGGTTGACAAATTGAACCAAGATGTTTGTAAGTTAGTTGAGGAAAACAAGCAATTGAAGAACAAGCTTCTAAATGAAAGTGACTTGGAAAAGAAACACAAGACTCTGCAAGACAAAGATGATAAGAGAAATGAAGAAATACAGATGCTGAACAAAGAAAATGAAAAGCTGAAAAATCAAATTACCGAGGCTTTAGCTAAAGAAAATGACCAATCATTCGTATTAAAGTCTGCATTTGAGGAAGTAGATAAACTCAAGGCAGACTTAAGTCGACTTAAGGAAGATAATAACGAGTTAAACGGACGTCTCCGTTCTCAGGAAGAAACTAACAATGTAAAGGGTTACATTGCTGAACTACAAAAAGAGCTAGAGAAGAGAAATTCAGAAATTCTCAAGTTAGAAGAGGAAAACAAAGAGCTGAGCGGTAAATTTAAAACGGAACTTGATCGAAATGCCACAGGTTCTGCCTTAGAAAAAGAGCTCAAAGACTTAAAAGCTGAACTTTCTCGACTTCAGGGTGAAAATAAAAATCTCCAAAACAACGTCGACGGAAATAAACAGCTTCTGAAATCAAAAGATGAAAAACTTCAGTCTTTACAAAATGCTGAAAGGGAACTTCAAAATATGACAAAAAGTCTAGAGACAAGATTAACACAACTTGAAGCTCGACATAAAAGCGAGAAAGAAGAAATGTCGGTTACAAAGAAAAAGTTAGAGAAAACCGAAAGTCAACTGAGAGAAAAAGAAATCGCTCACCAGGATACTATTAAGAAACTCGCCGAGGCGCAGACTAAACAAGAGGAATTGTTGAAAAGGTACACAAATTATTTATCTCATACAAAACATTGGTTATTTTGTCAATACATATTGTATTTTTATCAAAGACAAACACATTACAAGAACTACATGTATATATTTAATACAAGTATGGAGAAGAAAGTGCTTTTCTTCATATATGAATATATCTCTTCAGACTTAAATGTCATTTAGCTTAAGCAATAATTGCAAGATAAGAATACTTTGTTAACAAAGTTTGATGAAAGTGAAAATACAATGATATACACGGATTTTGTAAATAGTCATTCATAACAGTTGTTCATGCATTTTGAAAAAAAGTCTTCTTAATATTTTCATGTCTTTTCTTTGTTAGGTCTAATCCCATTGGAAATGACAAGGTCTTGTCAATGAATGGCTCACCAAGGAAGGGTGCTATGTCTTTATCCGATGACGGAACTGTGAAAATAGGAGAAAAGTTCCGAGCCTTGTTTGAAACAACATGGCGGGAAACTTTTGACAAATTACACACTGTCTGCAAAAGGGATGAACGAAAAGTTTTGCTGATTTTAATTGAATACCTAACGGTAAGAGTAGCTGAGAAGTATTGTACACGACAGTTACAAAGAAAAAATGATAAGTTGATACTATATAGTTTGCGAACGCTATATATTTCATTATAAATTTAAGTTTAAATTACGCTTATCGATGTTTTTTCTTACTTTTGCGTGCCATAGTAAGGTAATTTGTTAATATTGCAAACTGTAATTTATGCAAAAGAAAGGTATACAGAATAAGTTTGTGTTAACTTGACTGTATTACTATGATACAAACAGCATACTTATTATGTTTCTTGTACTTTTTGCAAGTGATAAATTCGGTAGATTCTGTGCACGTCTTTTCCATTATTTTCTGTTCTCCAATGTATGGAATGTTCTCCTTTATGTATATATTATTCATATTTAAAATATGAAAGAACCTCAGCAAGCGCACATACCCCATGCATTCAAAATTATCCTTGAACTTAGTTTGCGAATAAAACAAGAGGCTCCCAGGAGCCTGAATCGCTCACCTGGTCTTGATGTTGACCCTGTACTTTTGTAGAGCTAAATGAGCTGAACATTTAAGCAAGCAACAGCTTTTCTCTACCTGCAATAGTTTTCATTCTATAGGCCAAAAACACCATTTTTCACCTATAAGGGGCCATAACCCCTATAAGGAGTCATCTGACAACTTCAACCCTATGGCGACTTTTGTAGAGCTAAATGAGCTGAACATTTAAGCAAGCAACAGCTAATCTCTATCTGCAATAGTTTTCATTCTGTAGGCCAAAAACATGAAAAAAATCGCTTTTTTCAGGGGCCGTAACCCCTATAAGGGGTCATCTGACAACTTCTACCCTATGGAGAATTTTGTAGAGCTAAATGAGCTGAACATTTAAGCAAGCAACAGCTAATCTCTATCTGCAATAGTTTTCATTCTGTAGGACAAAAACCCCTATAAGGAGTCATCTGACAACTTCGACCCTATGGAGAATTTTGTAGAGCTAAATGAGCTGAACATTTAAGCAAGCAACAGCTAATCTCTATCTGCAATAGTTTTCATTCTGTAGGACAAAAACATGAAAAATCGCTATTTTTCATGGGCCGTAACCCTATAAGGGGTCATCTGACAACTTCGACCCTATGGAGAATTTTGTAGAGCTCAATGAGCTGAACATTTAAGCAAGCAACAGCTAATCGCTATCTGCAATAGTTTTCATTCTGTAGGCCAAAAACATGAAAAAATGCCATTTTTCAGGGGCCGTAACCCCTAAAAGGGGTTATCTGACAACTTTGATCCTATGGAGACTTTCGTAGAGCTAAATGAGCTTAACATTTAAGCAAGCAACAGCTAATCTCTATGTGCAATAGTTTTCATTCTGCAGGCCAAAAACATGAAAAATGGCTATTTTTCACCTTTAAGGGGCCGTAACCCCTATAAGGGGTCATCTGACAACTTCGACCCTATGGAGACTTTTGTAGAGTTAAATGAGCTGAACATTTAAGCAAGCAACAGCTAATCTCTATCTGCAATAGTTTTCATTCTGTAGGCCAAAAACATGAAAAAATGCTATTTTTCACATTTAAGGGACCGTAACCCCTATAAGGGGTCATCTGACAACTTTGACCAAATGGAGACTTTTGTAGAGCTTTTGATGCTGAATCAGTAGCGTGGCCTCAGATTTTCTCTATCTCTTATACTTTTTGATTTATAAGCCAAAAACAGTAGTCTGACCCCCCTAGTCTATTTTTAGTAACGGCGGCCATGTTTTTTAACGGATCAAAAATCAAAACACAAGTTTGGTGCAGGACACCCTAAGGATCATTCATACCAAGTTTCATTAAATTCTGTTTGGTAGTTTCAGAGGAGAAGATTTTTGAAAAATTGTTAACAGACGACGACGACAGACGACGACGACGACAGACGACGACGACGGACGCCAAGTGATGGTAATAGCTCACATGGACCTTCGGTCCAGGTGAGCTAAAAATTGTTACAACATGCACAACTTCTCGCATAGCAATTTTCACTAAATTAAGTCCAGTAGTTCAGGAAGTTGTGTCCACAATCATGAGCGAATTCTGGAGTTAAAAGGGCCGTTACTCTCACAAAATTTTGCGTATAAAAAATCCTGGTTATATATGCACAACAGTACATACGATGTACTTCTTGCTTAACAAATTTCGTAAAGTCACGTCAGGTTTCAGAGGAGTCCACAAACTGTGATCACAGACAGACTGGCTGACAGACCGGGTATACCCTTTGCAAATACGTTGCGTAGGATATTAAAATGGCAAAAGTGGTGAACTTATTTGGTCGACAAAGTTGACGAAGTTTGAAGTTTTACAGGACTGAGGAGCAGGCGTTCTTGTGTTATACCCTAGAACATTAAAAATGATGGTTCTGTTAAGTTATAAATACATCTTAGCACGTATGTTTTCTACAATGTATAAGCATTAGCATTGCCATGTACACTATTCCTCACATATCCTCTAATGTTTCTAATGCCTCATAAATCATGGTGCATAGTACATTAGTGACGTTGATGGAAGAGAAATGTAAACATCCAGTTTGAGGACAGCTGCTGTAATCAACCTCCTTTCAACAATCTAATCATCATTACGTATTACTTACTGTCAGCTATATATGAGTTCGACAAAGTATCTCACATATTTTATTTACACACTGATTATCGCGAGCTGTACTGGATGACGTCAAAAGCTACTGTACGTGTTCGAAGTCTGCTTTCAAAACCAGCGATATATTTGTAAATGACTTGCTGTTTCATGTGTTTTAATATAGAACTTAAAAATCGGTGTTTTAAGCAACTTTTCTTCTGTTAAAGGTCAAGATATTAATGAATGAAGAAGAGGTACCAATGGGGCATCTGTACGTCAAAAGTCAGAAAGCCTTCAAAGGGCAGAGACAAAACCAGTAAGCATCAACAAGAACGGGACAAAAACAGACAACATGTAAATTTCCACTCACTTTTGAACACATTAGAAAATTACAAAGTCAGCGTTTTTAGCAACTTGTCTTGTTATTTGTTTGGTTTCAGGAGTGTTATCTGTATTGTCGACGGACTGCCAGACATCAAATGGATGCTGTATTGTCTCTACTTGTAAGCCCAGCAAACATGAGAGGAAGTTTGAACAAAAGGTTTCATGGGGTTTGTATAACTTTTGTCAAGATATTGAAGAAATAGTAAAGAAAATAGCTAAATGGTCACCAAACACCGCACTTATATGGGTGTTAACAAATCAAATAAATAATATTGAAATTGTCATTGTCTAAAAAAGTTTTAATAAACCAGGTTTAATGGTACCAGATCATCCGTTTCATTGTGACCCTTGGCTCTTAATGACAGACGATGTCCACTTGTTATATGTACATGTATTAACAAAACCCATAGCTTCAAATCTTGTCAATGTATATTACTGATATATTTCACGATATAATTTGTCAGAAGTTTGAATAAGTCCTCTTTTGTTTGTTTAATATTGAGCGTAACTCCAACATGCTTAATGCCTCACAATGTTATATAAGGGCGATGTAAAGGCATTGAATAAGCATGAAACGATGATGAAATGAGTAGAATAAGGACATTCTTGCTGGAAATAGGAGGACTTGGTGAGGTCGTGTAATTTAGCACACTTTAGGGTATGTTACAGGTTCTACTCCAACCATGATTTTATACAGTGTTTTTTAAAAGTGTTAAGAACTTTGAATAATAAGTTCTTTGTCCCTTTTTAAAATCTTTTACTCTTTTATTTATTTCAATACTAGTACTTAATTTTTATATTTGTAGAAGGTAGGCCAAACGGATAACATTCCTGGAGCACTAAAACAAAACATTATGGTATTCAGACGAACTCCATCAGAGAGTTTTGTGGAGAGTCTTTTTGAGGTAAAGTATAATATCGGGGTTGTGACAGTATATACATTAGTAAAGCTAGTTAGTAATGGCTTAAATCCAAAGTAGCACGAATTCGGCTATATCATAGAGATGAACATCAAAAGGGATGATGAAGTTAGAAGTGGAGTTGGATCAAAAGGCAAATCATGGAAAAGAGTTTTGACTGTCATGGGTGGGTAAAGTTGGGAAAATTTAGCCTACTGCAGTGGATCCTATGGTTTCTACTCTTACTGAGTCTTTTAGCAGCTTGCTTTAAAAAACGTGCGAGGCATGTGACATTTTTCCCTCACGTTGCAGCATTCTACAAGTAATTTGCAGTAAGATTTTCTTATAAGGCTTACCACATTGAATCGCCTTTGGGGACAAATTCTAGTCGCTCTATTGGCAGAGCACCTCGACTCGTCATCAGATTTCTGGGTGCTCTTAGATGGACTTTTATCGTTTAGCTCTGGGTTTATTTACCACGGGGACATCAGTAAAAATCAATCAAACTATAATAGCATGCTTAAATGTTAAACTGAAGTAGCACCTGCTCAATACAACCTATGACATTACTTTTAACAAATTATTTCTCTTTAGATACTTTTGGTTTTCCATCTTCCAACTGATTTGATTTTTAAAATGTAATTTTATGAAGGGTTGCTCCTTAAAATATACACACAACACAGGGGCGGATCCAGAAACTTTTGAAAGGGAGAGGGTTCCACCCTTAGTGTACTGATGATGAAAGTGGGAATGTCATGTCAATTTTGTCTTATATCTGCATTAAAATTACAAAAGTTTCTTATGAAAGGGGGTTTTAAACCCTGGAACCCTATCTGTATCCGCGACTACAAATAAAATTAACCAAAGTAGTCATTTAAATATTTTATGGACACCTACTTTGGTCACTTGTGAATTTAAGAAATATAGTGACTACCATTTAACAAGTTGAAGTTGCCAAGGGACATTTGACCAAACGAAGAACCGGTTAACTAAAAATAAAAATCTGTCAAAGTCAAAAATGACTTGATTACGTCAACAGGAAGTAGGTGAACGACATGCAGACCTGAAATCGAATCCCATGGTATTGGACCCCACTTTGATGTTGTTTACCAAGTTTCAAGTGGTTGCGATTAAAGTGGTTGCTGAGAAAACTGTTAAGCAAATTTCTTCGCCGCCCGCTGCCCATCCGACATTTACCATTTTATAATTCGGATTTTTCACTCCATGAAATCCGACCAAAAAAGTTTAAAAACTGTTGTAAAGATCTATTTTTGCATATATATTGCTCATTTTCATAGCATTTATTTCATTTTACAGGAATTTATGAATGTCGTAGACTACCAAAAGTCAAGACATCTTCGAAACATACAAGCACGGGATATAACGGAAGTGACGCAATATGTGCGTGAGTGTGTTGGTGTATGCTGGGAAATGGTGACACAGGAACCACCGATGTACTTACTTTTTAAACTTCGCCATAATCAAATTATTGAAAAAGATAAATTTGATGTGTTCAGCAATGATGGAAATAAGGTTGACTTTTTAGTGTGGCCGGCTTTGTTGCGTGATGAAAATGGACAATTGTTACAAAAAGGTGTTGTGCAAGCTATAAGGTCGTAAGTCTTTTTGAGGACTTAAGGTCAAAAATCACTGTATTCATTCATTTATAAATTATCTCAGTTTAAAGAGTACAAGTGTACAAGTGTTTTTCATTGATCCTCATTTGTTGACCAAACGTGTTCAGGAACTTACATTGTATCATTTTAACCTTGGTAAGAATTTATCTGTACTAAAGTCTTGATAGTAAATAATTATAATGCTTGCTTATTGATAATTTACATTATGAACATGTTTACTGAAGTCTTTAAGGATCATATGTATGATATTTATTTTTAGCAAAATTGATTCAGAGATTTGAGATATGAACAAATGCAATTAGTTTACACTAAATTGATTGAGTATAGTAAAAGAAGAGATAATTATTATTGTTACTGCAGGTTTAGAAAAGAAAATTGAATATTTAAGAGGACAATGGTTCTCCAGATAAAAGAAAGGGTTTAGAGGAAAGTTTAATGTTGAAGAAATTTGTGTTGTGTCAGAAATGTTATGTTAATATTTCTAAAAAGCGTGTTGTTTGGCAGTGAATATCCCGTGCTATACATTGTCTTGAATAAATGAATTAAAAAAGAATATTTTAGGACTTAGTTATTTCCCTTAGACTATATTATAGTTAAGTTATCGGAAAAAGAAAGAACTTTAATAATTTCCACTTAATGCTACAGTTGTAGAGCATAAATACGTGTAAAGAAAGGTTATAACAAAATTACGGAACTTGGAGGATCAATCTCAATGTCCAAGAGAAAAGACAAAAACACAGAAGACACACCGGAATAGTTATAGATCGAAATGGTCCTGACTTAGTTCAGGCGTTGGGTTAAACCATGGCGCGTCAACCCTCCCTCTTCCATTGCGATCTTAGGGATCGGTAGTAACACACAACGCAACACGGTCAGGTATTTTTTACCCCTTGCAGCTCGAATTTAGCGTAATTAGTGAGGTGAACATAGAAATAGTGATAAAATGAACATAAAATGACGATAAAATGGGCCACTGAAATGAGACACAAGGCAATGGTGTTTCGAAAACAAATGTATTGAGGAAAAAATGATTAGGTCGAACAATTTGGCCCACTGACGAGATCCTATGGTCAAACTAGCTCTTACCGACACCTGTAGCTGCGTTCTTTAATGTACACAGGATACGGCACTGTGATTTGTTGTCGGTTTCTGTGTAATACATTCAGTGGATTGCACGTGAGAGTTAATATGGAACATTAGAAAAACACAGAAGTAAAAGGAAAAATAGTTAATTTGAAAACTAAACTGCAACAAAATTTCATGCAAATTATTAGTTATGAATTTTACCTATTTGAATTATTCATTATACAGTCACTTAGTTCAAAGCTGAAAATGCAAAATGAAACCAGAATGTTAAAACCTGACCATACCAAAGGAATTTAGTTTGTTGCCAAATAAAGGTAATAACAAAACTACCGAACTTGCATGATCAATCTCATAGTCCAGAGAAAATGACAAACACGAATCAGTCATACCGGAGAATTGGTGGATCGCAATGGTCCTGACAAAATAAGATGAAGAATAGCGTCTGTCTTAGAATAAAATTATCAAACTTTAAGGATTTAAAATATTTCCGACATCTAAAGCAATTCACTGAAAGTTTGCAATGAATATGAATAAAAGCACGCAAAAGAATTGAAAAAAACAGTGTAAGTGCCGAGACTTTTTATTTCCAAGAAATGGCGATTTGAATTTTATGGCACCAAACCTCTTAATCTCCTGCGAAGTATTGGCTATCACGACAAATCGCCAAAGTTCTGATTTGGTTACTATGACTTTCAAAAGATAGAGTCGTTCTGCCATGTTGTTATATAAATCAAATTATAAGATATTGATATAAAACACATCGAAAATCAAACAGAAATTTATAATCTTTTTAATTAAGAAAGAAACAGACAAGAACAAAATTTTAATAAAAATATCAAAGACTGTTCATTTGACAAGTCTAAGAATCTTTTAAATAATGATTATATAATCAATACAAACAAGACAAAGAAATCTGAAAGGTCAACATATATTAACTAAACACAATCATGTCCATTTAATCCGGTCCAGTCTTGTTTCCAATCCGAGAATCATTTTGTTTTGTTATCTAAAATATTGCACAAAATAAAGGTTATAACACAATTGCCAAAATGGAATGATTTATTTCATATGCTTACAAAACAAGAGAAAACATAATTATACATGACATACCAGAGAAATTGAGGATCACAAAGGGCCTGGTGTGGTGCAGGCATTTCAAAAGGAGAGGATAATTGAACCTGGTTTTATGGCAACCTACCCCACTATACTATGATAAAAGAGTCTCTTTACATATTTTCTTTGCTACTGTTTTTGTTGTCGTATTATTATAAGACATACGGTAAATATGCACAGCGTTGTAAAATCTTAATTCATTAAGTTGACAACTTTCAAAAAATGGATCATGACGTTTTTTATGCCCCATCTACGATAGTCGGAGGCATATAGTGTTCAGGTCCGTTCGCCCGTCTGTCCCAACATCCGTCTGCCCCAAATGTTGCAAAATGGGACATTATCACGGTCTTTTGGAAATAATTATTCCCTTGTTCTCCGAAATTTACATAATCGATCACATTCTTTTTTTTTCTATAGTTTTTATATCAAACACCAAGCATCACTTCTTGTATACACGGCTTCACTTTTAAATTTTCTTTTTGATTTTTTTCATGTTCATCTTTATTCACATCTATCGGTGGTTTAATAAAGTGTATGATATCTCAAGCAAGAATATTATATCCAAAAGATATAATGACCCATCTTGCAACATTTGGGACCGACAAACGAACGAACCCGAACCCTTTATGCCCTTACATTTGTAGAAAATACTTACAAAAAGTTGATTTCATCATTGAAACAACTACCTAATATGCATTTAAATTGTTTTTTTTTTGTAATTTTCTATTAGTATTTAATTCTAACAATATTTAATTATCACAAATGTATAAAATGAATAAAAACAAATGCAAACAAACAAACTCACCAACAAACAAAGACAACTTATACCGGTATTATACTAAATAATCTCATGAAATTTTCATATAAACATTTTTTTTTCAACCAATGTTTACCCCCCAAAAAATATTTTCATATGATTTGCATGTGTAATACTTACTGGTCTATTTGATTATTCGTTTTCCGTGTTCCTTTTTAGCTAATGCTTCTAGAAATTTTCTAAGGTTACTCTCCTTTTTTGTTGGTGCCTGTGCCTGTTGGTTGCTAACACGTCTCTGGCTGTTCAGCATATTACGCTTTCCATTCATAGAGAGTTTTCGGGCCTGTAGCTGTCTGCGTTTGTTCGCCAATTCGCGTTTTTTCTTCTCCTGGGCCTTTCTGTTCTTCAGTCTACGAAGGGCAAAGTTTAAGGATTTCTTCTGCAGGTGTCTGTTCGTTGGGGTCTTCTTCAGAGTTCTGGTTTGAAGATTCTTTTTTACGTTCCTGTACATCATGTTGTAATCTACAATAAATTTATAATTTTTCTTTCGTAACTTTTTTCAAAGACAATTTTAATTCGCGACTCCTAAGGGGATGGGGTTGTGGAATGACGGCGGTCTTGAATCCCAGTTACTCACCCCTTCATGACGGCCCATTCCTATTCCCTTTATTTCCAATTTCCATTATTTTATCTCGATCATCGCTTATCTCATAGTCTGGCATTCCAGGCCTCAACTGGATTCTTTTCCGTAGATTTGAATCATGGGCGGTAACACAAGAAGTCTAATCACCTCATAATGGGTTGTGAAAATAATTTATATACATGTTTATATGGCCAGAGAAATCTGACTATACAAGCGAATTAAAACCATAATAATATAAAATTGTTACAGATTAACCCTTGTGTTTAAACAATTTGAACCAATATATTTGCATAAAAACAATTTGAGTGCGAAAAAACACTTTGAGTAAGAAGTTTGGAATTTTGAGTTTGTAATTTGAAATGATATTTCAGACCAGAACGGTGTGCCATTCATAAAGCAATCGTTTGTCTTTGGTCGAAACCAAGCGATGCTATAATGTGCGAAAACATAAAAACAAACCAATAATGTTGCAAAATATTTTATAATTTGTATGATGTTATTAAAAAAATGAAAGACCATGCCTAGTTTCATTAAATTTCAGTATCAAATGAGTATAGTTACCGTAACAGAAGTACGAGTCCGGGCACATGTCTGGTGAAGACGTTCCATTAGATGAGCAGATGGAATCAATATAGGTACAAACGCCGTTAATCTCCACATAATCATATCCTGGAATGAGACAAAAATAGTGCGATAAATCCTTACAATTTTATGAGTTCTGCACGAAGATCCCTAGACAAATTTTACCCCCATCCACCGAAATAACCGCTAAAAAAACTCATGAAAAATTTCAGTTCATTTATATTTGCTTATTCACAGTGCGCAAAACAAATTTCAATCAAACTAATTTTCTTTTATGCATGAATTTACATCTCTGAATAATTTGTTTAAAAAAAAACCCAATATTCGGAAGGGTAACTTGAATCGATGATGACTTTTATATTTAGATCTTCTGGGAACTCTATTTTCCGTTAGGTCCAAACAATTTTCTTTTGCAATTTGTTTATAGTTTTGCCATTTAGGCATAATTTGGTAAACCAAGTTGATAGTTGTGACCTAAATGGCATGGCTCCCTGCATGGCTATACTATATGTGCCATGAATCGTCCAGCCCGTCACACCACCGCCAAGAATACCTTCGTTTTACTAGGGACAGGAACCGTCTGCCACCACGTGAAGGTTTAGGCGGTAAACTAAATTCAGCGTTATAATAGAATGATTTGACTAAATATGCAGGCAGTCCACAATATTCCGCTGTTTATTTGAATGTTGATACTTCGCACCGATCAGAATTCTTATACCATTTAATCGATATGGGCACAGGACCCTTCACATTGAAAAATCCTTTCTTCAGTTTATCATAATATGCAAGATTTTATAGAAGTCAACAGAAAAATATTTCAATTACTATTTCATACACCCTGAGTATTTTTTCTCGTAACCCTCACATGTACACTGCATTAATATGAGAATCATAATCATTGAATAGCTGATATGAAATTAAGATTATTTTTAAAAAGCACTAACTAAAGAAGCAGCATACTGTTTGCTGAAATTACAGTAGACCAAATAAATCTGAAGACTCTCTTTTGGGAATTAGAACTAAATGCACTAAAAGGAGGTTGACGACGCACAGATTAAATTAAATATAACTGAGAGGGTGAAAGAGTAGACAGTCACTCTTTGAAAATGCAATGTCAAATGTAGCTTTGCCTAAGTTCACAGCATATGCTTTCAATCGGGGTAAAAATCTTCTATATCACTCTCTCGGCCTTTGGTATTGTTATATTAGACTAAGTACAATTTTACATTTCCTCTTATGTACCTACCACAGTTATTCATGTCATAGTTCCAGTCATTATTCATATCTCCTGAAAATAGAAAATGTTATAATATAACATTTCAGAATCATTCAGTCCCAAGAGCTGCATTAATACTCGACCGATATTACTATCATTGATGATAATTTTTCTTCAAAAAGGGGATCCACCTTTTGTGTGCTGAAGACGTTCGGGTGTTCTCTCAATTTTGTCTAAAATCTGCACGAAAATTACTTTGAAAGTTTCCAAGGCAAGGGTTGATTCAACCATTTGAACCCCTTTCTCTGGATCCTCGTCTGGGACCTATCTGATTATAGCAACCAGGCACCTAGTCGAATCGCACTGATACATATCATACACAATAAAAAACAGAATTAATGACAAATATTTCTTGTCTTACAGCATGCACAGGGTTTCCAGTTTTATGATGCCCTATCATATGGTACATGAATAATGACATGTAGTTCTAGAATGTTGGGTTAACTGACTACTTTAACACGTCGTCCGTGTGATTAACACACGCGTTGCGACACGGTGAAGTGAGCTTATAACAAAAAATCGATGCGTGTAAACAAATGCTATTTTTTCAAGTTTCTCCCTCTTGTTATAAGCTTATTTCAACCCGTCGTAACGCATGGATCAGATCACTTTTTCAATCGTTTGCTAAAGATAAACATTCGAATTAGTAAATGTTGTGCCACATTTCCACTTGTTCATGTTTCTAATAGCCAGTGCTAGAAATTAAAGTCCAACTGAGTCGATAGTTGTACAATCTTTTCCGATTATATTGGAACATATGGACAACCAAACTAGCGCAAAATTGTATTGAGGGAGAAAAAATATTTAAAAATCATTATCATATATTCTAGCATACAAATCTATGGTAAATTCTAAATAGAATTTGACACTGTAAATGTCAATATGTTTTTGATATCGAAAACATGGTACACAGCTAAAAATTCTTTCAAATTTTCAATGCAACTTATAGCAACTATATATGGAAGAAAACGTATCAGTGAGTCATTTCTTCCGTTCAGGCCTCACTGCAAGATCTGACCCGTCCCTCCGTAGCGCTGGTTGAAGCAGAATATTTTGCTAAATCTCAATGACGCTTCACTAGTTTTATTGAAGTTCGAACATTATACTTTCATCTATATCACATTTTTGGGATAAACTTACCACACCAAGCCTCGTCCTCCCCGTTAGGGCATTCAGAGATTCCATCACACCAATAGCTACACGTTAAACCATCATCACAAAAACCTTGGTAGGTGTTAGTGTAATAGTCATAGTCCATACACACTAAAAAGACACACGGAGAAAAATATAAATCCATATAACATGTATAAGTCCATACACCACAGGACATGTAGGAATAATACGGTAGTCCGTGCTAGTCCAAAAAAAAAGAGCCAAATAAAAAAGCATAGTCTGTAGACCCGGTCATGTAATACTAGACACATACAGGACATCTAGCCCTCCGATTAGTAGTGATGTGCGTTTAAGATGCAGTAGAGCTTTTATATTGTTATTCGGAATTTGACTTGCACTTAATTGGTCGTTAGAGACCTGACTGGTGTTTTGTAAAAAGCAGGAACTGTAAATCCTTCAGAATCATCTGAGTTGAATTAGCATTGGCTTTTGCAGTTTGGTTTTTTGTGTATGAGTTTTGTTATGTTTTGCGTTTTTTTGTGTCGTTGTCCTTTGTTCAAACTATTTTTTGGGGGTTCTGGCTTACGACATTTAAATGTATCTCCCATGGGTACTTCTTAGCACAGGTAAAAATATCAGTCCGCATAGTCTTGTAGAGATGTTCTGCAAAAATATTTGAATGAATATTAATTTTACAGATGTTTTTTGTAGTTACTGATGACCTTTGATTTACGCAAATGACATATATGGTCTTTCGCTTAAAATATAAAACAGAAACTTTCGTCCCAACATTGTTATTCTCACCATTCACGTACAAAGCGATTTCATAAAACGAAATAGTCAAACAAGGTTCTTTCACACACTTTACATTCTTACACCGCATTTGACATATAAAGGATACAACAAGCACTTTTTGACTGTTCCCTATTTGTCAACTTGTTTTAATGCTACTGTGACACCAAATTTCCCGTTAAGAACAAGAGGAGAAAAAAAGAAATGTCTCTACTTTTTACAGTTATTAAGTTTTCCCTTTGTCATTATTATCTCTTTAGATACATGTAGATGGATTTCTTCGACTTATAATTCGGATCTAGAGAAAAAAATCTGTGTTTCCACTTGCAACATTTTAGGATTTGTTAGTATTTGACTTGTGTGGTAATATCAATACAAAAATATAACAACAGAATATATAGACAATGTCAATTTTTAGCTATATCAATTCTCTTTACCTAATACATGTTGAAATTCTCTTAATATAGTTAGTTTAGTTTAAATAAATTTTATTTGCAATGATGGTAAAAAATGGATAGGACACAAGTCAAACAGACTTATGAAGTCTTCTCTAAGAAATTACAAATTCAGAAATAACACAGAATATTTGCATGCACATTAGACAAGGAAGTGGTTCAAACTTTTATATATTTAAGATGACAATGATCATGATGAGGAGGATGACAATGGTGTGCTGAGTTCCGGATTACATGATCTAACCACAACAAATGTTTTAGACTGTTTGATGAAATGATAAACTAGGTCGAAGACGTAAGTATTTTGCTGATAGGAAAGCATAACGCTTCCCATTGACAAAACATCTATATTAATAGTACATGTAAGAGGTTGGGGAATCCACGCAATAGTTTATTGAAAAGGCTTCATCTATCGTTTTCATAGATGGGGCATTGAAGAAAGTAATGATCCCTGTCCTCCCTAACGTATCAACATGAACAGGCTGGATTAGCACCTTTATTTACTCTGTATATATCAAAGTTCAAGAAGGATGCAGAGCATCCAAATTGAGTAAGAATAACGTTTAGTTTTCTCGGACCAAAAAGAAAATGAGCTGGTGTTTGTTCATTATGAGTGCTGTTTTGTTTGAATTCCCTCTTGAACTTTTATACTGCTTCAAGATTTCGAATCGTAGATTCTAATCTGTTCCATGACTTTATTGTCGATGGCACAAAAGATATTGCTCTTATCGAAAGTCTACAAAATGGTACAATTATATCATTTCCATTATCATGTGGATAGATGGTCGTTGATTGTATATTTGGTGGAATAAGTTCAGATAAGTACGTTGATGCATTCCCACTTTGAATATTATAAAACATTTGTAGTTTTTTTCTGTTTCATCTATCTATAAGTGGTTCCCATCCAAGTTCCTTATATAGTTCTGATGATCTACAGAAGATAGGGAGTCCTGTTACAATACGTGCCGCTTCAAGTTGAAGTTTTTCTAATATTCTATTTTCGCATTTCTTAATATAGTTCATATGGTATGCAAGGTAAAAAAACTACTTACTTATTTATTTTTTCCGAAACAGTTGAACGATCTTTAGTTAAATTTATTAGAAAACACGTCTTATGGGGCTCCTCATGGGGGGTACCAGGAATCAAGTAATCAGCATTTTTTTGCCAGTGTAATCAAATAATCATATATTTTTTTAGAAATGTAATCAAAAACTGTTTCTTAATGGGAATCAAGTAATCAAAAATTCAAACCTTGGTAATCAAATAATCATTAAATATGTGCTCTTGTAATCAAGTAATCACTCTTAAAATGGCCTGGGAATCATGTAATCAAAAACCCCATGAGAAGGCAATCTTATACTCACTATTCATACACCACATTTCGTCGCTGCTGTCGCTACATTCAGGCATGCCGTCACAGTAAGTTACGTAACCCCCGTACATATCGTCAAAACAGGTACTCTGCCAGGTATAATCAGCTGTTGCTGAAAAATACCATAATCTCTATTGACGCGGTGAAGTGCTTTTGCGCCAATTACTATTTCTTTTGCGTCAAAAATGTACTTCACTTGCACCTTTTCATAAATAATTCATTTGTGCCATTAGTACAGGTAATTAATAATTTTATTTGTGAATAAATGCAAAAGTATGTTTTCATATTAAAAACAATGTCAAATTTCAAATGCGTAAAACGCAATATCCGCATTAAAAGAAAGTTCAGAATACGAGACTAAAAGCACTACCATAAAAAAGCACACCAAAACCGAATCCATTTATGATTTTGAAATTACAAATCGATACTGGAGTGTGTGTTCTATGTCTCTTTTTTTCTCTTTGCAATATAAAAAGATCTTACTACTGTCGTCATGGCAATACATTTCATCATCACCATCCGGGCATTCCCAGATATTGTCACAATAAGCAGCAGGAGTATATCCGTCCCAGCAAATGTACGACCCAGCTACAAAAATCATACAAATGTATTTATACTATAAGGCGTTAAGGGGTACCCAAAAACTAAACTTAACAAAATGTTGACGTTTATAGTTCTCTTCCATAATTTATTATAAAATATGAACTTTGCTTTATTTACGAAAATATGAAGGATTTTTTTTATCAATTTTAATTAGTTATAATATTTCTTTTTTTTATAACTTACAAGCTTAAATTGCGACGGATTATTCGTGCCAAACAACAAAAAGAAAAAAATCTTATTCCGTTTGTACGATTTATTTTATTGTTAATACGTTTGTGCGATTTATTAATCAGTAAGAACGGTTTATTAAATCGTTTGTACGATTTATTAATCCGTTTGTTCGATTTATTAATCCGTTAGAACGGTTTAATATTAAATCGTTTGAACGGTTTATTAATCCGTTAGAACGGTTTATTAAATCGTTTAAACGGTTTAGTGATCATCAAATCGTATCAACGAATTAATAAACCGTTTAAACGATTTAATATTAAAACGTTCTAACGGATTCATAAATCGTACAAACGAATGCGAAATATTTTATTCTTTTTGTTGTTTGGCACGAATAAGCCGTCGTATTAATTTCATTGAGTAATAGTTAAGTTAAAAGTTATTTTTATAAAATACTGGATCAGAGTACAAGAAATTTGCTTATGTGAATCCTTCTTTCGTTTGCACTCTGCTAGTTTGTCTTTGTATCTGTCTTATTTACGCATATACTTGTAAAGATTATCGAACTTTACAACGTAAATTAGGAATGACGACCTCCAAAACACGATACCCATTCAAAGGTCTATCATTGGTACTTGGTCCTACAGTGACCATGATCGGTACTTTCTTCTTGAGATGTCGGTATTTTTTTTAGTCATCCCGACAAAAAAGTTCCCCCCCCCCAAAAAAAAAAAAAACAACTAAAATCTTTTCAATCAATTCTTTTCAAAAGAGGTCGGGCCAACGGATTCCAATCAAAAGTCGCCACTCTCCTTTAACTTGAACTCATTATACAAAGGGTGGTGAAAGAAAATTGTCGGTAATTTGGTTATGGTATAAAACTTAAAAGTACGGAGGGAGACTTCTGACATAGGAACCTGGACTCAGACGGAACACAAATTAAGTGTGTGTGTGTGTTAGAGTTTACCGCCCTTTTCAACGCACCTGGGCCATACGGTGGTCATGCGGTTTTAATGGTGGAGGAAATCGAAGTATCCGGAGGAAACCACCCCCTTTGGGCAGGTAACGAACCTTGTAAAGTGGGGATGGAGGCTATCTGGCATTTAACGGAACACACAATAGGGCACCTGAGAATGACAATTTAGAGCGTTGGCCTATGCCCTTAACTTAAGGCTTAAGTGAGCGAAGGACTAACGCATAGTAATTAAAAATAGAAAAACTGACTGCTTGGCATGGATGTGCTGTACATGTCATATGTATCACAATACATTTCATCTTCGCCGGTCATACACTCTTGGTTGCCATCACAATATTGGACAGGGTTAGTCATGTACATGTCATCGTAACAGTACCCTGAAAGAAAACACCAAGAGGTCAATACCATTAACGATATGGCACCATTATTTGAATTTCGAAACTTTTAAAGTGAAAGCAATGACTACTAACTACAATTTTATTCTTTAATGTAGTTGTAAGAAGCAGAGGTACCAATGGGATATCCGAATATCAAAAGTCCGAAAGGGCAGAGACAAAACCAGTAAACACCAACAGGAACGGGACAAAAACAGACAACATGTAAAACATGGAAACACAAAATAACTGAATATCAATCAACAACGCGAACTCCAGTCGAAACAAGAGTGAACTCAGTTCCTGCTTGCTATAGCACACCCGTCTCTCTTTTATATTTTGCCTTTGAACTCATTAACGATTATGAATATCTTTCTTACAAAAAAAACATAGCCAACACATCTGGTTGTTACAAGGTTAAGTTATGCTTTACGTGAGCATTTACACTTATTAGATAACAAGCATTAGAATGGGTCTAAGACCAAATTTTAGCAACAAGAAAAATGCCTTAAAACTAATTACATTGGTATGACATTCTTTTTTGAGGGTTCTGGTTGGGCTTCCTGTTACTACGGACTTGGGTTGCTCCTAGACAAACATCTAAAACAGCTACTAGGACTACCACCAACAAAACAGCTCGGAGAATTCCCATCTTGAGGATCTATAAAAGATGTTATTTCTTAATTGTAATAGTCATTGTATGCTATGAATAAGCCATGTTCAAATCAAAGAAGCACTTGTAGGGAGGGTCAGTAATAAAACAGACAACGGACGTCCTAGTATGTACATATTCCGTTGATATCAAATCGGAGAGGTACTAGACGGTGCAAGCATGGTAAAGTGCCCGGTGGCTGTAGTGTTGGTCCAATATTAATACGACTTCCAGCATGCTTTCCCATTGTGACATTCTGTCATTATACCTCAAATATACTTAACAATTGAACATAATAGTTTCACAGTACATTTGTAGATGGAATAAAGACTTGATATTTGCGATAAAAAGCTTACAGAACCAGGCCTTTTCAGTACGGAGAAAATCAAATGCATTGCCTTTATATATAAAATGATTATCTTACTTATGTTTAACCGATTTCTATTTTGTTTTAAATATTCTGTGTCGGAATTATGACATCTTCGTTCGCCAAGGGTGAAGATGAGAGATAGCGGATAACCCTTGGCTAGCGAAGATGGAATTATGAATAATTTATCCGGAAAGACCTTTTGTTACCAAGTGTGAGGGCTCGACTTGCAAGAAACAAAAAATGGCTTCAGGTATATATCATAGATTGAGAACCAATAAACATAGACTAAGACCAAACCAATACGTAGATACGGCTAGATACAGTAGATGATCTAAGAATTACCGAAAACAAACCAAAAAGACCACTTAGGATTACCGAAAACCAACTGAAATTAAAGCCCACTTAGGATTACAGGATCGGTGGAGGTGTTAGAGGTCTGACAACTCTGGCCGAGAATAACAAAATACCAAAAACATGAAAGTAGCAAAATGTTCAATAGAGTGGCAACCCTCGGAATCCCACTGATATGTGCACTTGAAATTTTTTTTTCTTGAGATCCCGAGAGATATAATTTGGTTTGCATATGCTTTGCAATGAATCTATTTTTGACACAATTAATAATAAAAGACAATTTTCATATCTGTTTATATGTAAAACCAGCCAACCGACAGCTTCCGTCGATAGATGTATGATGATTGTTGAAAGTTCAAATCTAAGTACGAATAAACTTGAAATTGTTTAAACATTTAAGTGAAGGTATCATCAAATTTCATTAAACATTGGTTGGATTTCACATTCAAAAAGTACCACTATTAAATGCCCGGTAGGTGTATACTCACATCTCTTTCAATATACTTGATACTGAATGTCACAAAAGGTTTTTTGACAATCGGAACCCATAAATTTCAATATCTTTGGACAGACCAGTTCTTATTTCGATTGTATTTTTTTTTACTTTTGTTTTCGAATGGCAATTTCAAATGCTGATTAACCAAAGGAAACCAAATATAAAAGAAGATTTTTGAATTGGAACTGCGAACACATATCCGACCGTGGTAGACACGCAGTATACTCTAATCAAACTTTACGTAACGGTATACGTCATACATGTAATATATGTACGTCAGTTTTAGTGTGATATGCCCTGACCTAAAGACAACAAGAAAATTAGAACCCGAAACTGAGTGGTAGATCCGTTGTATGGCCGTTCGTAATAAGTTCCGTCCATGCTATAGTTGGTTTGCTTATCATGATTAATGTGTTGGCATTTTATATATTATACATGGAAAGAAAAAAAAGAAATTTTTTTATCGACCCACACAACTGCACAGTTTCTGATACTGGCTGAAATTTCCAGAAACACCCATTTATTAATAACTATCGACAAAAAAGCGTTGCGGCTTAAAAAGTGAGATGAAAACACACAAATCAAATGATAATATCGAACTACGCATTAAAAAAATGACTAGATTAACTTTTTAGCTTATTGTTAAAAAAAATCAAAATTAAATACGCATTTCAAGACAAAACAAACATTCTAAATCTGCATGATTCTCCAAATTTAAAGAAAAAAAACCGATTAATTTGATATAATAAAATTTATAAAGACTAAAGATTAAATCCAAAACCAATAAAAATACGACATGGTACTGACAAAAAACATTCTCAAAATTTAATAAGAAATACACCCTCCCCCTCCTCCCCCCCAAAAAAAAACAACAAACAAGCTAAACCAACAAACAAAAAAAAACCAAAAAAAAAACCAATAAACAAATTAACAAAAGAAAACAAACAAAACTTAAATGAAAGGCAAAATTAAAAAGACAAACGACAAAAAACAAAAAAAACAAGCTATTGAAAAAAAAAATTAAATGTCTTACCGCTGCTCGGTTCTATGAGGGAAGACTGCGGCCACAACAAAATAATTGGATTTTATATAGTTACGGTTCCGTTAAAGGTCCTGTACACTTCAATGCACAGTATATAAAGTTACTTTTATAATAAGCATAATGATTTTAAAAAAAAGATATGAAAAGGAATAAAACTGCAACGAAACACTGGATTTGAAATGTTGCAAAATAGTTTCGTCCTGTTTTTTGTGCATTTTAAAAGATTAAACCGATAACATGTACATAAGATTAGATATTTGGCTCAGTTTTCGAGGAATGGTTTGCTTTTTCTGGTATTTTGTTCCATATATCATTAACAACATTCTGTACATGCACATTAGAAGAAAAACAACTTCTTATCTGGATGATGTGTACAAAAAACAATGTCACCATGAATTGAATAGTATCATAAAAAGATTAAAAAATAAGCCATTCTATAGGACGACAATCTTACAAAAATCAAGTGAAATGTTAACTTACTTGTAATTGGTAAGAGTTAAACTTTGGTTATTCTCTTTTCCCTCTCTAACAAACAAATTACATATGAGGTATCGTTTGGTTAGCAAATGTTATATGCCTAGATGGCAGAGAGGCCTATGGCTGTACATAGCGCAGGTGGTGTTGCTATATGCTCTTTCTATGTCCAGAAATGAGTCTTTCGTTGATATTTTTGGGATTGTTATGTTTTGTAGTTTGAGTCTTGGGCGAATGCAAGACGGCAAGCAACTGGTCATGTTCCATTATGTTTTTATTTTAAGATGCCGTTTCTTTATGTCTCTTTATCGTCTATTTGAGACGAAGCCTGAAATGCCTTTATATTTCAAATCAGTTCTTTGACAGCTAGATTTCATATTCGTGCCTATTTCTCAGCAAATTCTCAAATTCTTTCCCATTGCACAAATAAAAGTACATAACAAACTTATTCAATATTTGGTGTTGAATAATACACGTGCTTGCAATTGGTGACCGATTTTCCTACTCCTATAATATAAGAGGTCTCATACTTCTACAACAAGTCAAAAAATAGCATGCCGTCCAACCTCCGATGTTGTTGGAATACGATTTTCCCAGACTCCAGCTAGAAACACGAGGCCAAAAGGTCGAAAATATATTATCTACGGAAGATTGCTGAATATGAGATGCCGACTTTAAATTCAAACATCTACATAACAAATATATACAGGGATTTTTACCCTTTGTATTTTTAGTTATTTTAAAAAATCTGACAATACCTATATTTTTATGTCTGATGACGTTACTTTTTTGACAAAGAAGCATCTCAAATTATCATAGCAACGACAAAACATCAACAAAGCCAAGGCCACTTGAGGGGGTGTTTAGTATTCATCATTATTCCATTTTTTGCTATTAAGACAAAAGTACAAAAGTTTTTTAAACTTATAAATGTAAATTGACCCCGTACAGTGCTGTGAACAAAGATTTACTTATACCGTATCGAATAGCTATTGAAACCAAAAAATTTAAATTATAAAATTGACAACCGAATGTTTTTAAATAAAGTTTAACCTTCTTGTTAAATATAAGCTCATTTTTTTTTCTATTTGCCGAAATAAAATAAGGTTTGCTATTTTGACAATAACTTTTTGTGTGTAAAGAATTAGAAGGTATAATATACCCGGTAATGGGATTCGGGAAACAATTGTCTGAATGAACGTAGCTACTTTCTAAAATGTGTCATCCCGGTTTGCCCACTTTTATTTCTACTCTCTTTAACAACAATGTTATTACTCATTACTACATGTATCACTATAAGTTCATCAGTTCATGAGTTTATTAAACCAAATCAAGGGCCCCAGAAGAGGCGTACAAAACATAAATTACAAATAAAGATGATTGTATAACTAAAAAGAGGATAACATTACACAATTTGATTATAGAATATTACATGTACTTTATGTTATCCCGTACTATGATATGACAAACCCTGCGAACGAGAACCACTTCATTCAGTCACTCAGGGTAAAAATCTTTGTCGCTCTGTGGGCTGAGGAAGTAACTCGATATTAGAATCATAAGACCCTTTAACCCCATTTTACGACAAGCTAGGCCTTATATGGCAAATTTTCCCGTGATCTAGCAGATTTCTATTACACGTGTTTAGTACTTACAACTTTTGATTGAAGTGCCACAAATAGTTATCATGGTAGGTACAATTAAAATCATTTTTCCATACATGCCCTTTGTATCAAATACAGTGGACCGAATTACCCAAAAACTCAAATGGACACCCGACTCAATCCAAATAATTTTTTTAAGGAATATTTTTTTTTAAATCATAGATGAAATACATTAATGTAAGGTTGATTTTTCTTATTATGCATTATATTTGGTAAAAAAATGAATTCTTGTATTATAACTAACATTTTTGTTATATATTTGGTCGATATCTAGGTCAAAATGGTATACGGAGGAGACACGGCAAATGCGCGTCAGAAGTTTTATTGGAGGACATGCGCGTCAGACGCTTTATTGGAGGAAATTCGCGTCAGACGTTTTTATGAAGAAATGCGCATCAGACGATTTATTGGAGGAAATGCGCGTCAGACGCAATTTTAAATGATTGTTTAGTTGGCTACAGGAAACAAAATAACGTATTTGTCTTTACAAAATCTAATACCAGGTATTTGCATTTGGTAATGGCCCTGTCACACTATAACGTTTTAGCCAACGTGTGCCGACGTTTTAGAATATATTTTCAACACGCCGGTGTGCGTTGCGTAAGTTTTGTACACGTTATGAACACGCTACAAACACGTTAGCGAACGTCAGCGTGCGTTGGTGATCGCCGAGTGCGTCGCAAATTTTTCAACATGCTTAAAATTTCCGACGTTCGCCAACGTGTTAGAAATAAATTATTCGAACGTTAGGCATAAGTTAGAAGGACGTTATACACACGCTGATGTACGCTATGAGGTCGTTGTGCGCACGTTGACGAACGCTAAGCTAAATGGAAACGAACGTGTCTAGCGATAATGCAGCGCACGTCTAGCGTCAGTCTAACGACCAAGAAACCTATTCAACGTGTTTAAAACGTTTACAGAGCGCACAGAGCGTCATTGTAACGAACGAGTAGCGTATCAACCCCAGAATTTTATAAGTTAGATTGAATTACAAAGGGGAAAGTCAATTTCAAAAGCTTCAAATACTAATTTAAACCTGAAAAAAAAATCTTTTTACAAAAAACAATGAACAAAGCCAAAAATATCTTGAATATAACAAAGATAACTTATATGGACTGGAATTGAAAGTAATTCTTGTAAATGGTAATACACCTGTCGTGTTTTCGGTGGACATTTTTTTGGTAGAAAAATACTCAAATACAACGAGTAACGACAGTCTAACTTCAAAACTCATTTGAAATAATGTGTATTTTAAATATTCAATAAGCACACGCGTTTTTCTCTATGAAGGACATCCGTCATGCTGTCTGCGATCATTTAGGATTAGTCAAGTGCTATAAAAAGGATGCTAGGCAAAATCTACAGACCGGTATTTCTTACATGTACATGTATATACTCATTTGAGATTTTGAGAGTTTGTTAACAAGCGCATGCATTCCTCTCTGTATATCTTTGACATATCAAAATATAAAATCTACACTATATTTGATTCTGTTAGACTGAGTGCAAAAATCATCACTATTGGTAAAAAACGGCTTTAGAATAATTATACATTCATATTACCAAAACGCTGAAAACTAATATTTTTATAACGAAACTAAATTTCTATAATTATCAATTAATCCAGCAATACATTTAAGCCAGATAATAGATCTATTTGGGCTATGATGAAATAATACTAAAGAAATTAACAGAAATCCTAGGTCTCCCCACCGAGAGAAAAAACTTTAAGTTAGACTAACGCTATGAATGCGTTCTGCAGTCGTCACACATGCGCTAGGCAAACGTCAAGTACGCCGGACTAACGCTATAGACTAGTTTTGAATAAGTTTGTCGTGCGTTGCAGGTAGTTAGTCTGACGCTTTGTGGTCGTTCACCAAGATATTTTTTGAAACTTTTTACAGCGACTGCCAACGTGTTCCAACGTTTAAGAAAATTATTCGAACGTTCGGCACACGTTGGCTTAAACGTTATAGTGTGACAGGGCCATAAAACTGTTTTCTGATGACAATACGGACACGGCATTTTTGTGAGAAAAAAATATCATATTAATTGTTTGTATATATTAACAACTGAATAAGTATGGAAGCCCATTAGTGCCAAATAACACTGAAACATTTTAATTTATTAGGAAACCGCCACTTATTTATTTGGCGGCCGCGACTTACTATCTAGCGGTCACCTTTATAATATGAAGCGGTCGCCATATAATTAAGTGGTAGTCGCCATATAATAAGTGGCGGTCGCCAGATTAATTAAGTGGCGGCCGCCAGATAAATTATGTATCGGTCGCTAAATAATAAGTGGCGGACGCAATATAATTGATTGGCAGTCGCCATATAATAATAGCCGCCCGCTAGATGATTAAGTGGTGGCCGCCAAATAAATAATGGCTGCCTCTAGATAAATTATGTGGCGGCCACCAGTTAATAAATAGCGGTCGCCATATAATAAATCGCGGCCGCCAAATAATTGAGCGGCAGCCACCATTATTTAAGTGGTGGTCTCCTGATAAATTTTCCAGTGTTATTTGGCACTAATGGGTTCCATAAATAAGAGATGTTTGTACCAGAAAAAAGCACTATATAAACAAGTACAACCTTGTCTGTCCAAAGAGGAAATAGTCATAGATTGGTTATTTCATCCTTCATTCTCTCTGTTGGTGCTAAACATACATCTGGTAGTGGATTACAAATATTTACTTTGTACTGAATTAGTCTAAGAAAAAAGACAGTTTTACATTGGACCATGACTAACTTCTCATAACAACATATTTGTACAGTTCGGTGGATACGTTTTGAGCAAGCTATCGGCATTTTAATTGGCACAGGAATTCAGTCCCACAAGCTTTGGAATAGCAAATCAAGTAAAACTTGAAGCGGACGAAATGATGCTACCATGAAAGGAAAGTTGAAAGTTGGAAAAGTTGGAAAGTTAAAGTCATCACATTTATCATAGAACTTCGTTGAAGGTCTTCCTTGGGAGTCGTTTTCGTGATGTAGATCCAATTATGAAGCACAATTCCTAGATTCAAGTTACTAGTATCTCAAGTTCCTACGAATATATGAGATGAAGAAGTCGTCACCAAATCGATAATTGTTCAGCAAAGGACTTCATCAATATAAAGATTAGAATAGAGAGCTAGTCTACGATCTGTTTTGTCTAGACGTGATTGTAAGAAGTCTGCTTAATATGAATGGAGAAACAAATCAGCAAGCAAAGGAGCTCAATTTGTGCTCGCTGAAGTCCCTTTTGTTTGGTGAAAATACGTTCATCAAACTAAACAACCATGTTTTCTTTAAGAAAATTGAGCACGTCGATTATTTTGACTTAATATGTATATTTGTTCTTTTTTCTTAAACCAATAAATGAATAAGTAGGTCTTAGTATAATCGACTACCGGTTATTTGTACCAGCGATTCCCATTCTTTTTGAAAAACTGCTTTTAATAAGTCATACATGTACTAGTCAAAATTTAAGCTTCATGTGAAATAGAAGTAAAAAGTGTAGAGAAATCGAAAGTTTTGATGCTTTTACAAGATGAAATCGATTTAGAGTTAAGATCATCTCTACCGTTCTTTTGAATTATTTAGGATCCATATATGCTATTTCTAGAATAACACCATTCGAATTATTCTGGAGACCGGTTTGTAATGCTGTTAGTATTGAAGTAAATAAAAGCTGAAAAAGGTTTAGTTGTGCATTTAGATGACCCCGCAATAAAGTGCTGTTTATATGGGTTTGTCGAAATATGCACCCAAGGAGGACATTCAACAAAACCGTATCATGTGTATGACAAACGTGTTGACTTCAAATTACCAATCATAAAATTTCCTTTCATGTGTCGGTACATTCCGTTCTTTTCATTTTATGGAGCTGACGTATCATAACTGATTAGTTATTCCGGACCTTCTGGGACATACACCGATTTCCTTGATAGAGCGTCACAGTTTGACACGCACATTGCTACATTTGTAACACAGGGATATTTTGCTCCTATATAAAACTTTTCATTTTTTTTAATTACCGGATTTGACACACTAATTTGGTCGATAATAGAAATGAGACGGATGTGTTGCAAAAAGCAGGAATAACTTACTCTTCCAGAGCACATGAGATCACGGTTGTATTTTGTGTGTTTGAGTCATGATGTATTTCTTTTTTGAATTTTCTTATTTTGGCTTGCCCTTTCGTACTTTCGATATTCAAATGCCCTATTGGTATCATTCTGCTCCTTCTACTGGGCAGTATATAGATTTGAAAAAAAAACGGGTTCCACATTAAGAAATGCATGCACAAGAACCTGCTCTCCTGTATCAATGATTTGTTAGAGTCAATTCGCTATGCGCTATTTTTTCGTAAGGAATATCAACAAAAACAAAATGTTAACAGAGGGGAACAAGTTGTTTTTGTGGTTCAATTCTACTTGTTTTGACTCAGTGACTTCGAACATGTTTGATTTTCCCTATTTTCTGCGACATCACTTCTTTGGCAACTTCTTTTACTTACTCTTAAGTAAGAGATGATTTGAAAATCGACAACTTTTTCAAAGGCGTATGTTTATTTAAACTTTTCAAGTAAATGACCAAATAGAATTACTTAAAACCAAACTGAGCTTCTTGATGAAAAGCAAGGTATTTTCTACAAAAAGATTTAAAACCTGAATTTAATTGATTTGGTGGATTTATTTTCGAAAAGTTGTTGTATCTTTATCATATGTTCAAACAGTTTTTTTTCGTGTTAAGATACACAGCCTTGGTTACAAAGTAGTTTAGCTGCAAACTTTTCCTTCACATTGTTTGCATATAGTTAATGAAATTCCAACACTATTGGCTACTGAAGTGATATATGGCACTGTAATAATTTAAAGAAAACGTTTGTTTTTATTTCCATGCAAGTTGTTGTTATCAAATTTATTTTTGCTTCTACACGAAAATTAGAAAACCGGAATATTATGTCAAAAACTTGTCAGTCGTCTTCAACTTGTGTCCAAGTTTATATATCTATAACTTACTTCGATCGTACATAAAACAACTGAACGAACATACTTATTTAACTTCTTTGACCTCATAATGTCTGATCACTTCACTATATCTTTACTTTCCAGATACGAATCCTGTCTGGAACACAGGTATACTTTTAAGTCCGTGTCTTTATTCATTATCAGTATCGGATGATTTACTCATTAGCGAGTTTTTATTTTGTAAACATGTAATTTTTGAGCTAATGAAATAAGTTATGCCCTTTTGATTTTGACAAGGACATAGTTTTAAAGCAATAATTTCTAATTAAAACGCTTTGATCTGGTTGAAAATCGCTTTAAATTCTTTAAATTTCTGTCATCACTTGCCCAAGAACAGTTTCATTGATTAGAAAAGCAAGTATATATAAGCATTTATAAAAACCTGATTAGCCATATAAATCTCTGTATGTCTGTCTCTTTGGTTCAGCAAAAAGGTATGTAAATAAAAAAACTATGCTTTGAAAAAATCACATCGATTTTTTGTTGTTGCTTCGTTGTTGTTGTGGTTATAACAAAAAGTTGTTGTTTTGTTTTGAGTTTTTATTTTGTTTTTTGTTTTTGCCATAACTATGTTTTGTTATTGTGTCCATTCAACACTTCTTTTAAATATACATCAATCTAAATAAATCTCACAAGTTTTTCAAAGATTGAGAGTACTACCTCACGTAACTGGTAACAAATATGCGTTTTAAGTTTGACTTTTACTATGTTTTTTAAGGTATATTATACATGTATGTAAGTACTTATTAACTTGAAATACTAAAATATTTCTAAATTTTTGATTCAGTGTGTGACTCTTGTATTATTTAAGTTCCAAACTTCATTCAGATCCGAACGTACTAGTATGTATTCTCGACATACTCAGCCGTTTTAAAAGACCAATAATGATGAGTCTTGCATGTAAATAGACAAAGTTGTTTATTCGTAGCTCTTTATGGTCTTTTTATATAGAAAATAATAAGAAAGCGTTTCATGAGACACTTCCGCTCAAAGTTTGTCCCCAAACAGGTCTGAAATTATTCATTTTATCAAGGACCTACAATTAGTTCTTTAGAACTACCTGACCAAATTTGATATCATTTCCATTGTACTGTTTCTGAGAAACGTTTGATGGAAATTCTCATATCGTCTCAACGAATCAAACGAGAAATGAGAATACGGCAGGTAAAAAAAAATCATAACCAACAGTCATACTGACCAACCCTTCCAAATTAAAATCATTCTCGCGTATCACGTTGAGTTTTTGAGTAACAAACGCATGTACGGACATGATTAAAACCCAACATACTGAACAGGAAAACAAAATTATGACCAAGATCAACGTAAATATGGGATAGGCAGAACCTTAAGGTTTAGACAATTTTGAAATGTAAACGGAAAGTTTATAGCTTTGATGTGTACTTCAACTCAAAAGTGCATGCTGATGCCGGAATGGGCTAAACCTCGGGGAATTGCAACTCCACCAGTAGCGCTAACTTCACGGATGTTAGAAACAAAACTTACAGCAAAGTTTCAGACAATGAACTTTGCTACGCCTGACGCGCGTTGTCGCTTGATTGTGGGCTGTGTCGCGTACACTTATTCCACATTTTATTATTTTTCTATCACCAGAGGCGCTCTACCCAAAATATTGAAAGAGCCAAACACTATATCCAGAATATGAAGAACATTGAACATTAAAACCAAAAATACCGAACAGGAGGACCAAGTTATGACCAAATTCAACCTTTGCCTGGGGTAGGCAGAACCTGAAGTTTTATCTGTCGAGACTTTGACGAATGAGTTTATGACCTTTGTGTACATACTAGTAGTATCAAGGAAGTTAAGTTTTATGACTATGTTTACTGAGTCTGTAAATGGAAAATCTACTTTTTCTATAGGAAGATTTCCTTATTTCATGTATTTAGTTCTAAAAGCAGGCTTGAGTGATACCGGATTAAAACAATTTCATGTTAGTTTTACAAAGACCCAAGACAGTTTCAATATTAATCGGCTTTGATAAGCTACATTACAAGAATAATAAATTTGCTGCTATAATTTCAAGACACCTTGAAAGTTTAAATGTAGGATTAGAGTGTATTTTTTCTCGGTGACTTGAGTAGTGAATTTTAAAAGACTTCGATTACAGACAAAGAACTGAAAAAAAAATCAAGAAATTACTGGGTTTAAGTTGGGATCCTAGAAAAACGGCCCTTTTCAATTTGAGATCATTACCCCAAATCTTTTTAGTGAAGAGAAGACAAGTCACGTGCAATATTCATTGTAACACCATGATTATATTTCAGTATTATAGAATGAGTTCATGTGGTTTGACATAAGTCGTGACGCTGCAAGACACAGAATAACGCAAGGTGAAGCCAGATGTCGGTTTGCAAATTGTCATGACTCCATGAAGATTAGATTTAATGACCCTCTTATACACACTGTACACTTCCTTCAAACCGGCACATTGATTTTTTTGTTTTGTTTATTATATCTTCCAAACATTGTGTTTTGGAGATTGTTTTTATTCTAGGGATTAAAAAATTCTTCCGTTCATGAATTTGTCCGGAAGGTTTATAAAAACTACTCAATGGATTATAACGAATTTTTTTATGGTGGTCATGTTGGTAGAGTGGCATTCAAAGGTGTGCATTCAAACATCAGAATTTTAAAAATAGCTACCGTTTTCACGGAAACAGGAAAAAGATCAAAATATAGGACATTGCAAATATCTCGGAAACCTAGGTGCGTAGGGTTCTGAAATTTTGTAGGTAAATGGAGCAAAAGGAGCTCTTCAATAATATGAAGAAAGAAATTGAAGCAATATTTACGGTTTTCGAGTTATTTACGAAAATGTGATATTTCAGGTTAAAAAAAAACACCAATTTGTCAAAAAATTTTCAATCTCAACAAAAGGATGGGTTGCGATAAGGCGCTATTTTGGCCCATCTATAGACGAAAAATATAAAGTGTTTCAAAACCTGTTACTTTATATCTTATATTGTAGCAAAATGATTGTACTGTTGCAAAAGACTACTTTTAAAAAATACTTTTGCACGAACACAGCTTCGAAAATCGGGTTCAAAATTGACCCATTTTGAATTAAAATTTCGTCTTGATTTAAAGAAAATTTCAAGGTAGCGCTTCAATAAATTAAAATTTTGTGCTAATATACTTGAATCCTGTGTTGACAATTCTATAAGAGGTTCGTCATATATATGCATTACTTTAAACAACAATTTGAAATCGAAATGACCGCTGATCTCAAGAAAAGCGAAGAAAACAAAGAAATTTTGCACATTTTTTAACTACTGATTACAACTTCAAAAATTAAAGTCTTTTTAAATCTTCAGTATGCCTTGCACGCGGAACCAGCTTCAAACTTTCACAAAAGATGTGTTTTAGTAATCTGACAAGTTTTTGAAAAAAAAAATATGAAGCTGGTTCCGCGTGCAAGGCAATACTTCCGAGAAGGAAATGTATATCTCATTTGCGCCACTTTCCCATAGGCACAATGTTAAAATCATTTGCGGTGGTTCATTTCAAGCACCATTTACTAAAGCTTTTCAACTACAGACGTTCTTTTTAAAAATATAGAAATATTAACCTTTCCAACAAGACATTTTGTAAAAAAATTTATTTAATTTTAATTTTGACTTTAGCGGTGGGCTGAAAAGGGGCATTATCGGAACCCATCCTTTGATATATTAGGGGGTTTATCCGGGGGTTTAAATGGTGGTGAAATAGGATATGATGTCAAAATATAGGTAGTATGACAATATGCGTACGTTTGGGAGATACTTTTGTGTTGGGCATCCCAAACACAGTATTTCTTTTTCTGGGATGGGTGAAAAGCATTATGTTAAGGAAAAGTCTCAAAACTCGAGAGAAATCCGAATGATTTTAAATGACGTTTTTACTTTCGTTTTTCGCTACATTTATCGGTAAAGTCCCGAGAATGTCTACTTTCTTTTTCATGTCCAAGCGATTGCCAAACTTTACAAAATTGCCCGAACAAAGCTCGATTTTGAGGCCGAAATGCAATGAATGAAGATATATTTGGTTGTTTTGGAAAGATTAATCATCCGTGAAACGAATTATATAGGAAAAGGTATGAGATCAATGATTTATTAAAAGAAAATCGAATTGAAGAAAAGGGCGGTGGTGAAAGTAGTATCTCCCTTGTGTTTTTTTTTTTCGTACTGTACATTGACTCTAACAAATTAGTAATAGAGAGGAGCAATTCCCTGTGACCAGATTTCAAATGTCAAACATAAAAGAATAAAAACTTTCAATATAGTTAAACACATTCCGTGAGGTTTTCGGTTAATATTTTTTTCCATGGCCCTTCACGTCGCTCGCCTAGAATACATACCAGAGAAATTGGATATCGCAATGGTCTTGACTTTGTACAGGCATATCAAGAGAAACACTGGGTTGAACCAGGTTTTATTGCGCCAAATTTCCCCCTTCCATTGCGATCTTATAAGGTCCGGTAACACAAAGCACAACACGGTTGTGAGACATATTAGGGATAAAGATGTGATCATCTCAGTACAACAAACTGTCTCAAACTAATTGAAACAAACACGAATCATTAAAATTTTGTGCTAATATACTTGAATCCTGTGTTGACAATTCTATAAGAGGTTCGTCATATATATGCATTACTTTAAACAACAATTTGAAATCGAAATGACCGCTGATCTCAAGAAAAGCGAAGAAAACAAAGAAATTTTGCACATTTTTTAACTACTGATTACAACTTCAAAAATTAAAGTCTTTTTAAATCTTCAGTATGCCTTGCACGCGGAACCAGCTTCAAACTTTCACAAAAGATGTGTTTTAGTAATCTGACAAGTTTTTGAAAAAAAAAATATGAAGCTGGTTCCGCGTGCAAGGCAATACTTCCGAGAAGGAAATGTATATCTCATTTGCGCCACTTTCCCATAGGCACAATGTTAAAATCATTTGCGGTGGTTCATTTCAAGCACCATTTACTAAAGCTTTTCAACTACAGACGTTCTTTTTAAAAATATAGAAATATTAACCTTTCCAACAAGACATTTTGTAAAAAAATTTATTTAATTTTAATTTTGACTTTAGCGGTGGGCTGAAAAGGGGCATTATCGGAACCCATCCTTTGATATATTAGGGGGTTTATCCGGGGGTTTAAATGGTGGTGAAATAGGATATGATGTCAAAATATAGGTAGTATGACAATATGCGTACGTTTGGGAGATACTTTTGTGTTGGGCATCCCAAACACAGTATTTCTTTTTCTGGGATGGGTGAAAAGCATTATGTTAAGGAAAAGTCTCAAAACTCGAGAGAAATCCGAATGATTTTAAATGACGTTTTTACTTTCGTTTTTCGCTACATTTATCGGTAAAGTCCCGAGAATGTCTACTTTCTTTTTCATGTCCAAGCGATTGCCAAACTTTACAAAATTGCCCGAACAAAGCTCGATTTTGAGGCCGAAATGCAATGAATGAAGATATATTTGGTTGTTTTGGAAAGATTAATCATCCGTGAAACGAATTATATAGGAAAAGGTATGAGATCAATGATTTATTAAAAGAAAATCGAATTGAAGAAAAGGGCGGTGGTGAAAGTAGTATCTCCCTTGTGTTTTTTTTTTTCGTACTGTACATTGACTCTAACAAATTAGTAATAGAGAGGAGCAATTCCCTGTGACCAGATTTCAAATGTCAAACATAAAAGAATAAAAACTTTCAATATAGTTAAACACATTCCGTGAGGTTTTCGGTTAATATTTTTTTCCATGGCCCTTCACGTCGCTCGCCTAGAATACATACCAGAGAAATTGGATATCGCAATGGTCTTGACTTTGTACAGGCATATCAAGAGAAACACTGGGTTGAACCAGGTTTTATTGCGCCAAATTTCCCCCTTCCATTGCGATCTTATAAGGTCCGGTAACACAAAGCACAACACGGTTGTGAGACATATTAGGGATAAAGATGTGATCATCTCAGTACAACAAACTGTCTCAAACTAATTGAAACAAACACGAATCATTTAACTGACATAATTTTGAATTTAGCTATCAGTGGCTGATATCAAAAGAAAAAAAAACTTTTTAAGAGACCGTATGAGGCGTATTTTCTCATAACCTTGATCTTATAGCTGATCACGGAGACAACGGTGTCGGGTAAAAAATATGAAATATAAGTACAAGCCCTGGCATATCGAATAAGTTGTGAAATACATGTATACACCAAATATGCTGGTGAGGTGGGTATATGTTCTTTCCAGATTTGGAAAATGAATAATTTGAAAATAAAAATCGTCTCTTTTGTCGTATATTTTTGTACTGAGATGACCACCCAAGTTTAATTCGAGATGCAAATCTAGGAAAGAAGTGAAGCAAGAAAATTTCAAGCTTTCTTTAATTTCTAACTCTGGAGGATAAATTGAAGGAATCCATCCAGCAAACAAAGCTTTGTTGACAGAGATGACATCAAAGACATCATCAATATATCTGAAAGTGAGAATAAAGGATCTTGCTTCTTTTATCTTTTTATTCTTAACGAGTTGCTGAAGAAATTCAGTCTCGAAAGTTTAGAAACACGTCGGCGACAAACGGTGCACAATTTGTGCCCATTGGAACTTATTGTTGAAAAATTTCTCCTCCAAATGTGACAAATATGTTGTCAATAAGGAAATCAAGCATACTGCAAACTTGGTCCATGGTGAAACATGGCTTATCTTTATAAGATGTGACAGAACACGGCATATTTGCTCATATGGCCTTTGATCAGGTAAGCAAAAATTGACAGATAATGATATTCCCGATCCTAACAAGAAATATCGAATATCGGGATGCAGGAAATCTGCAAACTTAAGGATAAAAGAAGGCTAACAAAGTTAAATATATACCAAACAGGAAAGATTAAAAAGCCTTCAGGGGGAAGAAAAATTGACAGAAAAGTCTTCCGTATCTTAATGCTATATAGAATATTATACATTATAAGTACAGAAATGTAACACTATAAACAGGATTATTTCTTGTTCAATGGCTTTCAGAAATTATGATATTATGATGACATTCTCGTCTATGATTCCGTCCTTTATGCTTTTGTTTGTTAAAATTGACGTCAAATGAGACCAATTCCGATCGTGAAGATTGTGGGACTGTGCCTGTTTTGTTCAACACAGTGGAAATCCTTGGAATTGTTTTTTATGCGATATGACACTATACTTCCTTTTAAAGGTCGTTGCCATAATTTCTATCTAATATTTGATTTGTGACAATGAGGTTATCTGCCAATAAAAAACTAGTGCTAAATTGTAAGTAGATCGATGTTTTGATTGGTCAACCTAAATCAAGGCATTCATCTTGGGAGATATCCGTTTGCCAAAATTTGACGCCCTATTGCATTTAAAGGGTAACCTCATTTGTGACAATAATTTTTAATTCCAATTGCACTGTTTTGAGTTTAACAAAAATTCATAAAATATCAGGACTTCCCTCCTCATTTTCCGGGCTTTGAACCTACAGTTTATCTTGCGAAGTAGTACTCATCATTATGCAAATGACATAAAATGTTTTATAACACGATAAAATACTAGTAGTATTAAATTCAATAAAAAAAACAAAGGTATTAAAAGCGTATTCAAAACACGATTGTCATTTTATTAAGAGTTGAAATTTGTAGCTCGTCACAACATATTCCTTGTGATCTATTTCCTTGGTGACATACTTATGATCCCCAAACAACCAAAGCACTACATGTATATGTACAAGGGTTGTTTTTAACAATGAATACGACAGAGACAGCGGGAAACTATGTTTCATATGCTTCCATTGTGACACAAAGGGCGTTTAGAATTCAATAACAAACAATGTAATCCACCAACGAACGAAACTTTATCATCAAGAGAGGTTTAGCAACGAAACGTGTACGTGTACTTATATTTGTATGTCTCAAGCAGTAGTACATGTACAAACTTGTCTATTATCTCAAATACAACAACAACATTTGTAAAATAAATTTGCATAAGAACTTTTGTACATTTATGTATGGCTGTCCTCTTTTCATATTAAATAAGCTTTTGGTTCGTGTAGATTGGTTTTCAAGTTATCTCCTGTAGGTTTATGTGCATACGTAATTTTATGTTTCTTTCATCTTCTCCGTAAAATTCAAAATCGGTCCAGTTTTTCTGAAAAAATTGATTTATAATTTTAGTACATGTAATACTTTTGATTTTGCATGAACTGAGTAAACATCACGATCGATATCCTCGCAAATTAAGAAGAAAACATCAACAACGTAAACAGGTCAATGACCAATCGAAATTCCCCAAGGAATTTTTGAATTATTTGAAAATAGTATTGATAATTTCAACTACAAAAGACTAAACAAAATTAATAGAAATACTGTGCGTCTATTGAAGACTTGCGAAACACTAAAGCCAAAAATTGAAAGACCATTTTGGGTTTTTTTCTCGAAAACTTTGTTTGCGCTGGGCTATATACATGAACGTATATTGTCCGGAAGTAGTAAGCAGTATGATAACTGCGATCGTTGATTTTACAGTTTATTCTGATCATGACTATGATCCAACGAAAGAGCACATGGACTCTCTAGCTGTCCATGCCCATAAAACAAAAATCTTTGTGCTATAAACTAAATTGACCTTAAAAAGCCAAAAACAGTCTTCATTTTCCTCTGCTTTTCCTGCAATCCGATAAACAAAAAAAACTGCAAAAAGAGCAACAATCTTTACGTTAACTGGTGGCATGAAAAGACAAAATTATCGTGTCGCACTGTTGGGAATTAATGTGTTCCGTAATGCCAGTAGGAGTGAAGATTCCAATTCCAATTCCAGTAATAGACGATAAAGAGATGTGGAATAAGTGTACGCGACACAACCAACATTAAAGAAACGGCAATTTAAAGTTTAAATGATCCCTCTTTTTGTAGTCTTAACGAAGTCAAAACACGTTTAAGGCGGATTTCGTTCTTTACTGTCCTGATGTTGGCTAAATTAACACCGACAGGACAGGACTAAAGTAAACACTTGTCAATCAATCAATCGTCCAAGCAAGCATTATATATTAACTAAAATTTAATATGTTTTGTAAGAGCTAAACCCTACGAACCTATTATCATTTAATATGATGTTCAAAAATTTACTCTTGAGAGACAAATAATCTGAAATAGGTTTCTCCTAAATAAATAATGGTTATTATAATAATAAAAAAGGACGTCTTTAAAACATATATATATTCCTGCTCTGCACAGAAAAAAAACCCGAGCGAAACAAAAGTCCGCCTGTAAAAGGAAAGAGAGCCAAACATTTTACAAACACACAAACATGATTTTTGAAGTTGCCATAAACAGCCATGATACATCTATATAATATTTTAGCGTTTCATTTTATTTTCATCAAAGCTGAATATTTCAAATAGGACAAACAAAACGTGTGCTGTGAAAATGCCAATAAAACATATGCTTAAGACATTTCTTGAATGGAAATAAACGTTTTTGCATTCTTAAATCATCCATATAAAGATCTATCTCGCATAAGATAGACTGAAATATACTCCAGACCTCTGAAGCACAGATGTTCTTGGTTTTCCCCAAAAATGTTTTGATTCTAACTATGATCCAATGATAGCCATTAAATGGACCTTCTGTCCATAGCCATAAAACAATTTGTTTTATGAATTGAAGTGCTCGTTATGAATAACTAACCAGAATCTTATTGGCCAAAAATGTAGGTTATTACCTAATTATAGATGCACTTTGTACATGTTTTAGTATTTATATATATTTTGATTTCAAGTTCGTTTTTTTATTTCTTTTATACAATAAAGGTTGATAAGAACACCTTGTTCATATATATTCATTATTTCATATTTAACGCCAAACATCGAAAAAGTGACATAAACAATCACCACCTGTAAACAGCAAACTAATTAACACGTAGATATATTTATTATTTTCTCAATTTAGTTATGTAGAGTACATCTAAATTACAAAATATAGAAATATTCAATGCCAATATTAGTGATGTATTAATTAGACGATTATACTCTAACCTTCCCATAAACAAATTTTATTGGCAATTGACAATTTTTGCTCTATTTCTGAGAATTTCTATTATCTAAGAACAATAGCAGGTGATAACGATAAAAAGGTTATAAATCCACCACCATTTACGGAAACTGACACACTGCAAAACATTAACGACAACAACAAGAACAAGTGAAAGGAATATGTAGATACCAAGTCACCATAAAGGTTAGTCTCTGATATAATTTTTTCACTGTAAGCACATGAATTTATTTTGTTTGTTGTACGGTAGTTGATCTGGTCGTGTTTTGTTTGTTTGTTAATTTGCTTGCTTTCTGTTTGGTAATTTCTTTTGGTTGGAAAAAAAATATATGATGTCTTGTAACTATTTTATAAGCACAAAAGTAACGTAAGGAGATAGTCAAGCATAGAAAGATGTAACAAACTGTTTTTTTTTTTAAATCTTAAAAATAAATAATAAAAATAAATAAACATAACAAGAGGCTCCCAGGAGCCTGAATCGCTCACCTGACATATGTGCCTGAAGTAAAGGCTATTAGGCAACATCTATCTGACATTGAAAGGGTTATAAGTTTAATAAGGGGGTCATCTGACAATATGGTGGATCTTAAGGCGCTGATCACTTTTATCTCAATTAAAATTCAAAAATCTGTCACCCTTTTTGAGTTATTAGCAAAAAAATGCACTTTAACACAATGTTCTATTTTTAGCCACAGCAGCCATGTTTTACAACCAATCAAAAATCCCCTCATCAGTTCTATACACCTAATGCTAATAAACAACAATACCAAGTTTGGTTCCAATTTGACTTTAAGTGTCAGAGGAGTTAACATTTTCAATGTAATGAGGAAATGCTTTTTTAAAGCTCAATTTTGACGTTCTAAGGGCAATAACTCCTCAAAGGAAAGGTCCTACAACGTTGACCCTTTTACATATTTTGTAGATCTTGATGTGCTTAACAATATGCAATTTAAATTTCTCAAATATCTTGTATAGTTTTCAAGATATTGAGCTAAACAGGTGCAAAACTTGCTAAAAATCCATACAAAGGGCAATAACTCCTACATGGGACGTTGGATTTTCTTCAAAATTTCAGGGTAGGTAGATCTTGAGATGCTGATCACTTTTACCCTATGCCAGATTATTAATATCTGTAGCCGTTTTTGAGTTATTTGCAAAAAACTGCATTTTACCCCTATGTTCTATTTTTAGCCACGGCGGCCATGTTTTACGACGAATCAAAAATCCCCACATCAGTTCTAAGCACCGAATGCTAATGAACAACCATACCAAGTTTGGTTTCAATTGGGCTTATGGTGTCAGAGGAGTTAACGTTTGAAAAAGTTTACGGACGGACGGACGACGGACGCCAAGTGACGCCAATAGCTCAAATGACCCTCAGGTGAGCTAAAAAAAGATGCAGTTTTGTCTTGTTCCTTGCAAATTAAGTTATAAGAAAATTTGTAGTTTTTTTTGTCTAATTTCACATACTAGGAGTCAAAATCTGGGAAAAGTAGGTCATGCATGGTGCAAAGCGGCGGTGGGCAGCTGTCGGGCGGAGAACAATTCATAACAAGTTTTATCTCAGAATCTGTCACTCGCCTCTTTCTTGTTATGGATACCAGGCCATTTGTGTCTTTAACCCACTTTATCTAACATACCCATAAGAATTAAACCAATCACTTCTTTTACTCTATAACAAACATTATAATAGAAAAATGGCATAAGATAAATGTGTTTATTATCATTTTCCCCGAAAAATTACATAAAAACCAAATTTTCCTAAGATAATTGGTTAAAATCTAATTTTTCATGTTTACTGTTTTAATGACTGGAATTCCTTTCCGTAATGAGAATCCTAGGAATCAAAGTATCCTTTTTACAAGCAAAGTTTATACAAATAGAAGAACCTCTACTTCCTGGACTCTACCTATAATTGAGTTGGCCATAACCGGTCTCTGAGGCAGATCTAATTGTACATCCGGTACCATCAGTTAAAACATCACTGAAGAACTCTTTATGAATTTGAATCTAAGCAAATAAATTGGCGTTAATTTAAAGCAAATATTCCTAAAAGCATCATGGGAATACAGAAAAGTAAATAAGCATTACGCAAGCACAGAGAACCAAAGAAAATTGGAGTTTTGCATGCGATGTCTTCTTTGATAAAGCTATATTACATTTAGTTTATGTACATGTATAGTTAATTTATTTAAGTGTAATCGCTCAAAACATTCATATAGTTTTTAAAATGATTTCAAAAAGTTGGAATATAAACGCAATTTATTAAACTTAAGAAATAGTAGAAGGATTAAAATCTTATATTTGCGTTTACACTGTGGGCAGATTTCTTCAGTTCAGTAGAAGGTAAGGTAACAGTGATGTTGCAAGTAAAATTGCAGTTTACTTTCATTTTACATGTAAAATGAGAACACCTTTGTACATAAAAATGGAAACCAGCTTACATATTACACATGAAATAGCAAAAACATTTTAATGGTAATCATATAGTTTCCTATATATTTAATATCTCAATTCATACATTTTATCTTGGTTTTCATTCATTCGTTTTTATCTCCTTTTCAGTCTTAATTGAAATGTTATTTTTGCACTAGTTTAACAAGCTTTATTTTCCTTAAATGTATAAAACTAAGTCGGATTCCATAAAAATTCCATAAAGTAACACCATATATGAAATAATTGCATGCAAGGATACTTGTACTTCGCACTAGTATAACAAGCTTTATTTTCTTTAAATGAAAAGAACTAAGTCGGATTCCATAAAAATTCCATAGTGTAACATCATATATTTTTAATAAATGCATGCTAGGATACTTGGGAACGGTTTCGGGGCGATATATAAATGAAAATGAAAGAGGAAGATTTTGGTATTTGACATGAGTCATAATATAAAACAGGTTGTTTTTTTATTACCGAATGAGAATATATTCCATTGTTTTGTCCAACAAAGCTTATTTTTAATGACTGTTGCAATTCCCCTTTTCCAAAGAACTTTAATTTTGAAAACAATTCGTCATACTGTTTAGCACGCATATCATGCTTTGTTTCCTGAAAGTTTAATTTAACTATAATATTTGACCCAAGACAGTTTTGCTTGGGACAAAAATTGATATGATTATGCTTTAAATCTATGCTTTGATTATTATGCTTTAAAATTGATGCTTTGATTATTATTCTTTTAAATTGATGCTTTAATTATAAACTTTTAATTAATATTACAAAAGAAATTAAGGGAAAAAACCATCAGGTAAAGCATTTTATAACTTCAAATTTGTATTATTATAAACCCTTTTATAAGTTCACGTTTAAATTCCACCCCTTTACTTTTTGCATTCTAGTGAGGTCAAAGGCAATGGCAATTGAGGAAATGTGAATGTCTTTTCCTTTCGTTTTCAAATGGGCAAAATTAATATTTTTTTCACCTAACATACATTTATAAATGAAAAGTTGACAAATGCATGTTTTTGAACCACTTTCATTTAACAGTCTTCTGGGTGGGAAGTCGCCCACATGCCTCTCCCTTAAATAAATTCTGAATTCATTTACAAGAGTGCGAAATTTGATCAATATCATAATGATTGTTTAAATAAATAGGTCATTATAACCACGAAATCTTTGAGGCGAAGTATCCCGCGATTCTTGTTATCAAAATACTAAATAGGGTCAACTTATTTGAGTTACTAGAAAAGTTCGAAATTTAAGCAATCTTGATGATGATAATCGTTTAAATCTCCCTTTAAGTAATGCACCTTCAGATATTGTCACTGCCACTGCCACTATATTATAAACTAATCAAATTTACAAGCATGTGGTACATTTTATTGTATTAATTTTTATCGATATTGTCATGATACATGTGAAATTTATTACTACAAGTCAATTGTTGATCGTCTTTTAATTGTGTATCTTAATGTCTTTATATCATGTTCTTTTCTCTTATATATTTGTAAATCTCCCTATGATTCATGTGGGCTCTTAATTTGGAAAAATAAAATATTTTTTTGTTATAATATTACAGTATGTAAGACTCTAATACTTCATTTGATAAACATTGCAACAGAGATCCAGTCGAACAATCAAAACTGTGTCTTTTTTCCCAATAAAGACTTTCCAGAGATGCTCAAACCAAACACTTAAATGCCAAAAAAGAGAGTAGAGTACAACACTATAGAATCAAATCAGAGGAGGTTGGACACTTTGCACACGGCACGCATATATCTTGTATATGATCGATTGCGTGGCCAATAGACAATCAGTCTAACAGTGGTTATCGACGAGTCAACGTCAAACCGCACGTGTATTCGACCGCTGGTCACAGATAAATTGATAATTAATTAACATGTAAAAACAAATGATTAACAGCAAAGAGCTGCAAACTCCTTTGAAATATATACTATATATTTATATTTTTTTTCGGTTTCACATGTTAAGAGAAAGATCATATTTATGAAGCAAATTAATTCCATGAATTTATCAAATAAATGTCTTTAAAGTAAATAAATTAAATGATTTCCTAGTTTATTCAAATGTTAAACAAATTGTCATAATCGAAGTTCTTTACATTTTTTCGGACCTATATATATTAATGTGTACTTATACAGGGCCCGTGTCAATGCAACTATCCTAACACATATCCTAAGACATCGTTTAGGAGTAGCTTTAGGATGGTCTTAGAACCATCTAATTAAAGATATTTGGTAGGATGTACATCGAAGCTGTCTTAGGACATTCCTATATATAATGGTCTTAGGACCGTCTTAGAATAACTGATATGCAATTCAAATTTAAATAACTCATTAACAATTTCATAGCATATCAAAATGCATGATAAATTTCTGCATTTATAAAACAATATGTGAACAATTGATGAAATCTTAATTTCTTTTTTAGTTATTTTTTTTTTTTTTTTAATAAATGAAATGTAAATAACATAAACAACTTTACAAACTTCAAAACTAAGGTTTATAGAAATTGCATATAGTATGAACCCGTTCATTCATAAAAAAATCGGTATTTGAAAAGAAAATGAACGAAATCTCATCGGAAAACTCGATTGCTTTAAAAAAAAAAGCACACGCGTTTTTTAGATCGAAGGTAGTTTAAAATTTGATTTAAAATCCGGCAGCAACTTTGTCAATATACATTTTCAAAAATACCAAAACTCTAAACTTCTTCCCACATCGGGAATAGAGTGGTCTATTATTGGTCATTATTTATCTTCGTAAACTAGATTGCTTAGAAAGAAGCAGAATGTATTTGAATCAAAACATTGGAAGGAAGAAAGAAGAAAATTAGTGAAAGAAAAGTACTCAAAACTAGAGCGCCTCTTATAAGTCTTGTATAGACTAAACGCGAGTCCGGTGTTATAAAATATGTTGCCTGAAACTTTGGTGTACTTTTTATTTAAACAATGACTAGAACTTGTAGTAACCAACTTTTTCAGACACAGGTTTTTTTTCTATCAGACTTTAATAGTAGAATGTTGTTTTTTCGAGGCTTTCTGACCACTCCACACATAGTGCAAAATAGAAAGCATGGGAAAGTATGGAATAACAAACTGTGCCAAAATAAACCACCAAACATCCGTACATTCAAGATTTTCACAAAAATAGACCACTTTTATGAGTAATATAAAGCATAAAACGGAAAAGCTACCATGATTTGTAGCTATAACAATCTAAGAAATAAACTGTATCTCTCAATACTTTATTCCGTCTGATGTAATTCGCTCGTCATCTAAGATAAGTATCCACAAGAGCAATAATTATTGTTAATTTCCCAATTTCAATACGCTAGGATAGTCCTAACTAATTAGGATGGTCTTAAGTCAACTCAATTGTTATCTCAAATTTTGGTCACATTTTAGGACGCATCTCAAATTAGGACCCTTTCGTTGACCCGTCCTAAGACTAATCCATATCTAAAGACGGTCCAAAGACATGTCTAAATCCTAAGATAGCTTCGTTGACACGGCCCCAGGTCTACAATACTCTAATTCCTTGGGACCTATAACTGAAATCACTGAGCCTGCAATTAATAATTTTGAAAACTTTCCGCCCACACCCTTAAAAATAATTTATCTATCTATCTTTAAAAATACAATATTTTTTAAAACGTAAACATTCCTTATAATATTCTATTAAATGAACTTTTCTGTTTATTTATTCATTTTTTTGAGATATAGGAAATCCGTGATTCTTGAAGAAGTAAAGAATGTTTGATTTAAATATGCAAATTAGTAGAAAATTGGCAATGTTTGTTTGTTAAATGCGAACAAAATAATGGGGCGCTACGGGGCGCTGAAAGAATTTAAAATGACCAATATATAAAGATTCCATGTCTGAAAAATCAGCAATGGAACTCAAAGGGTTTTCTCAGAATTTAATATTAAAGCGTAAGTTCGTGATTTTTGAGTTATGAGTTTATTTGATTCATTATAATGAGAGTAGGCATCATGCCGGGTTTGGGCATTGAAAATGATATATTAAGAAAGATAATCGTAATTTTATTCCAATACACAAGACCATATGGGCGCTGCCATGCTATGAACAATGATGAATTATGGGATAGCTCAATTGGAGATGTGACGTCACATCTCCAATGATAAATACATTAACCAATTGACGATATTTGTAACATAAGACCAATGTTGTCGATCATAACAATGATTTGGAATATGAATAATTTGGCATAAATGATTTTTTTAATTTTTTTTTATCGCAGCGGTTTTTTTTATTAATTTTTTTTTTATCGAAAAAGCAAGCAAATAGTTTACTTAAACCTTAAATTGTTTTAAAATATTTAAATATAATTCCAAATAGTAAATAATCTATTGACACAGTAGCCCTAGTTTTCAATCCTTTTTCAATATTTAAGACAATAAATTCAGTTCTTGATGAATACACAGGTGTCAATTAAAATCATTAACCATTAGGACGATCTGTCACACCTCAATAAGCCACACCCCGGTTGTTAATTACAGGTATAATTGACAAAGGTGCTCCTCCAATCAAAGATTTCCATGCAGCACTCAACCAGCTTTAGACACACCCACCACAGCTCGATTTTAAGATTTTGGACCGGCACATCTTTCGATAATTTCTTAATTAGTATACGGTATAATTAATCAGCAGGTGTCAATATCACCTGTTCACTCCATTGACTACCCTACCCTTACACTTATTAATCAGCCAAAGCGTGGTGCTACATCGTGTTTGTGCATGGTTTGTGTAATACCATAGATCTGTATATTAAATATACATATATATTATATATATTTAATATACAGGTCTATGGTAATACTAGTACCCAAATTAAAAATGTATTTAAAGAATTTTAGTTCCCACTTTTTCCGTTTTTGAAGTGTGGGAAAAACAATTAATTAACTACATAATAATTTGCAAGACAAAAAAACAAAAAACAAAAACAAAACAAAAACAAGGTTCCTACAGTTTATTATCTTTATATGTTTTTAATTAGAAAGGGTATTTCATTAACATTTTCTCTTGTCAATGTTCAAATGGCACTGGCGGACCAAAGGGGTTGATTTTCGTTCAAAGAAAGTGTTCTAGAACCCATTTTAACCAGGTAAATGTCAACTTCTAATACACAGGAAACAATATTAAACCCCTGTGGTGCCGATAGTTTGCAAGGGGGTACTAAACATACACAGAAAACGGCAGGTGAACCCCTGTTGTGCAAGAGGATAATATCACTTCAAACGAATTATGCAAGGTAATCCCAGTAGGGTGTCAGAGAACCATGAATTTTAAACAGGATGTAAAAAAGAAATAGTATAGGCATAGACCTGTATATAAATAGATTTGCAAATTGGTGAAATCTCACAATATCTCATGCAAAGAAACGAGATTTCGTACAAAAATAAACAATTTGAAATGTCAACTTTATACTCTAATATCTCAAAAACCATTAAAGATTTTTACATGATTCTTTTTTACAGCCATTCTTAAATGTTTTGAGATTTTAAATGTGTTAAAATAACTTTTATAACATAAAGCACTTTGGAGGAGTATTAAAAGAGCCCATACTACCCAAGTTTTCATGAAAATACAATTTTTACCAAATTTTTGTAAAGTTCCCACTTTAAATTGCAACAAAATGGTTATTTTTCAACCAAATTAAATAAAATTTTCACACAGATATTCCTTAATCTTTTCTCTGTTTAATGCAATTTATTCTGATTAATTCCATAGAAAGACATTAAAGTAGTTAAAAAAATAAACCAACTCTCATTTATCAACCAGTGATATTTTCATACATATACTGGACAATTAACAAGTTGCAAATCTATTTAATATACAGGTCTATGGTATAGGGCAATTCTACATACTGAAAATTGAAATATATTTTCCGAAAATATCTGGCCGTCTAATCTAAAATTTATACCAAAAAAATCTATATTTTTCTACGAATTAATTCTGAACTTAACGGATGGTACCACTTTAAAACTTTTCACGATTTATCATTACACTGACTTATTTTATCATCCCGACTTATGTTTAATTATTTCAAATTGTCCGTTGTGGTACACATCGGTAAATACCACATGGGTATAGGATGCAACATTCACTCGGTGTATTGGCTTTGAGCAGCGCCATCTAGTACAAATCACGTGACCCTCCATGGATAGAATTTTTTTACTTTCAAAAGCCATTTTTATCCTAACTATGCATATTTGAGTGCTAGGATTTTCACCAAAGTTATTTTTATATGATTGTCTTTCAATGTACAAATTTAAAAAAAATCACGAACTTACACTTTAAAGATGACATGTCAAATCTAAAAACTACATTTTCAAAAAATGTGTATTCGTAAATGAGTTAATTAATTAACATATATCGTATATCTGAGTTTTAAAATTGTATATAACGAAAGCTGGATCTTTGTTCTGACGATATACAAAAACCTGGACACCTGGGGTTTATTAGAAGTAAAATAATTTTGTTACAAAAACGCTGAATTAAGGGTCGTAAATCAAATTTGAAATGCTGATAGACGATGTGAATTTGACCACGTGACCTTTGCACACGGCCTTAGGCTGTCGTCCCTCCTCTGGAATCAAATAAAGATTGAATATGTCCATTGGACACGGATGTCCCAAATAGGAAAGAGAAGTCCGATAGGTCTGACATTGGCTTAGAATGCATAGTTTGTCATACTGACCCATCCTGAAAAATTATCAAATCATTCTATTGTACGGTTTCTGATAAAAAACCTTACATAAATTTACATGTTAATTTATATATTGACCCAATTCCAAACAGGAAGTAGAAGTCCAATAGGTCTGAAAATCGCTTCTCACGAAGAACAGTTTGTCATACTTAACCACCCTGTTAGAATTTATATCATTCTCCCTTGCATGTACAGTTTCCGAGAAAAGCTAGACGGAAATTCATACATGAGTAAAACTTAATGCCCCTCCCCCCAAGTCGCGGGAGCATAAAAATCAAACGAGGTACAAAATACAAATTCTAGACTACCTTTTGTCTGGGATAATATTCTTCTGATTTAAATTATATTAGTTAGATTTGAAAATTTATAGATGCACATCAAGGAGTTGATGCTGAATTGTATGAAGTTTTAGGCAAGAAAGAATATTAAAAACGAAAGAATATGGAATATGTGCCAAAAAACACGATCCACATACGATAGTCTTATTAATGAAACAGCCACTTAACATGTTTGCTGATTATTCGTTGATAAATAGTTATTTTTTTATCGAGATCGTTCAACTTTTGCCTTTAAAGACAGAGCCTGTGGCTTGCTTAAGGGATTGTAGATTACACATGTACCCATCATTTGGTAAATGAAATTTATGTCGTTTAGACTGTGGTAAAAACCTAAAATGACCACTGAAAACGACAAGTTGTGTAACAAATACTTTGTTTCATTTTTTTTGATCGAAATCTGGTTTTTGCTCTTTATGTTTGATGTTGTTTTTGGTGATTAAAAAAATAAGTTAAGCAAATTAAGTTGATCTTATAAAATTATTTAATAACAAATATATTTTAAATAAGTTATTATAATAAAATTAAATAAAATTTATATTGTGTAGTGAATTATATGCATATCTGTATGTATCAAAAACTTGCATAACAAGTGAAATTAACCTGACGTTATTACAAAGAATAACAAAGAAGAATATCTACAATGAAGCAGAGGTACCAATGGGGTATCCGAATGTCAAAAGTCCAATAGGGCAGAGACAAAACCAGTAAACACCAACAAGAACGGGACAAAAATAGACAACATGTAAAACATGGAAACACAAAATACTGAATATCAATCAACAACGCGATTTCCAGTCGAAACAAGAGTGAACTCAGGTGCTCCGGAAGAGTAAGCAGTTCCTGCTTGCTATAGCACACCCGTCGCGTTGCCAATAGTCCATTCAGCGTGTCAAATCTGGTAAAGGAAGGCAAAACAAAACCTTATGACAAACCAACGTCTGCACTCATCTGAGAGATCGAAATCCCATATTTGTATATAAGTCTACAAAGCAGGTTCAAAAGGTCTTAACAGTTTTTTTGATATATGCAAGTTGCATATTCATCACACTTATAAAACATGTAAAAATATTAGTAAAACTATTGAATTCTCTACACATGTTCCTATAAGCTATTATAGAATAGGTTTACAAGGTCTTATTGTACTTACTTGTCGTATTTTAATGGTTCAAGAAATGACTAATATTTTTCTTTTCTTTAGGATATGAAAGCATTTAGAATACGCGGATTATACAATGTGCTAAACACATTTTTTTCATACCCAATAAAAATATTACAGTCATAACTTATAAATGATTTTGTAAAACAATTAAAAAGACACTAAAATAGTGTTTATAATTAAACAAAAATGGAGTCACCTCCTGTAAAAAGTAGGCATTTCCCCATGATATTTTTTCATTGGGATATGAAAAAAGTCTTGTCCAATCAAATTTAAGTACTTGAAACAAATTTATTTATTCTAAAATTAAGAATCCAACAAAACTAACCGAACTGAGATCTCAAATTAGAACAGAAGAAGAAAGACAAAAAAAGGCATAGACATAGCAGAGATACTGAAGATCGTATTGGTCCAGACTTGGTAGAGAATGTTCTAAAAGAAATGGTGGTTTAACCAGGTTTCATGGCACCAAACTTTCCTTTTTCATCGCGATCTAAGAAGGATTTCAATGACATATTCTAGCAATAACCAATTTTATATATCTCCTTTTTTTCAGTGAGAAGCGATAGCCGATAACCATTGAGATGGCCCTGAAAATACTGCTCCTACTATGTTTAGTTTGGTGGGTAAACTCAAATGAAAGTGTCAACAGCAATGCCGGGCTTAACAAGACTGAATCGAGTATAACCGAGCCTTCTGATAATGAAACATCGACTTTGAATACGTTGCCGCAACAAGAAAATGGTAATTCTGAACAAATGAGGCTGAAAGAAATATACGACACATTAGAGTTCGTCCAAGATGTTTACCTTATTCCGTTTATCTGTACGATAGGAATAGCTGGTAATGGTATTTTAGCATCGTATATGTTCGGGAATCGAGGATCAAACTCATCATTTATTTACATGTTCGCGGTCCTTGTTGCAGATTTGCTGAGCTTGGTGGCCGACCTATTCCTATTTGTTGCAACGTTGATGAGTATGAACGACTCTGACAGAGTGCGTCAAATTGCTGCAAATATTTACTTCTGGAATAAGAATTTTCTATCGTATGTTTTGAGAACGACTGCATTTAACACACTATGTGTTTTATCTGCAGAAAGATTAATGGCCATTAGATACCCTTTGAAGCTTAAATCATCGATTACAGTCAAGCGACCGCAGATATTTCTCTTCCTTGCACTTGTTGTTGGGATTGTCACTAACATTCAGATACCGCTTTTTACAGAAATCGGCGGAATCTACGATGCGGAGAAGAACCAGACGGTCTATAAGCGAGTTTACTCTGACCTGTATTTTAAGGACAAACAGACCCACGACACCGTCGTTCTGGTTCTTCACTTCTTCTCCGGACCGATCCAGATTTTATTTTTCTGTGTGATGAACATGCTGATAATACACGGAATGTACCAAAACCGGAAAAACCTACTGGCAATGAACATGAATAATGTTGACAGACTGAAATCGATGAAAAACCTCCAAGACAAGCTAAGCAAGATTTTCCTGGTTCTTTGCTTAACTAATATACTGGCCTTTCTACCAAACTCCTTGACGACAATCATTGCAAAACTGTTTCCGGAACTTGGCATGAACATAAGGGACTATTCGACGCAGATATTACTACATGGTGGCAACTTTTTGCGAATTTTGAACAGCGCCAGCGATTTCATCGTCATGCTTGCCATGTCTGACGAAATTCGTCGAGAAGTTCTGAAGAAGATCAGATGCATTAGTTCGTCGTCCATGTACTTAGATAAGGAACAGCTTTCTTCGTCGAAAGCATCGCAAGGAACCGGCTTTTCGTCTGTATCTAGTATCAATGGAAGATCAGATAAAGTCAAAGCGGTTTACTAATTCCTCCCCCAATTCTATATTGTATCGTTGTAAACGTGTACGTTCAACGTGAATTGACGTAAAACAAGGGCCTTCAGTTAAATAGCATCCTCAGTTGCTGTTATAATTGCTAGAACAAGACATTTACATTAATTAAACGCTGTCTATTCAATTAGGAACTTGAAGGAAAAAAAGACAAGCCATTAAAGCAAGGAAGATGGGGTGCATCTGTGGCAGAAAACGGAAAACGATGTTGGATGTGTGTTAATTAGTTAGAAGTTGGTGTGACACGTTGCTTTCTCGTAAAAACAAGTATCAATTTCCAACACGACAACTGGTGATATATAATTACACCATGGCAAGATTCTATAAGTATGGATTCTTTAACGATCTTTTTTTTTTCATCATCATAAATTGTTTTTGTATGTTTTGTTATTTATTGTTGTTGTTGCATGCACTTCAGAATATTTCATTTTTTTAAGAGCTCTATGGCAGTTAATGAACTTATACTTAATAAAAGAAAATCGCCACTTAATACAGACAACAACAAAACTTTTATTAATTGTTAAGAAAAAAGTTAAGTACTAGTAAATTATTTGTTAGTATTTTGTGTTCTGTTTAAAGACCGCAAAAATATTTCCTTCAATGGAAACTGGAGACGTTGTCGTCCAGTTATTGTTTCTATCTGTAGTGTTTGGATCACACCATATGCCAAATGATGGAAACTGTTCAATTTCAACAGCATTTTAGATATGTTATTCAAAAGTACACCTACAATTAAAGTATGACCTTTTAAGGGCATATACCCTAAAAGGGCAATCTGACAACCGACAACTTCGATCCAATGGACTTTTGTAGAGCTTATTAAGCTGAATATTTAAGCAAATAGATTTTTCTATTTGCAATAGATTTATAATTTATAATTTATGACAACAAGAGGCTCCAAGGAACCTAAATCGCTCACCTGACTTTACACCGATTCTCTCAAAGGACCAGAGTGGCGACTGTGCTTAATCTGCTTTCAAATATTTTTTATTACTCTTTGTTATCATGTTGTGACCGGGGACCCTACAATCGCCAATGACCCAGAAGTTATTAATTTCTTGAAAAGGGGACAAAATTTCGACTTCAAATGCATTTGTAGATTTAGCGAGCACACCTCGTAGACTCTACGGCGAGTTCCCATGAAAAATTTGACTATTGCTGATATCGATATTGATCTAATACTTACTTAAATTGAACACGAATTTCGTTTTTCGTTTTTGCATGTTTTTGCATATTGGCGATCATATTATAACACACACAGCACTACGAGTTGCCCCGACATACTCTACGTTACCTTCTATGTACTGGATACCTTAATTACACAAAAATCCATTTAAATTTCGTTTAATTTCTGCTCCAAGTAAGTGTTCTCTAACCTATTTTTTAAACGTTCTCTCTCTAAGTTTAACTACTATGAAGGATTTTATCATTCAATACTGTGAAAGGGTATTCGCAAATCGGTGGAACAAATCATTTTTGGAGCGTAAAATATTATCTCGATGTTTTGGACAAGCCTTGTGCATTTGAAAATACTTTCCACGCCGTTGATAGTTACAATGTTTCTACTTTATATTCTAACATATCGCATAATCTTATCAAGATATGGTGTCAAAGGAATTAATATTTTATCAGATTGCTACACGTAGCCAATGTCCCCCGCATTAAAGTTGAAAATTAATCCAAAAAAATAAATGGCTTTGCAATATGATAACCTCCATATCATGACAAACAATCCTTTAAAATTTCATCAAAGTCGGAGCTCACAAAGTGTTCCTATGACCTAAAATGAACAAAGTCCCATAACTCCTACAAAATTTGTCAAATTGAAATGGTGGTGTGATATGATCAACTACATATCATGACAAACAATCCTACAACGTTTCATCAAAATCTGTTCAGTGGTCTTAGAGGAGTTGTGCTTACAAAAATGTGACAGACAGATGAACAGACGGACAAAGACCCTTACTGGGTCCCTCTGTGGCATTGCGGTGGGGGACAAAAATGTTTATAGACTATGAACACCTGAGAGACCTAGTGGAGACAATAGCTCACATGACCCTTTGGGATCTCTTTTTCGTCTAGAACTAAAGTTATTGTGGGAACATTAAAGTTAACAAACAATGCCGTCCTCTCTTATATGACAGCATCATGCCATTTTATGTCTGCAAGTTTTTTGTAGTGTGTAAAGATACACAAATGCAAGTAAGGTATTTCCAAAGAAATTGGAAATTTTCATCAACGAGTGATTCACATGAGCAGGCTTGGTTATTATTCCAATAAACTTCCAGGACAAACATTATGTTATTGTTTTTTTTAATTTAAAATATAACATAACTGATCAAGAAGGAAAAAACATTATACCACAATACACTTACAATTAAATAATCCAGGAATAATTTATATATAATATAACTTAAAATATGATTTAATTTTAAACAACTGTAGTGTTATAAAAAATACAGGATCTGTTTCTGTGTTTAAGTCAAAACAATTCAATAAATGGCAGAATGTATTCAAGCATAAAGCACTCTGACATTAGTCCAACCACAGAGTTCTTTTAGAGGAAATCTTTTAGGAGTACAAATATTGACCAGTTTAAATTTTTTACAATACAATTTTTGCTTGTAATTATCAACTTTAATATTGATATATCTATGCCCCTAAAATTCATTTTTAGAATATGGAATAAAGCTTGATAATAACAAATTATTACTCCAAGTAAAAAAGATGTGTGTTTAAAGCAATGATACTCTGCATTACAATGCAAAACAATATTATGACTGTTTCTTGATGCAACAATACAAGCTACTTCTTCAATGTATTTGAATGTCAACTGCTTGAAGCTTATAAGCAAATACCAATAGTCCATTTTAGAAACTATTTTACGGACGCCCGAACCTGAGAAATCTTTTAATTATGCACTACACTTCCTCACCATTGAAAATCTGTTGAAATTAACTAAATTCGTCCACTTGATAAAAACATTTTAAATCGGTCTGCTCGAAGCAATAAAATGGTAAAACATACATTTACATGTCAAACTTCACTCCAAACCAGTTTTTTTTTTAATCGGGAAGGGGAAATTATGTCAAAAACTGATAGGGATAAATTGATGTTTTCCTTAGCTCAACGTTGATCACACCATCTGGCTTACCAACAAAGGGAAACTACTCTTGCAAGAATGAAAATAAAAGAATCGGTATCAGAATTCTGGATGACTTTTTGAAAAGGGCTATTAAAATACACACAATAACAAGTACAGAGAGACATTTTAAATTCATACTCAATGATATTACATTATACAATAATGGTTTTAATTCATTTATATTTACATTCAAAAATTTATTTCTCTAAACTACTTTCCAGCCAGTTGTGGAAAAATATTCATTTTCTCTAGAGGGTTTTTAGCTCTCAGAATGTGTTTGGTTAATTACAGTATTAGACATGGTTGATGGGCTTTTTTAAAGCAAGAGCATGCAACTGTTTGTGATAGTTAAAAATAAATCTTTTTGGATTTAATTGAATTAATGCATGCTATTTAAGATTTCTGATATGATGCTTCCATCACTTACAACACACAACACTTGGTATTGATAAATTTTTTGACATTGCAAAATGTTGGGAGAATTTGAGATTTGAAAACAAGAGGCTCCCAGGAGCCTGAATCGCTCACATATGACATATGAGCCTGAAGTAAGGCTATTAGGCAAAATCTATTTGACATTGAAAGGGTTATAAGTTTAATAAGGGGGCCATCTGACAATATGGTGGATCTTTAGGTGCTGATCACTTTTATCTCAATTAAAATTCAAAAATCTGTCACCCTTTTTTAGTTATTAGTAAAAAAATGCAGTTTAACCCAATGTTCTATTTTTAGCCACAGCGGCCATGTTTTACAACCAATCAAATATCCCCACATCAGTTCTATACACCTAATGCTAATAAACAACAAAACCAAGTTTGGTTCCAATTTGACTTTAAGTGTCAGAGGAGTTAACAATTTCAATGTAATGAGGAAATGCTTTATAAAAGCTCAATTTTGACGTTCTAAGGGCAATAACTCCTAAAAGGAAAGGTCCTACAACCTTGACCCTATTACATATTTAGTAGATCTTGATTTGCTTAACAATATGCAATTTAAATTTCTCAAATATCCTGTATAGTTTTCAAGATATTGAGCTAAAAGGGTGCAAAATTTACAAAAAATCCACAAAAAGGGCAATAACTCCTACATGGGTCGTTGGATTTTCTTCAAAATTTCAGAGCTGGTAGATCTTCAGGTGCTGATCACTTTTGTTCCCAATCAAAATTTTAAAATCTGTCACCGTTTTTGAGTTATTTGCAAAAAAAACTGCCATTTACCCCTATGTTCTATTTTTAGCCACAGCGGCCATGTTTTACAACCAATCAAAAATCCCCATATCAGTTCTATACACCTAATGCTAATAAACATCTATACCAAGTTTGGTTCCAATTGGACTTGAAGTGGCAGAGGAGTTAACGTTTTCAATGTAATAAGGAAATGCTGTTAAAATGCTCAATTTTGACGTTCTAAGGGCAATAACTCGTAAAAGGAAAGGTCCTACAACGTTAACCCTATTACATATTTTGTAGATCTTGATGTGCTTAACAATATGCAATTTAAATTTCTCAAATATCTTGTATAGTTTTCAAGATATTGAGCTAAACAGGTTCAAAATTTGCAAAAAATCCACAAAAAGGGCAATAACTCCTACATGGATTGTTGGATTATCTTCAAAATTTCAGGGTAGGTAGATCTTGAGGTGTTGATCACATTTACGCTATGCCAGAATTTTGATATCTGTAGCCGTTTTTGAGTTATTTGCAAAAAACTGCATTTTACCCCTATGTTCTATTTTTAGCCACGGCGGCCATGTTTTTTTAAAAATCAAAAATCCGAACAATAGTTTTGTAGGCCATACCCTAAAGATCAACTACACCAAGTTTGGTTTCAATTGGACTTATGGTGTCAGAGGAGTTAACGTTTGAAAAAGTTTACAGACGGACGACGGACGGACGACGGACGCCAAGTGACGCCAATAGCTCACATGACCCTTCGGGTCAGGTGAGCTAAAAAGATTGAGAGAAGTCTAATCATTACTTGCAGATTTTCTGATTTCTCAATCTCAATTTTTAAATGACAGAATTTTAAGCTCTTGGCAAGACTGGAGCTTAAAATTCTTTCATTTAACTATCTCAACTGAGAAATAAGATAATCCACTTGAAGTGATGTAAGAAGCTTATATACAAGACATAATAATAAATTATACTACTATTTCATTACATTTACGTCTTAAAAATTCTTAATTTTACAGTTAATACAAACATAACTGACATAAAATAAATACTACTTGAAAAACATATTCAACATATGATTTCAATGAAAAGTTTCTCAAAAAGTTTTATGACCTTTTCTAAGAAAGCTTTTGTTATGAAAGTTCTTTTTAAGTATTTTTGATTTTCTTTTTTTCTTTTTTTGGTCTCTTCAAGTTGTTTTCTTATACCCGTTATAAAATAATGCAATGATATGCAGCAACAGAGGGTCATGAACTTACTCCACTGTAAGAGGAAAGGTACAAAGGTATTGAAAGAGAGGAATTAGGTGTCATAAATTTGCTAGACATAGGACCCCCAAAGAGTACCCCCTCAAGATGCATTTAAAACCACTCTGATGTCGATTTAATGACAAAGGTCGCTGCAGACCTATATCTAGGTAAAGTCACGACACTAAACTCCCCAGTCATTTAATTACAGATTTTGAATGAAGTCACAGGTCGATTTCAATGAATTTTAAGCTTTTAACAAACTGGAGGTTAGAAGTTACCCCTAAAAAACCTTCCGGTGGTTGATTTTTTATCTTGTTGGAGCCCAACATATACATGAACATTGCCAGATAACTTTAGTCATTGGATGTTAATAAAAGAAAAAATTCCACCACAAAAATCAACCAGAAATGTGTGAAATATGCTGAAAGTAGGTTTCTTCCATGAATAATGGAATGGTTGATAGGAATGATTTCTTGAAGTGAACACAGTTCAAGCATGAATAATGGGTGAAAAAATACTTTGAGTAAAATCAACTTCACCAAAGAATATTCCTCTACATATAAAATCATATCTGAGAAAAAAAATTAAGTCCAGGCTTAGGAGTAGTTGTGATCATGAAATATGTGGACAGACATGTCGGTAGCTATAAATTACCCTAACATTGTTTACAGGGTCTAAAATTAACCAATAATTGTGATTAAGAGATATACCCATAGACAGAAAGACTCAGTGATTCCTAAATACAGCCCTAAAACATTGTTTGTAGGTTATATAATTAACAATAGCACTTATATATGTAACAGTATGGCATAATGGTGAAAGACATCAGTAAATCCATGTATAAGCTGTGTGTTATTTCTGTGTACAGCCATGCCAATCTAGTCCACCACAGGCTGCAGACACAATAAAGTATATAATCACCTGGAATAGAAACAAAAAGGTCAATAAGAAATAATTCTTAAATTATCAGCAACAAAAATAAAATATGAGAGTCAATACAAGAGTTGACACTAAAGTATGTCTTGCCTGTCGGTACCATCACAGAACTCATTGAAGGTCTAGCTGGGCTTTCAGAAAAGTTAAGGTCAAGATCATGTGACAGATGACAGAATTCCATTTAACCATAAAAAAAGGTCTGAAGTGTTTTCTAGTTACCATAGTTATTGAGAAACAATTAAAATAGACCAACATTCACTAATTCATTCAACCATGAAAATGGGGTCAAGGTCACATTACATGGTGACATCAGTTGTGTATAGCATAATACCCAAATATCAGATGCCTAGCTATAATATTATACTTTTCACTTAACTCATTTTCCACCAAAAAATCATCTACATTCACAAAGTCATTGAACCGTAAAAATGGGGTCAGGGTCACACAACATGGTGTCAGTTGTGTAGACCAAAACCCCAAATGTCTGTATACCAAATATCAGATGCATAGCCATTATACTTTTAACTTAATTTATTTTCCACCAACGTTTTAATTGTCCCAAAAATCATCAAAGTCCTTAGAGTCACTGAACCATGAAAAATGTGTCAAGGTCGCAGGACATGGTGCCAGTTGCAAAGAACATAAAAGTCGCTGAACCATATTGGGGTCGGGGTCAAACAGCATGGTGCCAGTTGCGTAGACCATGACACCAACTGTCTTTATAACAAATATCAGATGCCTATCTATTATACTTTTCACTTAATCCAATTTCCACAAAAGTCTTACGAAGGGGTTTTATGGCCCGAAAAAACATCTAAGTTCACAGAGTTACTGAACCATGAAATTGGGGTCAGGGTTAAACGGCATGGTGCCAGTTGCATAGACCATAACCCCAACTGTCTGTATACCAAATATCAGATGCCTAGCTATTATACTTTTCTTGTAATTTATTTTCAACAAAAGTCTTACAAAAAAGTTTGCGCCGTCGCCGCCAGAAAGTATTGCCTATGTCTCGCCATAATAGGCGAGACAATACTACATGTACTTTGAATTGCACATTTTACCTGGCACAGTTTTATCAAATAAACACAGTTTTTAAACACTAACACCAGAATTTGATGTGATCTATTAAAATTTTGCCATAGCACCAAATGGGATTTGTATGTTAAAGCTAAGGTAATACCATATGACACAAAAGACAACAACAGGAATATATGCACAACATAACAAACATAAAACAACTAAACCGCAGCAATCAGATATGGTAACTCACATTGAAAAAGAGAAAGAACTTGAGTGTTCCACAAAGGTAAGCAGTTCTTGCTCATAATAACACACCTGTTGTGAAATATGTTTGGCTTTGTTATTGGTATTCAGGAGTTTATGTGTTTCCATGTTTTACATGTTGTCTATTTAAAGTTTAATGGTTTTGTCTCTACCCTTTCGGAGATTTGACATTTGGATGCCCCATTGGTACCTATGCTACCTTCATGCAATTTCATCAATCTCTAGCACACAAAAAAAGCTCAATAACAATCATTCTGTTGAATTAGACTTACAATTATAACAACAACAATTATGACAATAATCTTGACATTCTTCCACCACATTGATCTGGCTAATGACCGACTCCTCTTCTTAAATGACACAGACTGCAAAGAAAAAAAAACTTCTTTTGTTACTTTAAATAAAATTTACTTGATTGTCAAATAAATCATGTTTTTATGATTTGTGACAGAAAACAATGTAGCAAAAAGGTAAACAAAATTTTAATCTAGAAGTCAAACAGAAGACAAAGACTCATCACAAAAGACATAACACAAATGACAACAGGAACTATCATAACAAATGGATGAAATTAAAATTTGGGTCAAATACAGAAATGGCCTGATTTCTTTTAACAGGAAGTTTGATGAGCCACCGACCTGAAATCGAATCCCACGTTATGGGACCCCATGCTGATGCTGCATACCAAATATCAAGAGGCTGTGATGAGTAGTTGCTGAGAAAACTGTTACCAAAATTTTCTATTATTGAACATTAGTCTAAAAAATTAACTAAGTCGGTAAACAAGAAGTAGGTGAGAGATAGACCTGACATTGAATCCCACGTTATGGGACCCCATGCTGATGCTGCATACCAAATATCAAGAAACTGTGATTTGTAGTTGCTGAGAAAATTGTTACCAAAATTGTTTTCTATTATTGAACATTAGTCTAAAAAATTAACTAAGTTGGTAAACAGGAAGTAGGTGAGCAATAGACCTGAAATCAAATCCCACATTATGGGAGCCCATGCTGATGCTGCATACCAAATATCAAGAAGCTGTGATTAGTAGTTGCTGAGAAAACTGTTACGAAAGTATTTTCCCCGCCCGCTCGCCCATCATTCATCATTTTATAACCCAGATTTTCACTAGTGAAATCCGGCCAAAAAATATAAGTATGTCATCCATTAGAAAGGTTGATCTTGTCTTGAATCTGAGTTTTATTTCAAATATTTAAAAATGGGTCAAAGACAAAAATGGTTGGATTTCGTTAAACAGGAAGTAGATGAGCAACAGACCTGAAATCGAATCCCACTTTATGGGACCCCACCCTGATTCTGTATACCAAATATCAAATGGCTGTGATAAGTAGTTGCTGAGAAAACTGTTACAAAAGTTTTTCCCCAGCCCCCCCGTCAGCCCGCCTGACATTCACCAATTTATAACACTAGTGAAATCTGGCAAAAAAAATAAAAATCCTGAAAGTATTCAAAAAAACTCTGCCAAACATTTGTTCCTAAAATTAACTAGAATGGCAGTCTTCCATGGAAGAATAGAGTCTTTAAATATTCAGTAAACAGGAAGAAGATGAGTTATGGGCATAAAATCACTTAACACCAAATAGTACTATAGGAGGAAACTACATGCAAAATGTCAAAGGGGTTGTGAACAGAAGTTGCCCAGAAAACTGTGACAGAAATTTTTGTGAGGCCTCAGGACCCAGGCTGCAAAACAACAGATTTTGGAAGGTTCTTTTTAAAAATATTGATGGATTGTGGGTATTTTTACAATGTAGAAGAAGAAATGTTAAGTAAAAATATCTAATATCACCATGAATAAAGTGCCGCCTCACCCCCAACCTGCATACTCTTTGAGAGCACTTGAGTTCACTCTTGTTATGACTTGAGTTTGCCTTGTTGATATTTTTATAATGTCTGATTCTTTGTTTTGCTTTCATTTGTGATCATTGGTTTTGTTCTGTCCTTTCAGACTTATGACTTTTAAATGCCCAATTGGAACCTTTCTGCTTCTTTAAATTTCATAAAGATGTAGTTACCAGTTCAAGAATAATACTTACATTTGCTTGCAGGTCTTCAGTCTTATCCACCAATAACTCTAGTCTCTCCCCTCTACCAGCTATTTGATCTATAATAGAATACCAGTAAATTGATGTGTAAATGCTCAATAGCAATATGACAAGAATATTTTTAAAAGACGTGACGTGTAATTTACAAAAACTGGTCTTTTCAATCTGAAAGTAGTTAGGTTGGTCAGTTACCAGCCGCAGGTTGGTGGTTTCCTCTGTGAACTTCGGTTTTCGCCACCATTAAAACAAATCGTCCTTCACAGCTCTTGTGTGTCGAAAAGGGCATTAAACACCAACACACACACAAAAGACATGATGTCACATGTTACAACAAGTCTTTTTTCTGCAATTGCTGAATTGTGTGGTATTGTAGTTATAATTTTACGATGATTTCTAAATGATCATACCCTGGTGTGTATTTATATAAAGATTCATGATAAAATCATACTTCCTTTTCGAAAAGTAACCAGTAATTAAAACCTGTAGGTTAATCTGATATAGGACAGCTAGATGGAGGAATGGAGGAACAGACAAATGGACAAACAGAACCAAGTAGATTATAAAAAGTTTGAAAACAAATTAAATAACTATGGAACACAGAGCTACAGATGGACTCAGCTCAACGATGTGTGTTTGTTTATGTATAATGAGAACCTGTAAAAGTGTTCTAAAAGAAAGGACAGATGAACACAGGAAATCAACATTTATAGTGCTTCTCTTTCTGAACAGTCATGGGGAAAACATCTTAAAGCAAGCCAAGGGTTTCAATCTGTAAGTTAATCTCATGATAAATTATTTCTTTTGAGATTTGATTACATTGGCTTGCAAAGACAGAGGCAACGAATAAGCTTTGTACATTTTAAAAAATAAAAAAATCTGTAAGGCCAATGCTCACTAGTGACACACCCACTTTCAAAAAGTTATTTATAAAACACAAAAATTTTGGCAAACATGAAAAATATACATGTACCTGATTGATCAAAAATATTTCCCAACAATAAATCATGCCCAAATAAAGCTTGTTACCAAATATCAGTGATTTAGAAGTAAAAGCAGCTGAGTTATGAGTAAATTAAAAGTGTGGCAGAACTAGGGATGAACACAGTAAAATAGTGTAACCTCCTCTTTTTTTTAATCGGGGGGTGGGGCAATAAAGTGGTCTACAATATTTAATAATAAAAAGAAACACAACAAAAAATTTCATAGCAATTGGATACTTGAACTAAAGTTATTGTGGTAACAAACAGGTCAATTTAACTGACAACGACGACAACAATAACAATGACAATGACGGCATCATACCATGATAGGTCTGCAATTTTTTTGTGATCTTATAAAAATGTTCCCATTTTCAACCTTTACCTATATTTCTAACCATAATCCCCTTCAGTTCATCAACCTGAGCTTCCACTTGGTCAATATTATCTTTCTCTCTTGGTTCTGTTAGGGATCTCTATAAAAATAAATGACTGTCATTATCACAAACATAAATTTATATATGTGTATGAGTAGATTAGAAGCGAAGGAGTACACATGGGGCATTTGAATAACTTCAGTCCAAAAATGCTACAAAAAACTTCAGACAAAAGAATAATGATACTGTAAAACCAATTTATTTTTGTGACCACACTATTTTGCGTTTTAGTGTCACAGGGCTATATCACGGCTACTTACTTTTAGGATTTGTCGTAAAACAATTGAATAACTATGAAATGAGTTAATTTGTGACGATAAATTTTCGGGAAATTCATGACTATAAATCACTGGCAAAAATATGAGGGAAACCAGGCATCAAAACGAATAATTAACACAAAACAATAAACCAAAATTAGCAACATGAACTCAAAGTCCAAGTTAGGATGAACAAATGTGCTTCAACATGTAAAGTCTTATTGGTAATTAGTTCCTGCTTGTTATAACACATATGTACATTTCTCATGATCAACTAAAGAAAAAGTCACTGCAATGTAAATTGAGAAACTTCAGAAAATGGATTTCATTTTCAGCAATATTTCTACACAATTCTTGTGAAAATGCCATGATGCATCAGAGCATACAAGTCATGCAAGTAACAGACATTACATACACAAATTCAGATTCAATTTTTAATGTGTCTCAATAAAACAAATGTTAACTGTCAAACATCATAATGACCTTCTTAATTTAGAAAAGCTACGTTATACAAATGTGAAGTTTAACTAATGAATTTTCATAAAGCAGTGTTAATTTCTTTTATACCATTTGGGAAGCTATTATCCTAGAGAACTCGCTGTTCATAGCATATGGTAAAGCTGTTTGGGCCCGAACACCATATTGGTTTTGAAATCTGAAATGAAATAACAGTTTGCAGGTAAGGTGTTCTGTATTAGTAAAATGGATGAAATGTTAAAAATATTGAAACCATTAAATAAATATTATTAACAGCATAAAGATCTATAATTTTCTTTTAAAAGGTTATGGGACAACTTCCAAAACTCAAGTCTTAATTTTAGAAAACAGTTAGTTGCCTTCTATGTGACAAGTGGTTGCTGTTTTACAATTGGCATCAGGCCAAAATACATGCATAATGCATAGATTTGAAAAAAACAAATATCAAAAGAGCTCCTGGACATAAATCAACCACATGTTATATACCAGGGGGTAAAAATATAAATTTTCAATTTTGTATTCTACTCTTGAAAAGAATAATGTTTGGGGAAAAATTAAGAATCGAACCAGAAATTTTTTAAAATTATGATTATGGCCCCTTAGGTAATGAGCGAAAAAAAGGTTGGGGTCGCAAAAATTTATTCTTAAATATAGAATCGCTACTTGGCAAGGATGAACTTGTAAAAAAATTTTTTTTAATCGGACCAGAAATAAAAAAAGTTACGATTTTGGCCCCTTTTGGTCCCTAATAGCATAACAGTAAAAAAAGGGGACACAAAAATATATCTGCTACTTGACAAGAATAAACTTGCAAAAAAATTGTCAAAATCTGACAAGAATTGAAAAAGCTTTGATTTCTGTCCCTTTTGGCCCCTTATTATGTAACAGGTGAAAAAGGGGTCAGGTCGCAAAAATAGAATCTCAAATTTCGATTGACTACTTGACAAAAATAAACTTGCAAAAAAATTTTTCAAAAACAAACCAGAAATAATAAAGTTTTGATTACGACCCCTTTTGGCCCCTAATAACAAAAAAAGTGAAACAGGGGATGGTCACAAAAAATTAATTCTCAAATTTGGATTCGCTACCTTACAAGAATAAACTTGCAAAAAAAAATTTCAAAATCGGACCACAAATAAAAAAGTTTCGATTTTGGCCCCATTTGGTCCCTAATTACGTAATAGGGGGAAAAAGGGGGGGTCGCAAAAATTAATTCTTAATTTTGTATCTGCTATTTGACAAGAACAAACATGCAAAAAAAAAATTTCAAAATCGGACCACAAATAAAAAAGTTTTTATTTTGGCCCCTTATTACACAACGGGGAAAAAGGTGGCGCAAAAGTTCTTCAGGTTCATTCTTTTATTGTAAGAAACATTCTTGACAAATTTCACAGCAAAAGGCCAACTAGGACCAAAGTTGTGGTGGAAACAAATAAAATATTTGAATTTTTTGCCCCTTTTGGACCCCTTATTTCGGAACAAAAAAAGGGGGGACCCCCAAAATCAATCCCATCCATCTTTGTATGGTAAGAAACATCACTGTCGAATTTCAAAGCAATTGGATAACTAGAACTAAAGTTATTGAGGAAACAAACAATAAAGTAGTATTTTTGGCCCTTTTTTGGCCCCTAATTTCTAAACGCAAAATGGGGGGACCCCCAAAATCAATCCAAATCATCCTTTTATGGTAAGGAACATCATTGTCAAGTTTCATAGCAATCAGATAACTGGAACTAAAGTTATTGTGGAAACACTAAAAAGTTAACAGACATCGACGACGACGACAACGACGACAAAGACGACTACAGCATCATACCATAATGCGTCCGCAAATTTTTTGAGGTCGTATAAAAAAACAACAACAAACTTTTGATTTGAAATGGAAATTGGGAGAAGAACAGCCACATGTATGTACATTGTACATGTATATTTAAAAATGTATAAAATAAAAAAAACAAAAACTTTTGCTTTGAAATGGAATTCAGGAGAAGAACAGGCACATGTATGTACATTGTACATGTATATATAACAAGAGGCTCCCAGGAGCCTGAATCGCTCACCTGGTCTTAATGTCAACCCTTTGAAGACTTTTGTATAGCTAAATGAGCTGAATGTTTAAGCAATAAAAAGCTTTTCTCTATCTGCAAAAGATTTCATTCTATAGGCCAAAAACACTATTTTTTGCCTTTAAGGGGCCATAACCACTATAAGGGGTCATCTGGCAACTTTGACCCTATGGAGACTTGTGTAGAGCTAAATGAGCTGAACATTTAAGCAAGCAACAGCTTTTCTCTATCTGCAATAGTTTTCATTCTATAGGCCAAAAACTCTATTTTTTGTCTTTAAGGGGCCGTAACCCCTATAAGGGGTCATCTGACAACTTCGACCCTATGGAGACTTTTGTAGAGCTAAATAAGCTGAACATTTAAGCAAGCAACAGCTTTTCTCTATCTGCAATAGTTTTCATTCTATAGGCCAAAAACACTATTTTTTGCCTTTAAGGGGCCGTAACCCCTATAAGGGATCATCTGACAACTTCGACCCTATGGAGACTTTTGTAGAGCTAAATAAGCTGAACATTTAAGCAAGCAACAGCTTCTCTCTATCTGCAATAGTTTTCATTCCATAGGCCAAAAACATGAAAAAATGCTATTTTTCACCTTTAAGGGGCCGTAACTCCCATAAGGGGTCATCTGACAACTTCGACTCAATGGAGACTTTTGTAGAGCTTTTGATGCTGAAGCAGTAGCGTGGCATCAGATTTCATCTATCTCTTATACTTTTTGATTTACAAGCCAAAAACAGTAGTCTGACCCCCCTGGTCTATTTTTAGCAACGGCGGCCATGTTTTTCGACGAATCAAAAATCCCCACATCAGTTCTGTAGGGGATACCCTAAAGTACCACCAGACCAAATTTGGTTTGAATCTGTGCAGCGGTTCCAGAGGAGAAGAAGTTTGAAGAAAAGTTAACGACGACGACGGACGACGACGACGGACGACGACGACGACGGACGACGACGACGACGGACGCCAAGTGATGGCAATAGCTCACATGGCCTTTGGCCAGGTGAGCTAAAAATGTGGCAAGAAAAAAGTTTTATAGCCTTCAATAAAAATACTAAACAATACATACCTTCTTTTTACATCATTTAAAAAGACAAATGCTTTTGATCTCTCAAAATCCTACAAAAAAGACAGACAAGTATACATTTATAAGCACCACAGCAATCAAGTATGTCGGTTCTGTGTGGTGATACAACTCTAAATCATTCATTGTTTTGACGTGGGGTGTTGGATTTAGAACTGATGTATTTGATTCTTTTACATCAATCGATAAATGTTTCTTAGCTAGTTGTCAGTAACTTCGAGTGTTCTCAAGAGAGTTTCTCCTTGTCTTGTTGTTTTCGTACAGTATTTTGTCTTAGGTTCTCTCCTGTTGAATTGAACTTTTGTCGATTGAGTTTTACAGTGTGTTTTATATGTATGCTTTGTGCAAGCTTATCAATAGGAAGAAGGTTGGATCCAAAAAACTAGTTTAACACCCCCCACATTTTATATGTGCCTGTCCTAAGCCAGGAAACTTTGCCAAAGCCTTTGTTTGTCCTTGTCATTCTGTGTTAACTGTTTTATGTCAAGAATTGGGTCTTTCGTTGATGATTTAGGGATTGGTTTTGATACTTTTGTATTGTATTATAAGTCTTGGGCCAATGCAAGGCGGTAAGCAGTGACCTATGGTCATGTTGAAGACTGCTTGCTGTTCTCCGTTGCGATTTTTTGAATTGCTGTTTGTTTATGTTTGTTGTGTCGCATACACTTATTCCACATCTCAATATCGTCTATTAATCATCGATTTTTTCAATCAGAAGATTATTTTTTAATTCAGAGATTATATATAATTACATGTATATGTTGTGTACAAGTTGCAATATTGTACATGTTGCAACATGTACAGATAAATTGTACAAGTTAAGAGAAAATATGACATGGTTGTCTTTCATCAAGTTTCTCTTATCCCAAAGAAGACATATGAGATTTTACACTATATTTTGAAATTCTGCATGTCAATCTTCAGAAATATTCGCCATAATATTTAATGAATAGTATTATTGAAGTGCCTAACAAAAGTATTTAAAGTGTTGTTGCTGAAATCGAGACATCAAGGTCTGGGAACTTAAGTTGCCATCATTATGCAATTTTAGTTCTTAAAACTTGATGTATTTTATAGACTTGATGGTGAACTTCATGATTAACGTTTTCTATAATATTCCATTCACATTTATGATAACATAAATAAGTTGTGCCTAATAATGTAGAGGGCATTCAAAATTTTTCTTAACTTGTACAATTTATCTGTACATGTTGCAACATGTACAAAGTTGCAACTTGTACACAACATATATATCAATTAATCTTTGTCTTATCTTTATATTGTAGATACAAGGATTTAATATTTGCAATTGTTTTGTGGTTTTTTAGATTGATTTCATTTGTTGTCAATTATAATAACATGTTGCTTTTTGACTTGAGAATATGAAGATCCCTTTGGTGTTCCTATGCATTTTTTTAAATATAGAACATTTGAAAGGATGTATGTCCGAATTTTTTATTTTTTTGCTGTATTTTATAAATTTCTATGTTTTGATCTGCATTTTTTCTTACTGAACACATATTACATAAAATAAATACTTACATCATCTGTTATACAAAGGTAGACAATTCTATTCTCACTAACATAATGAAATAAATAGCTGGAAAATATCAAATATAAAAAGCTGTTAATATATTAATTTATACATGTACAATCACTACAACATGTACAATGTGTACCTGAAAACTAGAAAATGTGTCCATGAGCTACATCTATTGATGGCCTTCCTGTTCTTAAAATTGAACCTGAGATATGGAAGTTAACTATGGCAAAGAACTTAACTAAAGTGATTCATGCCTAACAATAAGGTTGCAAATATTTGGACCTTATAACCAATAAAAAGCTACGCCGAGCGCAGCATGATACGACAGCAACAAGTTGAACCCTGTACATTGGAGGCCCAATATGGATAGTCTATTGCTTTGGTCACATGCAGCCCATGGTGGACTTACAAAGCCTTTTTACACATGCAACCTTTGGTGGACTTTAAAATGCATATTTGACACATATATATTTACAATAACGTTAAATAGAAAAAAAATTATTTCTATATTCATTGACATTTTTGACACGATTAAGCCCCTTCCGGCCCTTTTTTTAAAAAGGTTAGGACCACAAACCCCAAATGCAATAAAAAACTTCCTTCAGTGTATATAATCATCATATTTAAACTTCATAACAATTGGCTGGCCCACTACAGCTAAATTTTTGTGTTAAACCATTTGCCTTGACCAACTGTTAAAAATGGCGTTTTTTGCCCCTTCGACCCCTTACATCTCAAAAACAGTAAGAGATATTGCAAATCTGATTGAAAAATGCAGGCAGGGATTTTCACAAGGATTCCAATGAAAAAAGATTTTGAAAATCGGACCACAAAAAAAAAGTTGATTTTTTGGGTGTGGCCCGTCTTTAGCCCCCTGTAGAAATGTAACGGTTCGATATACATCAAAACCATTGACACATTTTGTTGACAGAATTTAATGATGAATTCAATAAATAAAGAAATTTTAAAATCAAATGAATAATAAACATTCTACAACAGTTTTGTCAATACACCTGTTTTAGCCCCTTTTGGCCCTTTTTCCAAAACGGTAAGGGCCACCAACCCAAAATACAATAGGAGCCTTCCTCTAGTGGTTACAAACATCATATCAAAATTTCATAACAATTGGTCAATATTTACATTTTTTTTGTACTCAAGTTATCGCACGGAAACCAAATGCCCCCAGACGACGACGACAACGACGACATTGCCATAACATTATATGATCGCAAAAATTTTGCGGTCGTATAAAAACTCAACCAAAGACTAATGGACATACATGTTTCTACGGACAGATGGAAAAGGGTAAAACAAAATGCTTTGCCCACATACATTGTACATTTGTGCATGGACAGGCCATAAAAATGCAATAGATTACAGTGGATACAAGATGCATAAAGTGATGTACATGTACATGAAATCACAAATACAAAGAATAAAGCTTCACTGCCACACTTTAAATAAATATCTTATCATATATTTGTCTATTCATGTATACATGTACATGTATATTCTTTATGGAATGATTTTGCAATCCACTGTAAAGCTGAGATTCAAGTTTAGATTTGCAAGTGGAAAGGAGAAAGACATAGACTTTCCAGATTGGGTTCTTAATGTTAAATTTACAAGTATAGAAAATAATATGTGCTAAACTAAATAGAAATGACAACAAAGTTCCAGACAATAAATTTTGCTACGCCTGACGCGTGTTTCGTCTATTCAAGACTCATCAGAGGCGCTCTACCAAAAATATTGAAAATGCCAAACACTATATGATTATGAAGAGCATAAAACAATAAAACCAAAATTACCAAAATGGGGAACCAAATTATTACTAAGATGATCAACCTACATGTATGACTGGAATAGGAAGAACCTTAGGTTTAGACAATTTTGAAATTTAAACGGATAATTTTAAGCTTTGATGTGTTCTCCAACACAAAAGTGTTGGTGCCAGAGCGGGCTAAGTGAAGTCCCTTTAGTCTCTTTGACAGTTAAATAGGACATAAACTTAGATAATTTATACTAAATGTACATGTACATGATGTAGGCCAGATAAAAAAAATATGTGTGTTTCTGGTTTCCTTACCTAAGTTATTTAGTACCCTAGTACCAAAGTCGTCATGGTCATGCAGATTCTAATCTTTTATGGGCATATTTGCTTTCCCACTTTTAAACTTAAAATCTACAAAAACAGGAGAAACACACATACTTTTCGGCCTTTTACCATGATTACCTGCCATGGGAGTATGTAAGTTTTGAATCACCAGGGCTTATTTTAGACAAGATTTGTTCTGTGACTTCAGTAAAATTCCCTGCACAGCTGGCATATTTAGCCAGGACAGTTGTACCTCTGGCAACTACACAAAAAAGTATAGGCATCTTTTTACTTGTTATCTTCAGCTACATGTATGTAATAATAGCATTCTTCATTTTTCCTGCATCTAAAATATTAAGAGGAAAAGATAACTATTACTTTCTTTGTGTACTGCTTTGTATATATACATTGTACATATATATACATGTGCACACACGGTAAAGTCGCATTTATAATTGTACATGTACAGTACCCTTAAAGTACATGTATACATGTACATGTATATCTAAAATAATACGCTCCCGAAGGGAGCGATAATGGTTGAAATGTCAATATTTTAGTTGTACTATGAGCTGAATTTTCCTTCAACGTCCAGTATAGCACGCGCTTGTTTTCCCGAACTTTCGGCGTCTTTTTGACGTTTTTATCTTTGAAAATTTTAGACGTCATTAAACGCTCACGTAACCAACAAGAAAAGCTAGTTTGTTTTTATTTTCGAACCATAAAAAATAAATTAATTGAAACCCCGGGAGCGTAACAGGTTTTACCTGCCTCATATTATACTTGAAATTATTAGTTTTCAATAGAAAAAGGTAATTTGGTCAATATAGAATTGATATGTACAAATGTAATTAGTACCCAAGTGTGCATTTCGATTGGAAAATCGTATGTGTGTATTTCCGCACAGTTAATTGTACAAACTGTTTGTACTAGGAACCACTGCCTTTATGCAAACTTGCTATACAAACTTTTTGTTTGTCATGACCACATGATGACACCTTAACCTTCTTGGTGCGGGAAGGACAAATACTCCTAATCTGTGCACTGTGGGTGAGACATATATTTACTGCGGGAAGGATCGACATAAATGTACCCTTTACATAATAGATAAGTTGTGATTTCTTCAATGTTATGTATTTTCCAATATGATGCATTATTTAATATCTATACATGTAGTTTTGAAAAGATAAAAAAATAATTGTCTTGCACGAAAAAAATGAAACGTAATTATCAAAATACGTCACAACAGTCAACACTACAATGATGTCATATTTATTTCCAACACTTTTCGAAACATTTCTCGGTTCTGTTCCCGCACCAACAGGTTAGGTACAAGTGCAAAACGAGCTAGGTAGCTGGATCGAGCTAGGTAAGCTCGATCGAGCTTTAAATTGTTATCTCCCTTTGCTGTTTTTGACAAAAAGATCTATATCCAATTTAATTTGGGTCAGTGCAAGATGAAACTTTCTATTAACTTTAAGTTAACATACCAGGACAAAGAAACATCAAAATATCAACGTTTTACCGTCGACTTTTCTAAAACCAAATTGCATTGAACTTAATGCAAAAATTCTAATTTTCACAAAATTAATTTCCACGGTAGAAATGAAAAATTATGGTTGCATATTGACAAACAGTATCTTTGAAAAGAGAATCTACAATTTCATGATGCACAGGGATGATTGAAAAAAGTTATGCAATATTAGGTCAAAAACAGCAAAGGGAGACAATAATTTTAAGCTCGATTGATCTACCTAGCCCGTTTTGCACTTGTACCTAACCTGACCAAGAGGGTTAAAAATATCTAACAATGTCTAATCAGATCAAAAACCAAGCCCCCTTCATGTTAAATGGTTGGTGACAGGTCCCGAAATGTAAACAAAATAAATCTATATAACTTCAAGAAAGGGGATGGGGATAATTGGAGTCCTTTCTACCAGAAGAGCTTGCCGGGAGCAGGCACCTGTGTTTCCACGGGCATGACAGCATAATCATGTGATCAAATCTTTGTTCGTTTTTACAATTGATCTTTGCGTTTCATTTAATAAATTATTTACTGCTCATACATGAAGCCATTAGAATACTGTAACTTTATGTTCCTCACCAAGCTGCTATACATTCGGCAGAGTGTTTTCTTTGAAGATTTGGAAGAAGGTGTTTGTTTTGATTTTGCACTTCCGGTAATATAAATCACTAAAACTCGGACATCAGACGGTAATTTTCCGTATTTCTATTTTCAAACAAATAAAAAGAATCTCATTATCAGTCAGAACGCGGTACTTCGAATTACCGAAATGCCCGTAATTACCGAAATGCCTTTGAAATTACCGAAATGTCCAATAAAATTACCGAAATGCCCATTTTAGGGGGTGGAATAGAGGTTTATTGAATATTTACACTTAATATTGATATCGATTTTGGCAATTTTAAAGATTCTGATGAAGAAAGGATGTTTTTGATTAAAGTGATGACCATTTATAAATGTAACGAGTTTCATAATAAATTATCCATTTCATAATAAAACTATAATCTGTAACACCTTCAGCTGTTTTTTTTTTATAGTATATAAATTATATATATAGTTTTTATGATTATTTGTGTTTGTCATTGTTTTGTACTAACATTGTTCCGATCTTTTGTGCTGTATATTGTATTTATTGGCCAATAAACCCATATGCTATTCTTGTATATCTTGTGTGATGTTACTTGCAGTTTTGGTAAATGTTATAAAATATATATATTTATTCAAAACGAATTCCAATTTTTTTGCATATGAATTGTTTTAGGTTGTTTTACATTATAAAATGTGTAATCCGGGAAATGGCGTTTATGATGCATTAAGGACACTTTAACTTGTGACTTCCAAGGAGCAGAAGAATGAAAATATTTTTAAAATTTATTTTCACAAATACAATGAGGCATGAAATAAGGACCATATAACAATTATGCTTCTTTTAACAACAAAACACGAAAAGTGCCATTATCTAAAGTCTGTTCAAATAGTTGACAAACCAACTGAGCCCTTTCCGGATTGCTCGCAACATAGCAATGTAGCCGGCATCGCTGACGTGAAATTTGATCTACTGAGAACAGATTGACAATTGGACGAGAATAAAGCCCTTCTTATGTCCGAGATTCTTAAGTTGAAGTTCCAACAGGGCAAACTATTTCGAGACTCTTAATTGCAGACCAATGGTTTCATAGCACATGATGTTCCTGATTCCTTTTGGGGAACAGGAGTTCGTGGAAAGGGGCAGAATGTGTTTTGAGTGTTATATAATACTATAACTATTCTAAATAAAATTGTATTTTTCTCTGACTTTATATTGTACTGCTCGAATATGGTTATCAAGTCTTCTGTTTTTTATAATAATGTCTAGATGCAAGTCTTGACTTAAGATGTTTGCGTTGTTGGATTCTTTCCGGTTGATTTTGTGTTGTCTGTTACTTCATCATTTTCAAAGTTGTATTTTATGCTGCTTTGTTTCCTATCTGCTTCTTCTATATAACCAAAAAAAAAAGGTTATAACCAGAAAAAAGAAAATAACCACAAAAAAATAATAAATAACAAAAAAAAAAGGACAAAAAGCAAAAACCAATGAATATTGTTATTTGAAGAGGGTTAATTCTGTTATTTGTCAAACGTCGCTGCAGACATATATCTAGGTATAGTCACGACGTTTAACTCCCCAGTCAGTCAGTTATTTGTCAAAATTGGTATAGCATCATAACCGGTTTTTTTTTAAGATTGAAAGGTAATAATAGTGACAGTTTGAAATTGTTATTAAAACAACCGTTTATTGTCAGAGTTTTATTGCGAAACCCTACATACACCGTCAAACCTTTAAATATTCATCAAAACTTGTGCTCAGTCTCATTCTTCCAAGTTTACCATGGCAGAATATCCTTGCTCGATATGTGCTCTACATTGCGAAGAAAACGAAGAATGTGTTTTCTGTAGTGGTTGTGATAAGTGGGTACATGCTGCGTGTGTTCCCATGACTTCTTCACAGCTAGTTGTTTGGTCAGACAGCAACCTAGATTTTCTGTGCAGAAACTGCTGCTTCACAGAGAATACATTCGACCCGAAGAAGTCACTCCGAAGGTCAGTTACTAAGTTTATTCAGTTACTTTTTTTCGCTGTACGTTCTAAATGCAAATGTCTCAATAATTCTATTTAGTTGTAATATTTTGGTAATTTCATTTTTTATCAAAAATGTTTCAAAAATGACAAACATTTTATTTTACGTTCAAAGTTTTAACTGATTATTACTTTTATACGGAGCCCGGATAGGGACATACAAAGAAAAAAATATGTTGTGCGCACAATAAATTGGGTTTCCGATGAATGCAAACCGAAGAAAAAAACTAAAGATAACCACCTTTTATTTAATGTCTACTTTATTGCATTCGCTCACCTTATCACTTAAGAATTACCGGTAATTAACTAATTATTATACCACTGATAAGGTCAGCCATCGATAATCTAAGATTAATTTTCATATACCCTCAACATACGGCCTTATATCGGCGAATATCACTTGCATTAAAGACCTTGCTACGCAGTGCCGCGCGTTTGATATATCAAAGGGAACTGTGGGGTGCACAGCATGGCAAACACCTCGAGCTTTATCTATGTATATTATATCTATGATTAAAGTGATAGCTTTCATGGGTTTTTAGCATTGAATTAATAATTCAGTTTGAGAATAAATGAAAATAATTTTCATTTTTGTAATGACAATTTCCAAAAGTTTTGAACATTTAATTAACAAATTATTTTTTTTTTAATTATAATTTTCAATCTTTTCATTTTCTCTTAGAAAATTTATTTTACTTTTACTTTCAATAAACTTTTATTGTATCTTAATAATTTTTTGTCAAAATAATTTTCAATTGTCCTTATCTCTTTGGTATTATTTGATAAATTATCCTTTAATTTAATTTTAAATTAGACCCGCTCCGGGAGACCCGCCAAGTGACTGCATAGACATTCAAATAGCATTGAATAAGAAAAAAATATATACCGGTAAAGACGGACAACAGCAGAGACAAATTAAGTTTAAAATTAATATATTTGGAAATTATTACATCGTTAAGCTACTATCAAATGTTCGGATAAATTTCGAGTTTCGTAAAGGACAAAGTACACTAAGGCCCATATTTGGCCCCCTCTATAATTCAAAATTACAAAATTGATATCGAAAATATTTCTTGTGCTATTTAGAAGTTCAAGTAAATGAACAAACTTGTTCTAATAATTTTTTAAGCGTAGCATCTGACATTGGTGTAAAATAGGATGTCAAAACAAAACAAATATAAAAGACATCTGTGAAATTGGCTGAAAATTGACGAATTTTGCGTCATTTTTTCAATTTTTGGAAGCCTCCGCCTTCTTGACCCAGACATTTTGTGAATAAACTTTAAAACTGACTTCAATTAAAGTCTAAATCAGTTAAGAAATCTATAGGTCACGTAACCATTTTACTCCATATATAAAGTACATTTTAATATTTTCGCAAAATTTATTTTTTCGATATACAGTGTCCACAGCTGACGACCGACCAAATATTTCACCACGAGACAGACAACATATCTGTAGAAATCCTGAAGGTATTCCATCCTGCTATTCTTAACCACAATTATCCTGCTAAGACAGTCGGCGATGGGAATTGTATGTATCGCGCAGTTTCAAAAGCAATGACAGGGACAGAAGATAGCCATTCGCTTCTAAGGCTTCTCACAATGTTGGAGATTTTGAGAAATCCATCATATTATGATGACAGTCACAGCAAGCACGTAGACCTCATCCAGGACATGCGCATAGTAACATCACCATACCAACAACTTCTTAAAAATGTGTGTAGAGACGGCAGTTACGCAGACATGATGCATATGTATGCTCTCAGTGCCGCCATTCAATCACCTATAAGATCCTATTATCCGCCACAATTTGAAGCAGAGTTTATATCAGAGCCTTATACGCGTAAAATAGTGGGTCGCAACGTTAAACCGTCTGCTATACCAATAGGAACAATTATGTGGACCCAGTACCTATACAACATCACAGCCGATGGACAATTCGTACCGAATCATTTCGTCCCCTTGCTACCGATCCAGAGACGTCAACCCGCAGTAGTAAACTTATGTGAAGAGAGCATCAATGACCAATCTAAGGAGAGTACCGCGAATGACCAGGACGCCGAACAACAAATGGACGATCTAACAAACAACCAGGACGCCGAACAACCAATGGACGATCCATCAAACAACCAGGACGCCGAACAACCAATGGACGATCCATCAAACAACCAGGACGCTGAACAACCAATGGACGATCCATCAAACAACCAGGACGCTGAACAACCAATGGACGATCCATCAAACAACCAGGACGCTGAACAACCAATGGACGATCCATCAAACAACCAGGACGCTGAACAACCAATGGACGATCCATCAAACAACCTTGTATGATAATCGAAATTTTAGTAACAAGAACATGTATTTAATATTTATTTCGTCTAAAGACACAAAATATGTGTTAAACTATGATTTATCTATCATAATTCCGGGCATTTCGGTATTTTTATTGGGCATTTCGGTATTTCAAAGGCATTTCGGTAATTACAGGCATTTCGGTAATTCGATGTACCCGTCAGAACGCCGGGTCACAAAAATGGGCGTTTTTTCTTTACCATGATCACGTGACAAACGCATCAAAATGGACGAGTTTTTGTTCTCAAAAAAGTTCAACAAAAAAACGCTACGTATGATTTAAATCGAACTCGTCGAAAAAAACTTATTATCATCGAGTGTTTGTATATCTTTCATAGATATTTTAAGATATATTACACCACCAACCAAATTGGGAAAGTATATAAATTTAACTTTGAAAGTTAACCGGAAGTTAAAAAAAATTCTTTGACTCGATCGTAAAAGTTTCAAATTTAATTAATTGGCGTGGAATGATGGGACAAAAAATTAACAGTATATGGATAAACATATTCCCGTAATATTCGCAAAATTATACCTTTGAAGACGCTTTACAAAAAAATTGTGTCAGCTTATTCTAGTAACGTCTTTAAGTAAAGGGGGAGAACTCCATACATAACTCCATACTAAACTCAAGGTAATGGAGAAAATGCTCGAAATTGTCACCAAAACCCCATGTCAGATAAATATTATTTAGCCCTCTCTCTAAATCATTGAAAGTGGAAGTTATTTTTGTCTGTTGTTTGTTTTATTTCCAGTTGACAGTATTTCAGTGATAGTCATAATCAGGAATTAAGACAATTTGAATTGTGCAGACTCACCCAGGACACGGACCCATGTATGCCATGAAAAAAGGACCAATGTACAAGCCAGAAAAAAAATGATATAATTTCTTTAACTCTTGTTCTTTCAATATAAACACTATTTTCTCCATCAGTCATTTGTTCAGATTCAATTTCTAGATATATAATATAAAATATATATATAAAATATATATATTATTACACGTCCACCGGTTTTATTGGTGGATCACTAAGAAAATTATGAAATTTTCCTAGGCCCTCTAGCGATTCAACAAAGGCTCGATAACAATCCACCTTTCTTGATTCATGAGCAGAATTCGTGTAATTGCCAAATTAGATCAATATGCATATTGCATAATTCTCAAAAGAAACTATGTTCAATTAATAAGATTATTTTTTTGTTTAAAAAACAATTTCTTAAACAATTTCTTTTAGTCATGTTAGTTTAGTACTTCTTTGTGTCGCAGCGTAATTTTGCCAAAAGAAACTATAATCAATTAGTAAGACTATTTTTGTTTAAAACAATTTCTTTTAGTTTAGTACTTCTTTGTATCATCCTTTAAGAAAATTTATGAAAAAGGTTCAGATTCAATTTCTCAAAATTTAAAATCTAAAAAGGTGTTCAAAATATGTTCAAGACTTACATGTACACATCTTTAATCTCACAACTTGATTCGTGTATACATTGTACATGTACATGCATTTTGAAAATAGATTGCATTGAAACAGATTCATAATGACCAAAATAAAATTTATTATTTTATTCCTATAAAATGGTTAAAAAATTTCATTCGATCAATATTAAAATACTTTTAATAAGTTTAATACAATGTACATATAATTTTGAATCTCGAATTCTGCTCCTGGCTTTTTTACTCAAAGAGCATCCCTAAGCCAGGAAAGGATTTAAAAAAGGGACTGGAATAAGGCCATTAGACCAGACAATTAAATCAAAATCAAAATTAGTAATGTAAAAATATTTTGTTAATTTTGTTTGTTTGCATTTAAGTTTCATAAATTTTTGTATCTCTCTACTCTCGCACCTTATTCCAATCCAAAAAAAAAAATAATAAAAAAAAATCTGCATTTTTGGGGGGTTTTATATAATACTGAAAATTGCATAGATTTTTGGCTACAAGAGGTTTTCATATGTCATGCTATCTATTCACATGTATTTTTAACATGATAACCATGCATGGGTGATATAAAGCAAATTAGCGGCACAAACTGATGTATGTTTGTATGCAAAGTTTTGGATCAGGTTTGTGCTTAAGGCACACTGAACTTTTGAAAGAAGTTGAACATGATTAAGTGTATAAGTTGCATGTGCTACAATATTGCTAATAAAAAAAATCTAATAATCAAAGTGCAAGTGTAATGCCATCACCAATAATAAATGTGCACTAATAAACCAATTGCATGCAATAACTACCATCACCAATAATAAATGTGCACTAATTACTACTCTGCATGCAATAACTACCATCACCAATAATAAATGTGCACTAATTTCTACTCTGCATGCACTTACTACCATCACCAATTATACATGGGTGTGCACTATAATTTCATGCCAACACTTACTATAAAAAAATAGCCTAAAAAGCCTAAAATAGAACAGTTTCAAATTAAATTACATACATATTATAAACAGTTACACAAAAAAACACTAATTTTTTTGTTTGTTTTTGATTGATTTTTTGGAAATAAAAATAAGAATTTTAACAATAATTTAACTCTGAACATATTTACAGTTTACTTAACAATAAAAAAACAAGGAATGATATGGAGTACATGACACAAAATTGCATCACAATAAATGTACATGTACTAGATAAAATGTTTAGAGATTTGACTTCAATCAGCAGTAATTTGGTTTGATAAGTTTTGTATATATGTACATTTCCACATCACAGATGTTCATTCAGAAAGTGCTTGTCAGGGCAAGAATCATTTAAAAAAACTTTTTGACAGATGGATGGACAGACAGAGTGAAAACTGTAGGGCTCAGACATGCTGATGGAAACCCAAATTATGTAATTTTATTATGCAAATATTTGATTTTGGGAGGAAGATGTTTATGAGATCACTTATATTTAACCCCAGCCCTAACCAAGCAAAGGACATTTCATTGCAAATAATGACACATGAACACCAAAAATTACATGTACATGCAAGTTAAGGGAGCTGATTGTTTAAATCAAGGTTACTGTTTCTTGGATCCTAATTAATGTAAATTTATCACCACTATCCATTTTTGGTGTACATATATTCCCACATTCCCAAATCCCAGGACCAGTTGCACATTTATTCTCAATCCCAGGACCAGTTGCACATTTATTCTCAATCCCATGACCAGTTGCACATTTATTCTCAATCCCATGACCAGTTGCACATTTATTCTCAATCCCAGGACCAGTTGCACATTTATTCTCAATCCCACAACCAGTTGCACATTTATTCTCAATCCCATGACCAGTTGCACACTTATTTTCAATCCCAGGACCAGTTGCACATTTATTCTCAATCCCACAACCAGTTGCACATTTATTCTCAATCCCAGGACCAGTTGCACACTTATTTTCAATCCCAGGACCAGTTGCGTATTTATTCTCAATCCCACAACCAGTTGCATATTTATTCTCAATCCCATGACCAGTAGCACACTTCTCAATCCGGCGACCAGTTGCTTATTTTCTCCATCACATGAATACAGGTCCTTGACAGAAAGTGGACTTTTATTATCAACAAAAATTAAAACATTATTTTCCTAAATCGATCTTCCTCCCAAAACTCAAATATAAGTTTGTTTTTTTATCTTCTTAGAGAGCGACCATTTGATTTTTATGGAGGGGGGGGCTATGGTGAAATTTGAAATAACAGGTAAATCTGTGAGCTAATGCTCACTAGTGATACCCCCGCTCCCCAAACTAAGCCATGCATACAAGTTTAAATACTAGGTAAACAGGAAGTTGATGACCTAGGAACATAAAATGGCTATACACCATATAGGACTATAGGATAAAGCTGTATACAAAATATCTGAACCCTATCTCATGTAGTTGCTTGGGAAAATGTGACGGAAATTTTGCATTTATATCCACTATGTGTAAAAACCTAAGTATTCGTTCGTAAACAGGAATTGACTACCTAGGAGCATAAAATCGGTATAAAGTTCGCGTTGTTGATGGATATTGAGTATTTTGTGTTTCCATGTTTTACATGTTGTCTGTTTTTGTTCCGTTCTTGTTGGTGTTTACGGGTTTTGTCTATGCCCTTTCGGACTTTTGACGTTCCGATACCCCATTGGTACCTCTGCTTCTTTCATACACCATATGCTACTATAGGATAAAGCTGTATACAAAATATCAGAACCCTATCTCATGTAGTTGCTTGTAACTGTGACAGAAATTTTGCATTTATATCCATTATGTGTAAAAACCTAAGTATTCGGTACACAGGAAGTAGACTACCTAGGAGCATAAAATCGGTATAAAGTTTGCGTTGTTGATTGATATTGAGTATTTTGTGTTTCCATGTTTTACATGTTGTCTGTTTTTGTTCCGTTCTTGTTGGTGTTTACTGGTTTTGTCTATGCCCTTTCGGACTTTTGACATTCCGATACCCCATGGGTACCTCTGCTTCTTTCATACACCATATGCTACTATAGGATAAAGCTGTATACAAAATATTAGAACTCTATCTCTTGTCGTTGCTTAGAAAACTGTGACGAAAGTTTTGTTACGGATGGACGGACGGACAAGGGTTAATCAGTATTACCCCCCTCTTCTTCAAAGCGGGGGTATAAAAAGGCAGGATGGCAAAAATCCAGAAATAAAAAGGCAGGATGGCAAATCCAGCCCCCCCCCCCCAATCAAATGGTTGCTACCTCAAAAGGTCCATAGTAAATTGTGAGGTCTACCACCACTTCAATACAATTTAAAATATCAATTGGTTTGTCAAACAGGAGTTAAATCTGTATGATCACTGTTTTTTATTTACATGTGTACCATAGTATTTGATTTTCTATGTTCTATTAACATCTATTTCACATCTCAAATAATTTTTTTGATAAGCCTTGCATATAACAGTGATGAGTCTTAAATTAAATGTCATTGAGGATGGAAATGAACATTGTGATTGGCTTTTAAGCCTATAATATAAAATTGTTATTACATGTACTAATAATTGCATTATTATATTCATTACTGAATTCTTTACAATTGTTTTTGTGTTGTATATTTCTTATTGTTGTTCTTAATTGTGCAGACTGATTCAATGTTTTTACACTTTCAGACTTTTGACATTTGAATGCCCTCTTTGCTTCTTATAAAAGACTGAACCCCTGTTTTACAAACCAATTAATATTTGAGCTTAAGGAAATATGAACCTGAAACCATATTAATTTGTATCAGTATGTCAAAAAATTTACTAATTTAAGTGTTGCAACAATGCTGATCGAGAACATCCAATGCACAAATCAAAGCCAATAACTTACATGTAAATATATAATTTCAAATAAATAATTTTAGAAAGTTGGCAACAATGTTGAGAAATCCTATATATGCACAAATCTATGCCAATAACTTACATGTATAAAGCATATCAGGACAACGTTTATATTTAATTTCTAAGTTAAATTTAGTTACATAAATAAAAATTATCAAGTTCACATAACCTTAAGCTTCTGAAACAAAGAGCAAAAAATAACCAATTTGTAAATAAATTCACTATGTCTCACAGATCTAGGTAACTGTCGCAAATACAATTTCAACCGATTCACTTCCAACGGATGATACCAACCCATGTTGGTAGAGTAAATGATTCGGCGTTTTTTAACAAGTCTTAACTAGTTCACTTACAACGGATTAAACCAACCCATGTTGGTAAAATAAATGAACCAGCTTAAAGTCAACAGGTCTTAACTAGTTCACTTACAACGGATGAAACCAACCCATGTCGGTAGAGTAAATGAACCAGAGGTCTCTTAACTAGTTCACTTACAACGGACGAAACCAACCCATGTTGGTAGAGTAAATGAACCAGAGGTCTCAAAGTCAACAGGTCTTAACTAGTTCACTTACAACGGATGAAACCAACCCATGTTGGTAGAGTAAATGAACCAGAGGTCTCAAAGTCAACAGGTCTTAACTAGTTCACTTACAACGGACGAAACCAACCCATGTCGGTAGATAAAATGAACCAGAGGTCTCTTAACTAGTTCACTTACAACGGACGAAACCAACCCATGTTGGTAGAGTAAATGAACCAGAGGTCTTAAAGTCAAGTCTTCTTTTAATAAAAACCTGTTAGGCTGCAGATCTTTCTTGAATTTTTTTTCATAGAGATTTAATTTAATTTTAGTTTTTAGTTTTTAGGTAGTTAAATCATTCAAGGAGGTCTTCCCTTGTACATGCTGTAAAGACTTAACTGATCTTACAAAAGTTAAATAAATCTACCATTCTAATACAATTTGTCAGTTTGGCTATAGGCAAGAGAATCTTTTGAGTCTTTTGAACCGAGTCTGAGGAGCGTTTTATTATCCCTTACATGTACCTCTGTTTTATTTTTTGATTGTTTGTTTTAAATAGTGAATCTTTTGAACAGAGTCTGACGAGCGTTTTATTATCCCTAACATGTACCTCTGTTTTAGTTTTTTGTTTGTTTTAAATAGTGAATCTTTTGAACCGAGTCTGACAAGCGTTTTATTATCCCTTACATGTACCTCTGATTTAGTTTTTGTTTGTTTTAAATAGTGAGTCTTTTGAACCGAGTCTGACAAGCGTTTTATTATCCCTTACATGTACCTCTGATTTAGTTTTTGTTTGTTTTAAATAGTGAGTCTTTTGAACCGAGTCTGACGAGCGTTTTATTATCCCTTACATGTACCTCTGATTTAGTTTTTGTTTGTTTTAAATAGTGAGTCTTTTGAACCAAGTCTGACGAGCGTTTTATTATCCCTTACATGTACCTCTGTTTTAAATTTTGTTTGTTTTAAATAGTGAGTCTTTTGAACCAAGTCTGACGAGCGTTTTATTATCCATTACATGTACCACTGATTTAGTTTTTGTTTGTTTTAAATAGTGAGTCTTTTGAACCAAGTCTGACGAGAGTTTTATTATCCCTTACATGTACCTCTGTTTTAGTTTTTGTTTGTTTTATGTAGTGAGTCTTTTGAACCAAGTCTGACCAGTGATTTATAAAACTGCTTTTTTTCTGAAATGTAATGAAATTTATATATAAGTTATTTAGAGAAAGATATCCTTGAATGATTTAACTTTTACATGAATTACAAAACAGCAATTGGCAGACCCATACATATCTACCATTTGGAGTTTTTACTGGTAGTTTTAAAGTTTAGTTAGTTTTTTATGAAGAATTTATCTTTATTTATTGATGCCCCCACCTTTTCCCACCAAAAAAGAATAAATACAAATTAATTAATACAAAAAATTGAAAATCAAAAAATCAAACTAATTTAGTAACTTTTAATAATAGTTTGGCAATCTATAGCTGCATTTAGAATGAAATACTAATTGAGGGATGAGAAAACTGAATTGCCAGATAATAAAAAAATCAATTTTGAAAAATTGAAAATGTTAAATTTATAAAAGTTTAGCAACATTATGCAGCAATGCAAGCACATCTTCAATATCAAAATAAAACTCAAAAGACTTTTTTAATCTCTTATATAAAGATGCTGCACATCTTTAAAATCCAAATAAAACTGAAAAGTAGCAATTTATATGTATTTAACATGTTTAATTGACACAAATTCTACAATTATGTTACAAGTTTTTCCTATTTACAAAATTAATGTTGATAAAAAAAATCTATTGAAATTTTTTTTTTTTTTTTTTATTTGCTATTTATTATTTTTTTCTTTTTAACCCTTTTATATAAAAATTCATATACAAACTATAAAAATAGGGCATCTAATTGGACATAAAATGATACCCCGCCACAATATAATATCAATTGTTCATAAAATTTGATTTTTCAAAGTGGCCAATCTCAAAAACTATTTTTATATCATGCTGGAAATTGAACTTGACCTGTATTCTATTGTACCAAACAGCTGTGCAAAATATCATTCAAATCCCTTGACACGTTTTCAAGTTATCAGTTGGAAACTCAAAAATTCATGAAATTTGATTTTTCAAAGGGCCTATCTCAAAAACTATTTTTTGGATCATGCTGGAAATCAAACTTGACCTGTATTTCACTGTACTAAACAGCTGTGCAAAATATAATTCAAATCCCTTGATACATTTTAAAGTTTTTGGTCGGAAACCTTCAGGGGACAGACGAACAAACACCGAAAGAATTTGAGGGTATAAAATAATACCTCGCCACTTCATGTGGCAGGGTATAAAACCACAATTATGTACATGTAGATAATATGGTTAAACCCATTAAAAAAAACCTTTAAGTCATTCACATGGAAGTTTATACTAAAAAGAGCTTCCTTATAATTTTTGTGTTTTTTGTTTTGAAAAACTATTGTTTGGTACCTGCATAGACAATTCATGAACAGAGTGTTGAACTTGGGTTTTATGGTACGAATAAACGCTATCTTCACTTATCATCTTAAAAATGAGGTTAGAAAAAGTTTACAGACAATGACACTGACAACAGCTTCACATAATAATTTATAAAGTTATGTTGTTAATTTGTATAAAAATTACTGAACATGGATAATCAATCTCAGAAATGTGTTGGTATAAATATCCAGAAATTAAAAAAAAGCTTATATCTTGGATGATTCATAACTTCCATTTGTAAAATAACAGGCTAGATTTATTTGTTGTGTTCATTCAATGAAAGTTGTTTTTTGTATTTTTGGGGGGTTTTTTTATTGGAAATAAATTAAGGAAGCTTTCTCAAGTAAGCAATATTAAAATCTAATCTAAATTATAATAAAAACTGAAGTATTTAGTCATATTACAAAGTATGATAAACTTTAAATGTGAAAAATGACACAAGTCATATTTAATCATCGTTATATTCAAACATTTGGTTTTTTTTGGGGGGGGGTAATTGTTTGTATAAGTGAAGACTTAAAGGTAGTCTTTTTAATGGTTTAACCATGTGATGACATCACTGAATAACGGTCTTATATTTATCACGTTTTTTTTCTCGTTGAAGACGCATGTTGCTGTTTAAAGTAGTTTTATAAACAGGAAGTAGATGAGTTTATAAGGGCATTAAATTTCTTTACACCATTAAGTACTATAGGATGTCCCAATGAAGCTATACATTTAATTCATGTAACTGCCAGTAATAAATATTAACTAAATATTACTTTGATTAAAAATTTTCATGATGTTATGACTCACAAGTGAATGCAGTGCCAAAGTGATCCCTATATGTCACACTGAACGTTATAGCCGACCGAAAGGAGTCAAGAACCATGATACGGCAGCGAAATATTGACACGTTAAGGTGGATCAAGCCTTTTACTTTTTTTTCCAGAAAGTGGTGGTATTTACTATTAAAAAAATCCAGAGTTAAATTTTTAAGATTTTTGTATGAAAAAATGAAATTCTGATTTATACATTTTCATTTCAAAAACATTTAGTAAAATTTGTTTCTTTAAAAACATACAATAAAACAAAGAATACAATTTGGTGTGTTTATAAATTTGAGAAATCTAAATTGAAAAATTTATAAATGCTTAATGCTTATCAGGATAGATCCACCTTAAACTTTTACTTAGCGATCCGAAAACCGATACGTTGTACACATTATGCATATACCTTCCAACCCAACTATCAACAGAAAATAAGCTTACTTAAATACCAGGAGCTCCTATTATATGGTCTGTCTGCTAGTTTTTTTATGTCAAGTAACTTTATTTTGGGTATCAATTACAAATTCTAGTAGAAACTGTGTTTTACTTTTAGCTAATGCCTCTGACAAGCACTGTAAAGTTATGAAAAAAAAATGTTTAAATTTGATTTGTGTGGTTTTAGTTTTGTGCTAAAAATGAATGTAAAAACTTTGGTATTTGAATCCATTGTCATATTTGTTTGTTGTCCAGCAAAAACTCTGTGATAAACCTTTGCAAACATGTATGTTATAACAGGCAATGTCAGATCTGTATTTATAAATAACCAAGGTTGGAAGGTATATGCATTTTTATGTATAATGGAACTACAAACGGAAATACTGAAGGACACAGCCTCGAATGCTACGATAGAATCTCTGTGTACCTCGGGCGTTAAGATGGACACCATCACGACGGCGGATATATGTACTAGTGGTAGTCAAACCCGTAAAGTGCTTCCAATAACGGACGCGATATGGAAATGTATGACGACGACGAGACAAGGAATTCAAAGATTGATTAACTACCAACCGAGTGTTCTCATATGATAGTTTGTCAACCTTCCGAGTTTTTAGTCGCGGAAAGACCTCACAAAAAACTATGTTTTGGACCTTATAGTGATTAATAAGCAAATCACAAAGAAAGGATACATCACCTTCATAAGCTGTAACATCAAAGTCCGTACTGTCAATGTCATTTCCACCAGACTGAATGATTACTAAAGAGGGTGGATAATTAAGGATTTCATCCCTTAATTTATCATTCCTGTCTTCTATAAGGGTCTGAATAACACCCCCCCTAAAACCTAAAAACCTAACATTTACCTGAGTTAAGGCTAAATTTGTTTCCAGGTTTTTGAACATACTTGACATGTTACCAATGTCATCCTCCAGTCTGGCCACAAAGCTGTGTCCTAATATTAATATATTGGGTTTTGGTAATGCCATTTCTACAAAAATAATTAGAGCAGCATCTAAGAAAGCAGATGACTTTTACAATGGTCAAAATATAGTAAAAAGGGTTAGGTGAGAATACTAGTACTATATTTTCTATTTGTTTGGATTTCAAATATGTTGAAAAAAGAATTCTCTTTGAAATAGGCACTTGAACATCACTACATTAGTTTCTGTTTCAAAACCAGTAACTTACATGTATAATCTTATAGCAATGCTTTTTGTTGTTTTAATCTAGGGTTATTTTAGTTATGAAATTTTAATATATTTTCAACCACCAAAGAAAGCCCATATATTATGTTTGTGTTCTGTCATCCTTACTGTCTCAGAAAAAAAGGACAATCTAAATCAAGTCTGATGTTAAAGCACTGAAGGTATCCCAATACTGTCTAAAATCTGACTGATCAACATCAGATATAAACTCTAAATCGTCTGCGTTTGAGTCACTCTCTCCCTCGTCACTGATATCGTCATCATCTACGAGTTCAAGATCGAATGACTCCTCAAGTATGTCTAACGGAGCTTCGATATCTGGTTGTACATTTGGCATGTTTTGACAATTCTGACATGTACAGCCAGGTCCGCAGTAACCACCAGGATCCCTTCCATGCTTTTCAGCAAGTCTTTTGCAGCTACAACGATTGGTAGTACAACCACTTTTGCATGAGCAACCTTTTGTATACCACTGTAGTGTTTTTTTGACTTGCTGAAAATTATGGTTAGAGTCCCAAGTGATGGTTACAATCTGGTTCTCGACTTCCCAACCGTAATCAGCGATTGATGGCAAATCCATTACATTTAACAAAGATTTCTGCCAGTAAATAAAAACCCAGCAACTTCTCTGCCAATGCAACTTCAGAGCATCCGCGGTAGGCATCATCTTCTCCTCGGAGGTCATTCTGACCCAAAGCTTCTCCCTTATCTGATTGATAAGAGAGACATGCTTTTCCAGTGTGTCATCACAAGAAATATCATCATACATCTCTTTGACAGTCTTTAGTGGCTGAAAAGCTACTCTGTATTTTGAAAAATAAATACAGCAAATAAGTCTATAAAATGCACAAAGTCCACCAATGTCAAGACTGCTAAGGTCACTGGTGATAAATTGTACATTTTGCCTAAAGGTTTCAAAAAAAGTCTTCTTGCCAAAACCCCGGAAGAAAGATACAAAGTCACATCCGCTACAAATGTATAGCATAAGAATGCATTTTTGTATGTCTTTCATTCCAACAAACTGATAATCGCTGACAATCAGACTGTTCAGTGCTGATAAGTCTATAAAAACCTTGTCATATGGAAGGTCCTTTGTAAGTACAAAGATCCTTTTACTTTCAAAGTGTTCAAACAGACTTAGACCAATGAACAGAACATCAGTATCAGGACTATACAGAATAACCCTATTGGCACCAGTCTTTTTTGCATGCAACCAAATCCTGGTGTCACTTTCTTCATGGTCACTTCTCATATCTGGATAGGAAATGATTCCACCTTCCACTCCAGCATAAGCACCTAGTGCCTGGTCAATCAAATGGGGTTCATCGAAACCACCAGACGTGATAAAGTGACACTGGTTGTCTGTAAATTTGTTCAGTGCAAGCTGTAGGAACTGAACAGATAGGAAGTTAACCAGTAGCCTCTTATTCCCTCTGTTTGCAATAAAGGCTTGCCAGTTACTTGGCAGAAGAACATCTTCTGTTATCTCTGGCAAATTTTCATCACAACCAGAGGAATCACGCCTTTTCCTCTCAATGTCTTTGATACTCAATCCATGTCTATTTGGATGATCAAAAACTACATGAATTTGAGTAGCATTGTAAGTGTTGTGGAATCGAATAACCCACCTGGTGAACAGGAATTTGGCATAGTCACCAAATGTTCGATGCTGTTGCTGCAGCGGGGAAGTGTTAATCATGAACATTCCCTCAAGAATAACAGCTGTCAATGGGGACAAGTCATCTTGAGGCAATGTTGACATGAAGGCATCACTGTACCAGGACCTAATTGTGTTAGATGCATTTGCTTTTACTCCCTTTTCTGGCATCTCATCTTCACCACAAATTGCCCTTGGGAGCCTGGAAAACTGATCAAGGTCAGTTACTGGTTTTCCAGTCAATTTGGAAAAGGCAATTTGCTTACGAAGACACTCTATTACTAACTTATTGTCAGTATTAATTTTCTTCTCTTTATGTACTGTGGTTTTCTTTGCAGAAAAAGTGTTCAAGTTTCGTCGCTTTCTCTGAGGTGGCTTAACTGAAAGATTGGACACTCTTAAAAGAAAACATGTAATATATCTTGTTAAATCTTCAGTGCCAAACTGTCTGTAGTTCATCAAACTTTCAGTTTGAACCGCAGAAGCCTCAACAAGGGTGAAAATGTGAATGAGAGATTTATCAAAGTCCAATATTTTAGACTTGAATAGTGATGAATCTCTAATTTTTTTCACATATTCCAGAACTGTTCTTTCGTCCTCTTTGATAAAGCTCATTGAGACCTCATTTCTACGGTCACTCTCCTCCTTATTCAGACCTAACTGATTTTTTATATTATGTAAAACTTCAGCTCGGTAAGGTAGGTAAGTTGTGACAGTAGATAATGAAGCAGGACTGAAAGTGTTGATAGCTTTCTTGGTTTTCAGATTAATTTCCATTTCATGGGCTTCATCTAATGCAACAGAATGAAACGGGCCCCCTGAAATGGATGCAACAAAACAACCTGAATGAAAATGATCAACAACAGCGGACGGAAATGTTGTAAGATCAGCAAAATGATACGGTATCATTCTTAAATAGTTGTTGCGATCGAATGCATGAAATAGACATGCCAAATGCTTCAACGCTGAGTTTCTCAGATTCCAATTCCTACTTCTGATCGCAATGAATAAACCCAAGTAGGACATGAAATCAGTATGGATAAATGTGTCCCAGAACTTGAAAGTTTCACTTGCTGAAATACACTGTAAGCGCCAACTGTTAAAGGCATCAGTCAACCCTCCCACTGATTCCTCAAGGAGCTCTTTTTTGCTACAAATCCCTTCCCATGAACAAAAACTGTCCCCATGAAATCTATCAACATCTGTCAAAACTGCCAAAAACACCTCTTCAAATTGTTGCTTACAGTCTACTGCATTGAAATTTTCAAACTTAAAAAATGACTCGATCTGCAGCCTAAACATAGCTTCCCATACATGATAAAGAAATCTGTGAGACATAGTAAACCGGGTACATTCTACTAAAGCCTTCAGACATTGTCCTTTGTGGTATTTGATTGCTAGCTCCTTCAGTCCAGCATCAAAGAAAATTTTCATGAAGACTGAAAGCAAGTTTTTGAGGATATGCCAATCCCCAGGATACGGCAAAACCCAATTCAAAGAGCTGCCATATTCTGATTTAAGTCTAATCAGATGGTCATATGACTTTCCATCACCAACAACTACTAAATATCTAAGGTTCGACCCTACCTGAAACTTAGAGTGAAGAATATTCAAAGTTTTAAGCACAGTCTCCTTCGAGTCTGCAGTTTCATCTAAAACTGCAATGAAATGGAAAATTGACTTTTCCGTTTTCTCAGCAACAGGATGAGACAAATATGTTTTAAGCGAGGGAAAACAAAGTTCTTTTTCATGTGCAAAATGCTTTAAAAATCCAAATGTGTTCACCTTACTAACAAAAGTTTCCCAAGCTAATGTCTCACCTTCAGTTTCATCAAAATCCTTCAAAGTAAGGTGTGCAAATCTGTTGCCCTGATGGGCTGATGGTTCACCAATCTTGTCTTCTGGTTCTTTAAATGACTTAATAGTCTGCAAGGGCAATGAGCGATCTGACGACTTTTTTACAGATCTTGACAACGAAGGAGACTGATTAGAGCTACACAAACCAAATTCACTAAGACTAGTCTGATTACTGGCTTCAGTAGAACATGAGTATGAATGTTCAGCTGCAGTTGATACTTCAGTAGTAGAGGTAGACTGAGCTTCAGAATGTACATATTCACAGGGTTGGTTTTCCTCCCTTATTTTCGGAAAAGTTGCCTGTATGGTAGTACCATGAAACCCAGACCTATCTTTACCCTGAGTGACAACAGCATAAGCTGAATTCTTATCTAAATTATCAAATGATGCAACTGCAAAACTCTTCACAGAAATGAAGCTGTTAATATCTTGAAGAGCTTTACAGCGGCTTGTAACGAAACGTGTAAGGGTGTCTTTTGACAGACCGACCCCAAGTCGAGCATTTATAGATAAAAAATCAGTAGATGAGCTACTATATCTATCTGCTATGTCTGTTATGAGTAAATGAAGTGGTGGTAAACATTGCGGATTGCAAGTGTTGAAAATACAACTGGCAATAAAAAGTCTAGGGAAGAGTCGCAAGTTTATAAAAGTACTGCCAAAATACATTTTGTCCCATCTAAATTGTGCTGTTAAAGCCTTGTTTTCTTGCTCGGTAGCAGTAAGCCTGTAAATAAAGTTCCAGAGAATGGGATCAATCTTTTGCATCTCCTGACTCAAATCAAAACTATGAATATCTGGTATGGAGTCAGATGATATGTTAGAAGAAACAAAAGATTTCACACATGCTCTGACAGACTTTAAAGCATTCTCTAGATGAGTAAATGTATCATCGGTGCTCGATTTCTTGGAATATGACGTCACTTTTTTAAGAAGTTCCTCTTGCTGTCTGGACATCTCGGATATCTGGCAATTTTCAGAAAGAGAAGCATGTAAGACTTCAAGTAAGTCTGAACCATTGCGATACAACATGATGCCAAGTTTTGTTTTAGAAGATGGTAGATAATCCAATAAAGCATGTCCCAAACTACTTTTCAATTTTCTGAGAAGCCACCTAGAGTCATGTTTGAGATGTTCTCCCATGTTGTGTGAAAGAGTAGTTGTTGACAAGTTTTTTATTGTACTATCCACGAACTTGTCATACTTGGCATATACACGTGGCATTAAAAGAGCCCTGTTGGAGAGAAACTCCTTTAAAACATACTCTAGAATAAAATTATAACAAAACTCTTCAAGGTTGTTGTTGTTAACTAACCCTTCATCAAGCCTGTTAATATCGGAGAGTATCTTCTGAAGATATTCATCGGTTTTTGAATACTCAATAACAGATTCCTCGGATCGATCAAAAGAATTGAAAGAATTATAACATTGGGTACATACAAACACTTCAATTGAAGTTATTGTTTTCTCCAATTTTAAATTCCTTTCAATATGAATCTGTAATAATGTTCTCTTCTCAGGCAGTATTCTTATAGACCTTTTATTGCCAATTTTATCGCAAACACTGCATATGTTTGGGGAAACAGAAGAAGAATTGGCCTCAGCAGCTTGAGTGTCAGTAGCCAGAGTCGATTCGGCTTGGCCTTGGTCACTTTTCCTTCTCTTTCCCCCAACATTCACCTCTTCCTCAGATTTCCTTTTTAGGACCATTTCACAAGACCTACAAATGCAGGCTTTGTCATCAAACCCATACATCTGTTTTACATAATTGTAAAATGGTCCACCAGGACCTTTCTGACAAAGATGGACATACCTAGTGTCAACAGCAAATTCATGGCATTTGACACATGGCCCTGCTTCGGGTCTTTCACTATGGACCTTTGAACAGTTTGTTTTTTGTGGCATATCTTGCAATGAATATAGTTATTTTCATAAGCTGTACTTTGTTGTATTTATCGCGATGAACGGCGGAGACTACATGTGCAAAATAAAAGGGGGGCTTCCTACCGATGATAAAACCGTTGTATTTGAATGAAATCGCAACTAAACTTCTTTCAGTAGGTTAGCCCATGTCTGAATAATACATTTATGCTATTATTGTAAGTATTTTATGCGAGCGAAGCGAAGCTCACTATTGTAGAGAGTCTGCCAAATTGCACGAGACTCAAAATACGATGGTTAAAAATAAATTCTGTCTGCTACTCGGAATGCATTGGGAATTTACGAAAAAACCGGGTCTCGCGTTAGCGAGACCCGGTGTTTTCGCTTATTTATTTGCAAACGGTTACAAAACTAAACCTTTTGTTGTTGTTAATGGCAAGAACTTTCTCAATAAATAATAACTATCTAACGAACGAAGGCTAGTTGTTTTTTTTTTTTTAAATATGGCCCCCTTCTCGCGAGATTTCAATACACTAGTGAGTGCACAGTCATGCGCAGAAAAATGGCGGGAAATATCACATCACATCGTCCCTAACAAGGGTAGTTAAAACTAAGTTCTGCGGAGTGCCAATCAGTTATCGGAACTTAAACAGATTCATTATAAAAGCGTGACAAGCAACTATTTTTTCTGCATATGTATGATAAATAAATTTGGTCCTACCTGATCTGAAAATATAATCCTAATCCATCCTCATGACATGTGCCGTGTCGTGGTCCTTCAAAATCAAAGTCAAACTGACATAGTTTTAAATGATCAATGCAATCATGGGTCCGTCGTCATTTTCCATCAGGTTATTCAATCTTTTGCAGCCAGTACTAGTAAAAATTAGATACAGGTATACAGAAAATCTCACAAAACCTGACAGAAGAACATTGACATTTTGATGTCTTCATGTTTACAGTCTGCTGCTTATGTGACGTCACAAATGGACGATCAATATTTATGTATAAGTTATGGATAATATCGTCCCGGCCGCGAACCATATTTTGACGTTTTTTTAGGATAATACATTATTTTTTTTTTCGAACAAATTATTCAATGTTTACCCTCTTAGATATTGGTCCAGCTGAGAGTATTTTGACAATATTTTCCAGATCCAAATTAAGGTTCGACCCAGATTAGGCTGAACCTATTTATTTTTCACATTGCATCAACATAATATGTGTTGATTTTGTATCTTCGCGAGCTTTTAGGGCAGAGCCATTCTCATATTACTGTGTTAGTACGTGTAAATGTGGTTTTTACCCTGTATTTTCCTCTCAAAATCGCGCCGAACCTAGCCCTTAGAATCTTGCCCTGAAAAGAAAGAATTACGTAGAATGATGGAATTTCCTTTTGTAAGGCTGTAGTCCATTGGTTAAGGGACAAGAAAACCCCTCTCTAAATATAAATTATCCATAAATAAAGAATTGTGTCAGCTTTTTCATTGGACAAAAAATGTAAACAAACGAATTCTCGGGTTTTTAGTCAATTTGGTATGTAACATTCCGTTCCAAAGTAAATGATTATTTCTGCACTGTCGTTGATCTGAAGCACTCAGTCATGAAAATGAATTATATTTTTATTAAAATCAGGTATTTTGAAATATTATTTTATTGAAGAACATGTTTAATTTAATGATTTTCAATTGACACCAACAAAAATTTATAGTCGCGCCATTCTTTTTTTTCTTCCGCCAGATGGCGTCATGAAATTATCGATCGGGGTCAAGTGCAAAGAACTTCAAAGAAGCCGACAATGACCTCGCTACCGAGCGTTCTGACTGTATAGGCCTTTTTTTAATTCCAGTGGAGGTAAATTGAAACTGTGATAATTAAACTAAATCAGTTTTAATTTTCTCAAATTTTAGACATAAAAAAGGAAAATTTACCATATGTTATTTTACCTGGGAAAGGAGGGGGGCTGGTCAAAATGTAGGGGAATCAAATTTGTTTGGGAGGTTCAAGATTTTTTCCTACTTGAATGTGGGGGTTCAAGATTTTTCATTTATAATCCATACAATTCTGGGAGGGGTTCATTTTTTTTATATAATACAAAGTACAAAAGACAATAAAAATCAGCATTAAGATATGCTTTGAGAATTAAAATATCATTATTGATCTTCATATAAAACCATTTTGTTAATTATATTGTAATTTGTTTTATCTGGGATTTTCTTTGTCCTCTCGGGGTTTTATGTTTTGCGGTATGTCTTTTTACCACAGGCCACCACATGCTACCACAGGCCACCACAGGCCACCACAGGCCTACCACAGGCCACCTTTTAAAAACATATTTTGACCTTGTATGATATATTTTATTGTAATAAAGTGTTTTTGAAGCATATTTTACATGTTTTTACCATGTTTTGTCCAAAGCAACCAACTACAGACAGTGCGTCTACCACAGGCCTGGTTAGTAGTATACCACAGGCCTACCACAGGCCACATTTTTATAACAAATTATGATATTGTATGATATATTTTATTGTATTAAAGTGTTTTTGAAGCATATTTTACATGTTTTTATCATGTTTTGTCAAAAGCTACCAACGTTTTACATGACAATAGGCGTCTACCACGGGGCTGATTAACATACAACAGCCGTACCACAGGCCACTTTTAAAAAACATTGCATGACATTGTATGATATATTTTATTGTATTAAAGTGTTTTTGAAGCATATTTCACTTGTCTATACCATGCTTAAAAAAATGGGCATCTACTCCAGGCTTGGTTCTAAGCACCCGGGTTAGCATAAAGTACAAATTGTTTATGAAAGGACGTAAAATACTTTATTCTCTATAGCATTATAATGCATGGTTACAGACAAACGTTATTACAAAATACATTTATTATAACAATGCAATCTGTTGTGGTCCTTAAAAGGACCATTTTTTATAAATCTGTGTATCTAGTTGGTTACACCATTCCGTAATCCAGCCAACAACAACCCAAAGACGTTCTGACCTCCTCTACCATTGTGTCCGGTCCTCCAAAAATTATCAGATACATTGTGGGCAATGTATCCATCAGTTTGGTGCAGTATCTCTCTAAATTCTGGACATTGAGTATACTTAAGTTTAAGAATTTCTGCCATGACAATTGGTTTCACCTCTTCCCGTGTTTGGTTGGTTTGAATATCTCTTGAAATCTTCTTTGCTTCAAGAGCAGTGGGTGCGTGTCTGATGCAGTCGTCAAGTTCGTAAAATTCATGAAAAATGGCTTTGCGGCTTTGGTACAGATGCTCAGCAGACTTAAATATGTCCCGATCAAATGCAATTGGAGTTAAGTAAAAGTTGGAAAGAATATCATTTTCTCCTCTGACGTAGGTGATCATAGTGTATGTGATAGGAAGGTACAAAACAGAATAAAGAAGTCAAATTTTCCTGGTTTTTATTAGATATTTCTAATTAGACCTATTTTTGATCTTTTAATTGCTCTTTTGATCTTGATTAAACTAGTTAATATTATATACGATCGACTCACTTCTGATGATTGTTGATTATGATTACATACTTAATTCAATTAAGATTTATGACAGCTTTAGTGTTGCTGTTAATCACGTGTATTCTGGATAATCCTTTAATTGAATTATTAAAGCAATAGAAATAATTATGTAATCAAAATATGAACTGTTCAACCAATTGAAGTGATTTTCTTTGTTTTCTGGTGAGTAACATTGGACCAATAAATTTTAATTTCAGTGCGTATGGCTTCAAAATATAGTTTCAACTATAAGAAACACAACATGCTTTAACTCAAAGGTCTTCACTAAAAATGTATTGTTTTACAGACAAGCTCTGGCAGACAATTAAAATGGCTAAAACAACACTGGACATATTAGAAACAGTTAGGACCAATCACAGTAGGTACTTCAAAAACAGTTAACAGACAATGGAAGAGTAAAGACAAATAATGAATGTGTTATTTCAAGGTCTTGATGTTGTTTTAACATTTATCAACATATGTACAAGGTAATTAAGACAGCTGTCAACAAAAACATGGGTGTATTGAAATAGATAAATAAGTACATAAATGAATAAATAAATAAATAAGTTCATAAATGAATAAATAAATAAATAAATAAATAAACAAAATTATTCAAGGGAAGAATAAATATTAATTTAATCTTAATTATTTCATACTTCGGTCTTTTTACAAGTGGGCCGGTACTATTTTATTTGTTTCCTATACTTAAAAAAAAACATTGTTGAAAAGGCCATGTAAATGAATAATCTTAGCATTAGCAAAACAAATATAAGTGTATGTATGGCTTCGATGCTGGTCTGTGGTATATAGTAGAGTAGACGGAATGTAAAAAGACGCTTTATTTAAAAGTTTAATGTCCCGAAAGAACATACTGCTGATTTTGGTCTTAAACGAAAGGTACACGCTTTTAGTTTGATATTTTACTTGTCGTAAGAAGTTCGTATGGTCGAGTTGTTCTAAATATTACGTTAAATAGGGGTACCCTAGATCAACTGTCTCATAGTATGACAATATAACATAATATTCAAAGCAGATAAGAAGATTTTCACGTTGATTTTGCATTTATTACCTTCAAAATATACATATCTTGACTACCAATGCAGTAGGTTTACTTAGAGGGTGCATCTTTGTACAAAAATGACAAAACGCTTGTTTCACTTATCAACGTCCCCTTTTATAATTCTTATTAAAATCTTATAGGTAAAAACAAAAATAACAATATGCGACCACATTTGTGTGAAATTTTCAAAGAGATTCGTGCAATAATGTAGAAGCAATAGTGGTTACTAGAAAGGTACACCTTCGTCCAAATATGCAAAGTCCCTGTTTTCACACGAGTAAACCCCTAATTAGACTCAAATTAATTTTTTTCGTAATCAACAATCAATGGTGCAATATTCAAAATATTATGTGTAACTTTAATCAAATTCTATAAAGTTCTGTAGGTATAATCAGTCATTCTATATTGGCACCCCTGGTATTTTGGGCAGGAGTGTGGACGATTACAATATAAGGCTTGAAGTCCTAAAAAACGAATAAAGTAGGCCTATAAACCTTACTTGCCCTAAATGTATTGATATAAATGGTAAAAAACATTAGAACCTTTAACAATGTGTCAACTTAGTTTAGAAGGTTTGTTTTACTCTATTGTTCTTAATATTCCCCTTTTAAAGGATCTCTTAAACACAGTTTTTAATGATTATATGGCCAAATAACATTTTAGAAAACATATTTGGTATGTTTACTGTAAGACAAACTTGAAACAAAAACAGAAAATTATATTTAAATTAAAAAATAATAGCGCAGAAAATTCCTCCAGAAAAAGGGGGGAAATTCGACCTTCATGTAAATTTATTGAATTTTTAATGATAAACGGTAGTACTATCGAAACTTTTTCAATTAAAATATTTGTTTAGATATTATTGCATATATTTCCGATCAGTTGTTTCAATTTTGACCACAAATAAATACGGAAATGAAAAACACTTTTACGGTTGTTTTTTTTAGTTTTTTTTCGTCCATTGACCTTTGACCTTGAATTTCTGAAAACTCGACCAAATCAGATTCTTACGACAAGCATATTTCGATTGCTTAGGTCCTGCTCTTTCCAACGATATATAATATGTGAGTATGTTCGGTGGGGACATTAAATTTTTCAAATCAAGGTGCCGTCTACTCTACTAATAATAATTGGGTAACGTTAGTCTTTGGTATGATTATGTGGCCTGTGGTACGCAAACATGGTCTCACATAGATGTAATTAATTAAAACCACAAATATGTAATTTAAAATATTTTTTTTATATATTTGTTTTATATTTCAATAAAATATATCATATTTAATCATAAAATGTTCCAAAAAAGGTGGCCTGTGGTATGATTAGGTGGCCTGTGGTACGCAAACATGGTCTCACATAGATATAACTGAATAAAACCACATATATTGATGCAAAATATTATTTTTTTTAGATATTTTATCTATATGTCAATAAAATATATGATATAATATCATAAAATGTTTTTAAAATGTGGCCTGTGGTAGGCCTGTGGTGGCCTGTGGTAGCATGTGGTGGCCTGTGGTAAAAAGACGCTCCCTATGTTTTGTAAACATGTATACATATGCACATTTCAAGGAGTAACCTCTCGACATCACCAGCATTTGCAAAATTAAAAACTTAAATGGTGTAATTGTACCAAATATTTCAAATATGAAGCCAGCATGCAGTACCGAGGATATGGACATTGTCAAGTTAAAGGAAAGAATCCTTGTGTTTTAATTCAAGACATATAATGATATATATAAGCATCAACTTAAATTAAATTTATTTAATCATCTCAGTTTTGCACTGTCAATAATAAAGCGAGTATCTTTAGGGCAATCAAGTTAAAGGATCTTCAGACTCATCAAATGAGGATTCTATTTCCTCATTTTGTGAAGAGTATTTTTCCTCATTTCTTTGACCATCGTCATAATCAGTTTTCACATATGACATGATCAGCGGCCTCAACAGCGGTTACCTTAGATTTAGACATAGAAGACTTGGATTTTCCCCGTCGCAAAGCAATAGAGGGACCTAGTATAATGGTGTTCTTGCGTGTGTGCGTCCGTCAGTCTCCATTTTGTTGACGCAACTCTTCTGAGACCGCTCAACTGATTTTGATGTCATTTTGAAGGATATATAGTTGATCATATCGCAACACCTTTCTTGATTTGACCATTTTTATAGGAGTTTCGTAACTTAACGACTTTGTTCAGTTAAGGTCATGGGAACACATTTTGAGCGTAATTTCTTTGAAACTGCTAAACGGATTTTGATGAAATTTTGTACAACAATAAATATTGTTATTAATATACTATCACTATTATGACTTTTTCGTGAATATATTAGATATGCTTATAATATAATATAACCGTCTACAAAAAAACCCTATCATGTTCTATAAACTTTGATAACTTCAATGACTTTAATGGTCATTTGAGGTACCGGTTATAACGTTTGTAGGTTGATATTTCCAAGTGAAATTATATAGTGAGGGGTTCATATTTTTTTTCATTTTTCTTCAGGGGGGATCAAAACACAGTGGAACAAAATTTTCTGATGAAATAATTTGGGCATGTTGGAGGATCAAGAAAAAATGACAAAGCTTGATTTCAAAAAGACCAGCCCCCTTCCAGGTTAAAAATGATAAATCAGTCCCCAAAATGATTGAATCTTGTGAACAAACAAGTAGAACTTAATTTTTACCCTGCTTGATTATGCTTATATACATTTATAAGTGAACATACAATTTACTTACCATCCATGGATTTTGAATTTAATAATTTGTTTAAGATGTTATAAGTCCTAAAAATAGAACATGGAAGTCAGCCATTAACATGATTAACATAATTCTGTTTAGACATGTTAGAGAAGGTTTGCACCACATACACTGTAACACATGCTACAATGACTTTAAGAGAAAGGTAAAGCACACAAACTACATGTCGATGAGATCAAATATACTACATATAAATAAGATTTTGAAAAAAAAAGATACAGATCTATGACCATTTATTGATTTAAGTTTGAATTTTGTAATATGACCTTCGAAAATTAAAATAATGTTATAATGATTTTTAAATTTACACACTTGACATTTACGTGTCATATGTTTTCCGGAATCTTAGCTGTTTTAATAAAAAGAGACAAAATGTTTTGTTTTTCGCATCATCTAATCACAAGGGTATATAACTGTCTAAACTAAAAGAGACAATATGTTATGTTTTCGCATCTTCTAAGCACAGGTGCCAGCTCCCGACATTTGGTGTCGAAAGTCGAACTCAGTGACAAAGAGCCACCAGCTAGAAATCTAGAAACTCTAGCTGGTGGCTCTTTGACACTCGATGCCAAAGGTCAGGAGCATTCCCCGTGTGGTTTAGATTTGATCTGCTTATTCTTCCGGAGCACCCGAGTTATCTGTGTTGACGTTGCTGATTAATTGCGGTCCGGTTGTTCTATCTTGTTTTTTGGTAGTGTGTGGTTTGTTATATGTAATGATTTTATGTCTATCGATTTGCCTTTGCCATGATAAATGGCGGTGTTATTGCCATTTTCTCTCTTTGCCAATACGAAAGTTTCTAATACAATTGCATATACAGATGGATCAAAACCTAACCTGTATGCCAACCAGACTTGAAAAGCAGACCAGAAGTCTGGTCTATAGGGCTTCCTTTTTGGTCTGGTTTGGTTGAGTGAGCCTAGATCTGCTCTCAAGTTCACTTTAAAAGCAATCTTCGCACTAGGTCTGGTTCACTCATGGTTCTACTCTAAGTTTGGTTCACTCTGACCACAGGCAGACCAGACCATCTAGAACCAACCATTTCTTATGTGGACCAGACTCAGAGCATACCAGACTTAGGTCAGGTCCGCTATAGGTCTGGTCCTCTCTAGGTGGAGTAATTGCAATTGAAATCAGACCAGACCAGAATTAAGGTAAGGTCTGGTCTGCAGACCAAATAATAGGTTAGATCCGCTCTAGGTGTAGTCCAGTGAAAGCAGACCACACCAGAACGTAGGTCTGGTCCACTCTTGGTGTACTTTTGAAAACAGACAAGTAAGACTAGAACTTAGGTCTGGTTCGCTCTAGGTCTGGTTCACTCTTGGTTCACTCTTGAAAGCAATCCTGACCATAACTTATTTTTCAGTTTGGTCCACTCTAGGTTCACTATTTAAAGCAACCCAGACCAGGACTTAGCTCTTGTCTGCTTTAGGCATAGTCCACTTAAGGTTCACTTTTAAAAGCAAACCAGACCAGAACTTTGACTGAACCAAACCAGAAATAAAGGTAATAACAAAACTACCGAACTTGAATGATCAATCTCATAGTCCAGAGAAAATGACAAAAACGAATCAGTCATACCGGAGAACTGGTGGATCGCAATGGTCCTGACTTGGTACAGGCATTTCAAACGAAATGGTGGGTTAAACCAGGTTCCATGAATTGGACCTAGGTATGCTACTTGGCTTTGTCAAGAGAAGTGTTTTTTTTTCATTCAATTTCTATATCCGAATCAAACCATTTCGTGTAACGTTACATCAAAATGTGTTCTTAAAAAAATATATCTTTGAACCATGTCTTTTAGTTTCACCAAGAGTTGCATATATAAAATATATAGGGTGGTGCTTAAAATATGGCTGACTTTACATGTCTCCCGATATATTTAAGTTTGCCTTTGGTGCTAAATCATGCCCATCATGTATTTTAGACAGTAATTATTCCATATTGTCTGTGTTGTCATAAATTCGAATGAACAATTAATTTTGTATTATGTGTATTTTTATACGTTACATGCACTGTATCTTTTACAATTTGTACTAATGATGCCATAGAGATTATGACCACTGTGATGACTTCAACTATCCACTTGCCAATCATAAAAAATGTCGCATCGTCATCTCTCTAAGCCTGAAAAAAAGATTCTTTATTTTATCACATAGAATATTTTTAAGCTGAATATGGAACTTATTCAAGCGACAAAATTAATCAACCTGAAATTATATGTGACATGCATGAATTCGAAGGATGAAGTTAATTAATGAATGCCTCAATTTCTCTTAATTTTATCCTTACTACCAAGATAGGCCTTTATGGCATATTTTCTGTTCACATACCGTAATTGGTAATCCTTTTTGATTCTTGTATTTGTTGTTGTCATCTCAGCCCAATATTGGCCTTAACGTTTTAAGAAATGCTTGCACCAAAGATGCAGGTTAAACCTGAAAAGCTCCCGCAGATTAAGTAAATTTCTTATATATATAACTTATATATATAACAACGCCACAAATTAGACCGTGACGGAATCTCTTGTCCTCAACCAGTTACGGCTTCTCCATCTGGTAAGAAACGCAATAGACGCTTTAGGCGCAAAACCCTTTCGCATAACAACGACCAAAACACTGTCGTTAACCTCTCTAGTCACCAACTCACAGAGAGTGAAACATCTCTTTTGTCGAAAGGTCTTAACTTCTGCCCAGTTCCTGGACCAGTAAATGATACTAAATTGTCACAGGAACTAGACAACTTTGCCAGAAGCTTACGCATCAAAGAATACTTTGCGTCTAAAAAAGAAGAAGAAACATGTGAGCTGGATACTGATAGTGATAGTGAGGATGAATCCAATTATAAATTTGTCAAAAAGAGTGACTGGGTCCCTAAACGCAGCAAAAACGCTACTCTAGAGTCGTTTATAGACAATGTAAAAGCAGAAATTTGCTCTTCATCCAAAAACCAAACCAACAACTTTGACAATCTAACCAAAGACGAACGCACTGCCCTACAGAATTTAAGATCCAATGAAGATATAATTATAAAACCAGCGGACAAGGGTAGTGCAGTTGTTGTTATGGATAAGTCTGAATACATTCGAGAAGCTCAACGTCAACTAAACGATGGAAATTTTTATAAAAAGTTAGAAAAGGACCCGACTCAACAATTTTCGGATGAAATAACAAATGAACTTATAAAAATGAACAAAGAAGGACACATTGATGACAAAATATTTGATTATTTAAAACCTGAAAATCCAAAAGCTGGCAGGTTTTACCTTCTTCCTAAGATTCACAAGCCCAACAATCCGGGAAGACCCATTGTTTCAGCCAACGGTCACCCGACTGAGAAAATTTCAGAATTTGTGGATTTCCATCTTCGTCCACATGTTGAATCTTTGCCATCTTTTTTGAAAGACACTACCGATTACTTACAAAAAATGTCCGCTCTTAATCCACTCCCTCCGAATACGACTCTAGTAACTATGGATGTCACCTCACTCTACACTAACATCCCTCACGCTGACGGCATCGAAGCATGTAGAGAAGTTTGGGATACTCGGGCTATCAAAAATCCTCCAACTGATTGTCTGATTACATTGCTCACACTGGTACTAAAGAAAAACAATTTCACATTTAATGATGAACATTATTTACAAGTCAACGGAACAGCTATGGGCACTAAAATGGCACCATCTTATGCCAATATCTTCATGGGTAAATTGGAAAAACATCTCCTCCAGTCGTCTGACGAAAAACCACTCTCCTGGTATAGATTTATTGATGATGTTGATATGAAGTGGACACACAGTGATGACGAACTCGATACCTTCATCTCACGTGCGAACAACATACATCATTCAATTAGATTTACCCACGAAACATCCAAAACAAATATATCTTTCCTTGACACCACCAGCTCATTATCACAAGAAGGAGAATTGTCCACTGACTTGTACACCAAACCCACAGACACCAACCAGTATCTCTTACCTAGCAGTTGTCATCCACCTCACGTGTCTAAGAGCATTCCATTCAGTCAAGCTCTTAGAATTCGTCGCATTTGTTCATCTAATGATACTTTTAAAATGAGACTAGGTAAACTACACAATCATTTGAAAAGAAGGGGTTACAAAAATAAGAACATCAAGGCCAGTTTTAAGAAAGCAGAAGATATACCGAGGAGTGCCCTACTACAATATAAAAAGAAAAAGAAAAGCAAACGTACCCCTTGTGTGCTCACTTTCCACCCATCTCTCAAGAGCACATTCAGTACCATTCGTGAGCACTGGAAATCCATTGAGAAAAATCCCAAACTATCCAGAGTCTTTCCAGAGCCTCCCGTTGTTGCATTCAAACAACCCAATAGTCTCCGTAACTTGTTGGTACGGGCAGAGATATCCAAACCTAACACTTCTGTGGGTTCCAATCGGTCGTGTGGTGACAAACGCTGTAAATGTTGTAAACATATGCAGTCCTCGTCCACATTTGCAAGCAAAGTCACAAACAAACAGTTTAAAATCTTCTCTACTGTCAACTGTAAGAGCTCTAATGTAATTTACATTCTTGAATGCTCGGTTTGTGGCTTGCAATATGTGGGGGAGTCGAAACAGCCTTTCCACAAACGACTGAATGGACACCGAAGTGACTTGACCAAAAAAGTATTTCTGCCTGTTAGCCAACACTTCAGGTTACCCGATCACAGCCTCAATGATTTCGATAGTATGAAAATACTTATTATCGAACATAACTGTGATTGGAGAGACTCTGAACGAGAGGCTAGGGAAAGCTTCTGGATAAAAGAACTCTGCACATTTCATCCGAAAGGAATAAACAAAAAACATTAAATCTATCAATCAATCAATCATATTTTTAGTCTGTCTGTAATCCTCTGTTGTCAGATAAAGTTCAAGATCTACATTGATGACGTATTTCATTAATGAGTTTTAAATATGCAAGTGACGATTATAAACAAACTTTATCGTAGTGAGTTGTTTTTACGACACCATTTAACAGCTCAGTTTACATTTATCTTTCAAAGTGTAAAGTTGTGTATTTTTGACACTGATGAAGGCCATCTGTTGGTCGAAATATCTGTCTTTATAATTTACAACATCTATATTGTATCGTTGCATAATCCTTTAGACTTTTATATTATTTTGTTTATGTTGCATCGTCAATTGTTTTGTCGATCCGATACTCAATAAGTTGACTGGTTGGTAGCTTCCTTTAGACTCTTTATATTATTTTGAACTACCTGTATTGTGATATTTCATAATCCCTGTTGACTTATATTATTATTCCATCATTGTTCCAACATGTCACATGATGATCTCTTTAAACAACTGAGAACACTCAAATTGAAACAACTTAAAACTCGTCACCATTTGTCTAATGTCAAAACCTATATAGACAACGGTGTCATCCCACATGGTTTAAACATCAAGCTTCTCTGTCAAGCTCCGGGCAACAATAGTACCACTCTACACCGAAGATGGAATCAAACCCTTTTTCATTGTTCTCTTCGACTGTTGTCTCTTCTGAAAAACCATTGTGAGGAACATTTGAACAAACTATCTTGTAGTCTTGAACTCCTACTCCAACATTGCAAAAACAACGTGTCACCAGATGAATATGAAAATATGATAAAGCGCCTCAACGACATCAACACGATTCAAAATTCTCTTCTCTCCGATAGACAACGCCACAAATTAGACCGTGACGGAATCTCTTGTCCTCAACCAGTTACGGCTTCTCCATCTGGTAAGAAACGCAATAGACGCTTTAGGCGCAAAACCCTTTCGCATAACAACGACCAAAACACTGTCGTTAACCTCTCTAGTCACCAACTCACAGAGAGTGAAACATCTCTTTTGTCGAAAGGTCTTAACTTCTGCCCAGTTCCTGGACCAGTAAATGATACTAAATTGTCACAGGAACTAGACAACTTTGCCAGAAGCTTACGCATCAAAGAATACTTTGCGTCTAAAAAAGAAGAAGAAACATGTGAGCTGGATACTGATAGTGATAGTGAGGATGAATCCAATTATAAATTTGTCAAAAAGAGTGACTGGGTCCCTAAACGCAGCAAAAACGCTACTCTAGAGTCGTTTATAGACAATGTAAAAGCAGAAATTTGCTCTTCATCCAAAAACCAAACCAACAACTTTGACAATCTAACCAAAGACGAACGCACTGCCCTACAGAATTTAAGATCCAATGAAGATATAATTATAAAACCAGCGGACAAGGGTAGTGCAGTTGTTGTTATGGATAAGTCTGAATACATTCGAGAAGCTCAACGTCAACTAAACGATGGAAATTTTTATAAAAAGTTAGAAAAGGACCCGACTCAACAATTTTCGGATGAAATAACAAATGAACTTATAAAAATGAACAAAGAAGGACACATTGATGACAAAATATTTGATTATTTAAAACCTGAAAATCCAAAAGCTGGCAGGTTTTACCTTCTTCCTAAGATTCACAAGCCCAACAATCCGGGAAGACCCATTGTTTCAGCCAACGGTCACCCGACTGAGAAAATTTCAGAATTTGTGGATTTCCATCTTCGTCCACATGTTGAATCTTTGCCATCTTTTTTGAAAGACACTACCGATTACTTACAAAAAATGTCCGCTCTTAATCCACTCCCTCCGAATACGACTCTAGTAACTATGGATGTCACCTCACTCTACACTAACATCCCTCACGCTGACGGCATCGAAGCATGTAGAGAAGTTTGGGATACTCGGGCTATCAAAAATCCTCCAACTGATTGTCTGATTACATTGCTCACACTGGTACTAAAGAAAAACAATTTCACATTTAATGATGAACATTATTTACAAGTCAACGGAACAGCTATGGGCACTAAAATGGCACCATCTTATGCCAATATCTTCATGGGTAAATTGGAAAAACATCTCCTCCAGTCGTCTGACGAAAAACCACTCTCCTGGTATAGATTTATTGATGATGTTGATATGAAGTGGACACACAGTGATGACGAACTCGATACCTTCATCTCACGTGCGAACAACATACATCATTCAATTAGATTTACCCACGAAACATCCAAAACAAATATATCTTTCCTTGACACCACCAGCTCATTATCACAAGAAGGAGAATTGTCCACTGACTTGTACACCAAACCCACAGACACCAACCAGTATCTCTTACCTAGCAGTTGTCATCCACCTCACGTGTCTAAGAGCATTCCATTCAGTCAAGCTCTTAGAATTCGTCGCATTTGTTCATCTAATGATACTTTTAAAATGAGACTAGGTAAACTACACAATCATTTGAAAAGAAGGGGTTACAAAAATAAGAACATCAAGGCCAGTTTTAAGAAAGCAGAAGATATACCGAGGAGTGCCCTACTACAATATAAAAAGAAAAAGAAAAGCAAACGTACCCCTTGTGTGCTCACTTTCCACCCATCTCTCAAGAGCACATTCAGTACCATTCGTGAGCACTGGAAATCCATTGAGAAAAATCCCAAACTATCCAGAGTCTTTCCAGAGCCTCCCGTTGTTGCATTCAAACAACCCAATAGTCTCCGTAACTTGTTGGTACGGGCAGAGATATCCAAACCTAACACTTCTGTGGGTTCCAATCGGTCGTGTGGTGACAAACGCTGTAAATGTTGTAAACATATGCAGTCCTCGTCCACATTTGCAAGCAAAGTCACAAACAAACAGTTTAAAATCTTCTCTACTGTCAACTGTAAGAGCTCTAATGTAATTTACATTCTTGAATGCTCGGTTTGTGGCTTGCAATATGTGGGGGAGTCGAAACAGCCTTTCCACAAACGACTGAATGGACACCGAAGTGACTTGACCAAAAAAGTATTTCTGCCTGTTAGCCAACACTTCAGGTTACCCGATCACAGCCTCAATGATTTCGATAGTATGAAAATACTTATTATCGAACATAACTGTGATTGGAGAGACTCTGAACGAGAGGCTAGGGAAAGCTTCTGGATAAAAGAACTCTGCACATTTCATCCGAAAGGAATAAACAAAAAACATTAAATCTATCAATCAATCAATCATATTTTTAGTCTGTCTGTAATCCTCTGTTGTCAGATAAAGTTCAAGATCTACATTGATGACGTATTTCATTAATGAGTTTTAAATATGCAAGTGACGATTATAAACAAACTTTATCGTAGTGAGTTGTTTTTACGACACCATTTAACAGCTCAGTTTACATTTATCTTTCAAAGTGTAAAGTTGTGTATTTTTGACACTGATGAAGGCCATCTGTTGGTCGAAATATCTGTCTTTATAATTTACAACATCTATATTGTATCGTTGCATAATCCTTTAGACTTTTATATATATATATATATATATATATGGTGCCTCATACTTTACTTAAAGCAAGAACTCATTATCTTTATAATAACAGCAAGAAAGGCAATCATTCAAGTTCGGTAGTTTTGTTATTACCTTTATTTACATGATTTTGAAAAAAAGAACGCGCTGCAAACAGAACAAGGAAGTTATATTCTGCGGACCTCGCCGAAGTCACCTTCTACTTTCATTTTCGAATGCACAGCCGGCTGGAGGGAAAATAACAAACACAGTTTGTTTATTGAGGACAAAGTAAATCTAATGACTGCAGGGAATGAAATTTGTCTGCTGAATTAATCAAGTCATTTGTTTGGTTGACAGTACACCGCTTTTTTGTGGGGGCTTGCTTCGCGAAAATAAGAATGACAGGTTCCCGCGCTTCTGTCATTTTGTTTTGATGGACGCGACCTCTAGTGATAGAATGCATATGGACGCCAATAATTAAAATATGCCCGAAGTCCTAATTTTTTAGTACAAATTCTTTACGTTTAAAACATTTCATAGCTGGGAATACTTTAAATAATTATATTAATACTATTAAACTAGGTTTATTATTTTTTTAAATTGAAAATTACAAAAAAAGGAATTTAATTTTGCATTCCGTGTTATTGGGTACGGATTTCTGACTAGCTTATACGTCTGCCGGTTTAAGGCATCATACTCAGTCAACTTAGCTCCCGCTCTGCGGGAGCTTATTAATAAAAGTATACTATATGCATAGACACACAAACACAATTTTCATCTCTGAGCCCTCGGTAATTTTGCATGTACTACGTCTTTGTCAATTTGTCCTGAACATTTTCATTTGTCAAAATATTACCCTTTTAATATTTTTTTTTTAGGTTTCTTGATCAGAGCGATGATAATTAAGATGGCGGAGAGAATAAGTCCACACACTCAAGATGATGATAAGAGTACCATAGAAGCGAATAAAATTGATGCAGATGAAGAAGTTGAGGATTCTTGTAATGATAGTAGTATTTCAGATTTGACACTTGCGAATTCAGAAGAAAATAATATTAGCAATACTCCAAATCAAGAACCAGAAACTAATAACGTCGAAGAATCACAAGTAGGTCGTATTTCTAATTTTACCTTTGTGAAAAAGTCCTCTATTCGAAAACATGGAAAACGACAAAGGCCATTGTCTCATTTAACAATACTGCAGGACTTTGACGCATTTAAACGTCAAAACATACTCGAGGAAAGTGATCACGGAAATTTGGAAAATGAGGACGGAGAGTCATCCATGGTAAACCATGATGTCTCTCTGAGCTCTGAGTTTACAAATACAACGATATCAGGCCTGGAATTGGAAAGCAGCATCGAATCGTGTTCGTCTGTTGGATCATCTGTCGATCTTCTAGATATTGATACCGCTGAAGTTGGCCGATGTATCGAGTGCGTTAAAGCTATACCAGTCTTTTCCCCTAACGAAATCGAAGAGGGCGATCACATCACCTTTGCAGGCGTCATATACGATCACCATGCGATAGTTGTCAGAAAACTTCCGGACGGAAAATTTGAAATAATCGAAGCCACCAACACATTCTCAGGCGTTGTTGTTAGTTTTTCTAAATTTTTGGGCCAAAAAGCTCGCATTGTTATATCAACAAAAGACTTTGATTTTTCAAAAACGAAAATTCATGTCATTTTCTATCGCCATAGACGGTACAACAAGCCAGAGACTGTTCAGAGAGCAATGCAATTTTTACAAACCTCATCTTTTGATGAAACAACATCATCGGAAGGCCATTACAAGTACAATTTGTTTGAGAACAACTGCGAACATTTCGCAACGTATTGTGTAACGGGTCAAAACTTCAGTGTCCAAGTAACCAAGTTTAGGTTAACAAGCAGACTCTTTTTATCCCGTGGATTTCTTGGCATTAGCGACGAGAAATTACGTAACGAGAAAGAGTATGAGCATGGAATCATATGCTGGCAATGCTTCGATATTAATAAGATCCTCTTAGATGTCCCTGTACGACCGATTAAAAGTTACGAAGATATCGAAAAGGGAGATGTTATCAGATACTTATATTACAATTTGTGGCACGAAGCCATTGTGATGGAAATAAAAGAGGTAAAGCAAGATTCGGTCAGATGTGACATTGCACACTATGCTTTTAATGGAATTTTCCATCATAGATCAATTAAACAAGAAGAGCTTGTAATATACTTTAATGGGAAATTTAGCAAGCTAGAATATGAACCACCGAAATATTACATTTATGAACAGAACACAGTTGTTGAAAGGGCAAAAAGTCGACTAGACGAGAAAATGTTTGTATTCTTTTCAAACGATTCAAGCCATTTTGCAAGATGGTGTAAATTGAAACCTGAACTACAATAAAAAATACATTCATGTCAACAACTGTTTTTACTACCTTTATTGATGAGCATTCTGGAACAAAATACCTATTCATTTTGAAAGAAATTTTTAAGTGTCCTTGATAAAAAGACTCGAACAACCTTCATGAGCATACCAAAATACATTCTAATGTACACTTTTGGTTCATGTACACTACATTTGTACATTTCTAGGCTAGTTTGAATGAGACTATGTAGGGTTTTAAAGAATAGGTTTTGCCAACTTTTATCAAGTCTTGATCACCGTTTACATTTTCAGAATTTCAACCAGACATGTGAACTCCAGCCATCGAAATTGACCAGCGAATACTATAACTATTCCCCAGTCTGATCATTTGGCTGATTAAAATGCAGCTGCTGATTTTTTTTTCATCGTCGGAAAAAGTCGGGGGCCCGTATTTTAATCAGACTGCACTAACCCCCGCTTTTAATCAATAGCATATGATTTGCATAATTTAAAAATATAACGGTATAAAATGTATAAATTGTATAAATATTTTGAAGAAAAAAACGATGTATGTAAACTAAAGTTTTTTTTCAAAATTTTCAAAAACAATTCATACATTACAAACAAGCACATTTGGCTTAATTAATAGGAGTGTTACTCCTTTTAATACATGTTATATAATACACTGATACAATTTATGTTGTTTTAAATGTGCATTTTACGTATAATCTAGATTTTTGAATACTGGCATGATAACTTTCATCTTTAAACATAGAGAGAACCATTAGATTTTTATGGAAGGACAATGCATAGTTTTTACGTTCTCTGTCCTGTCTTATTTCAATGCGCTCATTTTTGGCTGGATTTCACGGAGTGAAAAATCCGGGTTATAAAATGGTGAATGTCGGGCGGGCGGGCGGGCGGGCGGCGTGCGGGCGGGGAAGAAATTTTCGTAACAGTTTTCTCAGCAACTACTTATCACAGCCACTTGATATTTGGTATACAGCATCAGGGTGGGGTCCCATAACGTGGGATGCAATTTCATGTCTGTTGCTCACCTACTTCCTGTTTACCGACTTAGTTAATTTTTGACAATAATGTCCAATAGTAGAAAATTTTCGTAACAGTTTTCTCAGCAACTATTTATCATAGCCACTTGATATTTGGTATACAGTATCAGGGTGAGGTCCCATAACGTGGGATGCGATTTCAGGTCTGTTCCTCATCTACTTCCTGTTTATCGACTTAGTTAACTTTTGACCATAATGTCCAATTGTAGAAAATTTTTGTAACAGTTTTCTTAGCAACTACTAATCACAGCCTCTTGATATTTGGTATGCAGCATCAACATGGGCTCCCATAATGTGAGATGTGATTTCAGGTCTGTCGCTCACCTACTTCTTGTTAAACGAAATCCGGCCATTTCTGTCTTTGACCCATTTTTTCATTACAAAATTACAGCTTAACCTCTATCGTACCTTTATTTAAGTAAAAGCATTTTCCACCTATATTTTTTTTTTTATTATTAGCATCCTGCCTTTTTAATTTCAAATTCATCATAGCCCACCATTGGAATCAAATGTTTGCTCACTTTTCACAATTTGATTTTTAATCAAAGCGCTAAAAGCTAAATCTAAGCACTTAAATAAACTAGAGGCTCCTAGGAGCCTGAATCGCTCACCAGAACTACACAGATACACATATTTTGTAGATATTATTGTGCTTAACCATATATGGTATAGTTTTTGGTCAGCCCGTCTACCCTTTTATTTAGTAAAGAATTTTAGATAAATACATACCATGTATAGCCTGTTAAGGAGGTGTTCTTTTCACCTCTGTTTACCAGATATTTGAGGAATTTGCCAAAAACTACCTTCATCCGTCACACTTTAAGTTTCCTTTAATTTTTCAGGAACTTTCAATCACATTTTCATGCAATTTTGTACACAAGATCATTATATCATAATTTTAACTCTATCTTAAGTTATGCAGCTTTGTCCACTACGAAAGGATTTTGTCTACTGCAAAACTTGTCCACTACGCAACGCAATATTGAATTTTGTTTTTTATTCTTCACACATAATTTATTTTTGAACCGGTTTAGATACATTTCAAACCCTTCAAGGCATATATTAATGCTGTGTTAAAATTATATTTAAAAGGTCCACTTGAGAATATTTGTATTTGAAAGTGTATGATTTTCTTAATTTTTAGTATTTTTAATAATAAATGATGAATAAAATCTACAATAAACACAATAGAGAGAAAGTTATAACATTTTATGTATCAATTTTGTCAAATTCAGTGCCAAATCAACAGGTAGAATAAGTTTCTATTCATGTTTTCCCTATTATCAATCTTAGCTAAAATAGCCATTTCGTAGTGGACATTTTTTAACAGATGAGCACAGATGTTGGTTTGACAAAAGTTTTGTAGTGTCATCCTTTCCGGATTTGACCAACACTAAATCGATCTTCGGCAACGTGACGGGTGTGCTATAGCAAGCAGGAACTGCTTACTCTTCCGGAGCACCTTAGTTCACTCTCGTTTCGACTTGAGTTCGCGTTGCTGAATGCGGTTTTGTTGTTATATATGTGTGTGTGTTTTATGTTGTTATGAGGTTTGTTTTGTTGTGATGATTTTTTGTCTGCCGGTTTTGTCTTTGTCTTTGCGGTTTTATGATACTGATTGCCCCTTTGGTACACCTTTGCTTCTTCCATATTTATTTTATTTGTTATTGTTAGCATTAAGACTGCATATTTTAAAATTTGTTTGTAATCATATTGGAAAGTTTGGTTTCAAGATAAAAGTTCACATACTTAAATTTTCTTTTCGAAATGTTTTGGGGCCTAAAATCTCACTTTTATTGAAAAACGCCCATATGCAATTTAAATTTCTGAAATATCTAGTTTAGTTTTCAAGATATAGGGCTTAATAAGTGCAAAATTTGGCAAAAATTACGAAAAAGGCAATAACTTCCACACCAGCAGTCAGATCATTTTCAGGACTGGTAGATCTTAATATGCTGATCACTTTTGATTTTTGCACAATTTTGATATCTGTAACCATTTTTGAGTTATTAGCAAAAAACTGCAACTTACCCCTTGGTTCTATTTATAGCCATCGCTGCCATGTTTTTTTGACGAATCAAAAATCCAAACAATAGAGTTGTAGCATATATGCTACTAAACAAGTGTTCCAAGTTTAGATACAGTTGGTTTTATGGTGTCAGACAAGTTAATCTTTGAAATTCAAGGGAAAAATAATGAAAAATGGTATACACCTCAGTCGCCAAAAGTTAAGCAACACCAACTTTTTTAAACCATAATCATTTTATGGCCTGAAATATTCGCATCATACAAAATGATGGAAAATCAAAAAGTGATCTGATTCACTTCAATGTATTGACTCTAATTGTGTAATGGACTAAAGATGTTTTATCAGAAATGTTTGCAAGTCATGAAAATCCAACTTTTCGAAAATGGTATAAAACTAAGATAAAATAGCGTTTAAAAAGTTTAACTTTCAGTATCAATTGTAGACTTATAACAACTTATCAATGCATATAATGTTTGCAAACATGACAAATTACCACTATACAAACAAAAATACTGGTTTCAAGCTCAAGTTGCATTCACTGTGGTCAACAAAGGGACTAAATCAGTTTTCACCATAAAAAGTATGAAAGACGCTAAAAAGGCAAACTTTTTGCAAACGTGTACGATTTTTTGTCTAAAACAAATTCATTGTTTTTCCTAACCCTTAAACACATGTTTGAACCTAAAAGATGTCCTTAAAGCATTTGAATTGTTTGAATTCCTACCAGAACATATCCGTAAATAGGGGGGGTTGGATACTTAAAATCTGTTATTGGCATGAAAATATGCAATTCTTAACTTTTAATTACTTTAATTACTTTTTATTCCAGAATTTTTACTTTAAATTGTACAAATAACAAAGCAGGTTATAAAAAAGAAAGACAACGTTTTTAGAAACGAAGCACTTAAACAATGCCTAGTTCTTAAATCAGAAAGCTTAACATACAAAAACTGGAACCCTTGTCTGCAGTTCAACATACTTGTCATGTAAGGAAGAGAAACAATCGAGAGCTTCACGATCTCTAAATACGGAACGAGGTCGATCGTTCACACATTTCCGAAGTTTGCCTACTCTAAATGGCTACGGGAGATAGGATAGTTCTAACACAGTCTGACAACGAAGCAAGCTCTGGTACTTGGTCCACCTTCCACTTTATCCAGGCTCTGACACAGTCTTCTACAGCACTGATTTATTTATTTATTGACTGATTGATTGAAATGTATCTTCGTTACAATAAGGAATCTAGCGTCTGTTCCTTTGTTCTCAAAAGAAATGTAGGAAATGTTTTGCCATCAGTACTAAAATGTTTATTTCTTTCAGGTTTAAAAAGACGTAATAGGACCCCGTCACAAATGACACAAGAAAGTCTGGAAGAAGGAGAAAATATATATTAAGTACTTCCTTTTTTCAACCCAACATCACGTAGGTCTTTAAGTTTCGTGACTTGTAGTGAATACAGTGTGGCAAGAACATGATGAACACCTAAAGGTTGTTGTAGGCTTATGAGTTAAGACCATCAAACATGTCTGACACAGATCTGGTGTCCGATTGACCAGACACGTACAGGTATTGGCTTGTATCGTTTATGACCATGACTACGTTTAGTCTTTTATAAGTGTCAAACGGGTTCACTGGTTCATTACGTTAAAGGCTAGATAGATTGCCCACTCCTTTGATATTATTGCATCCATAAGGCATTGCAATACCTGAAGTTTTTATCACGTTTTTGTCTCGCCTGCGATGAATGTCGCGAAAGGCGAGATTTAGGTATGGTGATACCGGCGGTGGCGGCGGCGACAACAATTATCAAAGTTTTTGCTTTAGTCTGTTTCATGTGAACAAGTTACAATATATATGTTACACAAATGATCTTTGGTATGCAGTTGCTGTATAAGCATTTCATCTGTATACTCCTGTAGTCATTTTCTGCTGACTCTGCAATTTTATATTGATTCAGCCAATGTTAACCATTTGTCTTAAGTCTGTTTAAAATGAAGCAGTTATGGTGCACTATTGATATTTAGTATGCAGTTGCATTAGCATCAGTACAGATATTCAATTTTGAGGGCGTTTTATCTGTATAGCCTGCAGTCAAGGGGTGGATGGGTGAATCCATCTAATTAATGGTTACCGTAATGGTGAACTGCTTGAATCCCCACACCCCCACCTTCATATAATAAATTATATATTTATCACATTAAGGATCTTAAAAAAAGGTATATACCTTATCAAATATTAACGCAGAGTAGTTACCCTATCTATCATAATAATAGGATTGTGGTCACCAGCTACCATGCAATGGGATATATAGTGATAGAATGAAACGTTATTAAAGGCAAAAGCTTATTGTTTTATTTTGATACTTTTTGAATCTTTACATATGCATATTGAAATATATAACATGTATTATAACAGCATTTATCTAAAAAATAATATACACACAATCTGCTTTTTTTCTTTCTTGATTATGCCCATGCTTCTAAAAAATAACAACCAATAATACAAACTTTAAAATGGATGCCAGAGGATTGTAGACAAAAACGGTTTGTTATTGCACAAAGTTTGGCAGAAAAGCAAGTCACGTAATCATATTCATACAGAAAAGTAATTAATATAAGACATATGTATGGCACGCCGTAACCACTTTAATGAGAAAATCTTAGTGTAAGTTACTTAATCCTAGTTTAACTGAGCTTAATCCAAGAGTAAGTAACTTAAACTAAGATAAACCCAGCTAAATGTTGGTTACAGAAAAACCTTGATTTTCTAAACTTAAACTAAGATTATCTGGTAACTATCATTAACTACAGAAAATCTCGGTTTAACTGAGTTATAATAGAAAAAACTTAGTTTTTCTTGAAAACTTTTAGAAAATCCTAGTTTTTTTTCAACTTAATGATAGATACTTCAGTTAATCCTAGATTAAGTTCCTTAAACTAAGATTAAGTAATATAAGTCGTTTGTATCGAGCGTTTTGATCGGCCAATAGATAACCTATATTTCCTGGGAGGAATTTCGATTGGCCAGAACACAGACTATCTTTTCCGGGTACTTAATCTTAGATAAACTTAGCTAAATGTGAATTACAGAAAAACCTAGACTAAAACTAAATTTTCTCATAACTCACATTAAGCAGCCTAGATTAACTGAAAAATACGAGAAAATCTTAGTTTAAGTAGCATCTTTGTAGAAAAACTCGGTTTTTCCTAGCTTAATGATAGTTAGGTCAGTAAATCCTGGATTAAGCTCAGTAAATATAGGATTAAGTAACTTAATCTAGGTTTTTCTTATTATTGTGGTTGTGGTGTGCCATACATATGCACTCAATATAAAGACATCCGCACTCAATATAAACTTCTTTATACCGAATTTAATGTCAAAACCACCGAATATAGACAAAATCCGTATGTAAAGACAGCTACGGCGTTCCATAGATTAGAACAAGAATGACAGCATTGATATAAAGTGATAAATCACATGACATGTAGTTTGTAACGTTATTTTGTATTGTTGTCAGATACTTATTCATTTTTTATAAACAAATTATAATCAAGCGGAATTCGGATTTCTCCTAGGGCGAACTGGAATTCTAATTTCTGGTAGGAAAAACTAGAATTTTAATTTGAACTGGTTAGAATTCATTACAAAATATAATAATTTAATTTTCTACAAGGAGATATCGAGATATCTAGATTTGAATAGACAAAATATTCTAAGTCAGTACAATAATTCTGAACAATATTGAAATTATTATATTTAAATGATGTAAAATTGAATGTCAAATTATCTTCCATCATATGATAAATAGCGAAATATTAAAGTACAAAAAAAACCATTTAAAGATTTTGAAAATATATTAGGGACGGACCATTTAACTTGAAAGGGGGGGGGATTGGTTTTTTGTTTTGATCAGAAATTTTTTTTCCGCGCAGAGCGCGGACAAAATATTTATTTCTCAAAGGCGTCGCGTCATAATATTTTTTTCATTATCAGCATTATATTTTATAGCAGAAATCCCTCTTCAGAATATTTTTTTCTTACCCTCAGCTGCCAAAATATTTTTTTCATCAAAAAATAATTTTCAGAATATTTTTTTAGGAAAAAACCAAGGCCCCCCCTTCAAGTTAAATGGTCGGTCCCTTATTACATGGTCAATATTGTAGCGCACTAGTGGTGACCAATAATTCTAAAACAATACTCAGAAAACAGAAGCTACTGTATCTAAATCAGACTGATATGTGTATCAAGTTTCATCATTGGGAAAATAAGTGACTTCTATTTATATCTGATATGTCCTATACAACTATGTATCTATTAATTAAGTGCAGCAAGATTATGATTTTTCTAAACGTTTATTCTTGGACATAAAATTCAAACAGATATAACAACAGTAACACAGTTTATAGCTCTTTCAGGGAGGCTATTCCAGATGTCCATTACTCTCTGGGTAAAGCTAAACTTCCTTGTGTTTAGTTTGCATCTCTCCTTTAATATTTTATTATTGTGGCCTCTTGTAGTGGTTTCTGGCATAGATGGAAAGAACCCTTCTGTGACCTCCGTGTCATATATACCAGACATGATCTTAAATGTCTCTATCATGTTTTCCCTGATCCTTCTGTATTTGAATGTTTGGCATTTTAAATTTTTGAAGTCTTTCTTTGTATGGGAGTTCTTTGAGCGAAGATATTTGTTTTGTTGCCCTTTTGTACATTTTCAACTTTTTCTATGTCGGCAATTTTATAGGTTGACCAGACTGATTCTGCATATTCAAGGTGTGGTCTCACAAGTGCTTGAAATAGCTATCTGAAGCTGCACTGAACAAGATATGTGTATGTTCTTCTTATAAGGCCCATTATGCTGTTGGCTTTATTTACCTGGTTTTGTATATGTGTTGTAAAGGACAGATTTTCATCTACCGTTACGCCAATGTCCTTTCCCCCACGGATTTTTCAAGGTAAAGTTTCTCTCTTTTGTCTCTGTATAAATGATAGCTTTTTCCCTGCTATTAGGTTTATTCTTACTTGATATGGTGGAATTTTAAGAGCCATTTATCCGACCAATCTTGTAGTCTGTCAAGGTCTGTCTGGAGTTTCTTTGTAAATTTTTATGTAATCGGCAAAGAGGTATGTTGAGGAATCGACACATTCTGGCATGTCGTTAATGTAGATCACAATTCACAAAGAGAATTGGACCCAGAACGCTGCCTTGGGGAATGCCACTAGTTACTCTATGCCTTTTTGATTCTACTCCATTGACCGACACCCTTTGGATTCTCCTTTTTTTTAAGATGTCCTCTACCCATCTGATCAGGGAGCTGTTAAGTTTATATCTCTTTATTTTTAAAATGAGTCTTCTACATGTATGTGGGACCTTATCAAATGCTTCATGAAGTCCATGTATGTGGCATCAATTGTGCCACCCTCATCTAGCATCTTTGTCCACTCATCCATAACTTTTAAAAGTTGCAGGATTGTAGATCTACCAGATATAAACTCGAATGGTTTCTTGCTGAACAAGTTGTTGCTCTTCATATGGTCTACTTTTTGTTCTTTGACTAATTTTCTATTAGTTTGCATTATGTTCATTAAACACATATAAATCATCAAATCTATACTCGAACAGTCAAAAAACCATAAATATTCATGGCTGTATTCATATATATACATGACATTGAAGGGAATCATGACATGTACAATGACATACATATATGACCTAAATGGCCGCCTCCAGTGTTTTTCAGTGAACGATAGAAATTTGAAATTTGCCCTTTCAGCAGCTCATCTACCAGATAAAAGAAGTTTTTTATGCATATTTTATCACAAATAGACAATATGAATTGACTTTATTAGGTATAAAGGTGTCAGGATGAGCAAGGACAAAATTGAATAATCGGGAACATCGAACCCCAATGCCACCATCGACAACGAACCATTTCCATTCAAAATCTGTATCACAAATGTCCTTAAGCTACAGTCACCGATTGAAAAAGAGTACCCCGATAATTGCATACCATCCAAATTTAAAAATCCAACAGCTGCCAAGGCAAAAAAGTTACAATTTGAAGTCATTGGACCAAGTTATTTTGAGCAGCAAGCACACATGGTTGCCTTAAGGATTAAAACAAGAGAACGATTAAAAGCATGGATACTGCTATACAAGATAACTCTGCACATTACGACCTGGGTTCTACAGGTCCAGGGGCATTGTAAAGAGTTAGACCTTTTGACAACGAGAGATTTCCCTCTACTAAAAGAAATGGTTGATCTGACTTTATAATTATCTCTTGAAATAAGCACAATTGTCAGGATAGAAACAAGACAGAAGCCATTACACAGCAAACTGTACACAAAACAGTAAATGAAGATAGTACGGATTATAATGACAACATTGTTAAGATTGACCACAAGCATGATAAGGTAACAAATGACTAGGTTACAAATTAGTTAAATTCAGAGCCCACAGCAAGTGACATATGTAACGGAAATCCTACACCTATAGAGAAAGATATTACATTTTATTGCATAAACAGATGGGGGGGGGGGTATATTACTATGTGGTGATCTGAATGCACGCACATCTAACGAAGCTGATACTATTGTTTGTGATGACTCCTTGTATCTCCCTTTGTCAGATTTATACCAACCATATTTTAGTTTAGGGGATAGAAGAACCTTGGATTTAACTTGAAATGAGAGAGGTTAAGAACTGTTAGATATTTGTATTAGTAATCAGTCGAGAATTGTCAATGGTAGATGTATTGGTGATTTTTTGGGGAAATACACTTGTTTTAATACACACGGTTGATTACCTGATCACAAATGAAAATTTTATACTTTGAGGTAACTGATTTTTTATCAACTGACTGTCATTGCAAGATATCATGGTCAATATTAGCAAAAATTCAAATAAAAGAAAAATCACAAACTGAAATTCATAAAGCACCATTAAACTATAGATGGAATGAGAAGTCATCTCTAAAATTTCAGTATATTCTTGCATCAGATGAGTTTCAAACATGTCAAAAGAAAACAATTAAATTTATTGAACAGGATAAGTCAAAAGAAAACAATTAAATTTATTGAACAGGATAAGAAAGAATCACCAGATAATATAGATAAACTGGCTGATGACCTAAATGAAATCTTTATTTAACGGCTAAATTGTCTTTAAGTAAACCTTCTAATTAAAAGAGGAAAACAAAATAAAAAATGGTTTGACAATGATCTTTTTAATATGAGACAAAGTCTCATTTCAGCAGGTAAACTCTTTGCCAGTTTTCCTAAGGATCCATTTATAAGGGGTAGATACTCAGAGGCGGATCCAGAGGGGGCCCACTGACTGGCCTAAGAGGGGGCCCGCTTTGGTCACGCTTCAATGATTTCCTATATATTCAACCAATTTTTTCCGCCAAAAGGGGGGGGGGCGAAAGAAAGAAGGATAACTGTGGTTCAAATATTGATACTTATAAGTTGTTTGATCATTTTCAAATTTACACACTGCTGTTAATGATAAATTTAGGGAAAGGCTTAAAACTGTTGAGAAATTATTGAATGAAAAGGAAAAACTATCTACTCTAAATGAGTTGGATATAGAAATATCAAATAAAGAGATATGTGAAGCAATATCTAAATAAACATGTGGTAAGGCAAGTGGGCCTGATCTCATATCTAATGAGATGCTTAAATCAAGTCAATCTAATGTATACCTTGTCTTCATAAAATTTTTAATCTATGTTTAAAGAATGCATGGGGTGTATCCTACATCCTGGGCAAATGGGTATATCTCACCCATATTTGATCCATCCAATCCCAATAACTATAGAGGTATTACTATTACCAGCAATGTTGGTAAATTTAACAATATTTTAAACACAAGTCTTGAAGTGTTTTTAAAGACTCACAATTTGATTGACCCATCTCAAATTGGATTTCCAAAAAATATGCACGACCTGCAGACCATGTATTTATTTTAAAAACATAACTGGAAAAATATTGTCATCTTAAAGATGGTAGATTATATTGTTGCTTTGTAGACTTCAACAAAGCCTTTGATAGTTTTATTCATAGTGGTCTTAAATTAAAATTGTTACAACTTAACATAGGCACCAAATTTTATAAAATTATATCTGCAATGTATAAAAAGTCAGGCAAGTGTAAAAACAGGACATACTTTGACAGAATCTTTTTTCATTAAAATACGCGCTCGACAGGGAGATAGTTTGAGCCCTGCATTGTTTAAGATTTTTATTAATGCTTTTCCAACTTATTTACAGTCTTGTATAGATGAAGTATCACTTCATGTTAAAAAAAACTTAACTGTTTAATGTATGTTGATGATGTTGTGATCTTTTCTAAAACACCAGAAGGTCTAAAAGAAAGACTAATAAAGCTCGAAATGTTTTGTAATGACTGGTGCTTAAAAGTAAATATTAAAAAGACAAAAATAGTAATTTTTAATAAATCTGGTAGAAAAATTCAGCATCCTTTCCATTTTCAAAGAAATTGAATGTGTTTCTACTTATAGGTACTTAGGCGTATATTTTACGAGGAATGTACTTTATAACAAAGCTCTAAAAGCATATTAAAAGTTGAGAGGTGATTTTTTAAGCTTGAATCCAAGTGTCAAGTCTTGTCTACGTATATTTAACCATACACTTCAGCCGATACTGTTATATAATTCAGAAATATGGGATAGCTATTGTACATCTATTGCTAAGATCAGGTCATCTTTTAATTATGAAAATATTTACAAAAATGTACAGTGTGAAAAACTTCACATTAAATTTGTTAAAAATATATTAGGTGTTTATAAAAAAGAAAGTCAATTTTGATGTTGGTAGATTTCCATTATATTATGATACTATCAAATAAAAACTAAGATATTGGTTTAGGTTAGAGAATATTTCTACTGAATTTATATTGTTAAAAGATGCAATCATTGTAGTCAAAACTTAGATAGTCACAAACAATGGTCTTGGTATACATTTGTCACCAAATTATTGAAAAGTTTAGATATTGATATAAGTAAAAGAAGTTGTAAAAAAAGGTACTTTTTCAAATCTCATTGAAAAACATTTAAGAAGTAAACTAATTGAGTGAGTGAGTTGATGTTTTACGCCCGTGCAACGCTATAATTTACAGGCGATGAACATGAAAAGGGGAGATACAATGAAACTAATTGAAAACTGGCATGTTTAAAGAGATTAAAATCTTGATGGAAAGCTTTCTACGTATTTGGAGACATATAATTATTAAATTTTCCAGAATTGTTTTTTTTATATCTTTTTAAATTAATGTTCGTTTTGAATTAATTGAATAATCTTGAAATTCTTACAGGAATTTTTTAAGGGTGGAGTGATTGACGTAATATGAGCACGAGAGGCCTTGATATGGATGCCATATTGCCCACTTGTGAGCACACGAGGTCTGATATGGATGCCATATTGCCCACTTGTGAGCACACGAGGTCTGATATGGATGCCATATTGCCCACTTTGAACACGTGAGGCTTTGATATGGATAAAAGATCCATGGTAACAAATACATGTATGACCTGGACACTTCCGGCTGTTTCACCCATGCAAAATCACACGTATAAACGCCAAATGTGTGATAAATAGGTTAAAAAGCTCGACATCTCTATATCGATTACACCTAGTCCTATATCGATTGAAGAAAAATACATCCAATTCCTAAACATAGTTTGGGAAAGACCATTTGATTTTAAGGTAGGATGTGAAATATATAATTTAAAATAAATAGACAGGATAGCAAAAATCAAGAAAAAAAAGTAGGACAGTGTTTTGAATTAGGATGGTATTTTGGCTGGAATTTTTTAACCCTGAGCAGCTTGGAAAAGAAATAGAGCCCGCAAAAAAATCAGGCTCGGCTTTTTTCGAAAATAAAAAAGCAGGAAGAAAAAAAATAGTCATAGCCCCCACCCCATAAAATCTTAACTTGAATGGTTACTCTTGAATTGACATATGGAATTGAAATCTGTGTGACGTCCTCATTCTTGACTTTTAAGGTACCTTAACTGTTACTTTATAAGCAATCTAATTTTTTTACTTATTGTACATTTCAGGTAGAGCTGGACAATACTCTTGAAATTTTATGAGCGATGAGAAATTCTAAGAAAACAATTAAAGATTGATGATGACAGTACTAGAGCCACTCGTGAATTCAGAAAAAAACCATCGCTCATGAAGAACTAATAAAATCATTGAAGAGTCACCAAAACGTATTTCTTACATTACATGTGTAAAGAAATTGTCTATTTTCAAATATGGAAAAGGACAAAGACAAAACTGACGAAGAAGTCGAATCATCCTATGTGAAACCCAATGCCTCTTCTTCGTCTGCCGGCTCTTCCATCCAGACTTTTGATATAGACACCGATGCAGTAAGCCGCTGTATTGAATGTGTTAAAGCTATACCTGTGTTTTCTCCAGATGATATTGAAGAAGGTGATCACATTACTTTTGCAGGTGTGATTTACGATCATCATGCGATAGTTTTCCAGAAACTTCCGGACGGAAAATTTGAAATTATTGAGGCCACCAACACATTCTCTGGCGTTATTGTAAGTTTTTCTAAAATCTTAGGTCAGAAAGCTCGTATTGTTAGATCAACAAAAGACTTTGATTTTTCAACAACGAAAATTAATGTTATTTTCTATCGCCACAGGCGTTACACCAAACAAGAGACTTTAGAGAGAGCAGAGAAATTTTTATCCGGGCGTTACAAGTACAATTTACTTAAGAATAATTGCGAACACTTTGCGACGTGTTGCGTTACCGGACAAAATTTCAGCGTCCAAGTAACTAAATTTATGCTAACAACCCGGCTCTTTTTAACCCGTGGATTTCGTGGCATAAGTGACGAGAAGATACGTAACCAGAAAGAATACGAGGAAGGAATCATATGCAGAGGATGTTTTGTTAACAACAAGTTCTTACTAGATGTCCCTGTACGACCAATAAAAAGCACGGAAGATATAGAAAAGGGGGATATAATAAGATATTCATACTACAACTTGTGGCACGAAGCCATTGTGATGGAAATGAAAGAAGAAGAGCGGGAATCAGTGAAGTGTGACATTGCTCATTATGCCTTTAATGGATTTTGGGAGCATAAATCAATTAAGCTAGAAGAGCTTGTAGTCTATTTCAATGGAAAATTCAGCAAGCTAGAGTATAAACCGCCAAAGTATCACGTATATGACCAATATACAGTTGTTCAAAGGGCAAAGAGTCGACTGCACGAGAAAATGTTTGCATACTTTTCTAACGATTCCAGTCATTTTGCTCGATGGTGTAAATTGAAAAAATACTAGTGCAATGAATTCATATATGAATATATATTGGTCATTTGTGTTTTTAGTGAACATTCTTGAATGAAATGCTTATCTTAAAGAACTGAATATGAATGTATACTAGTATCTAGGCAAGATCTAACTGCTTTCTTTTATATACATCACTACTAATGTTCATTTGTATGTTTATGTTTTCGGTACAGTAGTTTGTTGTTTTTCCATTCATAGTATGTTGTCTGTTTTTCGTCCTGACCTTGTTTGTTTTTACAGGTTTTGTCGCTGCCTGTTCGGACTTAAACATTTGGATGCCCAATTGGTACCTCTGCTTCTTCTGTAATGGTTAGGGCTGCTGTTGGAGTTTCAATGTCCCGAGGTTAGCCTGCTCTTGCTTTGACATTTTTGACTTGAAGAACACATTAAAGTTAATAAATACTGTAGCTACTCCAACTAAAAAAAAATCTTGTCGAATTCATTTATGAAAGCAACTTAAAACGATAGGTATCTGCTTCAGATACAGGAAAATATAATTTTTATTTTACAAACTTTAAAATTGCACGGAGCACAGAATTGTAAAAAAAATGAAAATTTTCACTTCCTGTGCTATTTTTTCATTTCCAGTCAGTCGAATTTTTTCTCCCTTTCCTCACAATGGATTCAAACTGTATCCCGAAATAATATGGCCTGGCGTGCATCAACGTGCATCATCAAATAATTTGAAACTTGGTATTTTGACAGAAATTGCACAGATAAATACGAGGGATACCACTTCTCAATTCATCTACGTTAGGGTCACCATTAATTTTAGAAGTAAAATATCTACGAAATAACAAATCACTAAATGAATTTTTTTTTTGAGTAGCTAAATAATGAGCTTTTCCCTTTCCCAGGTAAAGTTTATCTCATTTGGTTCCAGTTCGGGATATTTTGGTTTTACCTATTTTTGCTCTTAATATTCATATAGTGGTTAGTTTTCAATATTTTTTTGGTAGAGAGCATCTGATGAGTCTTGAATAGACGAAATGCGCGTCAGGTGTGGCAAAATTATTGCCTGACCATTTTTTTTATTTTTATTACTACATGTAGGGTTAATAGGTGTCTTTTTCTTATAACGTGAAATAAAAGGGTTAAATGCATCTGCCTAAGACAATATGAATGAAATGAATGATCAAAAGAAAAAAAAACACACAAAAGGAGGTCCATTTGCTTGTTCCTTGTTATAAGCGTTTAAACGGTTTCAGACTACATATTAACTTTAGGTCAAGTGGCAGAAAGTCGGCTCTCTCTCTACCAAAATTAGTATAGAATATATAGGGAATTTCTGTAAAACATGTCCTTTGTCAGACAAAATAATATTGAAAGAACGATTCCTCACCATGATTTTTTTTTCAAAAACAATTATGTTCAAGCTATGATTTTGAGATTACAACCATGTATAGAAAAATATGGGTCACCGGTTTTGTTATGTCTCTTTTTTTCGTCTGAGTGTGACATACTGTAAGGTTAAAAAACTACGGAAAGCGATAGGTATCTTCTTACTTCAGACTTCTTATTTCAGAGTTCCGACTTCTGATTTCGGAGTTCGGGGTTATAATTTCACATTTCAGACTTCATAGTTAACAGTACTATATATCGCGATTCGCGCCATTTATATGTTTCTGTCTGTATTTGAGAGCCACAGAAAGTCGGACGCGTATGGGCGCGACACTCATTTTGGTAAGTTTTTTTCCCTATAGAGTGAATTCAGTCAGAGAGAATTTCCGAATTTTTAACTTGTAAAATTAAGACAATATTATTTTAAGCAGCCTGTGTATTTACATAATACAGTATACTGCTTGGGCAGGCCCCTTTTTGTCAACAAAGCAGATAAAAAAGGCAAAAAAAATACACATTAACATCTGCATTTGGTCTAGCTCATAGATAACAAAACTAAATATTTGTATCGTGATAGTCATACATATCGTGATACAAGTGTAATAGAACAATATACATATCATTTGCCAAAAAAGTATATCTTTACACCCCTGTAGGTCAACATCTACATGGAACTAGGTCATTGTGACCTAGATTTCTTCTTGATTAATTTGCATTTTTATCTTAGCAACTGCACATTATAGATTTGTGAACTTTTTTCTGCAAGGTCCATCCATACTATAGCAACCAATTAATGCAGAGGCACGGTATGTCTCTGTGGCAACAGTTAATTAGAGCTTTTTTCCTCCAACATTGCTGGACTAAATGTTACCAAATGTAGTTACATTTTCTATGGTATGTCGTGTATGTCTTGTACAAAATATTTGTTTGGAGCTTTGATTTGATGTATAATGTTAACACCGTTGCTAAATATTGAATATAGGCGTTAATTCCAGTTTCTTCAAATAACTCTAATACAGTTACCGATAACAAAATTTTGATTTTAGGCAAAACTGATCTTCCTAACCTGAAGTTTTTTGAAAGATCAAACTATGAAATTGTAGGAGTAATTTTTCTCTAGCTGGATTTTTTTTATAAAGTTTTTGTCTCCCCTGCGAAGCTAGGTGAGACAGAAGTATGGCTGTATTGGTGGCTTTGTTAACTATCTTGGGTAAGAATTTATGCTCGACAACTATAATTCCTAGGTGGATAAAATTTGGTATGCATGCCCCAGTAGTAGCTTAACACATTTGCATACACCCAACTTTTGATCTCATTACATAACAATTATATTAAGTATTTTAAGAATACCTAAGAAGGATTTTTCCAGTAAGGTTTGTAAGTTTGTTAGTTTATAGGCAGGATAATGCAGAACCGTTGATACTGAAAGTGCCGACAAGGGAGACGTTCTTTAGTGTCAACTCTTCTTTTTTTTACAAAATTATGTAATTTACATTCAGCTTATTTCTGGAAAACTATACAGGATAGTTAGAAAAAAACCCAAAACAGTTTACATAGTTTAACACTCTATGGTCTGCTAAATGTGTGAAAGTTACAGAGTTATAGCACCATCTTTTTCAGGAGTTTTCCCCATTTGAATGTTAACAAATTCAAGTGCCTCATTGAAAATGATAATTATCTAGCTTTGTTTTCGTAAATTTCAGTTTTATTATTAAACATTTTACATAAAACATCTACAATTGATTTGATTGAAACAAAACTAACAATTATAACAAGTTTTTAACACACTTAAAGTTAACAAAAGGCCACGAAGGAGCCTGAATCTCTCACCTGGTTCATAGTTGTTTAACAATAGCATCAAATTTTAAATCAATTTAAACCATTAGTAGAGCTGTATACAGTACTCTAAATGCTTCAGACAGCTTTGGATTTTCTCTGCCTGCAACATTTTTCACTATTTACAAGTAGGTAAAAGCTATGAATAACTGGTACTTTAAGTTTCAAGTTTTAAAAGGCCATTCCCTCTTTAAAAGGGACTTTTGTCAAAAGTTACAACTTTGACCAAATGGAAATAATGTAGAGTTCAATGAGCTACATCAGCTTTTCTGTACCTGCTATACTTTTCATTCTATAGGCAAAAACACTATTTTTCCATTTAAGGGGTCATCTGACAACTTTGACCCAATAAGGACTCTTGTAGAGCTCAATGAGCTGATCATTTAAGCAAGCAATAGCTTTTTTCTCTATGGTCAAAACACTATTTTTAGCGTTTAAAGGGCCATAACCCGTTAAAGGGTCATCTGACAACTTTGACCCAATTGACACTTTTGTAAAGCTCAATGAGCTGATCATTTAAGCAAACAATAGCTTTTCTCTATCTGCAATATTTTTTCATTCTATGGTCAAAACACTTTATTTTTGCGTTTAAAGGGCCAAAACCCCTTTAAGGTCAAAGTTGTCATCTGACAACTTTGACCCAATTGACACTTTTGTAAAGCTTAATGAGCTGAACATTTTAGCAAGCAACAGCATCTCTCTATCTGCGATACTTTTCATTTTAGGGGCAAAAAATACTTTTTTCGCATTTAAAGGGCCACGACTTTGACTCAATTAAATTTTTTGTAGAGCTCAAGAACTGATCATTTACGCAAGCAACTGCTTTTCTCTATCTGCAGTACTTTTCATTCTACAAGCCAAAAACATGAAAAAAAACATTTTTGGCCTTCAAAGGGTCATAATACCTACAAGGGGTCATCTGACGACTTCGACGCAATAGAGACTTTCGTAGAACTTTTGATGCTGAAGAGGAAGCGTGGCTTTGGATTTCAAATATATTTTATATGCGGGCGTAGCGAAGCTCACTATTGTAGAGTCTGCCAAATTGCACGACACTCAAAATACTATGGAAGAAAAATCGTTCTCACTGGAAACATTCGATTTTCGGAACTTTTCGAAAATGTCTGCGCATGCTGAAAAATTGCGGGAAATAGTAATACATCGTCCCAAATTATCACGTCCCAGGCATTATTCGAAATTATCAATGGAATAGATTATATTTTTGTATACGCGAGCTTTTAAGGCAATGTCTTTCTCATATCATTATATATCATGGACAATCTTGATAGTCAGTGAGTTTTTAGGTCCATGTGCGCTATTGTTATCACTTGGCGTCGTCGTTAATTTTTCTTCAAACTTCTCCTCTGAAACGGCAGCAGGGATTCAAACCAAATTTGGTCTGGTGGTACTTTAGGGTCTTGAAAACTTTTATTTGATTATTTTCAAAGCTTTTGAATATAAATTTATTTACATATCATTTCAGAAACTAAGTCAGAGAAAAAGAAAAAACATCAAAAGCATTAGAGGACATTGCAAGCTCAACAGTACAAGGACAGTAAAAGTGCAACTCAAGTACAAAGATTTGTTTAAAATTTATTTCATATTTTCTCGATTTGGTATAATTGGGCTCATACTAGTAGTACTTCTAGTTTGACTTTTTTGTGGCATAATGCTGTATTAGAAGCTCTATGTTTTAGCCCAAATCCGCTTGAAGGCATGAACATGCTGTCCTTATAAAAGTGTTCGTGAAATATTATAAATAAGTCTACCGGTTAAAGAAGTTTTGATACTTATTGTTTTTTTCCGTTTTTGTCTCGCCTGCGACTTAAGTCGCTGAAGGCGAGACATAGGTATTACTTTCCGGCGGCGGCGGCGACGGCGACGGCGTAAACTTTTTTGTAAGACTTTTGTGGAAAATGAATTACAAGAAAAGTATAATAGCTAGGCATCTGATATTTGGTATACAGACAGTTGTGGTTATGGTCTACGCAACTGGCACCATGTCCTGTGACCTTGACACAATTTTCATGGTTCAATGACTCTGTGGACTTAGATGATTTTTGGGACAATTAAAACTTTTGTGGAAAATAAATTAAGTTAAAAGTATAAAGAGAGGCATATGATACTTGGTATACATACATTCTAGGTTTCGGTCTACACAACTGACACCATGTTGAGTGACCCGGACCCCATTTTCAGGGTTCAATGACTTTGTGAATGTAGATGTTTTGGGGTGGAAAATGAGTTAAGTGAAAAGTTTTATATTATAGCAATGCATCTAATATTTTGGGAATATGATATACACAACTAACATCACCATGTAATGTTACCTTCACCCCATTTTTATGGTTGAATGACTCAGTGAATGTTGGTCTTTTTCATTGTTTCTCAATAACTATGGTATCTAGAACACACTTCAGACATTTTTGTGATGGTTAAATGGAATTCTGTCATCTGTCACATGACCTTGACCTTAATTTATCTGATGGCCCAGCTAGACCTTCAATGAGTTCTGTGTTGGTGCCGACAGGCGAGACATACTTTAGTGTCAACTCTTGTTTTATTATTATTAGGTCGCCCAAAACAAAATTTGGGGGTCTTATTGTTTTTGCTTCTTTTCTTCTTCTTTTTTTTTTAATTACTTTTTATGCCCCACTTTCTTTGTCGCAGGGTATATAGTTTTTCCGTCTATTTGTTCGTCAGTCACACTTACGATTTTTTGCAATTTACATTCTTTATGAAATTTTGTACAACGGCTCATTATATCAAGGACTTATTGTTGCAACCAGCAATGGGCTATATTTTCGATGTCTGTCCGTCTGAGAGACTTAGGTTTACATTTCAGGTTCACCTTTTTTCAGACAAAAACTCTGAGCAGGGTATCAGCGTCGTTCTGACACATTCCCTTGTTTGATTCTTAATCCTGAAACTGTCTGCATGATTTTCAGAAAACGTATGAACCAAATTAAATGAAACTTCTTGAGGGTATGGTGGGGGACCATAGGGGGTGCAATCCATTTTCGAATTTTCAAGATGGCCGGCATTTTAAATTCCAAGTATGCCATGTTAAAATGTTGTTTTGCTGATGATCACTTTTAATGGCCTAACCGACTTCAACTTCCTGATAAGGCGGGGCATCTATGCCCCATGGACAGATTATTTCTTTATTTAATATTACATTTTATTAATTAAAAAGATACACAAAAATGAATTAGAAACTCTAAAACTGTATAGGCTGATTAGAAACAACATTTTGTATAGGAAGTTAAAGTCTTGATATACCTGCTAAAATTAATCAGTCTTTGTATGCATAATTTCATATTAATGATGACAGCTCAAAGTTATTGAGAAAAAAAAATGCCCAGATTACTGGTGATTCTTCAAAGATGGTAAACACCATCGTAATTCATCAAGTTAAAAGCCCCTGCAACATGACAATTGAGGAGAATTTCAGTCCATGTTTCTGTTTTCATACTTCCGACTTCTGATTTCATACTTCAGACTTCTGATTACATATTTCATACTTCAGACTTTTTCTGATTACATATTTCATACTTCAGACTTTTTCTGATTTCAGATTTCAGATTTCTGATTTCATACTTCAGATTTCGGATTCAGATTTCTGATTTCATACTTCAGACTTCTGATTTCATATTTCATACTTCAGACTTCTGACTTCTGATTTCATATTTCATACTTCAGACTTCTGATTTCATACTTCAGATATCTGATTTCATACTTCATACTTCAGATATCTGATTTCATACTTCATACTTCAGATATCTGATTTCATACTTCAGACTTCTGATTTCATATTTCATACTTCAGACTTCTGATTTCATATTTCATACTTCAGACTTCTGATTTCATACTTCATACTTCTGATTTCATACTTCAGACTTCTGATTTCATGCTTCATACTTCTGATTTCATACTTCAGACTTCTGATTTCATGCTTCAGACTTCATTAAGGATTCCTGTTTACCAAATATACTTACTTTTTTACACAGTGGAGGTATACAAGTATAGAAAATTTACCTCACAGTATTCTAAGCAACTACTTGACATAGATCTGACATTTTGCATATAGCTTTATCCTATAGTACCACGTTTTTTGTTCTATTGACATTGACTTTCTTGTGGAAACAAGAAGTTTTTAAGGTCCATCTTTTAGGTTAGAGGTCATTGTGTGACTTTTTTGTCCCCTGCCTTTCCTGAAATCTGGAGACTGGAATGCAGCTTTAAATCATCCCATCCATGCATCATGTCCATCACAAATTGGTTTCCATGTTTGCATGACAACTTACTGATTTATCATGAAGTTGACTGTGGTATAAGTAAATGTAAAAACAAAAATAGTATATTGAGTGTCCATTTACATAATGACCACTATCAGGGTACATATTTTCCTGTCAGTGTGTCTATGTTGGCAACTGAAGTCACAAAATAATGCAGCTTTCTAAAATAAAGGCTTCAGTGATGAAAAAAAATGGAATCAAGCTCGTGCTTCATAAAATTCTACTTGGGACAATATAAAATCATATATATTACATGTACAAATGTTCGCTGGTACTATTACTGAATACTTTTTTTTATTTGTAGAAACCAACAAAAGTGTTGACAGAAAAGAAAGACAGTCAAGGTGAAAAGCAATCCAAAACAATTCATAAATTGAATGTAGATTGGATTTACAACCAAAAACAAGTTACATCTGTTGGAAATGGGGGAGGGATACGAATTATAGAAATCAATAATATGGATGAAGTAACAGTGGAATAAATACTAGTAATTGAAAAGGCAAAGAAGACTTTTTCCACAGTGGAAAACCACCTAAAGGAGTACAGGATGACATGGAATTTAGATTTCGAACATCACAACAACTGCATCAACCAACGGCTAGCAGTCATCAAAGATTTCTATTCTAATTTCTCTTGTATCTAGCAAAACACATGCTCATATCTCAACTATTGGTGTAAATGCTAATATTGAGCCTCAGAGTGTCAACCAATGTCATGTCATTAAAAAAATCAAAATCTGTCTTAAAACCAATGAGATTTGTAAATGTTGGATGTCCGCATAGTAAGCCACAAATAGAAATAACATATTGTGACTTCAATATAACAACTGCACAAAATGTTTACCTCTTTATTAAATACAAGAAAACTTTAAACCAAATTTTGTGTCATGTCATTATTAAAGTGAGCACAATTGGGAAGTGAAACTTTGTACTGGTAGTAACAACTGTTAGTACAACTGACTATATGTATATATGCATTTTTGCTTAACCTGTCAGGGTTTCTTTGCTTATAGCTTTAGTGGTCGTCTCAAATTAGCCAGTATTAAATTAGGTGTGTGTTTGTTTATATTTTGAAAGATAATTTCCTGTGCAGATCCAGACATTAAAGATATATATAAAACTTAAAAATCTTAATATATTTATTTTAGCCAACAACCAAACAACATCTTAGGTATCTGAATAGACTCTATAGGCCGCAGATTTGTGGTGTACATCTTGCCACATGCAACTTGCACCTAAATTGTAGTAAGAATGATTTCATATCAAATAGATAAATTTTGACAAAGATCTACAACTAAATGGTAGTAATATTGTTTCAATGAATACATAATGAGTAAATAAAAAGGGCCTTTACAGGAATAAGGTTACCATTATCTATATTTTCTGCATAAGTGACTTGGGTTAAATTTTGAATAAGGTTAATTCATCAGCAACTACAAGTGGTGTTGGTTGGGGTTTTTGGTTTGTGGATACATCTTGTATACTGGGTGTTAAGACACACAAACTGGATGCATGGCACACAGACCACAGGTTAAAGTTTTTTTTATCAGCTTACAATTTCACATACTATCATTTGTCAATTGCAAATTTTGGACCCGTGACCCATTTGTGATGGAATTAATCAACGATCCAAGGTGCCCAAAGTTTGAAATTGACCAATGAAACTATCAGATTTGTTAGCTGATTAACAAAATTACCAATGCTATGTGTGTCCTCTCGGTTGGATGCTTGACAGTTGTCTTTAGTATAAGCCAAAATCTATATAGTCACCTTGACCTACAGGCACTAGTATTGTCTTAACACATGGATTGGTCTTGTGTAGTAGTACAAGAGGGTTCATTTTTGCTACATTTTCCGCTTGAGCGACTTCGTCATAGATGTTCCCAAGCAACAAATAGGGATGAATTGACTTCGTCTTGTGTGTGTTGTCGTCACGACCATTACACCTGCTCATAATAATTTTCTCAGGAACAACAAATCACAGACTAGAAAGTTTGTATGCGAGGTCCCACATTACCCTTATCGATTTCAGGTCCGTCAGACATCTTTCCATTTCCTTTCAAGAAAAAATTGTGCAAATTGCAGCTCATGTATTATATATTCATGGTTTGTGTGGGATATTAGACTTGATATATTTGTGTATATACCACCAAGAAACAAGGGAATTTCTAGTATATGTGTTTAAGCTTCAAAACATTTTGAATTGGTATAGGTGATCAGCATATATCTGCTTCTATCTTTTTATGCCCCGCCTACGAAAGTAGAAGGGCTTATAGTGTTCGAATCCGTCCGTCCGTCCCAAATCCATTAATTCCTAATTCCTGCTTAATGACAATTGCCACATCAATCATATTGGTATAGTAGGTGCACCTAGTGATGCTTAGCACAATTAATGCATGCTTCGAATGCTGGATGTGATCTATATTTTCCGCATGGATGAGCACTTACAGAAGAATGGTTGAAGTCCATGCCCGCTTACTGACAAGAGTCATATCAACTATTTTTGTAGGTATGTGCACCTAGTGATGCTAAGCAAAATTTATGCTTCAGATTCTGACTGTGACCTATATTTTCCGCACGGATGACCACCATAGAAGAATGGTTAAAGTTCATAATTACCGCTTTCTGACAAGTGCCACATCAACCATCTTGGTATGGTAGGTGGACCTTATGATGCTAAGACACATTGCATGCTTCAAATGCTGGCTTTGACCTATATTTTCTGCATGAATGACCACTTACAGAATAATGGTTAAAGTCTATTCCTGCTAACATGCAAGTACCATAATTGACCAAAGTGGTATGGTATGTGCATCTAGACATGCTTAGCAAGATACATGGTTCAGATGCTGGCCGTGACCTGCCTTTTCTGCATGAATGAGCACTTAAAACTTTGAAAATTTAAAATCAGTTCCTGCATAGTGACAATAATGCATAACGAGGTGAGCTTCGTAATTGATAGATTACCTAGCAGTTTGATAACTATAAAGGCAGGCACCGTGTCTGTTTGGCACATTTTCTTGTTTAAGTATGGCAAGTATATACCCAAATAAAAAGGCAGAATATCCCAAAAGACATATGAAAACATACTGAGATTTGTTTGAATATCATGTACATTCAGTTTTGATTCTAGACCAATAGCAAGATAATGATCAGCGGCGCTGCTCGCTGTTTTTATTTAAAGGTTTTACATTCTAATTGTTTATACAATTGTTTCACGTACATTTATGGGGGTCATTTATTCCACATCTCATTTTTATTTAGATAAACAAACGGGAAACTGTACAACCCCGACGATTTCTAAGTTCCAAACTTTAATTTTTTGTCAGTGGCAACATTCCGTCAGTAGTATGTTCTTCTTTTAGTAACTGTGGTAATCTATTTTATTTTTTTGTATGATACCTAAACAGAACTTCATAGAATAGTACTTCATTTTCATCTTTAAGGAACTAAAGAATTTTAAAAGGAATTTTTAACAAAACAATCGACAGGGGTCCCAAGTGATCATTTTGGATAAATGAATGAGCTATAACTTCTTAGACCGGCCATAGTATAATACAGTGCTTCTAATAAACAAGAGGCCCCCAGGAGCCTGAATCGCTCACCTGAACTACACAGATACATATATTTTGTAGATATTATTGTGCTTAACCATATGCGATTTAAATTTCTGAAATATCTTGGTTAGTTTTCAAGATATTGGGCTTAATAAGTGCAAAATTTGGCAATAATTGCGAAAAGGGCAATAACTCCCACATCAGCAGTCAGATCTTTTCCGAAATTTCAGGACAGGTAGATCTTAATATGCTGATCACTTTTGATTTTTGCTCAATTTTAATATCTGAAACCATTTTGAGTTATTAGCAAAAAAATGAAATTTACCCCTATGTTCTATTTTTAGCCATGGCGGCCATGTTTTTGGACGAATCAAAAATCTAAACGATGAAGTTGTAGCATATAAGCTATTAAAGAAGTGTGCCAAGTTAAAATGCAGTTGGTCTTACGGTGTTAGACAAGTTAATCTTTGAAATTCAGGGAAAAAGTAATGGAAAATGGAAAATTTTGTTGTTTTAAGGACATTAACTCCTAAAAGAAATGGTCCTACAGCTTTGACCTAAATATATGAAGTGTAGATCTTGATGTGCTTAATCATATGCAATTTTAGTTTTTGAAATATCTTGTATATTTTTCAAGATATATGGCTAAACAAGTGAAAATTTTTGAAAAAATCCAGAAAAAGAGCAATAACTCCTACATCAATTGTTAGATCTTCTTGAAACTTTCAAAGCAGGTAGATCTTGAGATGTTGATCACTTTTGTCTCCAATCAGAATTTTGATATCTGTAACCATTTTTGAGTTATTAGCAAAAAACTGCAATTTACACCCATGTTCTATTTTTAGCCATGGCGGCCATATTTTTGACAAATCAAAAATCTGAACAAAAGAATTGTAGCATTTATGCTATTAAACAACTGTGCCAAGTTTGGTTGAAGTTGGATGTATGGTGTCAGACAAGTAAATCGTTGAAAATCAGGGGAAAAGTAATGAAAAATTGTAACTTTGACGCTTTAAGGGCCATAACTCCAAAAGAAATGGTTCTACAGCTTTGACCTAATTACATGAAATGTAGATCTTGATGTGTTTAATCATATGCAATTTGAGTTTTTAAAATATCTTGTAAAGTTTTCAAGATATGGGGCTAAATAAGTGCAAAATTTTGAAAAAAATCCAGAAAAAGGACTATAACTCCTACATCGGTTGTTGGATCGTCTTGAAAATTTCTGGGCAGGTAGATCTTGATGTGTTGATTACTTTTATTATGCCAGAATTTTGATATCTGTGCCCGTTTTTGAGTTATTTGCAAAAAAACTGTATTTGACCCCCCTGTTCTATTTTTAGTAACAACAGCCATGTTTTTTAACCTATCAAAAATCCCAACGCAAACTTTTTGAACAATACCCTAAGGAACAACCATATCAAGTTTGGCTGCATTTGGCCAAGCAGTTTCAGAGAAGAAGATGTTTGAAAAAAGCTAACGGACGACGGACGACGGACAGACGACGGACGCCAAGTGATGGCAATAGCTGACATGACCCTTCTGGTCAGGTGAGCTAAAAACTGTGATTCCAGCATTTTTTTTATTTAAACTTGCGAATGTATTACATGTGTTCATTTATTGAATATAAATTATATCCATATAAATTCACTGCACTTTCAATTGTGTATTGCATCTGCTTGATAGCTCTATCATCTACCATTGGCAAAGGATTTAAGAATTCTTAAGAACAGCCTCTCCTTAGACTCCGACAACTGTAAAGTTCCTTGCAAATCTCCACATCTTGTAAGTCAATTTCTTGTTTCATGTCTCGCGCTTTATATTATTCCGGGCATTGGTACATTATTTTCGGTTTTCGTCAGGAATTAGTGAAATTCTGTTACTTCTACTTCTACAGACTCGTCTAGTTTTGCAGCAACCAAATCGAGAAAACAAATTCAGGCACTGCACGTGGATTTGATTTCGGTGATCTTAAATGTTAGCATTTTGTAAATCTTTGAAAATGTCCATAAAACTATTAGCCACCATTCTTGGGAAAATGCTCGATAAAGATTTAATTCTTTGATTGGAAACTTGTTTTTAACTTAAATGAAACTATGAATTGCGCAGTCAACGATGGTTGTCTTTCTAATAAAATATATCTGAAGTTGCCTTGTCATGACAATTTCTGTACCCATATCGGATCTTACACGGAAAGGGCATCATTTGAGTTCTTCGATGGCATCGAGAAAGTAAGTCGTCGTGGCTCTTGGGTCATTGTTACTAAAACCGACGTGCAACTTTATAATTTTCCAGGCCGTGAATCCATCAATTGTTCCATGTATACAAAATCCAAAAGGCTTTAGTTTGTTGAAACCGTCAACGTGCCACACGAAGTTTGGGCAAGGATAGTTATAGGCCTATTGTCTTCGTACAAGTTGACTGGCTTTCCGTAGCATGATGTTTTGAGGGTCTAAAATCCGCATTATTAACCGAACTTCATCTCTTTTCACCCTGCAATTCTGCAATTGCAGAACATAAATGTATGAAATAAAACTTGTATTCTTTGCATAAGAAACAAGAGGCTCCCAAGAGCCTGAATCGCGTGAGTGAGTGAGTGAGTGAGTTGGTGTTTTACGCCCGTGCAACGCTATTTACAGGCGATGAACATGAAAAGGATGATAAAATAAACATGAAATGATGATGATAAATGAAAAATTGGGATGGGGTGGGAAACAAAGGACCGGTAAATTTTGAAGAACAACAGAAAAAGGGGGAGAGGTGGATAGGGGCGGAAAATTTAGCCTATGTGGTGCACTACTTGGCGGTCCACAAAGGGGTCTTTTACGTGCACGAAGCGTGGCACTCTCCACATACGTTGGCCCACAATGGTCGGCGGTGCCTGAATCGCTCACCTGGTCTTGATGTCAACCCTATAAAGAACTTTGTAGAGATAAATAAGATGAACATTTAAGCAAGCAACAGCTTTTCTTTTTCGGCAATAGTTTTCATTCTGTAATTAAGCCAAAAACATGCAAAATGTTATTTTAAGGGCCGTCTGAACACTTTGACTCTATAGAGACTTTTATTAAGAGCTGAATGTACTGAACATTTAAGCAAGCAACCACTTTTCGTTATCTGCTATAGTTTTCATTATATAAGCCAAAATCATGAAAACATGTTTATTTAGGGGCTGTAACCCCTATAAGGGGTTATCTGTCAAATTCGACCCTATGAAGACTTTTGTAGAGCTGTTGATATTAGTTCCCGTTTTCTGACACATGTCACTTCCGGTTAACCGTTCTCTCCCAGATGACGAGGAACCTTATATGAGATTTACATGAAAGGTACTGTTAAGTGTCTACTTTAAGGCTCAAGTACTGTCACACCCCAAAAAATTCATTTCTGAGTTTGACAGTGACCCCGCTAAACCAGGTTTAACATAGAAAGTAATGGGACCCTTAATTAGTTATTTAACACCTCTTACTGGGGCTAAACAAAAAATCAAAAATGCATAAAATACTCATTTACTGGCCTAAATCATTGCCGTTGCACATTACAACTGTGAAACAGACTAGATTTTGCTTCCTTTCTTTTATTTATAGGAACAGTGGCTCATAAATGCCAATTTCATTGTCGCGACATGATTTTTGGTCAAAATTTCACTGCGAGTGATGAACATCTAAAAAATTTCTATTTATAAGATATTTAGCTGGCTTAAAGTGATGAATTATTCTTTAAATAGTGTGTTATAGTCCTATTCCAGAAATCTTAAAATTTGTGAATTTTTTACCACTATTAAGATGCACGACATCTTTCATTACCTTGCTTGCTAGTATGTTTTGGTTATTTTTTCAAAATTTTGTGGATAAATACTTATAATATACCCTTTTTTGTGTCTGTATTTGATTTGTAAACCAACTTGACTATTTTAAGCAAAAAATATTAATGTTTTGGCAAATAATCCAAGTTTTTGAATGGCAGGATTGGCATGCCATGGAAAAAAGGGGGGTGGTTTTGTTGATTTTTCTTTCCAATAGCATGAATTATTAATTTTGAGGGTTGTTTTCAAGCAAATTATTTTATTTCGATTTAAATATGTAGTTTAGCTTTGGTTAAGTCTTTTATATCAGACTTTTAACTATTCACCTCAAAAACTAAAACCAAAAAAATCATTTCTGAGTTTGACAGTGACCCCGCTAAACCAGGTTTAACATAGAAAGTAAAGGGAGCCTGAATTAGTTATTTTACACCATAACTTCCAAAATAGGTGTGTCATAGTTTCTTCTGAGATTCAACCTTTTCATCGGTCATTTTAAATGCACTAAACTCATGATTTTTTTTTGTGTTTGCACACACGAACATTCTTTATTTCTCTTAGAGAAGACCGTTTTGAAAAATATTGCTTTAGTAAGTTTCCTTAGTCTGGGTTTCCATTGTTAACCGCGGACCGTCTAATAATGGCACGAATCGTGTTACATAAATATATATATATATCTGTGAACTCCGAAGTATGAACTCTGAAATCAAAAGTCGGAACTAGGAACTCAGAAGTCGGAATTCCGAAATCAGATGTCAAAACTTTGAAATCAGAAGTCGGAATCTGAACTCCGAAATCAGAAGTCTGAAGTCAGAAGATACCTATCGCTTTCCGTAAAAAACACAGCTTTTTCTACGACGTCTAGGTCAACGTTGACGTGATATAGATCTAGCGTCGATAAATAAAATTCCGCTTAAATAATACTTTTTTTGGAGATTGTTAAAGACTTTTCACTTTTTGAAAATGTGCATTTTAAGCTGACTATTAATTTTTATCTATACATGTGCGACTGTGATAATTGTATATGATTCTGCTTTAGTATTGTTAAAGTTTACATAATATTTCACCATACGACTCAGTTTTTGTGTAGAATTTGTATTTTTTTTGCCTACAAGTGTGTTAGAAATTTTAAAAGATGCGGCTTCCTAAAAAATCTTTCTCTTCACAGTTTATGCTTAGTTACATATATTCAAATCTTTGATATGAAATAAACCAATTAGACGTTTTGTATACAGGCAATATTACCGGGTCTGTTTTTATGCCCCATCTACGAAAGTAGAGGGGCATGTAGTGTTTGGGTCCGTTCGTCCGTCCGTCCGTTCGTCCTTCCGCTGTCCGTTCGTCCTTCCGTCCGTTTGTCCGTCCCAAATCCCCATATTTCCAAATTCCCATGGCACTTACTGACAAATGCCACATCAATCATGTTGGTATGGTAGGTGCACTTATTGATGCCAAGCACAATGCATGCTTCGGATGCTGGATGTGACCTTTATTTTCCGCATGAATGACCACTTACAGAAGAATGGTTCAAGTCTATTCCCATTTACTGACAAGCGCCACATCAACCATATTTGTATGGTAGGTGCACCTAGTGATGCTAAGCACAATGCATACTTCGGATGCTGGCTGTGACCTATATTTTCCGTATAATTGACCTCTTATAGAAGAATGGTTAAAGTCTATTCTTTCTTACTGACAAGTGCCATAGCAACCATATTGGTATGGTAAGTGCACCTAGTAATGCTAGGCACAGTGCATGCTTCGGATGCTGACTGTGACCTACATTTTTCGCATTGATGAACTCTTACAGAATAATGGTTCAAGTCCATTCCCACTTACAGACAAGTGCCATAGCAACCAAATTGGGATGGTAGGTGCACCTAGTGATGCTCAGCACAATGCATACTTCAGAAGCTGGATGTGACATATATTTTCCACATGGATGAACTCTTACAGAATAATGGTTTAAGTCCATTCCCACTTACTGACATGTGCCACATCAAATTTATTGGTATGGTAGATGCACCTAGTGATGCTAAGCACAATGCATACTTCGGATGTTTACTGTGACCTATATTTTCTACATGAATGACCACTTCCCAGCAGGCAAAAGACGTCACCCTGACGTCTTTTTTATGTTGAATTTTGGTCGCGACGTCATACAACCAAATATCAACATAAAAAAGACGTCTTTTTCGGACGTCAGAAAGACGTCGTAAAAAGATGTTTTTATGACGTCTTTATTTGGTATCGTCGTGACGAAAACATAAATGTTACGTTTTTTATATAACTAAAATTCGACTTCTCATTTAAGACGTCCTTTAATACGCCTGTCTCAGACCAAACCCGAACATATATCTGGTACTAGAATAAGCACTTTAAAAAAATGTTGTCCCAATTAAAGTGTCATGAAAAGTCATTTAATATAAAATAGGGAAAACTATCAAGGTTGTCGTTAATTGTACAGCACCAAAATGCAGGAACAGAAGGATTTCGGGGGGGGGAGGTTATACCATTCTAGTGTCCAGTGAATAAATACCTTTTTAAAACCTAATTATCAATTGAAATATTTTTTTTAATTAACAACAATAATAATTAATATTTTTTATTAATTTGGATTTGCATGTACATGTAAATACATGTGGTAATACAATTTTGATCATTTCGATAGATTGGCGGTTTACACGTGAAGTTTTTCTATAGATACGCATGCGCGCAACAAAATTATACCAAAGTTTGAAAAATGCGAGTGTGATGATTTCGAATGCCGACAGGATAAACTCTTACAATTACGGTAAGAAACGACAGTTAAACATTTTGTCGTACTAGACGGGCTAATTATTAATGTTTTATTAGAAAATATGTGTTGATAGAATTTAAACGGTTCTTAAACAGACAAAAGCCACTTAAAACATATCAAAGGCATTAATATTTGTGTACTAATTAATATTGATTGGACCAACAGAAACGGTAACATTCGGTTAGTTTTATGATTTTATTTTTGTTTGCCGTGACAAAATAGAGATGCACAATTCTATTCCTACAATCAATAATATATTTACACACACATGCATCCGCTAGAACCACACAGATTTAGATAAACCTTCTGAGCATGCTAAGAGATAAGCTTTTCACACGATATCCTTATCAGTTATCCCATGGCAGTGTAATTACACATTAGATTTATTTATTTATAATGTTGTAAAGATTAACATGATAAGAAAAGATACACTGTCTAATATCTGATAGAATTTGTTTTACAGATACACATTAATTTAGGCCCGAGTACACAATTAATTTGCCCTCTTTGTTCAATATAACAAAATGTCACTTTACAAAAAAAATTATGGCTATAAATACTTGCTTTTGGCACACTTTCATCTACCTCCAATATCTGACAAATTATGAAAATTACCAAAAAATTGCATATATTCAACTTTTTTGACAGGTGAAAATCACGAGGTCCTGGAGTGGATCAAGACCGAGAGCTTCCGAAATGAAAAAATCCCCCTTTTTTCTATTAATAAAAATCACTTTTATGAACTCAATTTAATTTATTTCCTTGTTTATAAAAATTCAGTAACTATTTTTCTTTGATATGAGCCCAAAACAAACCATGAAAACATAAAAATACAAATTTAAAAAATTTTTCTTTACAGGCACTATTTTCTTTAAGAACTATATTCGTGGTCAACGAAATCAGGGATCATTAATTGTGTACTCGTACCTATTAAGCCCTTAAAACTTGTCGGAACATAATAAAATTTTGCAACAATCAACATCAATGTCTTATCAACTTGTATACCAAGTTTCAAATTAATCTGTTTAGCCTGAGGTGTGTTATGTGTTATTGATTAAACCCCTGCAAACTGATAAAAATAAGCATCAAATTTTCCTTAATATACAAGATTTTCTACTGGCACCTCTTGTACTTAAAGTGCAATAACTTTTTTATCTTTTAAAATATTTGGAAAAAATAAAGTGGGACAGATAGCAGAAATGTGACAGCAATTTAATGTGCATGTTGTTCCAAGGTGTGTCTTTTAAGTTTGCCATTAAAGTACAAAGAATTTTAAATAAAGCTTTCTTCAGTACCCCAATTCTAAATATAATTAGAAAAAAAATTATTTAAAATCAAGTGTTTAAGAAATTCATGTAAAATTTGATGCAAAAATTAGTTGGAACATTTCTGAGTTTGAATAAAATCAAAAGAGCCAATTCTAACATAAAACATCAGCTTAAAAAAAATATTTAAAAACCCCTATTATTTCTATATTTCCTGAAGAGTTTCCATGTAATACGAAGATATTTGAATTGATTTTAACAACCATTGAACAGATCTTTTTGAGTAAATAATTCATTTTATGAAAGAAGAATATAAAAAGAATTTTTTGGGCCAAAAATTATTCAAACTGATTAGAGTTTTTAATTTTAATTTTTTTTTTCATAAATATTCATTTTAAATTTGGGCAAAAAACAAATAAAAAATATGCAGATATTTAATTCATGCAAATAACTTTAAAAATTTTATGTACAAAAATTCAGTGGTTATTACTCTTTCCCAAAACACCAGATTGATAGATAATTAGATTGGTTCTTTTGACATATAATTGATGTTTTATGGTGCTATATGCAGGCCAGTACACCCCATGAAGTAGGTTTACTGATCTTTATCTTGACACTGAAATGATAGTTACTTATCAGTCTGGATTACAAGTTAAATAAACTAATAATTACTGCCAGTAAAGCTTATATAACAATTAAAATTGTATAAAAAATGTGGATTTCATCTTCAAATTATCACTTCCAAGTAGTCACCGTACCATCGAAGTCAAGAAAAGAATCCGAAGATGTTCTTCAAAGGCAATGTTCCACACAACAAAGGTTTGACCGGACGGCACAGAAGAAGAATTCCACAGCAGGTTGGATTTCAAAAAGGTCACAGCGGATGGCATCACAGTCACACAACTTCAGCTGCAGCTGTCGAGAGATCTTATGAAAGAAGAACGAGTGAACAACCAAAGCTCGAAAACAGTCCTTCCACTTCAACTGCACAAGATGACTCTGTAGATGTCCAAACCAAGATCTGTAAACTTCGGCCAGTTCCTGGAGCATCAGCTACACTGAAAACAGAAGAAGAATGGAGTTTAGTTAGCAGTTCTTGTATGCAGTTCATTAATGAGGAAGAAATGTTTAAGATGTTCAATACCTGTATACGTAAGCATAAAGAAATCTCGCCTAACTGTGAAGTTCCAGAGCTGGCTGCAGTGCAACGCAAGAAACGAGGTTTATGCTGGGAGTATAAACTGAGATGTAAAAAGTGTCAGTTCACAAGCCCGACTACTTCTAAACTATACAAAGAAGTCGAAACAGGAAAACCTGGTCCCAGACCTGCAGCACCTAATATCGCGTTAGCTTCAGCATTACAAGACTGTCCTATCGGAAACACAAAGACACAAGAGATTTTAGCAAGAATCAACTGTCCACCTCCAAGTCGAACCGCAATGCAAAGAACATCAAATAGAGTTGGTAGAGAAACAGTTGAACTTAACAAGAGAGATATGGCAGAGAAAATAGCAATAGTAAAAGCAGTAAACAGGGAGAAAGGCACTCCAGCAAATCAGATAAATGTGACAGTTGATGGCAGATACAACAGCCAAACCATTTCCGGTAGAAAAAAACCTGGACTGAATGCATCTCAAGCTATTTCCTTGGCCATAGAGACAACTACAGACAAGAAATACATAATTGCAGCTGTACACCAAAATCAGTTGTGTTGGACAGGAGCATGGCTAAGAGGCAAAGGTTTTAATGTTGAATGTCCAGGGGGCCATGAAAACTGTACAGCAAACCTATATAGAGTAGCACCAGTTTCAGAGTACACAATGGGAAAAGAAATAGGAAACCAGCTTGCTCTACAAGATGTACTTGTCCGATATGCTACAACAGACGGTGATGGCAGAGCAGCCCATGGTATAGCAGATGCGATGAAAGCTCTGAACCCAATGTGGACTACGGATAGACTAGCAGATCCAGTTCATCTTGGACAGTCACAGTTTAGAGCTGGAATGAGAGCGCAGTTCAGCGAGACCATGTTTAAAGGAAGAACCCAAGTACAAAGAAAAGAGCTAAAGAAAGACTTTTGCCTGGATGTAAAGAGCAGATGTTCCTTAGTGATGAAGAAACTGATGGAGGACAATAACAATGATATTGTAGAACTAGCGCCGCACTTACCATCCGTTCTTTTGGCAACAATTCGGTGTTATGATGGAGACTGTTCATCATGTAAGCAACATGCTGTCGTCTGCGATGGCACGGATACTGGAAACTGGTGGCTTCGTTCAAAGTACCTCAACATCTCCCATATGCCAGACCTGGAAATGGATGAAAGAGACAAATATTTACTTCAAGAAATCTTAAAAATGAAGTTGAGTGAACAAGCTATTAATCATATGGACATGTGTCACAGTACAAACAAAAATGAAGGTGTTCATAGGGCCCTTAGTGTTAACCTACCAAAGAATGTTAACTTTAGTAGAAACATGGAGGCTAGACTAGCTTCAGGTGTACATCGCAACAACAATCAACCGGGAACGTCAGCACAGATGAAAAACCAACACCTTGGCATTGACATTGCACCTGAAAGCATGCAGTACCTGCAAAAGATGGACCGTGAGTTTAGCTTCAAACAGCAGTATGAAAAGAGCCCGGAAGTTAAACGAAAACGTCTCGAGAAGAGTGTCAGGCAGCTTGCAGAACATAAAGCGTACAAAGATCTGAACAAGACTCAACCTGAATACCGAAAAGGGCAGTTAGATAATATCCCGGAGCTGAAGTTCCATGAAGACTACTGCAAGAAGAAAATGGGGTGAAAATAGCACCTTATAAAATAAAAAAAAAGGTCCTTTTAAGGACCACCCAAATTTTACAAAAAGAAATCTTACTATATGTATGAAAATGTATTGCATAAACCAGAACGGTTAATACCTAAACATATTTTTAAGAAAGAGAAAAAGAGAAAAAAAAATCTATTAATTCAATGAAAAGGCAAAATTAAAAGTTTTATACCACAAATTAATCCTCAAGTTTTAGATTGATCAAACAGTCAGGCATTGGAGCTTTATGACCCAAACATTGTCCATAAGAAACACATGACTGGCGGTTGTTGTTCTGGCCGTGCCTTTCCAAACATAAATGGTCAATATTAATGCATTTGCTGTTATGGCAGAGATGCGAAACATCCAAGTCAACACCTAAATTATCAATTAAGTGCGCAACCATGTATGCAAGCCTATGCACGTGTATTATAGTCCAGCCCCTTTCATCTAAATATTTTACATTCATGATGCCATATCTTCCTCCTGATTTGGATGCCCCTAACCAAATACGACATACACCGTTTCGACTTATTGCTGAGTTATCAAGCAATTTTCTTTGATATTTATTAAAATCTAAGGCTGCCATTTTTTTGTCACATGTGACTGAGTAGGAATATCCCCTTTAAGGGCTAAATTGAGGCCCCTTTTAGAAAATTATTAAAAAGTTGCAAATTTTCATTTAAAATTGCCTAAAAACCCATGTCAGCCCTCAGATTTTGCAAAACAACACTCAAATTGCATTCTATTTGCATGTTTGTACCAAAAACAAGACTTTCAGAAAGAAAAAATGTGAAAAAACAGCATTTTAAAAAAATGTCATACCCCTCTTCTAGGCCCGAGTACACAATTAATTTGCCCTCTTTGTTCAATATAACAAAATGTCACTTTACAAAAAAAATTATGGCTATAAATACTTGCTTTTGGCACACTTTCATCTACCTCCAATATCTGACAAATTATGAAAATTACCAAAAAATTGCATATATTCAACTTTTTTGACAGGTGAAAATCACGAGGTCCTGGAGTGGATCAAGACCGAGAGCTTCCGAAATGAAAAAATCCCCCTTTTTTCTATTAATAAAAATCACTTTTATGAACTCAATTTAATTTATTTCCTTGTTTATAAAAATTCAGTAACTATTTTTCTTTGATATGAGCCCAAAACAAACCATGAAAACATAAAAATACAAATTTAAAAATTTTTTCTTTACAGGCACTATTTTCTTTAAGAACTATATTCGTGGTCAACGAAATCAGGGATCATTAATTGTGTACTCGTACCTTAATATATTGACTGTGAACGCCACCAGCTTGAAATCCAGACAGTGTTAATGTGGAATTGAAAATATAAAACCTGAATAAGGTAGAGTATATCATGTTTATTAAGATTATTTATTTTGCATGGTCAATAAAACAATCGAAGGGTAATTATAAGCTGGTTAAAATAAATGAAAAAAAAAATACACATATGTTAAAAAATACTAAAAAAATTCCAAATACATGTATGTTCTAACTTTTGTTATTGTTGTACATATCCCTATCAATTGCAATTGTAATTGTTGTGCTAGATTTTTAACAATACCGAACTCTTTTTCTATTGCAGTATAAAACACGGAGATTATCATGAACTAAAATGAAGGAAAAGCAACAACATAACTTTTACAGTAAAGAATGTGAAATGACAACTGACAATGACTGAGATGGGATCAAAAATATTAGAACATTGGATTTTATACTTTGACTCTATGTGTACAAAATGAGAATTCATTGACTGATGAATGCATTTAAGAACAACACACCTGTGTGTTAGTTTGTGTGTTAACTGTTTACAATTTTGTTTATAAAATGTGTATAATTTAAAATGAATCTCTTCTTTATTTAAAATTACAGTTTAAATAAAAGCTGATGGCAATCCTGACTTTGTACAAGCATTCATATAATATCATATCTCATTCCTATGTGTTATAACCATTTACTGTTAATGTGTTAAACAAATAAATATTATTATTATTGTTTTTATTATTATAAGATAATTCAAATGAATGTAATACCTTATGTTACTACAACATGTAATACTAACAAGATTGTTAAACATGTAAAAAGATACCAAAAGAAAAACAAACAAAAAACATAAAAATGCAGAAAGAACATATGGCAACTGGCTGTAACTTGATCATGCAACTTAGTAAATGCAATTGGAACAATAATTCTTGTGTTAATCTGGAAATAAAAATTTCTTGAGTTACAAATGCAATAAATACATTACTTCTGACCAAAATAAGGATGAAAAGACGTCGCAAGGAGACATCGTAAAGATGTCACGAAAAAGACGTCGAAAAGACGACATTAAAAAGACGTTGAAAAGACGTCATAAAAAGGACGTTGAAAAGACGTAACAAAAATTACGTCTTCGCACCTTTCAAATCCAACATAAAAAAGATGTCTTCCTGACGTCATGGAAAGACGTCTTTCCAACGTAAAAACAACCAGTTTTGCCAGCTGGGTTATAGAAGAATGGTTAAAACCCATTCCTTCTTACTGACAAGTGCCATAGCAACCATATTGGTATGGTAGGTGCACCTAGTGATGCTTTAGTAATTGCAGAAAAAATAAATGTTGCAAGATGGGGCATTATGTCTTTCGGACATATTCTTCTTTGTTATATTATGTGCAAGAATAGTACTAATTTAGCTTTGATAAAAACTGAAGCTCGATTTCTCCACTGTGTTTCTTACATTTTTTCTGTATTGAATAGCTCCTAATTTTTAAATGTTTAATACACTCTAACAAATACATAACCCCCGCCAAGCGGTAAAACATTCTAGGTCGGCTCGTTAAACAGGAAGTAGATAAGCGACAGTTATCAAAACGCATACTTCCATGTGAGAACCCTACCCGATTGAAAGGCAAATTTAGAACCAACGTGCTTGGCGCGCGTCTTCTCGTTTGACAGACAAAGGAGTAGAGCCACGAAAGCTAAAAAACGGCCCAAAATACTTGCTTGTAACTGCTGCTTTAATGTTCATTAGAATTCATATTTTATAAACTGCAATATCTTTTAGTTTAATTGTTTATCAACAAGGAGGACGGACAGTGAGCTGAAAATCAATCTTTTTTGTACAAAATCTCGTTTTTGACATTTTTCATTGATTTTCATGTATAAAATCGGTGAAAACGAAACTGGCCACACCTGTCGACCAAAACTATGCTGTGATAGAAATATTTATTATCATGTTATAAATTGACTGTCAAAAAATTACGGTGTTTTGATATTCATTTTTAGAGTAAGAAAAACATGTGAATCCCTCTCGAATGAATGAAGCATAATTTGTACCAAAAAATATTTATCATCTTAAATTAAAATGGAAGAATTTCGTTAAACGGAAAGAAGATTAGCGACAGACCTTAAACTGTATTCAACGACATGGGATCTAATGTTAATGCTGCATACCAAATATCAAGAAGCTATAATAAGCAATTGTTGAAAAACTAGTTACGAATTGTTTTTAACTACCCTAACCCGACTATTGTATTACCCGGATTTTCACTCCTTGAATCCGGCCCAAAATATTCATTTTAGACCAGTTATTGTCAAAAAAGAAGGATAAAAATCTGTTAATCCTTTTAAAAACATTCACAATTTTTGTCTGCCTAAGAAACTAATAAAGAAGGTCATTGGTTAGTCTCCGCTCGTTAGTCTGCCTGTAAATCTAAGTTTGTGTAATTTCGAACTCAAAAAGTATAAATATACAGATTTCAAATTATGTACAGTTTATAATTATGTTTATATGTATATCGATAATGTGGAGCTCTGATTTCAGTTGGTACAGTTTTTACAATATTTACAATTTCGTCTGTTTATGTTGAAATTACCCATACTCGGTTAATTATAATGAACATGCAAGCTGTGACGAATCCCAGAAGAAACTGTTTTTTTTTACAGATTCTAATAAGGCTTTTTAAAATAATATATTGACTACAGTTTTCGGTTGGTATCAATCGTGTCTTTGGAATTCATAGTTTTGTTTGCCTTTACATGTACCTTTACATGTAACTAATTAATTAATATACCAGGCGCAGATCCAAGGAGAGGCGGACCGGGTGTTCACCCCCTTAAAACTATAATTATGTATTTTGCACAACATCCACGTAAAAAAACCACTATTTTTTTCGCCCTAACAAAAATCATGGATCCGCCCCTGTAAATCATTATATGAAATGCCGGAAAGAGAAGTTATTGATATAGTCAGCAAAAAAGCTATATGAAGCATAGAGTCTGAGCTCTGAACAGAAACCAAGCTACACAGAAACAAAAACAAAAGAAAAGGAAAAAACGCTGAAGATGGCGTTAGAAATGTTCAAATTGAAATAAGGTTCATTCCACTGTAACGTTGAACGTCACAAAAGATGACGACGTCGACAATAGAAAAGGGGCGTGTCCGACGGATTTGTGGATGGCGTTGGCTTACTTCAACTTGAACTTAAGAGTTTTTATAAATTTGGCATGTACAAACCCAGGGGCTCACGCAGGGTACCCCCCTCAGGTTGCAAGGTCGCTTTTAAAAGGGGCCTGAGGTCACAAGGTCGCTTTTAAATGGCATATTTTGGCGGAGGTCGCAGGTCGTTTTTTGGCATAGGTCGATTTTATGAAGTGTAGGTCGGAAGTCGCCCTTAAAAAGCCCTCAGGTCGCAGGTCGTTTTTGACCCTGCGGGAGCCACGACCCAGCCCTTTATGATTAGAGGGTTAATATTTATTTCCAAGAATAGCGATTATTACAAAATGAAAAAAACCTTTATTGAATTGCACCAGGTTTATCAATTGATCTCTACTGCCATTGCATTTCTACATTTTTTTGCATGATATATCTGGTTTGTGTTGTCTGTTTAGTTTTTGATTGTCCAATCATATTACAGTCTACAAAACGTTAAACTAGGGCATTATTCCTGATTGTAAATTCAAATTATTTAAACATGTAACTAGAACAGCAAGCAAAACGATTTCGAGTCCTGAAAGTTGCACTTTCTCAGACATCAATGTTCGTATGAGAGGTGAACAAGGCTGAGGAATGAGTTCAATTTTTCCACCCCAGAAAATATTTCTTAGACATTGATCATAGTGCTTTAGATTTTGTCGTCATTTGGCTGTATGATATTTATAGCAAGCATAGTTCCTTTTGTGTTTTCAATTTATCAAAGTATTTGTATTTTCATCGATATTGTCCTCCCGCCTTCCACTGTGGTGTTTTCAAAGATAGGTTTAACTTTTTCTAGTCCTAATCACAGACTCCTGGTCAACAATAGGAGCTTTTGTAATTTAGAAACAAATAATCATGAATTGTTAGATAAGACTGAAACTCGTATCATGAACATTATCATTTTATTTTTTTATGATTTATCTTTATTATTTTTCAACAGTATCCATGGAGTCCTAAAAGGGACGTAGCATCGGCAAAGTATTTTGTTTAGACTTTGTAGAAGTAAATTGTCTGTAGAAACTTGTATTGATACACAAATTTTAAATTTCGGACCCTTCAAATAACCTCTAAAAATTGGTTTGACTTGATTTTTATTGCCCAGGGATATTTATCTTGTCCTGGTCCTGCCTCTGATGTTAAGATGAAATGGAGACGGATTTAGTTTTGTGTATAATTGCGCATAATTTCTTTTATTTTTAATTTTCTACACATTTTATAGTAAAAACATCACAATGTTCCTTTTAAAAGTCCAAGAACTGTCATGCCTTTTTACATATACATAAATATTTCCTGGTACTTTTGCATCCGACCTCTTTATTTCTAATTTCACCGTCACCCTAATAATATTAAATGGGTGCTCCTCAAGTTTTATGTACAGTATATAAATATGTACATGCAACGGTGCATGCAATAGATAAAGTAAAATAAAAATAAAACATTCAAGTAGTGCATATAGAATAATTGATTTCTTAGCTGCAAACATTTAGCTCGTGACCGCTTAATTTTTGTTAGTTGCGGACAACTGACATGTTTGCAGCTACTTTTTTCTTTGACAAAGACAGTCTCTCGGGGGTGGATGGGTAACTCCATCTAAGTTTTGGTAGGGGTGAATGATTTGAATCACCGGACCCTACCTTCATAATATGTATATATCCTTTTTAAGGATCTTTAAAAAGGTAGATCTTATCAAATATTAACGTAGATTACTTAACCTTTCTATTTCCATCATAAGATTTGTGGTCACCAGCTGCCAATTGGATATAAAGTTATAAAATAAAACGTTATTATTCGATAGATGCAAAAGCCTTTTGTTTTATTTTAATACTCTATTAATCTATAAAAAGTCGTATGCATATTGAAATATATTACATGAATATATATATAAAAAATAATATGCGCAAAATCATAATCTTTTTCTCTTTTTTGCTTATGCCTACATGTATGCTTCTCAAAAATAACAAACAATAAACTTTAAAAAGGATGCCAGAGGATTGTAGACAAAAGAAAGTTTGTAATTGCACAAAGTTTGGCAAAAAAGCAAGTTACATAATCATATCCACGCAGAAAAGCAATTCGAACACGAATGACAGCATGGATTCACATGTAGTTTGTAACGTAATCATGTATTGTTGTCAGAAACTAATTTATTTGTTATGAACAAATTATAATCAAGTGAAATTAGGAATCCTCCTAGGGTGAACTGGAATTCAAATTTTTGGTAGGAAAAAATAGAATTTTAATTTGAAAATTGAGCCCAAAACAGAGCAATTTTATTGTCTACAAGGAGATATCGAGATATCAAGAAATACAATATTAAAACGGGTATGAACAACGGTTAATTTGGTTACCTATCAGCAGCAGCATTTGAATCAAAATATTGGAAGGTCAAAAACCAAAAGTATTGAATGAAAAGTACTCAAAGCCAAAATGTCCCTTAATATGATAAAATGCGGAATAAGTACAAAAAAAAGTCTCAAGATTTTGGAAATATATATATGGTTAATATTATATAGAAATACAGAATATATTTTAAAAATATTAAAATGCAGAACTAGAATTCTTAATATCTCTACAACTTTGACGCTTTTTGTATCACTGGCTGCAGAAATTATTTATTTGAACTGTTCTAATGATATTGAATACCAGAGTACGGGACTGCATTTACCATGATTACAATTGCATGTTGAAACAGCTCGTTCATCTGGAAAATTCGACTCAATGGAGACTTTTGTAGAGCTTTTCATACTTAGGAAGGTAAGTTGCATCAGATACTCTCTATCTCTTATACTTTTTGAGTTTTATTGCAAAAGCTTGGGTCTAACAACCCTGTTCTATTGTTAGTAACGGCGGCCATCTTGTTTTTAAGGAATTAGACATTTTGCAATCATGGTAGAAAAAATAAGATTGATGATGTGTGCAAGTTTTAAAAGAAATCTCTAGAGAGGTTTCAGAGAAAAGAAATAAGATTAGTTGACAAAGACGTCGAACGACGACGACGACGACCGACAACAAGTGATGGCAATAGCTCACATGACCATTCGGGTCAGGTAAGCTAAAAACCGAGACTACCAAAATATGTAATGAAGTTTGTCAGTAAGTTTTATTATGGTTTAGTATATTTGCTGACCTAATACTTAACCCCATGCCTCTTCTTTTAAGACACCAAATTGCCAAATATTGATGTCATTTAAGTTCAATGGACACAAGCTACACCTTACATTACGTATACATGGTATACCTCCAGCTGAAAGCGTGGAAGGATATCGTGATAGGGTCTCCATATGTCCCTTTGTAACACCTATCTCCAATACTCTACTCTATTTAGAGTTTTTGGGTTCCCCATAGCAATACTTACTTGAGTTTCCAATCTCTTAGCCACCATCGTTAACCACTTAATGATGTTTTTATGAGACTTGCATAAAATCTGTGTGATATATTGCTGGTGTTCACCTCTCATTTGAAAATTCAAGCAGCTGGTGTGTAGACTTGCTACAAGTCCCTCTGTATTATATATTCTATCCTTAATTAACCTCTACTGATAACACATTCTAACTATCTCCCGTAGCAATCAGTAAATTAGTACCTATTAGAACAATTATCTTTGATTGAAAAATAATTAAAAAAAAATATATGTTTAAAAAGAAAGGGAATTGTAGCATGTCTACTGGTGTGAGGTAATGGCTTTTTTCATAGCAAAACATAGGATTAACGTCAGCTATTAGATCTGTGTACTTTTACTAGGTTTATATGGGGTATAACATTGTCCTGCATTTAACTTTTTTATTCTATACAAAGGACCACAGTGTGACACATTTTTCTTCCATAAAATGGTACATGTATATTATGGCGAAATATGATTTAGATCATATTTATTTTAATTTATAAGAAACAATTTTAGACCTCGTGTGTGATTATAAAGCATAAAGTTGAACCACCGCCGTTAGTATATCTAATGTTGATCAATGGGACTTGACTGCAAACGATCATTAATTAATTTACTAATTACATATATATGTATACTATCCATTTGCCATATACTAAAACAATGATTTCCCGAATTCCGACTAGAGCCTTCAGGCGGTGTGAGATGGTTCTGGTCTTCGATATTCTTTGTTAATTAGACCAACTACCTCTGGCGGTTGTGTGTCCCGAGCTGGACGACTCATGGCACATGGCTGGTTTATATTAAGGTGAAGGACAGTGGTCATATGTGACTTGCCCAAAATATAATGAAATTTGAAAAATATTTTGAGATTTTTGTGTTTTTAGAATTTTTATACCTAGTTTAGGCACATTTTATCAATATGATTATAATTTGTATTCTAAAAGTAGTATACATTCTTAGCTAAAGTATGGTCAAGGGAGGTAATTTGGCAAAAATAATGAAAAGTCATTGTTTTGGCTCCTATCTTCGCTTGTACGTAAAAATGAAGGGAAGAAATCCCACTTTAAATTGATTTAAGATGATCAATTGTTGCAAGATCTATTAAATGTCAAAAAATGAAGTAAATCTATTGACAGAAAAAAAGTAATGGAACATTTTTGTGTGGTTTCATGGCTTTTCCTATATAATTCATAGAAAAATATTGATACTTTATCTTGATGTTACTCGAAAAGTAGGAAAAAATTAAACCCATGAATATTGAATCAAATTATGAAAGAGTACATCATTTTGGACATTTATGCCAATTTGAAGAAAATCTATTGACAAATTAATTTTGGACCCAAATGCCATGCTCTACCTTAAACAGTCGCTGCAGAGGCTTCAGAGTCACGTTTACACTTCCTATTGATTGTTATTCTTTTTTCCCTTTAATTTGCCACCTTGATTTTAACAGCCAATGAAAGTCTAGTAGATAAAGAAGACTTGCCAATCAGATTTATTCTTATTTAGTACTAATTACTTTCTCTAAAATAACTATATATGAAACACATAAGGTTTTAGAAACTCCAGGCTAACGAATACACGACTATGCGACGTGATTATGAGAGGGAAGGAACGACCGGAATGGAAAACCATGTTAAGAATTTGTTATAAACCAGAACGTTTCGTATAGGAATTTCTACATAAGGAGTTGATGTGACAATGATAGACTAATCCGACGATTAAAGTTTATATTAAGATTGATTGATAATATGTTTTCATACGCCTGCATTAAGTTGGATTAAATAAAGGAAAAAAACATCAAAGGAAAAGCCGACCATTTATTGAAAGAAAACACTTGTATGACATTTTTATATGGGAACTATCAACTACAATGCCCTCTACTGTTTGTGAAAGCAAAGTTAATTATGAGTCAACATATTTTTGTAACAGTGTATCTATTTGTAGCGATTTTTATTATATGCTTTCACGGTTCCACACTTTACATTACAAAGTCCTCAAAAGAACTACAAACGTCGCGGTTTTTACAACTGGTACTGTTCCTTAGTTTGAGTGATTTTGCCTTTGGTATAAGTATAATTTATACTTGTATTCTTAGTTACATATATCTCTATACACACGATATTCTTTACCAATGCATGTTGTCAAGACGATTGATAACTGTGACTATTATAACTTCTTTATGCCAATCTTTTATCATTAGTCTCAAAAGACTCAATGCAACATTTGTTCACAAGAAACAGCTTTTAAAAATACTTACGAGCAATCCGGTGGTTTTAATGGCGTTTGCTATCATCCACATTTTCACTTTCATAGTTTTCGGATTCGAGCGATTTGGAGAGCCACATCCAAATGCATGTGATTATAATTACTCCTATACGGTAAAGTTCCTGATCAGTTATCAATTTGACTCTTTTATAATTCTTTTCATTGTTGTAACAGTAATTTCGTATATCTGTTTGATTGTAAGACTTAAACAAAGATTGAAGGTTTGTCCAATGCGTGAAAGCCACACAAACAACACTTGGGCATCATATTCTGCGACCGAACTTACCACTGGCAACACTCATTCTAATCAACCGAAACACCCAGAGCAAAACCTGATAAACGATGAAACAGATATTGCCACATCAAACCATCGTAAACCTGACAAGCAATCGGCTGATTTTTCTACTAAAAACCGCTCTAAAGACGAAAATCTATGCAGTGATACCGTTTTCGTCGCGGAAGAACCAGATCATCAAGAGCATAAATAAAGGTAATAACAAAACTACCGAACTTGAATGATCAATCTCATAGTCAAGAGAAAATGACAAAAACGAATCAGTCATACCGGAGAACTGGTGGATCGCAATGGTCCTGACTTGGTACAGGCATTTCAAACGAAATGGTGGGTTTAACCAGGTTTTATGGCGCCAAACCTCCCTCTTCCATTGCGATCTTAGGATCCGGTAATGACCATAGAACACAACACAGTTGTGAGACACAATAGGGATATTGAGGTGATCATCTCAGTACAGCAGACCAGTCAAACACTAATTAAAACAATTAACTATCATATCTTTTAACTCAATTTTGAACTTTTCCACCAGTGGCTGATAACGAAGAAAGAATTTTTTAGTGATCGTATGAGACGTATTTTCTTATAGCCCTGCTTCAAAAGTCGGTCACGAAGAAACCGGTGTCTGATAAAAAAATCTGTGAAATGTGTGCAAGCTCTGGCATATCGAATAAGTTGAGAAATATAAACACCGTATGCAGGAGAAGTAGGTATATTGCTCTGTAGATTAGGAAAATTAATAATTTGAAAATTAAAATCGTCTCGTTTATCGTAATTTTTTTTTTAAATGATAAACGATGAAGCAGATCTAGCTGCAACAAGTCATTGTATACCTGTCAAACATTCAGCAGATCTTTCCACAAAAAACACTCTCAAGCTGAAAAGTTATGCTGTGATGCAGATCTTGGCTTGAATCAACATAAACATGAAAATTTCGTTGTTGGCGGGGGATCTTGAAGAATTTGACCATCAACCGGTGAAACTCAACAATGTCCAGAATTTACAAGGCGTACCAAAGTCGCCTTTGGTAAATTTTAAAACAGGTCCACATGAAGCAACTTCAAGTTTGTCTGGAAACATACACACATCAGGAACAGGTCAGCGGGCACGTGTCAATCACCATAAGAAGCCCATCAAAGAGAGTACAAGGAAATTACGTAGGAGCATAATAACTTTAGGACTATTTGTTGTTGTCCTTGTACTTTCATATCTCCCACGATTTGTTGGTTGTATCATTGTTTGGATAAATGGACTAGAGGGAACACCTTCAGGTCTACTTCAATTTGGCAACCTATGTTTGTCAATAACACCGCTGTTGGATCCTATATTATATATACTGAGGTTACCGCAATATAGGAAGATTGTTCTGAAAAAGTTTTGTTGCTACAAACATTGAGCTTATATTACCTAGTATTTACTTTGGATCAGGATATCGAATAAAAAGTTTTTGAAATTAACAGAAAAGTGATCCAAGATTTGTTCGTACGTAATTTTGTTTGTTTCCCGAAAACCCTTTTCAGCTTTCCTATCAGCTCTCTTCAAACTATCTACAAGTATTCCAAAATATAATAGACATTGTTTTCTAAAACTACGTTTTTTAACTTTTAAATATTGGAACAGTTTTATAGTTATGTGTTTATGTTATAAATTTACCTTTTAACATTAAATAGTTCACGTTGTGGTTGTTGTGTTTAAAATAATCTCATTCGTACAAATTGTATTTTGAAATTTTTATTCAAAATGGTTTTGTTTCTTTTTAGTCGCATGGTCAGTATCCTCAGCTCAGATTTTGGTTTCATGAATTGTTCGAACTTGTTCGGTAAAGTCCGTCTCTTTTGACATTTTAGAATAAGGCTACCCCTTGAAATGGAAATACAGCATAATATAATTATTAATTTATTCACACAACTTTGTATTTTGTATTTTAATTTGTAATATATATGTTGTGTACAAGCTGCAACTTTGTAAATGTTCATGTAAAAATAAAATGTTCATGTTGTAACATTTTCTAGTATCTTTTAAATTTATTTTCAATATCACGTCTAATTTAACAGACATAGATTCAGATTCAATATTTTCGTTAAGTCCCACCACTTATAAAACAATATACAAATTCATTATACACAAGAGTCACAAATAAAAGTCAATAAGTGCCACTCTATTAAGAATTATCAGAGACAATGCTTAATATATATATACACTATCAAACATTTACAACACAAACTACATGTACTTTAACATAAAATATAAAATACAACACTTAAAGAAAAATCAGCGATTACTTAATATTTTTTTCTTTGCTTGATTGTTCATAAACTGTTTCAATGCTTTTCTAATGAACAACTGTTGAGTCCAATATCTTGCAATTTTTGAAAATGCTTTTATCTTTAAACTATCACACTGTACATATTCTTTATCCATTAATTTAAAATTCACTTTATTAAGTACTATTAACACACACAAAAAAAACATTTTCAGAAACATTTAATAACTTAATAATTTTATCCAGGTCCGTATCCCTCAAAGATACGTTTTTGAAATAAGAAATTAGCACATACAATTCCTGTATTCATATATGTATAGAACATATAGGAATGAGTTATGGAGTCAATCAAAAAAGAATTCAATAGACATATAATAGAATATCGTTACAATCGAAAAAGAAATTTTTTTTTCAAGTTAATAGACTCATTATAATCGATGATTATTATTATCGTTATAAGTTTATATTTTGGTTTGATTTAGTCATGGAAACTCTATATAATGATTTTTATTTTTTTTCCTGATATGCTACCTACATTTAATTAATAACATACATGTTTTATTCAAGTCTAGCTAATTTATTATTTTTACACATATTATCCATATGGAGAAAGCGGTGCTCAGTTTAATACCCAAAAGACACCTGCAATGTCAAAATTGGCAACGATCATTTTTTTTTCATTATCATACTATATTGATTAAAAGATACATGAGATAAAGCTGTTAAATGTCAAAATGTAACAGATTATTTTCCTTTTGTTTGCCTAAATGAAAACATACGCACACTTTTATAACAAATAATTGATATTCTTTTAATAAGGTACCTATTTTTTATCCGTTACTTCTACTTAACCCTTAGTGTTCGTTTTTATAAAGTAAAAAACGCAAAAGGTTTCACGCAACTTGCATGAGACTCACGCATCAAGTCGGCAATTTGGCGGCAATTTTTTTGATCTTTTAATTTTCCTTCGATCTTTCAATTTTGTATCGAATCTCATACATGCAGCTCATAAAAACTTTTCAGCCCTGGGTATACTCTTTCACACAGTTTTTGTGTCAATTTTTGATCCTGTTATTAGTTGTTTGGGTTTATTGGTAGTTCTTAAAGGCATATTGTCTACGAAAAAATATTTTTTTGTAAAACCAAAAAATTGTCGTCAGACTATTCGTTTTGTTTATTTAGAAAGATACAAACAATCAAAATACCACTAGGGTACCTTATAACTCCAAAATTGAAAAATATATAATATTTGTAAAGCTTTACAAAAATTCATATTCATGAGATGTAGATGAGCTGTAAGCATGCGCACTATACTTTCTTTGGTTGAAAACGTCCATAGTTCTTACACGTGGTGCATAATCTGTTTCTCGAAGTTTTAGCTCGGAAGAAAATTAAAACGGCAACCGAATATTAGAGCTACTTAATGAATAAAACTGAAAAATTATTGCCTGTATCAAGTTTTGAATGTGATATAAAAGGTAAACACGAAAAATATTTGTATTTTTTCAACATATCAATGTACCTAGATTCCGATTACTGTCCGCGTTAAAACTACTCAGTCTTAATCTGTGTCAATGTGACGTAATGCAGGTAAATAAAATATCAATCAATTTTGATCAAAATAAACTATTTTTGAGGCAAAATTTGTAGCAAATTTGTTTTTCAATATTCATTTTATTGCATTTCAGTCTAATTGACACCAAAAGATTGGGGGGTAAAAAAAAATGAGTTTGCCGTAGACAATATGCCTTTAAGCCAAAATTGGTATATACAAAGACCAACACTTAAATCAGCATAAAAGGGGTGATTTGCTAGCCATACGTAGGGGTCAACTTTAGATCTCAATTTTTGATGACATTAAAAATGTTTGCATGGTCTCTTGACCATAAAATGTATTAAAAGTTTTAAAACTGGTAAAATTTTCTTAAATTTACATATTATTTATGTCTTGTGCTGTTGTTATACATTTGTACAGCTTGGAGTTTTAGGACATCAAATGGTTATTTTTTTATTTATCAAAATGCTATATTGAAAAAGCACTAAAAAGGGGGCAAAATAATACTAGTCTCGGGCCAACAAGGGACATCAATCTCTTATCAGCAACCTCTAGATAACTGGATCGATTTTCATAAAACTTTTACACAGCCTGATGTGAATCATCTTTTAAGAATTTCCTTCAAGTAATCTTGGTTGTGTGGAATGGAGGGGATGTTTTCTTGAGCTATTGTCTTTCATTTTCATGGTTAAATTTTGTTTACCCGGAGGTCTACATCTTTTTGTTAATATTTATTTTAATGATGCAAGCAAACAGGCACCAATGGGGCATTTGAGTGTCAAAGATCCGTATGGGTAACGACAAAACTGTAAACACTAACTAGAACAGTACGAAAAAAAACACAAAAAAAACCAAAAAATCAACCAAACAGAAATTAACAAAGCGAATTGAAGTCGAAACGCGAGTGAACTCATGTTCTCCTGTAGAGTAAGCAGGTTTACTATAGCATATCTGTCACGATGCCAATTTCCAGTTAAATGTGCCTATTTCGGTAAAGAAGACACATAAAATTTATGTCAATAGTTTGTAAGATAAATTCATAAGGGACCGACCATTTAACTTGAAGGGGGGGGCCTTGGTTTTTTCCTAAAAAATATTTTGAAAATGATTTTTGATGAAAAAAATATTTTGAAAATGATTTTTGATGAAAAAATATTTTGGCAGCAGAGGGTAAGAAAAAAAATATTCTGAAGAAGAATTTCTGCCATATAAAATAATGCTAATAATAGAAAAAAATATTCTGTCGCGACGCTTTCAAAAAATAAAAATTCTGTCATGACGCATTCAAAAAATTTTCTGACCAAAACAAAAAACCAAGGCCCCCCCCCCCTTCAAGTTAAATGGTCCGTCCCTAATATGACTTTTTTTCATTTCATTTTCATTTTTTATGATTACCTTCATTTTCTCAATAAGGTCCTTGAAAGACTCGATTTGTCAATCAAAGGCTTATTTTCTTACAATAAGAAAAACTGTTATGTCGCAACGAGTCGAGTAAATGTCTTGCATTTCTTAAAAGAAAAACATTTACATATGTCACCAGTACAAAAGCCCCCGAAACCTTCATAAAATTAATATAAGTATGTAGATGGATAGGTGGCAAAAAAATTAATAACGGATGGACGAATCTATACAGAGAAATTTGTTCAATGAAATTACCTTAATAATAGTGGGCAGTAGGGAATCCCTTTTCGAATACATGTTTGGTTGAATAGATAGAAATTACTGACACCAGACGAAGTCTTGGTGCTTGTTTGGTCAGTCAGTCTCACCTCCAACCCAATCGATCTTTTTGAGTCAATTGTCTGGGTCGGTCTTTGCTCAATATAGCAATGTAGATCATCAAACTTGTTATGAAAAAATGATTGACCGTTTTGGGATTCGAGTTACTTTAACTTGAGCTAGAATTTCTTTATCAGAGAAAAGTAAACATGGGTAGGCCAAATTTTAACTTTACTTTCTAAAAAATAACATATACCGTGAACATAATTAAAATGTGTTAATTCTGTTTATATTTTGATGTTTCACAGGCATGTAAAAAGTTTACCGCGGTCTTACATTATTAACTTGAAGTGTTTCATAACAAAATGTGCTACGGTAAACGTTTTTACAAACAAATGAAATATCAAAATATAAACATTTAATTCTAACGTAAACAGAATTATAATTTCATAAATGACCTTAAAAAAAGCCGTAGCACAAGAAAAGCATTGTGTTGAAACTTTGTAGAATTTAAAAACACAAATTCTGTCTGTAGAAACAAGGAAGTCTTACACAAGTTTTAATTTTCGGACTAAACAAAAGTAAACCGTCAAAAGTTGATTCAGTAAACAAAACTACTGGCCTTTTCGGTTGAAATTTTGGTTTTAAAAAGGTGTAAAAGGACACTATGGTATATGAATTACAATATCAGCATTTTCTTTAGGACCATTTACCTCGAAAGGGGGGAAGCTGATTTTTGTTCTTCTTATATCTAGATCTATTCCTTGATAAAATATCAAGGAAAAATCCATCTCCGAAATGGCCACACAACTGATAAAATTTAATTGCAGTTGGAGTTAACATATGTATTGTGGTCTCATGTTCATTTGCTCCATATCGTTTCATGAATTATTTATAAAATCTGGTGTACTGCGATGGTTAATGCAGTCACATTGACTATCTTTTTGATTCAAATCAAAACAATCTAGTATTAATGTATGGAAATGTGCGCCTCTGACTAACATGTATATTAAAATATTATCTAATTGATTTATACGCGACTAAGGGTCTTGGGATTTTGACGTCGGGTCAGTGCTCAGCCCACAAAGCGACCAAGTGTGATCCCTAGGTGGCTAAATAGTGTGGCCCTCGTCCTCCGGGTTGTCAGGTCTATAATACGGAAAACCTGACCGCTGACAATAGTGGGCCAACGTAGTGGAGAATACCACACTTCAAACACGTAAAAGACCTATTTGTGGACCGCCAAGTAGTGCACCACATTAAATTTTCTGCCCCTACTCACCTCTCCCCTTTTTCTGTGGTTCTTAAAATTTTATTGTTCCTTTGTTTCCCACCACACACAATTTTTCATTTATTCATTTATCATCATCATTTCATGTTCATCGCCTGCAAATAACCTAAATAGCGTTGCGCGGGCGTAAAACCACCAACTCACTCACTCACACATGTATACTTTTCATTTTTTTTTAGGGGGGAAGAGGATAAAGAGTGCATTTATTTGTGAACTGCGGCCATACACACAGGTAGTAATGTGTCATATCGTATAATGTTTGGTAAAGGGATTTTGTCATGGTATGGTAAAGGGAGGTCATGGTTTGTACAAGGGATTTTTTTCTAAAATATGTAAAAATACCTTTATTTTAGTATCAAATAGTGAGGAGAGCTGAAAGGAATTGAACATGACGATAAAGGTTTACTGTGTTAGTTTTAAATCTGCTTAGTTGTGCTTATTAACCAAATTTAAATTTTGTCATGGTTTGGTTAAGGGAACAGAAAATTGTCATGGTTTATACCATAATGTCATGGTTTATCACATTTTCTAAAGTTAGGAGATCGGACAAATTATTAGGTATTTTCTGCTGTTTTATTGTGTTTGACGGTATACTGTGTTTACGTGTTTTTTAATACGCATCTTTAACCCCCGAAAAAATCATTGGATCGTTTCTTGGAATTTATAAATCGTTACCTTCAGTAAAAGCATATAAAAGATATATATTTATGCATGGTCTATTTATAGCTATCTCTAACGTGTTTATGTTCATGCTCCATTGGATTCCACAGAAACTGCAGAATGCAAGATTATTCGAATTTGATAATATATATGAATGTCTAGAATATAATCAAACAATGTTACTGTAATTTCAACCCTGAAAATCATTTGACGAACAGATTTTGATTTTTGAGTGCCCTCAGCGAGGATCGAACTCACAACATTTGGGACATCTACGGCGTATGCGCCTAGCTAACAGAACAGAGGTTGTAACCACTACACCATCCTAGGCTCCTCAAAAGAAGAGCTTTCGTTTGGGTAGTGTTACTTTTCCCTGCGAAGTACAATTACAACTTATTCTGCTAACACAATGTATGAAGCGTCGCAAGGTGTTTTAATTACAGAGCTATTGAATTGAATATACACACGGATTCATCAGAGTTTTTGATAAATTCCATAGCCTTGTGATATTTATGCATGGTCTATTTATAGCTATCTCTAACGTGTTTATGTTCATGCTCCATTGGATTCCACAGAAACTGCAGAATGCAAGATTATTCGAATTTGATAATATATATGAATGTCTAGAATATAATCAAACAATGTTACTGTAATTTCAACCCTGAAAATCATTTGACGAACAGATTTTGATTTTTGAGTGCCCTCAGCGAGGATCGAACTCACAACATTTGGGACATCTACGGCGTATGCGCCTAGCTAACAGAACAGAGGTTGTAACCACTACACCATCCTAGGCTCCTCAAAAGAAGAGCTTTCGTTTGGGTAGTGTTACTTTTCCCTGCGAAGTACAATTACAACTTATTCTGCTAACACAATGTATGAAGCGTCGCAAGGTGTTTTAATTACAGAGCTATTGAATTGAATATACACACGGATTCATCAGAGTTTTTGATAAATTCCATAGCCTTGTGATATTTATGCATGGTCTATTTATAGCTATCTCTAACGTGTTTATGTTCATGCTCCATTGGATTCCACAGAAACTGCAGAATGCAAGATTATTCGAATTTGATAATATATATGAATGTCTAGAATATAATCAAACAATGTTACTGTAATTTCAACCCTGAAAATCATTTGACGAACAGATTTTGATTTTTGAGTGCCCTCAGCGAGGATCGAACTCACAACATTTGGGACATCTACGGCGTATGCGCCTAGCTAACAGAACAGAGGTTGTAACCACTACACCATCCTAGGCTCCTCAAAAGAAGAGCTTTCGTTTGGGTAGTGTTACTTTCAATTCAATAGCTCTGTAATTAAAACACCTTGCGACGCTTCATACATTGTGTTAGCAGAATAAGTTGTAATTGTACTTCGCAGGGAAAAGTAACACTACCCAAACGAAAGCTCTTCTTTTGAGGAGCCTAGGATGGTGTAGTGGTTACAACCTCTGTTCTGTTAGCTAGGCGCATACGCCGTAGATGTCCCAAATGTTGTGAGTTCGATCCTCGCTGAGGGCACTCAAAAATCAAAATCTGTTCGTCAAATGATTTTCAGGGTTGAAATTACAGTAACATTGTTTGATTATATTCTAGACATTCATATATATTATCAAATTCGAATAATCTTGCATTCTGCAGTTTCTGTGGAATCCAATGGAGCATGAACATAAACACGTTAGAGATAGCTATAAATAGACCATGCATAAATATCACAAGGCTATGGAATTTATCAAAAACTCTGATGAATCCGTGTGTATATTCAATTCAATAGCTCTGTAATTAAAACACCTTGCGACGCTTCATACATTGTGTTAGCAGAATAAGTTGTAATTGTACTTCGCAGGGAAAAGTAACACTACCCAAACGAAAGCTCTTCTTTTGAGGAGCCTAGGATGGTGTAGTGGTTACAACCTCTGTTCTGTTAGCTAGGCGCATACGCCGTAGATGTCCCAAATGTTGTGAGTTCGATCCTCGCTGAGGGCACTCAAAAATCAAAATCTGTTCGTCAAATGATTTTCAGGGTTGAAATTACAGTAACATTGTTTGATTATATTCTAGACATTCATATATATTATCAAATTCGAATAATCTTGCATTCTGCAGTTTCTGTGGAATCCAATGGAGCATGAACATAAACACGTTAGAGATAGCTATAAATAGACCATGCATAAATATCACAAGGCTATGGAATTTATCAAAAACTCTGATGAATCCGTGTGTATATTCAATTCAATAGCTCTGTAATTAAAACACCTTGCGACGCTTCATACATTGTGTTAGCAGAATAAGTTGTAATTGTACTTCGCAGGGAAAAGTAACACTACCCAAACGAAAGCTCTTCTTTTGAGGAGCCTAGGATGGTGTAGTGGTTACAACCTCTGTTCTGTTAGCTAGGCGCATACGCCGTAGATGTCCCAAATGTTGTGAGTTCGATCCTCGCTGAGGGCACTCAAAAATCAAAATCTGTTCGTCAAATGATTTTCAGGGTTGAAATTACAGTAACATTGTTTGATTATATTCTAGACATTCAAAGATATATATTTATATATATATAATTTGAATCCTTTTAATTGCTCTAGGCCGTGTTATTTAGAGTACTTGTACAATAAATCGTTTGACATCTCGCTTCGTTTCTTGTAAGACAATGACCGTCACTAAGCCAACAACATATACTAACCATCAGGATTACCATTGAACAATTAAATATGAATATTATTAACAGGGCCGTAACTTACTACCATTGAGGCAGACGAGGCAACTGAAATTTCGGCATTTTTTCCCCACAGAGTCTATTTATAAATAACATGATTTCTTGTCCTTGGCTGCGGAGTCAATTTATGCATCCGTATTTTATAAACATCCTATACTAATGTTGATTTCCTATCTATTATTTCCTGCAAATCACAGAGCTTAAATTCTGGTCCTTTATATCGACTTAAAAAAAATAGACCCCCTACTCTATACTACCCAGACTGAGACAATAATTAATTCGATATGATTTTCTCAGACCCAGAGTAGGGGGTCTATTTTTTTAAAAGTCGATATAAATGACAAGAATTCAAGCCCCTGTGCCGCAAATGTGTCTACCCAAAACAAAATATACGGTCGAGCATAAAAATATTGTCAGTGTGCGACACGTACAGCTCTAGGCGACTGAAGCACAACAACTCGGTATGTATAGTAATTCTAAGTAACCCCTGATTTATATAATATTTTGTCTCCATAATGATATTACTGATTTGCAAACTGAGAAAGTTGATCTTAAAAAAACATATCAGAAAGCAAAAAAGGTGAATTTATATTAGGGGACGACTATTTGATTCTGATGGGGGCTTGGCAGTTTCGGTCGAGACAGATTATATATTTGCAAAATTTTGCGGGCCAGAATATTTAGTTTTCGCCGCTACGCTTCAAGAATATTTATTTTCTGCATACAATAGCTTTATTAAGAAAGGATCTTGGGACAGATTATTTATTTTCTTGCAAACAGAGGCCAGATTATTTATTTCAACTTTTTTCCAGACCAGAATATTTATTTACAAAAACTGCCAGCCTTCCCCCCTCAAATTCAAATGGTCGAATTGGTTATTATATAAGCTTCTAAAAACAGTACAAGCTACTCCTGTATGATAATATAAAAATATTATGGATGAAGCAAACGTTTCTCTAATACTATAAGCACTGCTGTTGTACTGAATAATATTATTATGGATGAAGCAACATATTTCCTGAGATATGCAAGAAGCAGGGGTACATGTATCAATGGGGTATCCATAACTGAATGTCAATCACTAACGCGAACTCCAGTCTAAACGAGAATGAACTCAGATGCTCCGGAAGAGTAAGCAGTTCCTGCTTGCTACAGCACACCCGTCGCGTTACCAACAGTCAATTCAGTGCGTCAAATCCGGTAAAGGAAGACAAAACAAAACCCTATGACAAACCAACGTCTGCACTCAACTGATGCCCTTTGCAATAGTTCAGTTGGAAGTGAATATCATTTAAGTTATAGAATGTCCTTCTATTAATACTGAAAGGAAAAGCGTCATTGATAGGGAGTAGAGAGTTTTTAGTATATATATTAGCGGAAATAAGCAAAATCATGCATTAAACCTAATGCCTAGTCATTGTTTTCCTGTATAATTTTGTATCTATTTTGACTTTGAGTTTCCGTATTAAATCCCATATCATTTCTCGAGCGATGTTATTGTCTCAGCTTATGCCTACATCTAACATGGGAGTCTCGAAATGATATGGAACATGATATGGCAATTTCTGTATAATAATAATTATCTCATGATTACTCTAACATGTCTTATTATACTTTCCCGGAGCGGTTGATATGTATATTTGTAGTATGCATTATTTTGGTATTATATGTATATAACACCGGTTTAAGGTTTAAAACATAATTGTTGGCTCAGATGATTGAATAAGATTTAAAATATCATTTTTAAATATCCCTTGACCAAACCATGACCACTCTACACTAAACCATGACGTCCCTTGTACAAACCATGACAAGTAAAAAAAAAATTTGCGATGCATGCTTTGTAAGCGTAAAATTACGCTGAAAAATGTGTCAAAAGATTGAATGCACAGTAAATGATTGTTTTTGAGCAACATCTGGCTTTTACTTTTGCTTGGAACATAAAATGATGTTATTTTATCAATTGAACAAAACTATTTTTCCTGAATGATTTAGCGAGTATATTCCATCATTTACATATGCCATATTATAGTATAAATATATCTTGCCCTTAAAAATGCCCGAAAACGCCTTTTGTGCCCGGAAAAATTATGATTTCATTTTTGCAGACGACATTATGCAAATATCCCTTGTACAAACCATGACGCCCTTGACTAAACCATGACGAAATCCCTTTACCAAACGTTTTACGATATGACACATTACTACCTGTGCTATTGATAATTTTTCTTTGTTTGAAAATCAGATATTGAACTTTTAATTTTATTCGTAATGTTTAAAAACTTCCGTTTAAAACATCTGCTGCGAAGATCCCTTATATTTTAACTGTTCGTGTCGTTCTCGATTGTGGGTATAGACAGTTTTTCTTTTGCAAATGTCTAATAAGGTATTATAAGTATATAAGGAATGTGTATATTATGAGGGTTTGTTTTAAAATGTTTTGGAATTTAATCCAAATAAAAATGAAAATGTTCAAAACCATATACACATGATACATTATGTTGAACGGTTTTTAATAATCTGAATACTACCAGTTTAAAAAGTGTAACTTTATTGTAGGTTTAAGCAAACCAGAAGACAATACCCCCGAAGTAGGATATTTATTAGAGATTAAAACTAATAAAGTAGCATAGAATACACAAGATGACGAGGACAGTACAGAGTCACTTCTGATTTCGAAAAAAAGACATTGCTCCCAATCAAGGAGAAATCGTTGAAGAATCGCTAAGTCATATTTGTGTTATTACATTTGTGAAGAACATGAAGAAATCGGCTATAAGCAGATATGGAAAACGACAAAGACAAAATTGACAACGGAGCCGAATCGTCTTATTCTAAGGCTGCTAAATATTTTGAAGGTCATTATCATTATCATATTTATACCACATCCGATGCAGAAAGCCGATGTATTGAATGTGTTAAAGTTATACCTGTGTTTTCTCCAGATGATATTGAAGAAGATGATCACATTACTTTTGCAGGTGTGATTTACGATCATCATGCGATAGTTGTCAAGAAATTTCCGGACGGAAAATTTGAAATTATTGAGGCCACCAACACATTCTCTGGCGTTGTTGTAAGTTTTTCTAAATTCTTAGGTCAAAAAGCTCGTATTGTTAGATCAACGAAAGACTTTGATTTTTCAACAACGAAAATTAATGTTATTTTGCCGCAGGCGTTACACCAACAAAGAGACGATAGAAAGAGCAGAGCAATTTTAATCCGGTCATTACGAGTACAATTTGCTTAAGAATAATTGCGAACACTTTGCGACGTATTGCGTTACCAGACAAAATTTCAGCGTACAAGTAATTAAATTAAATCTTATGCTAACAACACGATTCTTTTCAAATGAGATGTCACGTAACAAGAAAGAATACGAAACAGGAATTATTTGTGGTGAATGTTATCTTATTAACAAGTACTTGTTAGATGTCCCTGTACGACCTATAAAAAAACCGGAAGATATCGAAAAGGGGGATGTTATCAGATACTCATATTTCTATTTGTGGCATGAAGCCATTGTGATGGAAATAAAAGAAGTGAAGCAAGACTCAGTCAAGTGTGACATTGCCCATTATGCCCTCAATGGAATTTTCCATCACAGATCAATCAAACAAGAAGAGCCTGTAATATACTTCAATGGTAAATGTAGCAAGCTAGAATATGAACCACCAAACGATCATGTATATGATCAAAATACAGTAGTTGAAAGGGCAAAGAGTCGACTCGACGAGAGAATGTTTGCATTCTTTTCCAACGATTCCAGTCATTTTGCTAGATGGTGTAAATTGAAACCAGCAATACCTATGATTTTGTTTTCCTCGGGGGACTATAAGAAAAGGGGTATTTTAAGCAATGGGCCTGTTTAGAATGTTCAAAAGCTGAATTTTTTTCATCATTGTTAATGTTCCTCAAAGAATGTGTTAATAATAATGAACAGATGAATGCATGGACATGTTTTAATTACAAATAAAGGTTATAACAAAACTACCGAAATTGAATGATCAATCTCATAGTCCAAAGAAAATGACAAAAACGAATCAGTCATACCGGAGAATTGGTGGATCGCAATGGTCCTGACTTGGTACAGGCATTTCAAACGAAATGGTGGATTAAACCAGATTTAGAATAAGTTAAAACATATATTTTGTTAATTCTAAAAATTTCTACATGTACTCTTTTTATTTAACAAAAAATCTAAGAAATTGACTAAAAAAATGTTTAATATTCAGATCTTAATTTGTACGTGCAATGAAAATATCCAGAAGCTGAGTTTTTTTTACAAGAAGTGGAAATCATTTTGGTTAGTTCTTCATCTACTTTTGAGATTAAGAGAATTGTTTTGGTGTGCAATTTTTTTTCAAGATATTTAAAGCGTTATTAGCATATGTTTTGCTGTTTATAGAATACAGAAATATGAACAACTATCTCTTCGGATGAACATTCTGGAAGGAAATAGTTTAAATGACCATGAGGTCAAAACTAGACTGCTTTTAAAACCGACCTAAACCTTATTGATGTTCGGACACTTGCTTTCTGTATATTTACAGCAAAGTAAAGACAGAATATGTTTGTTTTTGGCAATTTACATATTTCTATCAACCAAATTTGTAATATATGCTCTCAAGATAATGGGAGTGATCTAAAAAGACCATCTTTAGACACGTCTTAGTGATAACACACTTTTGTTAAACAAGCCTCTGGGGTTTTTACCATCTTATTACATGTCTAAAACCACACAGTTTAATAATTTTATTCTGTAAAATTATGTGCGATAGAGGATATGACTATGTTCATTTTGTCAATGAATATGCAGCAAATAATGTTATAAAGTCTTTAGATGGTGTACCGTGGAAAAATAGGGAGTTGTCAGTTACACTTATTCAAGAACAAACAAGCACGTAATATCAGTTTAGACAATGTTGCAGCACGTTAAAAGTTGCAACCTATAGTCTTGACGAACCATTAGAGGACATTGGTGTCGAAATTTTGCAGCCAACAGTTTTAGACAACAATGACAATTTGAGAAATGACAGCCTTTCCCTTAGATTTATTAAGTCTGTATTTGCAATTAAAAATGCTACTTTGAATTCAGATAGGAAAATGGGAAATGATAGTCTTTCACGTGAATTGCGTCAACTCTTTGACCCTCTGTTAAATATAAACAAAAACTGGAGATATTTTGACTTACCAAATTTTGGCTGTACTCTACTATTGCAGATTTGGTGTCTACTTTATTATTTTTCTGATGTGTGGATGATGTTTTATGGTTCAACATGTGCCTTAAAAACGACAATATTTTACATATTTTGTCATTTTTGATAAAATCACTAAAACTGTGACATCATTATAATGCTTCAATATCAATATTTTTTCAAAATTTTCAAAAGTTTTAACATGTTTAAAACGGGTCTTTAGATGGTCTGTACACGCGTGTTAGTCCCCTGAAAGCTTCGAGAACACCACCCCTACTTTGGGACGGACGGACGGACGAACAAGAACTTTATAATAACCCCTACTTTCAAAGATAATGCAGTATAGACAACTCATTCAACATTGTATTTTTCTCGATATAGACCGTCGTTAAATTGCCAGTGTTATACGTAGCCGGTAATACCCCGTGAAATAGTTTGAGTAAATATTAATAGCGAGCATCCCAGATGCAAGCCCTACGGCATTGTGCATGTTTTGAGATGTGCCAGAAATATACTGACGATAAAACCGGAACAGGTTTACTTTTACGAAGTGAAAAAAATAATAGGCACGGAGCAAGTCAAACAATCAACCCACTGGGCTTATAAGAAATACAGCATAATCTGTTATGCAAAAATAAAAAAAGAGAAATTCAAAAACAGTGATAAAACCCTCATTCACAACTATGTTGTGTTCTATGGTCATTACCGGATCCTAAGATCGCAATGGAAGAGGGAGGTTTGGCGCCATAAAACCTGGTTTAACCCACCATTTCGTTTGAAATGCCTGTACCAAGTCAGGACCATTGCGATCCATCAGTTCTCCGGGATGACTGATTCGTTTTTGTCATTTTCTCTGGACTATGAGATTGATCATTCAAGTTCGGTAGTTTTGTTATTACCTTTATCATCCACTTGTTTATTTTTACCAGGGCCTTCTAATATAAGGCCCTGTTTTTACACACAGAATTTTATTTAAACACCATTCGGTCTTTTCCGCTGAAAAACGATTTTCCGGAAATTCCCGAGCTAGCTCAGAGGAGGGTGGACAGCCTAAGGCCCTGTGCAAAGTTCACGTGATCAAATTCACACCGTCTATCACTATTTCAAATTTGATTTACGACCCTAAATTCGGAGTTTTTGTGACACAACTATTTTACTTTTAATTAACCCCAGGTGTCCAGGTTTTTGTATATCATCAGAAAGAAGATCCATCTTTCATAATATACATTTTTTAGACCCAGATATACGATATCTGTATATAATTAAACGTTTTACGAATACACATTTTTTGAAAAATGAGTTTTCAGATGTGATAGGTCACCTTTAACACTAAATTCTGAGAAAATCCCTTGGGTTCCATGGCTGATTTTTTGAAATATAGAATCTTTATACTTTTAAAATGTTTAAAAACTTTAGGCAACCCATAGCAACCCATGATTGTGTTTCGAAATCAACCAACAAACATTGCCATTTTTCAACTAACTTGCATGTTAAACTCGAACAAAAAGTAGCGTATTTTTTTTTAAATTCTTCGAATAGAATAATTTCCTATACCTAAAAACAAGAAATTAAAATGTTCACTAAAAAGGATTATCATAAGGAATGTTTTAATTTACATAACATAAGAGTATTCAATTATAGACCTTTATAAAGAACACATTAGTATACAGGTCTGAAAAAATAAGTTAAGAACCCCGATTATGTCATACATGTATATTGTAGTTGTAATCTTTATAATTATAAATAAATTAATATATCCTCATCCAGCTAGGACCTTATAAAACTTATATAAATTAAGTTTAATATATCACTTAAACATGTAAAACTTATTTAGTTTTCAAAAATTATAAAAATATAATGTAAATATTTTATTATAGTTTGCAGCCTTTTATTGTTTATTAGAACTTAAAGTCTGAACTTTAAGTTCCTTATCGTATCGGCGCAAAAAATTATTTATGGCCCGGGTACGGGCCATACTTAAATGTTGGTAAATTTGTTCATGTTGGTTTCCATGGAAATAAGAACTTCCGCTTCCTTTTTCTAGAAAGATCTCAAGAAGCAGGTTGTGTTTTCTTATAGATTGAATTTAAATCGTTTTAAAAATCACATGCATCTTACCTTTTTAGCAAAATAATCGTTGAATAATTGAATCTTTAAAAACAAATACAACGTCTTGTACTAATTTGATACACATTGATCGATTTTGCGCTGCATTTACACAGTTTAAAAAAGTTCTAAAAAAGAAAATGTTAAATCGGCAACAGTTTAAAGAATTTATTGCTTGTTCTAATTTTTTATTAGATTTCATCAAAGCATTTATTGGATTTATGTTCTGATCCCCATTCGTCTTGTTCAATCAATTAAATGTAAAAGAATGTGGAAATTATTTTGTGACAATTTTTGTTTGTTTGTTTGTAAGTTGTCTAATTTCAGGTACATGAACTCATGAAGGTGATGTTCATTGTAATTTATAGTTACAGGATCAGTAAATATTATTCCTTAGTTAAATGTTCTTAATTTTACGTGTCGTAGTGATATCAAATCAAGTATTCACACATATTTTAAAACAATGGCAGTTGATCGTTTACTTTTATCGACATATTAAATACATTGGAGCTGAATGGAAGTTATTCATGTTATTATTCATAATTTTTAAATATACCAGTAACATGTACATATTAGTTTTTACTTTAGTTCAGTTGTAAAGTAGCAAGTGCACCTATGGGGCATTTAATAGTCTCAAACCTTATAAAATAAAGACCAAATCAGTTACAAAATGTAACAAAAATGAAACAAGCAATAACAGAAAACATGTAACACACAAAACATAGAACATCAATCAACAACATGAACTTAAGTTGAAATGAGAGTGAAATATAAATGTACTCAAGAAATCAGATAATCAGTAGTACTCAAGTAATCAGATAATCAGTAGTAGTCAAGTAATCACATAATCAATAAGTAGTCAAAAAAAAAAAAAAAAAAAAAAAAAAAAAAAAAAAAAAAAAAAAAAAAAAAAAAAAAAAAAAAAAAAAAAACATTATTAATTCATGATTTGTATGTTTTAGTAACAATGTCTAACATGCTCCGGAGATCCTCACGCAAAAGGCAGGCACCGACAAAAATTACAGAAAGCTCGGCAGCATCTCACAGGCTACCCAATAATGTTACTACTACAGTGACTACAAACATCTCAGGATCAACAAACATCTCAAGATCTACCAACAACATTCTCAATGCTAATGGAAGTACAAGTACAATGACAGCATCTCAGATAAATCCAGTTACACAGTCTACTTGTACTTTTGCTCAAATCCCCACAGCCGTAACACAGCAGAATTCAACCACGCCCCAGTCTTTGGCTCATCAGGCTCAGTTGTTACCTGTACAAGACCCAACCAATCAGGCTACTAATTCCAACTCAGGTATTGAATTTACTATGGCAACTAAAGCCAGCGATGGTATTGGGGATAATGTAGGAATAAATCTAAAAAATAAGATAATTTTGGGGGAGTATATTGATTTAGGCAGTTTGCTGGTGAATTCACATACTAGAAGCTTACAAGATAACCAGAAAATTGTTTTTATAAATGGAGAACTAATTGTTCAACAAAAACAAAATACCCCCAAAATAACATCTATTGAAAGTTGGACTGATGCTTTTATCATCTTTATGAATATTTATTGTTCATTGCATGAAAACAAATATGCTCAGTTACTGAAATATATGCATACAATTAGGTTGGGTGCAAAGAGATCCTCATTTGGTTGGAAACTATACGACGAGCAGTTTCGTTTACGTTTGTCAATGGATCCTTCATTGAGTTGGGCAAACATTGACCCAGAATTGTGGTTAATATATATGCACAGTACAAGTGCAAACACTAATCAACTGAATGTCACAAATAGAGTTTTGCGATGTTATACATTCAATTACAATGGGACATGTTCACAACAAGGTTGCATGTACAATCATACTTGTCTAAGATGTTTTGGTCCACATGCACTAAAGTATTGTACTCGACCGAATGGTAGGGTCATTTACAATCAAAACCAAAGACCACTAAGACCATTTCAGCAAAACCAAAGACCATTCCGTCCAAGGATGTATAATAATGGTCCTAAAATTTAGAAAGTTTTAAAGAACATTTTAGGGGTGTGTTAATGGATAATTGTTACCCCCCCTTTTTTATATTTTTTATTTACACAATTCACACTTGCGCATGGTTGGTAAGTACAGACCTGTTATGCATTGAATATTTTGATTTGGGTTTCAGATCAAGAAAAGGAATTATTGGCCAGATTGTGGGATTTAGGGGAAACACCTATTAAAGTGACTGCACTGAAAAAGTATATTCAGGGTTATAAAACATATGAAAAGGAGTTGTTGGTGTCTGGATTCTCAGAAGGTTTCAGATTACAATACACAGGCCCACGTCTACCTATGGATTCAAGAAATTTGGTCTCTGCGGAAGAAAATAAAGTTGATACATTGTTAAAGCTGAATAAAGAAATTGAGTTAGGTAGGATGCTTGGCCCTTTTATTAATAAACCGATCTCAACCTTGAGAATTTCTCCCATAGGTTTGGTAGAAAAAAGTGATAAATCATGGCGCCTTATCACCCATTTGTCACATCCCAAAAATAACAGTGTTAACGATTTCATAGATGAACAGTTTTGTAGTGTAAGGTACTCATCGTTTGATAAAGTTGTAGAAATGGTTTCAAAATTGGGTAGAGGTGCACAATTGGGAAAAATTGACATTCGCCAGGCATTTAGACTCCTTATTGTAAATCCTGCAGATTTTGATCTTTTGGGTGTAAAATTTCAAGGGAAATATTACATTGACAAATGTTTACCACAAGGTTGCGCAATTTCCTGTGCACTTTTTGAAACTTTTTCAACCTTCATACACTGGGTTGTTGAGAATGAATCTGGTTTAGATACTTTAGACCATTACTTAGATGATTTTATCTTTGGCGGGGCAGAATCAACAAATGATTGCCAAATATTGATGGATACGTTTAGTATGATTAGTACTGAGATGGGTATTCCAATAGCTGACAACAAAACTGTAGGTCCTACGACAATATTAGTTTTTCTTGGTTTAGTGATCGATACTATTAGAATGTTAGTTAAAATACCAATAGATAAACTGAACAAACTGAAATTGGGTATTCAATACATCCTTGATCATAATAAAATGAAGTTAAAGGAATTTGAATCTATTGTTGGTCTTTTGGCTTTTTGTTCTAGAGCAATCCCATCAGCTAGAGCTTTCATTAGAAGGTTTTATGACCTAATTTCTGCAATGAGGCATAGAAAACCTTATTATTATGTCAGAATGAGTGAGGAAGTTAAGGCTGATGCTAAGGTTTGGTCCGAATTTTTGGTATCTTTCAATGGGGAGTGTTATTTCCCACAAAATGTTTGGCAATCAAATGATACTTTAAATTTGTATACAGACAGTGCAGGTTCTTCAACATTAGGTTGTGCTGCTTATTTTAATGGGGATTATGGACAAATGAGATGGCCAGACTCTTGGGCTGACCAAGAATTTATGGCAGATTTGGCCTTTTTGGAGTTAGTACCTGTATTAATGGCTATGTTTATTTGGGGTCATATCTTCAAAAACCAAAAAATAATACTGAAAATTGACAACGAGGCTTTAGTCATTATCCTCAATAAAAGGACATCTAAATCAAAGTATGTGATGCAGCTGCTACGCCCATTTGTCTTACTAACCATGCGCAACAATATTCAGTTTCGTGCTTCACATTTATATTCGGCAAAAAATGAATTGGCCGACTCCCTCTCTCGATTTCAGATGCAGCGTTTTCACTCCTTAGCGCCCCAGGCAAGCAAAACTCCAGCAGATATTCCTATGGAGTTTTGGGAAGTCATTTCAAAGGTGAAATAGAGTTTTTGCTGGCTAATTCTGTTGCATCTAGTACAGAGAAAGTATATAAACAAGGACTTGACTTATTTAAAAGGTTTAGGTGGGAAAATAACCTCGAAGATACTTGGCCAATTCCACTGAGCGATATAGTAGAATTCATTGCTTTTATGTATAAAAATGGTTTGGCTCATTCCACAGTGTCTTGCTACATTTCTGGTCTTAGTTTTTACAGTAAGCTACAAAATTTTGAGGACAATACTCGTGCATTTATTGTCAAGAAAATGTTAGATGGCATAAAGCGTTGTTCTTCGAATAGATCAGATTCCAGACTTCCAATTACCAGAAATTTGTTGGAAAAAATTATTAATGTTTTGTCCATAGTTTGCAAAAATGCATATGAAGCATGTTTGTTTAAATCTGCCTTTTCAATGTGTTACCATGGTATGTTTAGGGTGAGCGAGTTGACTGATAATGGTGTAATAAACCATGCTATCAAGGTTTTCGATGTTAAGCAGTGTAATGGTGGGTTGGAAATTTATTTAGCACGGTCAAAAACAGATCAGTTTGGGTCTGGTGTAACAATATATTTGGCAACTCAAAGAAATCCGCAAATATGCCCAGTAATTGCCTTTTTGAAGTTTATTCAATGTCGTCCACCAATAGAGGGTAATTTATTCTGTCATTTTAATGGTCAACCATTGACAAAATATCAGTTCTCCGCCCTGTTAAAAAAGGCGTTGTCTGTATTAGATGTTTCATTCAGTAATATTTCTTCCCACTCATTTAGAATAGGCATGGCAACTCAGTGTGCTATGGATGGTCTTTCGGATGAACAAATAAAGAAATTAGGGAGATGGAAGTCCAATGCATTTTCACGTTATATCAGAATTCCGCAGTGTTAATTATGTTTAAGTCTTTACACAGATTGTTTATATCAGTGTATGTATAAAATTCATAACTATTAGATTTTATCAAATTCGTTAGTTGTTTGATGCTTACAGTCACGCAGCATATTAATCGTGCTAACTAAGATTGTAGGTATTCAAACTACTGTCTGGATTGTTGGATCATCCATTGTTCGAGATGGATTTCTAGCCGCCAAGCAGCAGCCGGGGGCATTCATCTTTCCTTGAAAGAAAGACTTGGTACAACAATTTTTTGGCAAGGTCGTGGAGGTTTGAAATTGGATGGTATGAAAGGCCATATTCGAATGCTACTTAGATTGGTAGACGCACCTGATTACATTGTGATCCACATAGGTGGTAATGACATTGGGAATGTTAGTTTGGGGCGGCTAGATAAGAAGTTAAAGGGTTTTATGAAATGGCTTCATAGAATATTGCCTTATACTGGTTTGATTTGGTCAGCTATTCTTCCCAGAATTAAATGGAGATATTCTGCTGATAATAAAAAAATGGATGCATGTAGACGCAGACTTAATAGTTCAATAGCTTCTTTTATGACTTCAAATGGGGGGTATTATATAAAATATCCGGACATTAAGGATAATCATAAATTCATTAAAGAAAATGATGGAGTACACCTAACAATTTTAGGTAATCAAATTTATCTGAACGTCCTACAAGGTGCTATTGAACATTTCATAAATATGAATAAGGGAGGACTTACATTTCCAGATTTATATTAGATATATCTAGTTAGGACAATTTAGATATACAATTTTGTCCTGTGAAGCATTAGTTGATTTAGGTTCATTACATTTACTTTACGTTAGTTATAAAAATAATTTACTGGTTAGGCCAATCTAATACATATATCTCGTGAAGCATTTTCATATTCTAAGAATTTACGCAATTTGTATATACATTCTCATTCATTTAGTTGATTAATTTGAACGCCAAGAAGGTATATTTTGTCATTTTAATTAAGGATCATTGGTAGAATTGGCACAGCTCAGACCGCACAAGGTTGGCGGTTGACCAAGAGGCCTCCTGTCATGTCAGGTGGCTTCTTGGTCATTTGGCATCCTTCGCTGCAATAATTCTAGCAAAACTGCATTTATCCGCTGATTTCCAGGGATATTTGCTACCGTTTCATCTCAACATCTGACATTTATGGTCTGCCAAATTTCAATCGGCGGCCAGCATTTAATCATTTATATAAACATTTCATATTTCCGTTATAATTCACCGCTGATTTCCAGGGTGGATGTATTGACATGTTATTTACATTTATTTACATTTAAATCTTTTGTCATTATTACATATTAAACTGTTGCCAATTCGCCAAACATACAAACTCTCTTATATTTGTGCCTTTTGCGATAATAGAACTTAAAGTCTGAACTTTAAGTTCCTTATCGTATCGGCGCAAAAAATTATTTATGGCCCGGGTACGGGCCATACTTAAATGTTGGTAAATTTGTTCATGTTGGTTTCCATGGAAATAAGAACTTCCGCTTCCTTTTTCTAGAAAGATCTCAAGAAGCAGGTTGTGTTTTCTTATAGATTGAATTTAAATCGTTTTAAAAACCCGCCCGCCCACCGCAGTTAATTTAGGAATAGATACTGCTCTTTTTAGTATACATTTCAGATGCAGTTTACTTGTTTCCTGATGCTATATATTGACGTATACTTGGTGGTAGATGTAACATCTAGAGCTGTTCGACATTGTTGGGATTTCCCTGGACTCGTTGATACTCGTTCCAGTCATGATGACTTGTTTCCGTTGGTGATAAAAGAACAAACTTGGACTTGAGATCAGAAAAGTTGGATCATCATTTACTTTATCCAGTTGTCTTAATACGCAATTTTTATGAAGTTAATGAAGGGGCTGCCAAAGGTGACGCTTTTCTCTGAATTCTTTACATATATTAGAAGCTTTTCTAAATTTTTTATCTAATTTAATAGAAATTGGCGGTTTCAGAGTTTTTAGGGCGAGCCTTCGGTAGCCAGCATCCTTCGCTGCAATAATTCTAGCAAAACTGCATTTATCCGCTGATTTCCAGGGATATTTGCTACCGTTTCATCTCAACATCTGACATTTATGGTCTGCCAAATTTCAATCGGCGGCCAGCATTTAATCATTTATATAAACATTTCATATTTCCGTTATAATTCACCGCTGATTTCCAGGGTGGATGTATTGACATGTTATTTACATTTATTTACATTTAAATCTTTTGTCATTATTACATATTAAACTGTTGCCAATTCGCCAAACATACAAACTCTCTTATATTTGTGCCTTTTGCGATAAATATATATATCATCTGTTTTCAAAATTTGTTGACCGGCGGTCGAATACACGTACGGTTTGATGTTGACTTTTCGATAACCACTGTGAGACTGATTGTCTATTGGCCACTCAATCGCTAATATACAAGATATATGCGTGCCGTGTGCAAAGTGTCCAACCTCCTGTGGAGCTAGCTTTTGGCAACATCGTCCCATTGACTAGTCATACCAAATGCATGATACTGACCAAGCTTTGAAAAATTCTAAGTAAGATAAAGAAATATATAAATTTACTGAATAAAACCTACTCATGATAATAAATAAAAGGTTCTTACCTGAAAATGAAAGAAGAATCCCATCCTGTTTGGTTTCACTCACTCTCCTCAATCCTGCATGATATTTTTACCTTACCGTTTTTTCCGCCAGGTTTCTTAATGTACTTTCTGTTACCAATGCTTCAAATAAAACACTGATACTTAGAAATCTCACAAAACCTGACAGAATCTGAATGTTGTTATGGTCTGCTGAAGAAGCGCGAAATACTCTGACAAGGAAATGACGTCACGTAATCCATAAAGGTAAAATCTTATTTTCTATAAGATTTTACCCATGCATGGAGAAATGTGATGAGATAAAGCATCCATGCTGAGAAACTATACTAGATATTAACAGTGATAAAGAGCAGAAGTAAGGCAACTTGAAGGTTGAATATTGCTTGTTTGTTATATTATTCTATTCAGAGGTTTGGGAAGCGCCTGTCGAAAATCAGATAATCACTGTGCATAGATTTGTGCACATGCTATATCAATTTTGATAAAATATTTTTTTGATTTTATTGTCACTGATATCATCGTATGTCATGGCACATGTCCTATATGAAAGGTCATCTCCACCACCGATTAAAAAAATATATATATTATATTTTATTTTGCGTTTCATTTATTTTATATTCTTTATGTCTTTTTCTACATTTACTATTTTGACAATTCCATATTTTATTATATTTGTAATTGTATTTCGTTAATTCTATATCTTATAAAATAGAATAAAGATTGGATTTATTCTTATTATATCAAAGAAGCAGAGGTACCAATGGGGTATCCGAATGTCAAAAGTCCGAAAGGGCAGAGACTAAACCAGTAAACACAAACAAGAACGGGACAAAAACAGACAACACGTAAAACATGGAAACACAAAACAACTGAATATCAATCAACAACGCGAACTCCAGTCGAAACAAGAGTGAACTCAGGTGCTCCGGAAAATTAAGAACTGAGATGATAGAATAACGAAGAAAAGAATAAGGAACAAAGATGAATGCACTAAGAGGATTAAAATATAAAATAATGAATATAGACACAAAAATGAAGAATAATAATAGATTAGGAATATCAAATAAAAACTGGTCGCGGACCGGGAGGATAACTTCCAAAGCAAAAAATGTACTAAGGCAATTCAGTTTATCATCCTAGCATGGACATAAACTGGCTATAAATTCCAATTTCGTTTCTTGGTTCCATCGTTGGTGCTTTTATTCAATTATGCAAAAGAGGCCGCTGCAGATGGAGAGTTTTATAATCTGTGTTTATTTTATATTCAAGAAATGAAGAGGATTTTCTATAATTATTTAACTGTTAAAAGATACGCTACGCTATTGGTTGTGATTGCTGTTGACACTGGAACCAGAAATGGTTACGGTAAAGCCGGTTTAAAACGAATTATCTGATTGGCTGTCAGCTATACGTTTATCTATTTAGCTTTCTTTGAATAAGCAGATACTTAACTTCTGATATTTAGAGTTTATCAAGAAAAACTTAAAAAGTGCATCTATCAATGAATCAAATTTAAAAACCCTCCATAGCTGGTGATATTGAGAGTTTTGAAGGTATCTATGGGATTCACTGCCAGTAAACCCCCGGTTACCTAAAATAACTATCAATACCTGTTGGTGTATTTTTTTATTGTAAAGAAAGTGTCAGTTTCTTTCGTATGTCTTTAAAAGTGTTCTTGTTACTTACAGGAGTTCGTAGTAATGATGTTTAATCAAACCATAGCTACATGTAATATTCTTACATATATAAGGTCATTTCACAAAACAATCAATTAAAGTATGCATAACATTAACATGCGTTCTAGCGTTTGTTTAACATTTTAACTATTGCTTAAGTTTTATAAGAACATATTGCATAAATAAGCATTGTCGGACTAAGGGCTCTGGCGAACTATTAATCATTGTTGGACTATTACCTAGATGTCATATTTTTTTCTTTGAAACTGTGTATTTAATCATACCCTTAGGGAAAGGGTCATTATTTGTCAGCTGAGGGGGTTGGGTGATTATTTACCAGTTTCTTACAAAAATTGTCAACCCCCTCACTGACAACCTAAAAAAAAATTTCAACCCCCTCAGAAAATCTCAGGAAAAACATTTGACCCCCCAGTTTTAAAAAAAATATTTTATGTAGATAAAATTATTATACCGGAACAAGTTTATGCCTGTTGATAATTAATAGATCTTGAATTAATATGGAAGCATTAAATTTGTTCATACATGCATATTAGTTTGAACTTCTTTATTATCCAGGATTGGGAAACAAGCTTGACAGAAGATCTTTTGTGTGAATCCCTCTCCATTTTGCAGTGTGCAAGTGTGGCCTTTATAGTGGCTTTCATAAATCCTACTCTAGCTTATATAACTCTACATAGTGGGGTTCTTATACGTGCATGGGGTGTTGCTCTTCGTACTCCATCATAATCACGACAACCATTTTTTCGCCCCTTCCGAAGGTGTAGCATAGTTTCTTGAGGCCATCCTCGCAAATGGTGCCGAAGAGAGAGTGGGAAAAACTGATTTATGAAATTTTCACACCTGAGGACGATCAAACTAGAAACTGTTTCATATATTCAACTTCATCACTTGTGATACAGCATGACAAATGCAACAATTTATTGTACTAGTCTAATAATCGTCAATAAGAAGGTCGCATAACAATGATATAGCGTATGTTATTTCAATTGATATGTGATGTCTTAGAAAAAATATGAACAATTTAAGCTCATTTAGTTCCTAGATTTCGAAATGGTTGGGTATACAAATTATTCAAGAATTTATAAGGTTTGCAAACAATGAATATCTGAAATGGTCAAAATTTTATTTTTTTATAGCAAATTAACTCCAGACATCGCAAACAAGAATGCATATGGTATATACTCATTAAAAAAACATTCGCCCCCTAACTTGATGTGAGTAAATATTTTAGACCCCCTCATTTTGGCATGAATTTTTTTCGACCCCCTCTAAAATCACCCAACCCCCTCAGCTGATAAATAATGACTATTCCCTTAGGTACGACCATTTGATTTTTAGGGGACTGGCGTGCAGCTTTTTTAGCTTAATATTATGGCCCGGAAAAAACTTGGAAATAAACCTTTACCCCCACGAAAATAGAAAAAATAATAATCTGACCCGAGTTTCGTTAGTATTGTACCGTACATAGATGATAAAGAATCTTGCCGCGCAGCGCCGAAAATAAATTTTCTGGCCTGGAGAAACATGAATTATCTACTCTATCCAAACTGCCAGCCCCCTCCAAGATGTCCTTAAATCAATAAAATGGTTGTTCCCTTACTCCCGTTTGGAGCAAAAGGTTAATTAATGGTTTACGCTTAACATGTTAAATCATAAACATCTAGTATATATACTAGGTATTCCTCATTGCTAAAAATAGAACTATTTCAATGGCGAAGTAAACACAAGACAGCTCTTTGAAGGTAAATAAATGATTCATATATTTATATATATATGTGTGTGTAATTCATAGAGCACATTATATGAATGTTTTATCAAACTTAAACATGTTTGGTAATATCTGTTAATATCTAGTTTTAAGAAACAAATCAATAATGAAAATGACTGATTTAAAGTAAATAGTTACATGTAATTTAAAATGTATACAATCATGACCTTCAAATTTTATACACACTACTTGACAAATTTATATTTAACTTTTTAAATAACGCCCAGGGGCTCTGCCTAAGTACTAATGTAATTATATCAATATTTCTATATCACTATCTTTGTATCAGCTGACCATGCACATTTACCCAAGATTACTAACGAACAATTTGTTTTTACCAGGATGTCGGTCATAGTGATATACCTACACGCAGTAAAATCCGGCCTCCATAAATATTACGATTGTTGTTATTCTAGAAATGGTGTCAATCAAATGTGGATGCTGAAGAATTCGAAAGAACTGATGGAGATTCTTAACTCTAAATCAGTTTCATCTTGTAACATCATCAACACTTTCGATTTCTCCACACTTTACACTTCTATTCCACATGAACAACTGAAATCGCGATTGGCACAACTGATTAAAAGCAGCTTTTCCAAAAAGAATGGAAAACTCAGGTACAAATATCTAGTAGTCGATTATACCAAGCTACTTACTTTGTCATCAATGAGTCTACGAAAAAGAACAAATTTACAGAAGACAAAATAATCGACATGCTCAACTTTCTCATTGACAACATATTTGTTCAGTTTGGTGGACGGGTTTTTCAGCAAACAAAAGGGATTTCAATGGGCAATTATTGTGCACCTTTGCGTGCTGATTTGTTTCTTCATTCATATGAAGCAGACTTCTTGCAATTTCTTCTAGACAAAAAAGATCGTAGACTAGCTCTCTCTTTCAACCTCACGGTCCGTTATAATGATGATGTCCTTTCACTAAACAATAATTGATTTGGTGACCTTCTCCATCTCATATATCCCCGGGAGCTTGAGATAAAGGACACTACGGATTCTAGAAAGTCTACTCCATATTTAGATTTACATCTTGAAATTGACTCTGAAGGAAGACTTTCAACAAGGCTCTATGACAAACGTGATGACTTCAACTTTCCAATTGTCAACTTTCCCTTCTTGTGTAAGAACATTTCGTCCTCTCAAGCTTATGGAGTTTACGTATCTCAATTAATTCGTTACTCAAGAGCGTGCGGGACTTACATCGAATTCCTTAGCAGAGCGTCACGTCTGACGCAGAATTAGGTCACACAGGGTTATGTTGCTCCTCGGTTGCTGTATTCACTCAAGAAATTTTACGAAAGACATCATGCACTTATAGGCAAATGTGGGATTTCAATCTCTCAGATGAGTGCAGATGTTTGTTTGTCATAGAGTTTTGTTTTGTCTTCCTTTACCGGATTTGACACGCTGAATTGACTGTTGGCAACGCAACGGGTGTGCTATAGCAAGCAGGAACTCCTTACTCTTCCGGGGCACATGAGTTCACTCTTGTTTCGACTGGAGTTCGCGTTGTTGATTGATATCCACTTAATTTGTGTTTCCATGTTTTACATGTTGTCTGTTTTTGTCCCGTTCGTGTTGGTGTTTACTGGTTTTGTCTCCGCCCTTTCGGACTTTTGACATTACCATTACCATTACCATTACTTTTGATAACCCATTGGTACTTCTGCTTCTTTCAAATTCTTTGTGCAATTTAGTGGCCGTGCAAAGAAGATGTTACGGCTTTTGTTTTTAGTTCCCTTCAATTTTTTTCTTTATTTTATCTGAACCTAATTTTTCAGTCTGATAGGTAGGCGTTAATAAAAAGTGTGTTTTCATTTCTTTTTCGATTTAAAAAGGATGTGAAAATGCTACTCACAAGGTTGGAAAAATGTTACACATAACATTGTGAATAATGTTTCTTAAAGGGATAGTAATTAAGTTACATGTTAGGTGAAGTTTTAAATCTGATTTTGTCTTTGTCATTTCGGACTTCCGTTAATTAGTGATCATTTCTATTCATTCTTATGTAATTTTTACATTAATTTTTGTAGTGTTTGGAAAACATATGATGATTATTGTAGAAATTAACTGATACACACAATGGCGGAATATATGAGTTCAGACACACAAGAAGAAAAGGCGATATCACCAAAGCAACAAGAGGCAACTAAAAAGAACGACGAATCCAAAAGTCGCATTTCTAATTTGACATTTATGCTTCCAGCTACAGAAAATAGTGACGGTAATATAAGTTCAAGCGACCAAGGAGTATCTGAGAGCGATGAAGCATCGCCAGATCGTATTTCAAATTTAACGCTTGCAAGAACACCTTCGGGTCGTAGACTGCAACGACCGCTTTCTCATTTGACACTTATGCAGGATTATGAAACGTTTAGACGCCAACATTCACTCGATCAAAGCCATCCAGGAGATTTGACAAATGACGAAGGCAATTCATCTGTAATAAACGCTGATGCTTCTTTTACTTCCGAATTGACAAATACAACGGTATCACAGTTCGGACCAGACTACAGCTTCGACCAAGCATCGTACTTTGGATCGTCTGTCGACCCTTCAGATTTTGATACCGCTGAAGTTGGCCGCTGTATCGAATGTGTTAAAGCTATTCCCGTCTTTTCTCCAGATGAAATTGAAGAGGGTGATCATATTACCTTTGCTGGCGTTATCTACGATCACCATGCGATAGTTGTCAAGAAACTACCTGACGGAAAGTTTGAAATCATTGAAGCCACCAATACGTTTTCAGGCGTCGTCGTTAGTTTTTCAAAATTCTTAGGCCAAAAAGCTCGGATTGCTGTTTCTACAAAAGCTTTTGATTTTTCCAAAACAAAAATTCATGTCATTTTCTATCGACGTAGGCGTTACAGCAAGCCAGAGACCGTAGAGAGAGCCAAGAAGTTTTTGGATAGTTCATCGTTTAATGAAACAACAACATCGGAAGGCCATTACAAGTACAATTTGTTTGAAAACAACTGCGAACACTTCGCGACGTTTTGTGTAACGGGTCAAAACTTCAGTGTCCAAGTTACTAAGTTCAGGTTAACAAGCAGGCTCTTTTTGTCCCGAGGATTCATTGGCATAAGCGACGAAAAATTGCGTAACGAGAAGGAATACGACCATGGAATAATATGCTGGCAATGTTTTGATATTAATAAAATTCTCTTGGAAGTCCCTGTACGACCGATTAAAAGTTCCGATGATGTCAAAAAGGGGGATGTCATCAGATATTCGTATTATAATTTGTGGCATGAAGCCATTGTGATGGAAATAAAAGAAGTGAAGCAAGACTCAGTCAAGTGTGACATTGCCCATTATGCCTTCAATGGACTTTTTCAGCACAGATCAATCAAACAAGAAGAGCTTGTAATTTACTTCAATGGTAAATGTAGTAAGTTAGAATATGAACCACCAAACTATCATGTATATGATCAAGATACAGTAGTTGAAAGGGCAAAGAGTCGACTCGACGAGAAAATGTTTGTATTCTTTTCCAACGATTCCAGTCATTTTGCCCGGTGGTGTAAATTGAAACCAGAAGTACAATGAATACATTTTTGCAATTGAACGACTATAACTGAACAACTGATATTTTCTATAAACATTCTGGAAAGAAATGCTCATTTTGAAAGGAATTCTGAATGAACACGCCACTAACTTTTATGTACATACCAATTCCATTTGAATCCTTACATAACGCTTACATGTAAGTTTTGATTTGAATCTAGTAGATCGTTAGATGAATAATTGTTGAAATAAACCAAACTTTGACATACTTCTGGTTGATATTATTATTTAAAGGACTATTAGAATTTAAGACAGATTATACAAAATTCAGCCATGCCGAAATTGAAGTTAAGCAGTCAATACTGAATGTCTTTTTCGTTCAATGACCAATATGTTTGATGACATAGATTAAAAACTAAATATTATTTCCATATATAATATTAAATCACTGAATAAAATCCTATTGTGAAAGGAACTTACATAGCGTAAAAGTTCCCGCCAACGTTTCAATATCATAGCTGAGAAACATGCACTCTTGGTGTCAGTTTGTTAATTGATAGAATGTACACTCGTTATGCATTTTATTTCATTTACTGGAGGTTATGCATTCTTTAGTTTTAAGCCTTGCTGTTTTTTACCAAATGTTTTGTATCATGGCATCATTCTTGAACAATATATTTGTACAATTATTAGTTTTACAGTTAAAATATATAAGTTTTACTAAATAATTGTTGGATAGATGTTACATGCCGTAGGTTGTATTTATGATTTTGCTAAGATATATAGAACACGTTTGTTTATGCTATAACACCATTACATATAACTTGTATACTATATAAAAAACCTTCTATAAAAATTTAATTTCTTAAAGTCATGTTATAATCGATACATAAGAGAAGTTATTAGAATTGTTTTTCCTATATTTTGTGTACCAAATGCCATTGCACAAAAACAATAAGATGCATACTTTTAAATGGAGAAAAATATGGTTTCCTTAAGAAACAAGTTTTGTACAGTAAAAAAAATACAAAAGAAAAGAGAACTAAAATCTTTTAATCTATCAAAACCCTGATCTGCCTTGTTAACATTATAAAGTTGAGATCTGATCATTTTTGGTAGATATGGTCAACCATCAGTCCCTGAATCGTCTTGCGTTCCTCTCTTTATTATACATCTTGCCTAATGGTTTTACAAAATTAGGTACAATATCAGATTAAATATACCTATTTTCACTACTCGTTGAACAACATTGAAATCTATATGTCCAACTTGTGTTGAATAAAATTTACTATTTCCACTACTTGTTGAGCTCAATTGATATTTTCATCTTGTGTTGTATAAAGTAGATGTTTTACCATATAATCAATGTAACTTATATTTTCAATATTTGTTTTTTTAGACATAATGATTTTGATTATTTTTAATTTAATTTAATTTTTCATTTGATTTATATTGTTATTATATTTCATATATGATGTTTTCACTGTAATGTTCAAAATATAATCCTCATTTTTAGCTCACCTGGACCGAAGGTGAGCTATTGCCATCACTTGGCGTCCGTCGTCGTCGTCTGCCGTCGTCTGTCGTCCGTTAACAATTTTTTAAAAATCTTCTCCTCTGAAACTACTGAACAGAATTTAATGAAACTTAATATGAATGATTCTTAGGGTGTCCAGCATCAAACTTGTGTTTCGATTTTTGATCCGTCAAAGAACATGGCCACCGTTACTAAAAATAGACCAGGGGGTCAAACTACTGTTTTTGGCTTGTAAATCAAAAAGTATAAGAGATAGATGAAATCTGATGCCACGCTACTGCTTCAGCATCAAAAGTTATAAAAGTCTCCATTCGGTCGAAGTTGTCAGATTATCCCTTATAGGGGTTACAGCCCCTGAAAGGTGAAAAATAGCATTTTTGCATGTTTTTGGCTTATAGAATGAAAACTATTGCAGATAGAGAAAAGCTGTTGCTTGCCTAAATGTTCAGCTCATTTAGGTCTACAAAAGTCTCCATAGGGTCGAAGTTGTCAGATGACCCCCTTATAGGGGTTACAGCCCCTTACAGGCAAAAAATAGTCTTTTGGTGTATAGAATGAAAACTATTGCAGATAGAGAAAAGCTTTTGCTTGCTTAAATGTTCGGTTTATTTAGCTCTACAAAGTTTTTCATAGGGTTGACATCAAGACCAGGTGAGCGATATAGGCTCCTGGGAGCCTTTTGTTATTGAATAGAAATATATTTTACCCTCAACTTGCCGTGTATAAGCTTTTTGTTCCATGTTTAATGCAATTGATATTTTGTTACTTTGCATAATAACAGGTAATAATGTTTTTTTATATAAATATTTTAGATTTATATGTGAAGGAAAAAAATAGTTAGATTATTTGATTACAAAGTATGAATTGTGTAGAAATTTATTTCCAAAAAAGGGTATATTGGTAAATTAGTACATTTTGTATCAAGTTTGATAAAAAAAAATTGTACAATTTGTTACATTATTGAATGGTCTTACTGTTGTTTTTCTAGTTTCGGATAATCATAAAGACTAGATATTATAATTTAATCATTAAGGGTACTTTCTATATTTAGTTATTAGTGTTTATAATGCTCCAAGTATAAACTGTTGTATTTTCTATGTAAAATTTGTTGGATTCGTGAACTTAAGGGGGTGAATGTTAATATTTATATAAGAATATTGTAATGTATTTAATATGCATTTTTTGGTAATAAATATATTAATTATGTCTCCCCTCGTTATATATTATATATAATATTGATCTGGCAATTAACAATTAACGACAAAAGCAAATAATACACATCTTTCTTTCACCGAGAACAAAAATAAAAACAATTTGAAGTTCTGTTTAAATTCTGTGAGAGATGGTTGCATCAGTACTACCAGAATATCTTTCTTGTATAGATGCTTGGACTACATGGTCCGTATATACTGCTAAAATCGAAAAACTACATTTTGAAACACTATAATATGAATGATCCATAGCAAATATACCTGCTCTTTCTTACACGTTTTACGGATATTAAAGATGATTTCTAAAGTACTGTACTATTAGAACAGAAAATAAAACTCACAATAAATAGTTAAACAAGATCAAACTAACCATAAGTATTTTTTGTAAACACTTCGCATCAATAGACGATGAATAAATGTGGAATAAGTGTAAGCAACACAACAAACATTTAGAAACGGCAATTAAAAAAATCACATTGGAAAATAGCCATCAGTTTATTACATGACGAGATGTCGCTGTTGCCGTCTTGCATTGGCCCAATACTACAAATACAACACATTAGATTCAAAATCAATTCCTAAATGTTCAACAAAAGACCCATTTCTGGACATTACAAAAAATAGATGACAGAGACAAACAAAAACTTTGACAAGGATTCATGGCTTAAGTTAGGACAAGCACATATAAAATGTGGGGAGAGGGGTTTAAACTAGTTTTTTTGGGGGCCAAACCTTCCACCTATTGCTAATTTTGTACAAAGCACAAAAGAACACACTCAAAAATCAAATCGATAAAAGTACAATTCAACAAGAGAGAACCTGAGACAAGAGCATTACACGAGAACAACGAGACGTAGAGGAACTCTCTTGAGAATACTTGCAGTTCCTGACAACTAAATTTTAATGCAAGAATTTAAGGTAGGCTATTAATATGATTAAAATTATAATGTATTCCATCGTTTTTCTGAAAAATATATGCTTTATTTAAACAAAAAATATTGCAAACAGGATACTAATAAGTTAAAAAATAAGGTATTAACAAATCTACCGAGCTTGGGTGGTTAATATCAAATGTCCAAGGGAAATGACAAACCAATGAAGACATTAAAAAAAATAAAGACTGCAACGGACCTTACTTGGTATGAGCATTTCAAAACAAATGTTGGATTAAACCAGGTTTAATGGCGCAAAACGTCCCTCTTCAATCGCAATCCTAGGGCGATAATTTTAAACCTCTATATAGAACCACCGTTTGTGATCATCTAGATCTGAAAAAAAAAACAGAAGATAATTGCAATATTTGTCTACAAGCACATGTTTCCGTAAAATTTCGTGAGTGACGGCATCAAACGGGGAGATATTTGCCCGTTAGACTGTATGCCCTATCAGCTGGGAAACCACTAGTATAGAATGTGTATAAGTTTGGAGCAGAAACTACGACTTTGAAGAATGTGCAACACATATGTCGAGAAAGAATAAATGCATGATGTAAAACTTCTGCACCAATACCGGTATATAGATTACCAAAAATATTATTTTAAGTTCATCTGCAGGTCTGTCTTAAATCTAATTCAATAGGAGAAAATGAGATGTGGAATAAGTGTATGCGACACAACCAATTTGGTAGATCATCATCTATTTCATTTTGGTTGAGGTCTGTGGATGCACTTTAATGGCCTTTGTAATGACAGTTAACTTGTTTATCATAAAGAAAAGTTAAAATGACCTAATACAAGTATCTGAAGTATAACGAACCTTAATTTTATGCCACTGCGACGAGCGACTTTTGAACTTCTACATCCTTGTTGGACCAAGGCGATATGAAAATTCACCTGCAAGTTTCAAAATTAGTAGGGTTGTTCAGTATGACAAGTGCTTTGTAAACATGTTATTCTTCTACTGCATGTTTGAACCCAACATATGTGTAGGGGCATATGTGTTTCATGGAGACATTCTTTCCACGGATACGTATATATGATTTTTTCCTGTTTAAAATTTTATGTTCATATAGCTTGTTGGTTATCCGGATAGCCAAACATATATTTTAACTACTTTTTTATTCTTGTGTGAAAAAGCACAAAAAGACAGACACTTAAAGTACTATACATTAATTATATAACAAGTTTTTATATTATGATAGTTAGTATAAGGCTACAAAATGATATCAATACATGTATTTACAGTTTATATCTAAAGTGGCTTATGGACCAACATCAACGTAATGACAATTGCGCTTATTTTATCAAATACTGGTAAAATACATATGTGATTATAATGAAAAACATATACATGTATATGTACTTTCTTTCTTACAAATTTTAAACTTTACATTGAGTTAAATCGTGCATATATTAGTTATTAATTATTCGCAGTCACATCATGTTAAAATCAGTAAAGATCATCTGCACTTTTCCACGATTACTATGGAAGGACAGGGGACATTGAAAAACGTGTAAGTCTTATTCTATGTTATGTATGTTCTATATCATTGTTATATCTATGAATTAATTCAACAAAAGGGATAATGGCTTTTAAAACAATATTTGGACCAAAATTTGTTCAAAAAAGTTAACCATGATTAATGTCATTAGTACGCGTAGAATGCACGCTTATTTGTAACTAACTTAAATACTCATTTCAAAATTGTTAAAATCCTAAGGTTCTTCCTACCCCAGACATAGGTTGATCATCTTAGTAATAATTTGGCTCCCTAGTTTGGAATTTTTGGTTTTACTGTTCTATGCTCTTCATAATCATAAAGTGTGTGGCATTTTCAATATTTTTGGTAGAGCGCCTCTGATGAGTCTTGATTAGACGAAACGCCCGTCAGGTGTAGCACAATTATTGTCTGGAACTTTGTTGTAATTTGTATTTTTTACATTGAAATGACCTCATGACTGTTTTGTTTAGTTTCAACGTTTTATCAGGACAAAAATGAAAATAACTGCTATTTTAGACAAAATTTCTGATACATGTAAAATGAAATATCTATACATGCTACAACCAAAAAGGTAATAAACAAGTTTTAAGCCAAGTATTATATTTGGTTGGTCATCATCTACTTCATTTTAGAAGAGGTCTGTGGATGCACTTTAATGGCCTTTGTAATGACAGATTCTAAGTCGCAAGGTCAAAATGACAAAATAGTAAATTTGCATTTGTTTTTTTACCAAATAAATAACTGTTTCTTAAAATAGCAAGGACAATGCTAGTCCAAAAAACTGTTACAGTCCTATAAATCTTTGTTTACATTTTTACATAGAATTCTTTGTTTTTATTTTTTGTTAATTGCATGTAAATATGTGCTTTATAAGTCGAACTGATAAAATAATAGCTACATGAATGATAAAAAAGACTGTAAACAGCACAACTCTTATCTTGGCTGTTATAATGTTTCAGAAAGTACACATCAGTGAAAAAGGTGGAGGAATCTAAGCAAAAAAGAAGGTACGTTAATACAAAAAGTTAGTTTTAGGTGAAAGTCTATTTACACCTTAAGGAACAACCATTTGATTTTTATGCGGGGGGCTATGAATATTTTCTTCGTCCTGCGTTATTATTTTCTGAAAAAGTCGAGCCTGGAGCAAGCGCGCAATTTTTTTTTAAAAAACAACTATAATTTGTTTAGCCAAAATACCATCCTGCCCTTTGTTTTACCCAAAGCACTGGCCTGCCTTTTTATTTCTGGATTTTGGTCATCCTGCCTTTTTATTTCAAATTTAAACATAGCCCCTCCCCCCATAAAAATCAAATGGTCGCTCCATTACAACAAAAGGACAAGGTATATTAAGAGCATACATTAAAACATGAGCCACACAATACTTTATGTAAACGATGTTTATACTAGATAAAAACAAGTTACTTATATGTCTATGTTATTGTTTTTTGGCGCATACTCACATTTACCAAAAAATACTGAATTGCATATTGAAAATACAAACAACAGAAAAACAATCAACAACGCGAATTGAAATAGAAACATAATGAACCTAGTTGGTATGGACGGACAAGCAATTCTCGGTTGTTGCAACATAACTCGCCGCGTTTCTAACGGTAAATTCAGCTTGTCAAATTAGAATATAAAGGTAATAACAAAATTACCAGACTTGGAGAATTAATCCAAATGTCCATAAGACGAGACAAAACAAGGAAGTCATGCCAGAACATTTGAAGACCGCAATGGTCCTGACTTGGTACAGGCATTTCAAAAGAAATGGTGGGTTACACCAGTTTATAAGGCGCGCCAAACCTCCCTCTTCAATTGCGATCTTTGGGTCCGGTAGTAACACAAAACACAACAGGTTTGTGATGACATATCAGGGATGCTAAGGTGATCCTCTCAGTATATCAACCAGCCAAACACTAATGATAGCAAGAACTAACCATATCGTCTAACATGATATTGAATTTTTCTACAAGTTGCTGATAACGAAGAAAGATTTTTTAAGAGATCGTATGAGACGTATTTTCTTATAACCTTGGTATAATAGTCGGTTACGGAGAAAGCAGTGTCGGATCAAAAAATTTGAAAAATGTGTACAAGCACTGGCATATCGAATTAGTTGTGAAATATAGACCCCATATGCAGGAGACGTTGGTATGTTACTTTCCAGGTTAGGAAAATTAATCATTTTAAAGTTAAAATCGTTCCTTTATCGTAATTTTTTGTACTGAGATGACCACCCGGATCAAATTCGAGATGTATATCCAAGAATTATGTAAAGCAAGTGGATTCTGTGGTTTCTTTAATCTCTAGTTCTTGAGTTGTTGAGAGAGAGGACGTCATCAATATATCTGAAAGTGAGATTAAATTACATTGCCTCTTTCATCTTCTTGTTCTTTACGAGTTCCTGAAGAAATTCAGTCTTGTAAGAGTATAAAAAAAACTTCGGCGAGGAGAAAAGCATATTTTGTGCCCATTAGAATGCCGACTTGTTGTTGAAAAATCTCTCCTCCAAATATGACAAACATGTTGTCAATAAGGAAATCAAGCATACTGCAAACTTGATCCAAAGTGTAACAAATCTTATCTTGATAAGATGTTTTGGGAAAAAATGTAGAATTATAGCCTAAAACAACAAAGTTCCTTCAATTCGAAAAGGCCTTTTCAATAAGTTTTTTTTTCAGTCGACACATAAGTTTTTCGTGTGGCAATGTGGTGTACAAAGTTGAAAAATCGAAAGTTTTCAAAGAATGAACCTCAGAGAATGACTGGGATTTAAAATTATCTAACAAATCTTTTGAGTTCTTTGAAATCCACGTATGATAAATTCCACTACGATTATATATAGTGTAACAGTATGCTTGTTTTCCTTCTTTGACAGCAGACAAGATCTTAGTAAGCTGATCGGACAATTTTGTAGTTGAACACGATGAAGATCCAGCTATATACCTTTCTTTGTACGGATTTTTGTGAAGTTTAGAAAAGAAGAACAAATTTTAAAAAAAATGATAATCTAAAAGAACATTATCCTATCATGCACTCATAGACAAGTAAGGAATTTCTGTTTATTAAATGAATGAATATGTTTGTTTGTCATAAGGTTTTGTGTTTGTCTTTCTTTATCGGATTTGAAATGATGAGTTGACCAATGGCAGCGCAATGGATGTGCTGCTTACTGTTCCTGGTACACTGAGTCTACTCTCGTTACGATGTGAGTTCGCGTTCACTTTGTTGATAGCTATTCAGTTGTTTTTGTGTTTTTATGATCTGAGTTTTGTCGTTATATTTTCGTTCGTGGGGTTTACTTTTTTCGTCTTCGGCCTTTCGAACTTTCGAATGGCCATTTGGTACCTCTTTATTTCTTTCAAGTAAAATTTTACGTATTTCATCTTTTCAGCTCTATTTAGCTTTCGGACTTACATGTATCATTCTAAAATACTTTTTTTAATATCGAAAATTTTTATGTGAATTTTTTAAATTATAATTGTTTTTCTGTTATGTCATTTTTAATGATATTTTATATGTTAAATGGTCGGCTACTTCTAGTTTTCCTATCTTTACTATTTAAGTTGATCTCACGTGTATATAAAACCAATGGATTTTAAAACTTTTAAGTAGATTAAAAAGGATAACGTAACGTTACACCCCAGTTCTATTGTTTAAAGTCGAACTTTCATTTTCAGAAACTTTCTTTGTGTGAATAACTCTTTTGTTCTAAGAACAATAGGCTTAATTCACAATGGCAAAAACAGGGGTTTCCAGATACCCCTGCTTTTGCGCTTGTGAACACACCTCATGTTCATAGAACAAAAGAGCTTCTCACACAAAGAAACTTCTGTAATAGCCAGCCCAGGGCATCTGAGAAGGAAATGACAACAGTTCACTTTATAAGGTTTAAAATCAATACTAATTTAAAAGTAGCAAAAAAAATAAACCAGACAAATAAAACAAAACATTTAAAAAATGGTAATAAATAAACAAAACAAAGCAAGAATATGTCCAATAGACATAATGCCGATATTTCGCAACATAAGAGACGGACGAACACACAGACGGACAAACGGACGGACGGAAGGACGGGCAGACGGACGGACAAACAAACGTATCCGACGACTGTATGTCCCTATATTTTTCGTAAATGGGGCATCAAAATGGGTCAAAGATAGAAATGGCCGGATTTCGTTACGCAGGAAGTAGGTAGACAATAGACCTGAAATTAATTCAACGGTACGGGACCCATGCTGATTACCAAATATCAAAAGGGTGTAATAAGAGGTTGCTGAGAAAACTGTTAAGAAAATTGTCCGTAATTGACCATTTATGCAAAAAATTAAGTAAGTCGGCAAACAGGAAGTAGTTGAGAGAAGGACTCTTAATCGAACCCCACGCTAATGGACATCGTACTGCATATGTGTCAAAATACAAATAAAAAAAGTAAAATGAGATAACTCTTCTTCAAGTACGCAATTTCATCAATTAAAATTACCTGCTCTCAGAAATTAATGATATTCAAAGGGACAGCAGCCAAAGCACACCCGTCTTCCCTGATGGTCATATAAAAACTGAATGAATCTTAAAGATATTCAGTTTAGAAGTGTTCAGTGTTTTAATTAGCATGATACAAAATCATCAGATATTTGTAAAGTAATTAATCTGTTTAACAAGTTGATTAATCTGTTTTATCCTAAAATCATCGCAGTTGCTTTATATCTTGAATGAAAGAGGCCCCTGCGTGGGAAAGAAAAGATTTAGAAATATCATGTTTACTAACTCAGTTTTATAATTAAAGCCACATTTTATTGCTTTCTATCATAAATTTGTAATCTAGTTTTGTTCTAAATTTACTGGGGTGTAAGTTAGTTATACTATTCGGTATACGGTCCAGAGACACCATTACCTCATGGTATGACTATTACGTAAATACCTACACTAGTGTATGCTTTAAAAAACGGTTTAAAAATGTACAAATATTTATTATATATATTTACTTGCAGAGATCAAGAACTTCCCTTATCTGATGTAAACCTATGTTCGTATATCCTTCTCACTTGGTTGTCTCCCTTAATCATAAAATTGTTCAAGCAAGATGGCCATGATATTGCTGATTCCGATCTATGGCGATGCTCAAAGAAAGAACAATGCAGTTCCAATACAGAAAAGTATATGATGAAGACATGAAATTATTTTATGACAAAAATATTTATTATATCAAAAACAGGATGTTAAATCTGGTCAAATTAAAGTACATAAAAAATTAAATTATTTTTTTTGTAAAAAATAGGAGCATTTTGATTAAACCAAAATGACCGTGATTGGCATGTTATCTTAATATTAATATAGTATACATTATTGCGATTCTGTTGCTATATATTTCAAACTGGGGTCAAACAAATCTAAACATGCATTTATGGAATAAATTCAATAATGTAATACTATAAAAAAAATGTTTTGTTGATGTAATTTTTACTTTTTATTTACTTTTATTTATTTTAACGTGTAGTTTATTTTTTCTACAAGATTAACAGAAATTTGGAACGAAGAAGTCGCTCGAAATGGGATAGAAAAAGCTTCTATGTTGCGTTGTTTTACACGATTTTCCCGCCCCAGATATCTTGTCAGTGCACTTTGGATTGTCCTGAATGCTGGTGCCACATTTATTGTATCAGTAAGTCTATTTTGATGACGTTTGTATAGTTCAATAATAGTCAATACACATGTCACAAAAAGTAGCCGCATTTTCAGCATTGCTCAGTATGGACTTTTTTATCTATGAATTCCTTGCATAAATTCCATTATGATGTATACATTTATTCAATATTTAGTCAACATTGGTACATGTACTCCTTTGTTTTGTTTATCTCTTATCTCTTTACATTGAAAACTAAATCTGCCAATTCAGTTTTTTACTAAGATTAACATAACAATGTATATTAAATGTTTAAGGGGTACTTGCTCAATCTGATAATAAATTACGTCGAATCTACCGATGACAACACAGGCTACGCTTTGGGACTTGTTGTGGCAATGTTGGTTGCAAACGTCATCAGATCCGTGTCTTCTACAGCACTTATGGTATACGCTGGCCAAACAGGTATCGTAATACACGGCTTACTATTGTGTAATTGCTATTTTAACTAAATACTGTAGTGTTATATCGAAGTCTTTTCTTGATTGAGCTCTTATTATGAATAACTTGTGTTGTATAAAATCAACAATGACATTTTTTTTATCTTGCCAAGAAATGAATTCCCCTGCAGGACCCGGTAGGCGAAAAGGCCCACAGCAGCGCTAAGATTGTAGGTGAAAAGTCCACTTAAGAGCGCTCAGAAACCTGACATCGGGTCAGGTCGCTTTGCCCATAAAGCGACTTGGATGTGTGCCCTAGGTGGTTAATAGGGCCAGCCCTGTCATTTTGAATACTTGGGTCGTCAGGCTATAATGCAGAACACCTGACCGCAAACCATAGTGGGCCAACGTGTGTGGAGAGGGTCACACTGAGCTTCAAGCACGTAAAAGATCCCCTTGTGCACCACATAGTCAGAGTAAATTTTCTGCCCCTACCCACCTCTCCCCTTTTCCTGTTGTCCTTAAAATTAACTGAACTTTTGTTTCCCAGTCATACCCCATATTTCATTTTTCATCATCATTTCATGTTAATTACATGTAATCATCATTTTCATGTTCATCACCATTTGATAACATATTTAGCGTTGCACTCACTTAATCACGCCAAGAGTAGAAAAAATACAAATGCAAAAAAAATAGTAAATGCTATGTTTTCGACAGATACTTTAAAACATACCCATATTTTTATTACTACCTATTATAAAAAGATTTTCAGCGATACTGAGATTAGGTCGTTTGTTTCCGTCGTTTCTATATTTACAAAAGCTCTTTGCAATATACATACTTTCACTTTTCACTCGGTGGCTATACTCGGATTCTCAATCTTCGGATTTCCATCAAGACAATATGGCCGCGACCAGTAGATTATGTGTTCCGCTTCGGATTATAGCGAGCATAGCTCGCAAGCAGTGAGCTCTACGGTATTTGTTTCCGCGAGAAATTTGCTAATGCTGATTTAGATTTTTTATGGTCCGGAAAGGGTTATTATTTTTACAGGGCCGGAGTGAATGTTAAAATAATTTATAAGAAAAGAAATAATGCTTAAAAAAATAATAAATTGCGCTTTTTACAAGAAAATAATATTCTTAAAATAATAAATACACATAAGCTGCTCGTTTCGTCTTGGTTATATGCACGTACGAAACTAACGTGTCTCGAAGCTTAATCGCCCCATACCATCTCGCCCCAAAATAAGCAAATGGAAATATTGGAAATTAAATGATAGCGATAGCCCTGAATGTAGACATTTAGAACAAAAAAACGTAGTCCCTTTTAGCTATGCTCGCATTTAGGCAATGTCTACTCCATATTATTTTAGTCAGTGCAGCATATCTTGCGTAACTTTAGCGTATAAATGGATATTTGATTTTGGATTGCGAAAATTTACTTAATTGGATAAAGTTTTAAAGGACAAAAATACTAATCGGACACCAAAAATAAGTTAAATCATGCAAAAAAGTTGTACACAGCATCTTCGTATTTCATGCTTTTATGTGGCGGTTTTTAAAAGCAACAATGCGATTCAACTAGATCATGTAGCGTACATGGCGTAGTCACTCTATCAGGTTGTGCACATGTTTAAGCGTACTTTCTTATAAATTTTTGACTGCAAAATGTTAATTCATTGAAGATAGTTTATTATCACAGACAGAAATATAGGTCAATCAGACACACACATTGATTTTTAGAAAATGACAAAATAGCCACATTGGGTCATTCGTCTGTCTTGATCTAGGTCATTTTAATAAGGATGAATAATTTTATCTATTTCTCACAAAGCTATTGCGGGATCCGGAAAAATAAACTTATTTGTGACAAGTTATTGGTTGTTCGAAAATGTTATCATTGCTTGATAATTTTGTCGATTCACCACACAGAGACCAAAGTCGCCACACTTACAAACATGTCAGAAAATAATTTTAACTGTGCGGAACCACAGGGGCTTGGATTATAGAGTAGGGGGTCGATTTTTTTTTTAAGTCAATATAAATGAATAGAATCCAAGCCCCTGTGTGCGGAACATGGATTGCAACGTTCCTGTATAAGTTTGCTTCAGTCTCTATCATAAAGGGAGGGACAATCTTTGAAAAGGTGACAATCAAAAATATTTGAGCAGTGGCGGATCCGGGGGGGGGGGGGGTTCCGCGGTTGGAATTTTCCTCCTTTCCGCCAAAAATTTCGCAAGTAACGTGTAGGTTTTCTGCAAAATTTGTCTGGAACCACCCCCTTTTCGTCATTCGTCCACGGCGGACTTTATGTGGACCAACCCCTTTCAAAAAATTCTGGAACTGGCCCTGTTTTAGTTATAATATAATTTATTGCTATTAGACGTAAAAAATTTAAAGGCATACATGTACATTGCAAATTTTCATAAAGAGATCTACATTGGGTTTAAACTTATTTCATATAATATTATATACTTCAAATCATAGGCTGATCTGACAAATGATAACCATTAAAGTAGACAATAAATAGATGTGGAATAATTGTACCTGACACAACCAACATAAAGAAACGGGAATTTAAAAATTCACAATGGAAAACAGCCAGCAGTCTTCAGCATGACCATAAGTCGCTGCTCGCCGTCTTGCATTGGCCCAAGACTAAAAATACAAAAAGAGGATGAGTCCAGTTTGCCTTTTGGTCACACTTAGAAAAAAGTCAAAATAACAATGTACGATATTTTTTTTCATCTTTGCATGCTTGGAATGCAACTTAATGTTGAAAATAATAATATTATAAAACGAAAATTGTAAAAATTTCTAGGCTAAAAATATATGTTTGATTTTCGTCTTCGGTATTCCCAGAATCCCGTTGGTAGCTTTTGTTCTCAGAATAATTTGAAGATTGAAATTTTATTTAAACTTAAACATTAAGCTGATTTATAAGTATATATAAAGACCTATAAACAACAGACTGTGACATCTTTGATCCAATGTAGACTTTTGTAGAGCTCGATGAGCTGAAGGTTTAAGCAAGCAACAGCTTTTTTCTATCTGCAATAGTTACCTATTTCCTCCACTACATGTAACATAACCAAACTTTGATGCAGTTATTTTAAACTAAATAGGAGATAATAAACCTACATGTACAATATACTGGATCTAAAAACATATAATGTTTAGGATAAACGCTTACATGACTAAGATTCATCAACATGTTTATCTTAAAATGGCTTAATTTTAGATTGATTTTATTGTATGTGTACAACAAAGGCTACTTATAGAATTCAACAATAAACCTTAGCAGGATCTAGAAATAATAAAGTCTTTTTTATGTTACTAAAGCAGACCTTTGCTTTTTGTGTCCATAGCGGCTTGCTAGGCAATATGCATTCGAGTCCACACTTGTTTCTTAATAAAATATCGGTTTCTTACCACTAATAAACTGCAATTTACAACCTAAGTGATGATGCAAATTGATTTATTTGTCTTGTTTTATATACATTGATTTTGATTTTATTTTTAATAGGCATTCAGTTCAGGGCTGGATTTCTTGGCTTAGCATATAGAAAATTGTTAAAGATGCACAAACTTGAAGGGAAAGACCTAGCCAAGGTTGTATATTGAGACTTTTTGCAAGATAAAAAAAAACATTTCAAAATGAACCTTTTAAAGTACACAAAATTTACAATCCTAACCTTATTGTGTCTTCAAAACCGTGTTGCGTTGTGTGTTATTACAGGTTCCTAACATCGCAATGGAAGAGGGAGGTTTGGCGCGCCATAAAACCTGGTTTAATCTACCATTTCATTTGAAATGCTTATACCAATTCAAGACAATTGCGATCTTTATTTGTTCCGGTGTGTCTTCCATGTTTTGGTTTTTTTCTCAAAGACATTGAGAACGATCCTTCAAGTTCGGTAATTTTGTTATAACCTTTACTTCAAAGTTAAGATAAAAACACATACTAGTATACATACATTTTTAGATTATTTCACAAATCATTCACAAAAAAATGTAAATGCTTTTGAAACTTTTTTCCATATTGTATGATGACATGTATCTGTTCAGAAATTTACTTTTGAGCCTAGATGTTATTTTCAACTTTTTCAGATGATTACTATATTTGGTGGTGATGCATTCCGTGTGTACATGAACTGTTTGTTGATGCAGTATCTTCTCTCACTTCCAGTCTATACCGTCATTGCTGTAGCCTATACCTACTACCTCATAGGTCCTTCTTGTTTCGTTGCTGTTGGAGTTTTTCTGATGGGGTATTTAATGCAGGTATGTTAGTTATGAAAGATTATATCAATCTCTCTCTAAGAGTACCTTAAGCCGAATCTTATAGTAAGTCAAAGTTTCCTGATTCAATGTCGTTTTCGCCTTTTTGTGTTTCTTAAATAAGTTTCAGTTAAATTGTTTCACCAAAATCTGTATTCCAAACGTTTGTTTATTCAGATATGCAGAATGGCATTCATATTTCTTTCAATTGTTGTAAAATGCTTTTTGTTTTTATGAGCCACTTTCATTCATTTGCCTTTTTGAAATATAGGATATGTGTCGCACAAAAAAACCAACAAAATGATTGTTTTTGTCAACAAATCAAGTTGATAAGTTTTCATTGTGATCTTTTTTTTCAAAGATGATATTTTGCCCTGCAACATAAAAAAAAACTTTTAAACATTAAAACTTTCAGGGTATCATCGCAAAGTACGATGAAACAGCTAGACGCAAGACGGTTATTTGTACGGACAAAAGGGTAATTATAATTTTTGTAAATCTTCTTGGATAACATTCATCTTATTCCAATTTTAGCAAAGCCGTTACATGTAGTATCGTTAACTAAATCCGCGCTGCATTACAAGATATATTAAATTTGCAATAACAAAAAATAATCGTTTTACAAATTTAAAGATTAATATATCGATATATAGCATAACCAAATTAACCGTTTTGTTATTCCCGTTTTTTTTTGTATTTGTATTTTAAAATACTTCAGTTAATTCTTTAGATACATGTATTAAAGGTGAAACATGTAATTAGATTTAAAATAGCTGGTTCCTTGTTTTATAGGTAAAGAAAATAACAGAAATGATTAACAATATTCGTTTCTTGAAGATGCACGCATGGGAAAACGCATTTTGCAAGTCTGTTGATGGTAAACGTTATAATTATCTGTTCTGTATTATCTTTGTGTTCTTTAAAAAATATGAAGAACGATTTTTTATTGAATTATTTATAAATTTTTTATGTTTATTAAGATACTTTAGATACATGTATTAAAGGTGATACATGTAATTAGATTTAAAATAGCTGGTTCCTTGTTTTATAGGTAAAGAAAATAACAGAAATGATTAACAATATTCGTTTCTTGAAGATGCACGCATGGGAAAACGCATTTTGCAAGTCTGTTGATGGTAAACGTTATAATTATCTGTTCTGTATTATCTTTGTGTTCTTTAAAAAATATGAAGAACGATTTTTTATTGAATTATTTATAAATTTTTTATGTTTATTAAGATATAAAAACACAAATGTCTCAATATATCAATATTTTGATGTTTATATGCAATACCATTCGATATGAAACAGTTCGAAAAAGTCAACTATAACCATACTCATGATTAAATTGCCAACATTTTGTAATTTCCTGTTCGATCTGATTTTTGAAGTTACAACTTTTACTGGTGTATTTTTGTTAAACTACCAACAGTGCAGAACTATTTACAATCGAAAATTTTTATACCTATACTTTAAATGGTTTGCTTATAAATATGAAATTTAATCCAATTTTTAAAACATTAAATAGAAATACGCCATCAGGAGAAGAAGTACCTGTTGTTATCAGCAATACTCAGCAGTCTTGGCAGTGCCATCATCCCAGTTACGCCTACACTGGCCTCAGTGGCATCAATAGTAGTTTATCATTATTCTTCTGGTCAAAGTCTATCAGCTGCTGCGGTAATATAAAAGAATATATAATAATTTGAAGATTTATCTTTAGGCTGTTGTTTTTTTTACAAAAGTTTTATAAATTGATATGTCATTGGTATATATTAAAGCTCCAGATTAAGGTAAGTTTTGCTTATCACTACAGGACTCCTCCAGGTGATGCTAACCAGGTGGGTTTTCGTAACACAACCTACATATATATATATTGCAATTTTTAAATCCGCAACAGAAAACAGACAGCCGTCAAACAAGCCTATTAATTAGTGTTTTGCTTAGACTTTATCGTATTAGTCAAATATTGACATTAAGTGTTAAATCAATGTATCAATGACAAATTATTTCTTGGGCTGCGGGTTTCATCTATCACAGAAAAAAAGATTTAAAAGCCACACATATGTTCCAAAATATTTAAAGCGATTATTATTAATATTTCTCTCTTAATTGCAGGCATTTTCTGTAGTAGGAACTCTTCAATTTGTGCGGATTATTCTAACCTTAATTCCTTTTGCCATGAGAAATTTCAGTGAAACCATAGTCAGCTTCAAAAGATTACAGGTAGCGTGCTATCAATCGTGCTATAGAATTTTGTGTTCGAGGCAATTAATTTGAAATGATTCATATTTCTGGTTTGTACTTGTTTTAAGTTTTCATTAATTTAATGAGTATTCATATTTCATATTTCTGGTTTGTACTTGTTTTAAGTTTTCATTAATTTAATGAGTATAAGTAATTGAAGCAATGTTTAGAATTGTGGATGCGAAATATAAAATGAAGATTTTAAACCAACTGGCATGAGCCGTTCTTTTAAAGAAAAAAGGTCGGAAGAGAAAGTCATGACAAAAGAAATACTGTAAAACTAGAGAAAAATCGTGATTTTCACGTTTAACTTTCCAGCACGAAAATCAAAAATGGCAAATATATCTGTCTTTAATTTTCGTGTATGGACATTTACATTATCATGATTATAGCGCGAATTTTAATCTGCACGAATTAAAATTCAGCTGTCCTACAACGACAAAAGACGGCTCGAAATGTTTACGGTTTACAGTATCGTCAACGATTAAGGTTAGTGAGGACACCTGTCATGTGACCAAAAACTGCTAAAATGCAATAACCAAGTAAAAATGTCACAAATACCTTGAAACTTGTGTTGAATAGTTTCATTTAATAAAACTTAATCAAAATGAATTAATTTTAGCACAAATAAAACAACAATTCATTCATAAATAAAATGTACAAATAAAACAAGGTAATCCACTTGAAAAATGACCAAAAAATTACAAAGATTTGTATTGTAGAAAGAAAAATAAGCTGGTGACCCCCAGTTTTTATTGTTTTATTTAAAAATATATTGTATTCCATTTATTTTTCTCAAATATAAATAAAATTTAAATTCGTGGATTTTTTTGGCAACAAGATTTTATGCTTATTATTTGGCCTTTCATATATAATATATAGTAATTTGGGAAAACTTTGAGCCTAGATTTTTGGAAAACAAGCATGGAAAGGGGGGCCAATATTTTTACACAAGATAAAGTTTAACCCTAATATTGATATATCAAAAAATTTGATATTTCAAATTCTGCATTATTTTTGGGGTCAGGTGTCCTCACTAACCTTAAGATTAAATGTTAGATATGTATAATTGTACGTATACGTTTCATATAATCCATGGATCTATAATGATACCGTTAGAAATTTGTTTTTATAAAGTGTTGATTGATATTACTACGAATTCATAATTCTTGTGAATTATTTGTGAATTTTGAAGAGCCTTCTAAACGAGAGAGAATCTACTTCAACGATTAATAAATGTGAAAACAAAGAAAATGCAATTGAAATCAAAGAAGGATACTTTGTTTGGAATGCAGAAAGAACGAAAGGTATTTTTATTATGTTAAGATATATTCGAATCTCATTATTTTTTTCATCTCAATGATATATTTTTTGTACAAAAGCTAACAATTTCAAACCTGAAGCGCTTTTTAAGATATAATTACTCTGTCGTTTTTTGTGTGTGTAAGTTCTTGGTTATTTTTTTTAAACGTGAATTGGCAGACATTATCTTGAAATAATTTAAATGGCAAAACCGTAGATGAAGACGTTATATCTTAGTTTCAATTAGTCTTTTTGATGATATGTCTTGGCGTTTCAGAAGAAAATGAAGTAGAGACTTTCCTGATAAAAGATCTTAATTTGACAATAACAAAGGTAACAACAAATATGTCATTGAAATCAAGTTATTGTTACTAACATGTCAGTTGTGGTGTACAATAGGGATATTTTGTCCTTATTCAAATTACTTTTTAACGGGGGTTAATTGTACACAAAAATCTGTGCTGCTTTCGATAAAAAATGCCAATATGAGGTGTGTCGACATCTACATGCATCTATATTTCATTTGTCCTGATAATATGTTGAATATGTTGTACATATACTATGATTTTCTTACATTACAAATAGTTCAATCTGTCCTTATGAACATTGATATTTGTGTACATACTTACATGTACAGTTATCATAAAGACAATAAAAATGCACATGTATGCATATGCAGCTAGCCATGGAAGCATTGATTTAGTAAAACACTTTAACTTAAATATTATTTTCTAGACATTATTTCCTTTAATTCTAATCATTTTTTTTTCTTTTGCTTGAATATTGCAAATTGATTGATCAATGCTTTGGTATCAAAATTACAACTTTTTTTTTAACAAAGTGCTTTTTGACACGAAGTAGCATTTTTTTAACAGGTAAAATATAATGACATGTTCATAAATTGTCTTTCGTTGTTTTGTGTTAATTTTAGGGTTCATTAATAGGAATATGTGGACAAGTTGGTTCCGGAAAATCGTCATTGCTGTCGGTTATACTTGGCCAAGTATGTACGTAGTTGTTTTATCTCAATTTTCTGCATTAATTTCATATATTCTATACTCAAAAATCAAGGAAATTAAGTTTCCTTTGATTTTTGGGTATAGAATGTATGAATAAAATTGGTCGATATTTCAAACTTGTGTTCTTTATTTCAACAATTTTATTCATATCATCAATTTAGATATTGGAAAAGACTAAACACGAAATTGAGATTTACTATTTATTTTGCCCATTGCATTGTTGATCATTAGTTTCGTATAAAAATAATTCATGTATCTTACAGATGGATAAGATAAAAGGCACGATGGCGGTAAATGGCGCCATCGGTTTTGTTCCTCAGCAGTATTGGATGTTCAACGGGACAATTAAGGAGAATATTTTGTTTGGGCAGCCATTTACTAGAGAAAAGTAATAAACAGCTTTACAGATATAGCATAAACGTAAAGACAAGAAAGCAATAAACAAAACTTCATCTGAAAAAATAAGCATAAAATAGATGTCTAAATAAACAAAGCATTGCAGAGAAAGATATTCATAATATTTACTTGGAATTATGAAGATTCAAAAACAAAGTCAAAATTAAGCGAAAGCTAATTCACTTTTTGTAAGTACATGTAACTGTTTTAAATGAAAATAAATCTGTTCCGATTAATTTGACATTTCGAAAAAAAAGTTTTTTTTTTAAATAATGAAAGAGCATCTTACACTATTACTCATAAATAATCTGATTTCTACTTCTGGATATCTACATGTAAATGGCAGAAGATAAAGTTCTGTCATCTAACTATCTCAATTGAGAAAAAAGATAATCCACTGGAACCAATGTAAGAAGCTATATATCTGAATTGACAATATATTTACCACATTAAGTTAATAGCTTAAAAATAAAAGAACTTAATCACGAACAACACTAAATATTGAAAGAAAGATACTTTATTCGGCAAAAATGATAAATAATATTTCAAATGTAAGGAAGATTTTTTGTATTAAAAGATATGAAGTAATAATACGTATGTGTGGCCTTGTCGAAGACTTGAATGACATGAACAGTGCCGATGAAACAGAGGTAAACAATTTAAAATCATTTACATATAAGATGATCGATTACACTTTTCCAGTCTGAAAAGGTTCTAATATGTTTTTGATGTCATTAAGATCAATATGCGTTACAAGAAAAGCTAGAATACTAGTAAATTACCATATTTGCCTTAAATTTGTTTTGTTTTTTTAGATCAGAATTATTCGATCATGATGATTTTGTATTTGTTTATCTTTGTGACGATATATAAGTTCATCAATCAGGATATCAGATGTTTTGTTCCCAAACTTGAATATGGTGACAAATTAAACAAATTAAATGTGAACTATTTAAACCATATTTATTACTTAGATACGAGGCAATATTTTCTTTTTCGCTGTTTGGTGGCTTTGGTGTTTTCGTCACCATATAGATTTTTATACGGACTAAAACCTCGAATTACAGATTATTGGCCGCATGTATGAACAGCAAAGATTATAAACAAAATTAAATACAGTGCCCATGCTAAAGGTGGGATTAGAGCTAATGAATATGATTTTAAGGAAAGCTTTAAGTAAAATTTTATTTTTCGTGGACAATATACATTTAAGGTTTAAAATCTACTACGATTAATATATTACTACTATAAAAATACTTAATAACTTTTTGAACTTTTTATAACTTCACATCTGTGATCATGAAATGGTGTTTTAATTCTACAATAACAGATAGGCGATCGTGGTATTAATTTGAGTGGGGGACAAAAACAACGAATCAGTCTAGCTAGGGCTGTTTACAGTGACAACGACGTATACCTCCTCGATGACCCTCTATCATCTATCGATGTAAATGTTGGTAAACATGTGTTCCAAGAATGCATATGTAACTACTTGGGTAGTAAAACGGTCTTGTTGGTATCCAATCAACCACAGGTAATGCTAAAAAGGTTTATCTGATATTGTCGAGGATATTGTCAAAACTAAAATGTTTATTGTGTTCAAAATAACTACTTGTTTCCATTTTGACTATTTGACTGTAGTTTCCTATTTTTCAATAAACTCCAATATTTAATAAAAAAGAGCTATCATTATGAATGAAAGTATATGAAACATTTTTAAAAATCATTAGAATATGAAAACAGATAACTTTGGGCACACCTTAATTGTCAAACACAGACAAATTAAAGGAAAATGTATTTACAATTAAATATCACCACAAAGAAAAATTACCGTATAAACTAACTGCACTTGCAATTTTTCTCACCTTTTTAGCATCTCCTACAATGTGATTTTGTCTATGTTCTCAAAAATGGCCAGATCATTGAAAGGGGTAATCCAAAATGTCTAGCAGAAAACGGAAAATACTTCTCATCTTTAATTGAGGTGTCCTTAAAAACGAATGATAGTATGTACATTTTTAAATTGATATACCTACACACAAGTGAGTTGGCAATAATCATTTCTTGCATTTGATAGCTAAACATTTATGACCTAAATTTGCATGTATTAAGCATCAATTTTAACTGAGTTCCAGACAATAAATTGTGCTACGCTGACGCGCATTTAGTTATCACTACTCATGCAGTGCTGTACCTTGAAAGTTGAAAATGCTGCATTAATAAAATGATGATACAGTTTCATAAATAAGACGACGCTATATTTGGCGACTTTTCTCGAATACTTTTTGATTATTTGTATTTGTATTAACTTACAGTGTATTTGTATAAAAAACAAATGAATATGTAGGCTACTTTTATAGATTTTTCAAAGAAACACCAGAGCAATGAAAAGGATAAAATGCACGAAGATGAAAACCAGGAAGAGTCTTCTGAAGAAATTAATAGACCTAAAGGTAACTTTTTAAAGTTTCCCCAGTTTAAAGTATACAGGGTTTTAGGAGTGACTGCATGATATATTTGATACTCTCCTACCAGACCGTAAATAAAGATCTAACATAATGTTATCATTTTGATTTGTAATTTCAAGAATGTCTCATTAATAGGAAACCTTAATGTTAATGACAGGTAGCATTACCGAAATTGAAGAGTTAGAGACGGGAAGAGTTAAGTGGGGAACTCATAGATTATACATCTCAGCAGCTGGTGGTAGTTGTATCTGCTTGTCAATATTCCTGCTCTATTCTCTGGCATCTGGTTCAGTCCTGTTCAGTGACTGGTGGCTAGGACTGTGGATCAGAGATTATCACAAGGTAAAAGATGTATGATGTTTGTTTGATAATTTCTTGAGACCCTTAAATTATCCATGTGTATTATACAGACTTGACTTTTTAAGGTCAAAGATTTCAAATTTCTAAATGGTTTGAACCATAATTTTTTTTATTGTTTTCTTGAAAAGAAGTTTCCATTTCAATTAAACAAATTGAATAATTTAAATTTAAATACTGTACTCTCCATAGTTTTGGGGAGGTGTTGCGCAAGTTTTATTGCTGTTATTTTAGTTTTAACGTGGCGTCTCAGTTTAACTTTTATACGGTCGTGCTTCAAAAGTTGCCAAAGTTTTTGGCCGTCAAGTTCTTTATCTTTTTGTTTTGTATCGTTTACGATAAAAAAAACAAACAAAAAAAAACACAAATTAATTGTTGATTTATCTAACAATTTTATCAAACAATACTCATTACAGCTTTCGTTTTAGGAATTCCTAAATGCTACCTCCAGAAATACAAGTAGTGAAACTGCATTGATCAAAGGTGAAGAACCTTCAGCGCAAATCAAGTCTTATACATATCTTATTGTTTATGCGTCCTCAGTAGGAATAATCATACTGCTTACAATTCTTCGTGGAACACTAGGTTCCTTGGTAGGTACCATTATAGGATAAATCAATTGCTGTTTAAATTTTAATTCATTTGTTTTTTGCTTTGTTTGATTATGAAGCACTGGTCACTGAAGGTTGCTGGCTGGTTTCCATTGCGTTTTTTTTTTCAAATTGCCATTTGAATTTTTGGTTATGCTGCGTTCACTTGTTCCACATCTCATTATTTTCTTTCGTACATAAATATGTTTCCCCTCACTTTTGGGGAGACAAATAGTTTTGGTCCGTCTGTCCGTCACAGTTTCTCGGCGCAACTCTCAAACTACTGATATGATTTCGACGAAATTTGGTATGTAGGAAACCATATATAGTTGTGCATTGTACCAGAAAATTTTGATCCTTTTGTCGAGTTATGATCTTAGAACAGTAATGAAAATCCTCATTTTTCATCTTGCCAGCGTACCTGCTCTGAAACTGCCGAACCGATTTCAACGAAACTTTGTATGTATGAAGAACACTATATGTAGTTGTTCATATTACAAGGAAAGTTTGGTTCTAGAATTTTGTAGCAGTTAAGACCCTTTGAAATTTGCTGATGAAAATCCCCATTTATCATCTTGTCAAGGCAACTCCTCTGAAACTACTGAATCGATTTCAATAAAACTAAGTATGTAGGAAGGAAACTTTGTGTAGCTGTTTATTTTACCAGAAAATTTTAATCCTTTAAGTCTGTGTGAGTTTTAGCCGTTCGAACTTAAAAATTTGTATAATTCCCCTTTACAACCTTGTCAGCGCATCTCCTCTGAAACTTCTGGACTGACTTTAACGAAACTTGGTATGTAGAAAGAACACCTGTGTAGTCTTGCATGGTTTATGGACCTTTTGAACTTGAAAACGGGAGGAGACATCGTTTTTGTAGTCAAATACAAACTTTTGATTACTTTAGATAATAGATAATAGACGATAATAGATAATAATATTTACATACGTTTTGGTAAACAAATTTATCGCCAAATTATTGGTATTCCAATGGGTACTAATTGTGCGCCACTTATAGCCGACCTTTTCCTATACTGTTATGAATCACAATTTATGGCTAAATTACAAAAAGACCCGAACAAACAGAAACTAATCGAAACTTTCAATTATACTTTTAGATATTTAGATGACATTCTTGCACTCAACAATCCTTCATTTTCTAATTTTATTACAGATATCTATCCTTCTGAATTAACCTTGAACAAATCTAACGTTACCGGTGATAGATGTCCTTTTTTAGATTTAGATTTAAGTATTATTTACGGAAAATTACATACCAAAGTATATGATAAACGTTACGACTTTACCTTCCCTATTATAAATTTCCCTTTTCTTGAAGGAGATGTTCCACTAGCGCCGTCATACGGGGTTTACATTTCACAGTTAGTAAGATATGCTCGGATCTGCAGTTGTGTTTCTGATTTTAATAATAAAAACCGTTTTATTACTGAAAAATTATTAAAACAAGGTTATCGATACCACAAATTAGTAAAATCTTTTTCTAAATTCTTCCACAAGTATCGATCTCTTATTGAAAAATTTAATTGTACACGTCACTTTCTTATAGTGAAAGGAATATCACATCCTGAATTTTATGGTAATGTTTTTTATAAAGCTCACAAATTTAAAAGCAATCCAATAAAAATGAAAAATTGGCTTCAAAATTTATTACGGAAAGGATATGAAATGAATATCTTGGTCAAATCTTTGAATTAAGTGTTTTTTGGCAGAAATATTGAAAACTTGATACTCGCTTTAAAACTTCCATAAACGTTTTTACTATAATTGTCATTTTTGAGCATTATAGTGATCAAGCGTGTCGGTTTTGTGTGATGACACTTCACTAAATCATTATTGTTTGAAGTGTTGTGTCGGATTTAAAATCGATACGTTTGATTTTTTTACATCAGTCGATTGATGATTCTCAGCTAGCTGTCAGTAACAGCGAGTGTTCTATGGAGAGTTCCTTTACCGTCCTTTTGTTTGTTCTTGTTTTTTGTCTTAGCTTCTCTCTAGTAGAATTGGACTTTGATCGATTTGATTTTTATTGTGTGTTTAGTTTTTGTGCTTTGTCTAGGAATATTGATAGGGGGAAGGTTGGGCCCAAAAAACTAGTTTAACCCCGCCACCTATTTCATGTGCCTGTCCTAAGCCAGGAATCTTTGACAAAGCTTTCGTTTATACTTGTCTTTTTGATGTTTTCTGTTCCTTGTTTAAGAAGGGGGTCTATCTGTGACTATTTCAGGGCTGGATTTGAATTATATGCATCTTATTTAGACCATGGGCCAATTGCAGAACCGCGAGCAGTGCCAAATGGCCTCGTTGAAGGCTGCTGGCGGTTGTCCATTGTGGTTTTTCTAAATTGCCGTTTAATTGTGGGCTGTGTCGCGTACACTTATTCCACATCTCTTTATTTTCTATTTGTTATTCTTGTCACAAGATATCAATTTGTATAGCTACTGCTGCTTTCAGTTTATATTGACATATTTTATTGGGCATTGTTAAATTCGATTAATACTTTACATTTTGAGAACCAAATTACATGTAACAAAAACCGCGTCAATGATAAATTTTAATTCGCTGTTACTGAAATTCAATTACCTGTTTTTTAATTATCATGCATAAGCTTTCACGTGTAAGAAAGAACAAAAACAAACAATTAATCAAAGCGGAAAATATCTAGTGTTATAGCCATGTCTTTATTTCAGACAATGATAAGAGCTTCTGTGGCCATTCATAAGAAAGTTTTAAGACAAGTAATGTTTGCGCCTATGACTTTCTTTGAATGGAACCCTCCTGGGCGTATACTGAATAGATTTTCGAAGGACACCGATGAAGGTACACAATATAGTATATAACAAAATCAATTAATCGTTCAGCTTGAAATATGAAAAGAATTTTTATTTATCCAAATCATGGTCTTGGATTACTAATATAAGATATTTATAAAAATGAGCATACAAGGAAATGAATAAAACAAGGCTCCATACATATTTTTTTCTTTATTTGATATAAATTTACAGTTGTTGCAATGATATGAACAGAAACAGTTTTCTTCATTCGCAATAGATTTTTAATCTCAATTTCTGTTTGTAAGGTTGGTTTTTACTTAAACATAGCAAATGCTCAAGAGATGCCACGTTTAATAAAGTTTGTTTCCCTTTATTTATACATCATTTTATTTAAAATTCGAAGTTTATATTTTGTTTCAGTGGATGTTTGGTTACCTCAGATGATAGATTCCTTATTTCAAATACTAACTTTAGTTACCATTGCACTAGTTTCTACAGTCGTGGTATTCCCATGGGCTCTCGTTGGGCTCTTTCCAGTCACTGTTTTGTTTGTAATTCTTAAGAACATGTCCAGCGCATCAGTGAGACAATTTAAAAGAATATCAAACGTAGTGCTGTCCCCATTGATGTCCCATGTCAAAACTACAGTGGAAGGACACCAGACAATTACAATATTTCAACAAGAAAACAAATTCATAGAAAAGTAAGTTTTTTTTTATCATGTTTGACACTTGACTTTATGATGCAGTGTAATATCATATCTTTGTTTTGTGACTTATGGATCGGTTGTGTCGTGAGCATTTATCGTTTTACTTTACTTATTCGGATCTATTGGATATTCGTGAAAAAGACATTCTTTAATGACACAAAACGTAAATCCATTTTTTAAATTCTTTTCTTATCATTTACCCTTTTGAATTAAGTTACTAACTTGCATTGTGTTTAGTGCATTAGTAAAGTACCAATATATTACCTGGGTACAATTTTATTAAAGGCCTTCCTTTTCTATTTCCACATCATGATTCAGGTCAAATGAGCTAATAGATAGAACCAGCGTTGCCACCTTTTTGTTTGACGCCAGTACACGTTGGATTGGATTACGACTTGACTTGATCTCTAGCCTTTTTATAGTCCTTACTACTTTGGTAATGGTTCTTACAAAAGGATCATCTGATGCAGCCATCTCAGCAGTGGCATTGACGATGTGTTTGAAGGTGAGGAGTCTATAAAATCGGGTTATAGGACATATAGCAGTTTCCTTGGTAGAGTATCACACCTGACAGGCTAATTGCTAACGCAGGGTTATTGCTGTTTTCATTACTCAATACAATTAAGAAGGCACCATGTACTTGCAAACAAATATGAGATATTCTTATATCTCAGATAATCGCAGTTGCTTTGACAGTGAGAACTCTAGATCGATTGTTGGTAGTATGACAGGTGTGCTATAGTGTGTGCTATAGTAAAAATATATTCCTTACTCTTCCGGATCACCTGTTCATTCTTGATTCCACTTTGTACGTAACTGATTGCTGTTCAGTTGTAATATGTTTTTTGTTTGCTCTATGGTTTATTGTGGTCTTTTGATCTACTGTTTTCAAATTTTGTCTTTTTGATTTACGATATAGACTGTCCCATTGTTATACATTTGCTTCCCTTCTATAACTTTTGTCATATTTTTTCATTCATTCAATGGTACCAGTTCAGCAGTGTCATTGATTAGGCTTTTAACATTGCTGAATGTTTACATTTATCTTTATAATTTTTCAGTAACTGTGCTTTTTTGATCATATCAGACATTTACCCAACACAATTGTGTCTGTTAGAGTATATACTTTAGAATAAAAATTTTGACGGAACTATAGCATGTAATTAATTACATGTATGATCCATATATGCAAAGAAAATGTAGCTTTTAATCGACTGTAGGCTGGTTTTTTTTTTTATAGAAATATGATGAACATTGCACATGTAAAATAAAAGTTATTTCAGATAGAGTCTTCCCGCCATTTCAATTTTCAGATATTTCTTTTAAAATTAAATGGGAGAGCAAAATGTCTCTTTCACAAAAATCGATGACTTATTTGTTTGTCACCAAAAGTCATTGTACTACTTACTAAGGAAGAACATACTTTAATATTCTAGGTGGTAGGTAACATGCAGGTTATGGTTCGAATGTTAAATGAAATTGAAGCCAGGATAACCTCTGTTGAAAGATTACGTCATTATCTAAAGGTAAATGATTTTCTTCAAGTTAAATTACACAGTGGTGGGTTTCGATTGTTGTCAAAGTACGAAAGTCAAGAACTTTACGAAAAACACCATGGGATTAAAGAAAAACGTGGTATTTACTAGTAGATCAGGTTTGTCAGAGGTTTGGGTTTGTTTTTCTTTGATAAAAGAAATAGCACGCTGAATAGAAAAGTGTATTACAAGATGCAGAAGCTGCTTACCCTTCCAGTGCTCTTTACGGCTACATAAAGTTTGATGATTGCAGTTTTTCGGTGTTTTCAGGTTCATGTGTGCGTTTAATGCGATCTGGTTTCATGTCGTTTGCATTTGTTCAAGTGATTGTGTCTTTGAAATTTCGGACATTCAAATGAACCGTTAAAACCTTTGATATTAGTTAATGGGTTTGGTCAAACAACACCTCAATATTGCCGTAATTTTGATGTAATACTAGTACTAGGTAAATAAAAGGTAATAACGTTACAAAACTGACGAAATGGGAAGATCAATCTCATATATCAAAGAGAGAAATACATAACAAAGCAAAGACATTATGGGGGAATTGTTATCCCAATAGTCATGACTTGTTTTCAAAAGAAATGATAGGAGTTAAACCAGGTTTTATGGCTTACAAAACACCACACGGTTGAGAGACACCAGAGGGTTACTGAGGTTATCATCTCAAAAGAACAACAACAACAAAACTAGCCAAAACTATTTAAAACAAAAAAGGAAGAATCCCAGTTAGATAACTTTTTAACTACCTTTATTTTTATCAATTTCTGTGAAGCATGTCAAAGCTGAAACAACATTAAACGAAGTCCAACCTGATGCAAACTGGCCACGTAAAGGTGATATAACGTTTCAACAAGTTTCTTTGGCTTATTCAACTAGATCAAGAGTTCTGGAGGATATTAATCTGAAAATAAATGAAGGTGAAAAGGTGGCTATCATAGGAAGAACCGGGGCTGGTGAGGTTTATATTCATTAGTTTGATGCTATATATTTTTTGTGTTTTAGTTTTTCGTGAGTAAACTTGGTATCTTGTACTTGCATTTTGATGTTGTTAAGAAAATACAAAGAATCAGAGGGTGTGTCAATATATTTAGTGTAAATGCATATCTCAAGTTGTTACCTCTCATAAGCAGCATTTGAATCAAAATAATTTGACATTCAAAAGTTGTGGAAAGGGGCACACTATTGTCAAACAGTTACAACAAAGAAAGCCATAACATTAAGGGTATCTACCATGTGCATTACATGACAGATACGTTGTGTTTTAAAAAGATTATTTCATAAGTAAAGATATTCAAACTTAAACACAATTACACTGTTATAAATTCTTAAAAGCTAAGTTATCACAATTGCATTTCCATTGCTGTGCATTCTAAGTGAAAATAAACAACAAAATGCACAAGTATTTTTTTTAATTTTGATATGTAGTGATAGGTCAATTTCAAGTTTCTTTGTATGATAGAATTACCAACAATGTTTCAACTCTTTTTCGATAAACCTAAAGCTTTAAAACATTGAAATATATATGCAATGATGCATTTTATTAAAGACAATTCATACTTTTTCAGGTAAAACCTCATTGACAGCTGCTCTTTTTCGATTGGTGAAGGTATCTACTGGTAAAATCCTGATTAATGGTTTAGATATAGCTAACGTTCCGTTGCAGAAACTACGGTCTAGAATATCGATTATAACACAAGATACAGTGTTGTTTTCAGGGACCTTAAGGTACAAGCTTTTATTTTTGTCTCTCACCTAAGAAATGTTATAGTAGACAATAAGCGGTCATAGACAAATATTCGATTTCTATTTTTGCAGATGTTGCTTTGTCATTGTGCTTTGTTTAAAGCATTTGACATGCTGAACTGACCATTGGCAGCGCTTCAGATTCATTATAACAAGCGGGAACTGCTAACTCCTCCAGAACCAGAGCATCTGAATTCACTCACGTTACAACTAGCGTAGTTGATTGCTATCCAGTTGTTTTTGCGTAATATGTTTTGTGTTTCTTTGGGTTTTTCTCTTTTGTGTTTAGTGTTTCTGTCCTTACTGACGTTTGACCATCGAATACCTCATTGATACCTCCTTGCTTCTTTGACAATAACTTATTGATATGCGAAAAACATTCATTGTGTAAATAACAGTTCAATAAGAAAACGAAAGATTGATTTGTTTTGTATTTTTATAGCCCCCGCAAACAAAGTTTGGGGGTATATATATGAATCGACCTGTCTGTATATCCACCTGTCTGTCTGCCTGTCCGTCTGTCCTCATATCTTGTAATCAAAACTACTCCTAAACCGTTTATTGAATTTCAATAAATCTTTATATGAAGGAAGTACATCATTTGGAAATGTGCACGATGAATTGTTGTATCATATATGGGAGAAAATTGGACTTAGACTTTTTAAATACAGTGTTCAATGAGAGACCTCACAAGCGCTGGTCATCCTAAACGGCTTGTTGAATTTTGATGAAACTTTATTTCAAGGAAGAAAATAATATTGAAATGTGTATGAAGAACTCTTATTGCTGTCTGAAATCATTCAGGGGAAATAATTTGACTTGTTTTTTATTAATCATATAGTGTCCAATATGAAGCGGGGATATCCCTTCGTAAGCTCATAGGATTTTTTTGTTCAGACTTGTTATAATACTTATCGTTCTCCATGTTTAAAAATGCAAGTCTTTTGGAATAGGATTTAACATCAATACCGAATGTTCGTGTATTGAAGCTAGTTGGAAGTCATGGCGAAAAGGTATTTTTAATTAGCTTGTAACACACCTCTTCCTTCCTGTTATTTTTGTGTAATATTGGTAAAGAGTAGAAGAGCAAAAGCGCCCTTAGAACTTTTAGTATACTGTTGTGAAAAAGTAGGGGAAATAAATATATGCATTATTTATTTAATTTAAGATACAATTTAGATCCATTGAACCAGTTTGAAGATTCTGATATTTGGCAAAGTTTAGAGTACGTTTACATGAAAAATAAGGTAAATCAAATTTTTTGATAGAGCTTCACGGCTGACAAGCAAATTGTTTAACTGGGGTACGTAGCTCCAAGGTTGTTGTCATTACTCAATAAAGTATACGGAAGACGTCATGTGCTAATAAACAAATACGAGATTTCCATCTATCAAATGAGCACAGATGTTGGTTTGACATACAGTTTGGTAAGGTCATCCTTTCCGAATTTGACCAACACTAAATCGATCTTTGGCGACGTGACTAGTGTGCTATATTACCCTCGGGGCACCTGAGTCTACTCTCGTTTTGACTTGAGTTCATGTTGCTAAATCCGGTTTGTTTGTTATGTGTGTGTTTTTTGTTTGTTGTGTTGTTTGTTTCGTTGTGATGATTTTTTATCAACCTATTTTGACTTTGTCTTTTCGGCATAATGATGTTTGGTTACCCCTTTGGTACACCATTACTTCTATTTATTTAACCTCCCATATTTGACCTTCGACCAAGTCTTAAGTTAATCTCATTCAGATCTGTCATGCTACAATACAAAATAACAAAATATAGTAGTTGGTTGTGACCAACAGGTTTGTTTAAGGTTCATGGTTACACTTCGAAAAAAATGGTAGTTATTTGACCTATTTTTCTAATCTATGTACGACTTAAACTACAAATAGAAATAAAAGATAAAGTGTAGCAGCGTCTAACTATAAAAATCGTCGACCATTTTCCCTTCTATTTCTCAAGATAAATCTTGTTGTTTTCTTTATTATTTTCTTTCCGTTCAAATTGTACCTTAAATAAAGCATGAATAACCCCTTGATAACCTTCCATAAAACCGATTGTGAGTAGATTTAATAACATCAATAATAGAACTACTTTGCACGGGGAGGCCATCTGACAGGGCAAGGTTGATATTTGGCTATATTTGGGTGAACTGAAAAACGCAAAGAAATTGCTCCGGCAAAACGGATCAAATTTACACCTCCAAAATACGAAAACTTTATGCCAAAAGTTATTTATCAAGACGCTGCTATGCCTTATTAAGCGATTGAATGTGTAGTTTAGGCTCCACATAGACTGAAAAAATATCAGTCATTTTTTCCAAAGTGTAAAGATGAACCTTAAGCTGAATTGTGATATTCATTCCAAATTGATTTAAATCTCGAACAGAAAACTTTACACTGTGCATTTGTCTGTGTGACGAAAACCATTAACGATGGTCCTGAAAAATCAAAATATACAACTGTTTATGAACTTAATACAAATGCTTTGCACAAAACTCGAAGAGGTCATACTTAATCTTATAGATCAATGATAATGTTGTTCATCCTTTCATTTAGTTAGTCTGTTGAAGTTTTAGTTTGTGATTGTAGTTATGAAAGCCTTTACAGCTAAACCACTTTATAACTAGGTTTGATAGTCTTTGTATATAAAATGTAATGCATCTTTTTTTCGGTAAGATTGCCAATATGTCAAACGGACTAAATAGTTTGGTTGAGGAAAATGGGGATATATCGGCCGGGGAGCGTCAACTTATATGTTTGGCAAGAGCTATATTGAGAAAATCAAAGGTAATTCTTTTTATCAACTATATTTAGGTACTCTGATTTGTTGTTCGCTAGTCTTTGTTATGCTATGTTCCAACTTTGGCTTCTCAATGACAAAACATAAAACAAATCCTAATATGTTGATGTTAATGGTTATTTTAATGGTTTTTTGCCCTATTAGAATGTTTGCCACCCAGTTACTGTTGGCACTTTTTAAAGCTTTGAATAAGAGAAACAATCTTATCCTTTAATATATAAAACAAAATATCAAAAGGTGTCAATTAAATTGATATTTTAAGAAGTGAACTCTTGTCAGCAGCATTTAAATTCAAACAATTACAGGTAGTAAAACCTAACGTCGACTAGTATGGAAACACTTTATGTTAGCAAACAATGACGAAGACTACAGCCGCGACAAAGACTAACCTAGCATCACACCATATACGTCCGCATTTTTTTCAGGCGTATAAAATGCATACTTGTCACCAAATTAATTAAAAAAAGAAATTAATTCGAATCCAGCACCGATGATATCGACCATGAGCTTAACAAGAAAAAAATCTCTATATTTTGAAGAGCTTAAAATTAAAATTGTCGGAAACTTTCAAGTATAAGAAAAGTTTTGTGATGTTATCGATCCAGTTATTAAAGTAGAAAACACCAAAATTGGCGTAAAATAAACCTAAGTACATGTATACTCAATAGGGGGAAGGTTGGATAAAAAAAAACTAGTTTAACCCCGCCACATTTTATATGTGCCTGTCCTAAGCCAGGAAACTTTGCCAAAGCCTTTGTTTGTCCTTGTTATTTTGTGTTAACTGTTTTATGTCAAGAATTGGGTCTTTCGTTGATGATTTAGGGATTGGTTTTGATACTTTTGTATTGTATTATATGTCTTGGGCCAATGCAAGCAGTGACCTATGGTCATGTTGAAGACTGCTTGCTGTTTTCCGTTGTGATTTTTTTGAATTGCTGTTTAATTATGTTTGTTGTGTCGCGTACACTTATTCCACATCTCAATATCGTCTATTGATATTAATGATTTTTTAAGACAAAATTCTTTCAGATTATTGTACTTGATGAAGCAACAGCCTCCATAGACACCCACACAGATTCCCTGATCCAAGCCTCTATACGAGAGAGATTTTCTGGTTGCACTGTTGTTACAATCGCTCACAGAATTGAAACAGCACTTCAGTCTGATTTTATTATTGTTCTAGACAAAGGAAAGGTGTGTATTTTTGTGCTTCCTTAAAAATAAAAATAGAACAGTTCATTTAGGAGACATTCCAATAGTAATAGCCTCTTTTGTTTTTTTGGTTTTTTTTTTTGGTTTTTGAAATTGTGTTTTGCGTTTTCAATAAGTTTGAAAGAGCGCCTCTGATGAGTCTTGAATAGACGAAACGAGCGTCAGGCATATCAAATACAATATCTGGAAATCTGTTGTATTGTTGATCACAATTACCTTGAATGCTTAAATTGATGAATCTTTATTGCTTATCATAATACAAATTTCTTTTTTTAGTAATTATCAATAACAGTGAAAAAGGGAAAGGCAATACAGTGATGTTACAAAATGCATTTTTGTTCTTTAATAATGCTTGATCTCATTTTACCTTTTTTCACAATTTACTCCTTTCAAAATAATATTCTTCAAAATGTATAATTATTATTCAGATTAACGAGAGCGTCTGACTCTCATGATACAAATTGCATTTTGATATAATTAACACGAATCTACCGAACACATAGACTAATCCTTTTTGTGTTTAGAGAAAATTATTAACAGGTTTCAACAAGAAAAGGAAATCGAAGAAAAAATGCTGATATGCTGTGCTTATTATGGCAATTTTAGGTTAACATTGTGCATTTTATTTCCATAAACATTCCAGAATGTAAATAACAACTGCATAATAATTAATGCAAAACCACCAACAACAAGTATAAGTTCATAATAATGATCAATAAGTTAAATATAAAAAAAAGTATTTTCAACACATGGTGAATATTTAAGTTGTATATTCAAGACATGATGAAAATATCAGTTGTATTCAACTATAATGGGCAAAAGTCAATTTCTTTTAATTCGAAAATGAAAACAATAAACAGCATTTGAAATAAAAGTAAAACAATTATTTTATATTTCACAAAGTCAAACTTTAATGGCATTTAATCCATAGTGGAAATATCGATTGCATTCAACAAGTTATTGGAATTTTATTTGTATTCAACGAGAAGTGAAAAAGTGGTATATTCAACTTGATATATGTAGAATCATTAGTCAATGTTTATTGTTACTTGTAGATAATTGAGAGGGATACACCGGAGAACTTACTGGCTGATCCTGGGTCATATTTAACAAGAATGATAAGATCTCAAGTCCATAAAGATAACAAAGCAGATCAGGGTTTAGATAGATTATAAGAACTTTTAATTGTCTTTGAATGTATATTGCTACAATTATTTATACATTGAATGCAATATTTTAGAGTTTTATTGGTGTGTAAAAGCGTGGACTTGAGCACATTTAAATGAAGCGCGTACCGCGCTTCTTGTTGAAAATGTGCACAAAGGGTCACGCTGTTACACACCAATAAAACTCAAAAAAGATATTGTAAATTTCGTCATAAATTAGAATGTAATTATAGAATACACCAATAAAACTCAAAAATATTGCATTCAATGTATAAATAATTGTAATTGTCGTTTTAAATTAGAATGTAATTATTAAATAGTAAAACTTTCATTTGTTGATCTTTAACTTTTTACTTTCACATTTTAATTATTGTTTCTATTGTTAAAAACTTCCACTTTAAGAACCCCATATTTTACCCAGTTAGCATTATAGTTCATATTATTTCTATCTATAATGATACTTGGTCTCTTAAACAATACAAGGGTCCTGGGTAGCCGAGTGGTCCAAGGCGCTGGTTAAGATACCACACTATTGATCAGTAGCAGATCATCCCTAAAGTGGTGTTCGAGTCGCGTTTGTAATTACAAAACGGGACTTCCCCACCTGTATGTAATTAGGTTTGTCAGTTTCTTACTGGTTGGTTTCCTCCGGGTACCCCGGTTTCCTCCACCATTAAAACTGCACGCCCTATATGATCCAAGTGAGTCGAAAAGGGAGTTTAACCCTTACAAATAAAGAAACAAACAATAAAACAATACTTTAATGTATTACTGTTTTGTTTTGTCAATATTCGACTAAAGGAAGTTACAGCTTATTTACAGGTATTGTTATCATATAATAGCACAAGCAAAAAAAAATAGCAAAGTAAAACACATTCCTGTAAAATATTTCTTTTAGTAATATTTAACAAATTATAATATTTTAACTGTAAATGATTGAAAAAACTGTATTGCTAAAGAAGGTTATGATATCTGATATCATGGTACAAAAGTATCTAGGTAAAGAATCTAATCACTAGTATAAGAATGTCCAAACTTCAAGATATTTGAAATTAAATAAAAATGCATGATAGTTGTCCATTTTATCAAATGACCACTTTTTGGAAAATGTTATATTGAAATTTTAGTGATATAAATTTCATACAGTGCTATTTCATGATTTATGCAAATATCCTATGACCTCAGTTTACGAAATATTACATCAGTATTTGCTGGTTAAGTCCAGATGCTTGGAGTTTACAAGTCTGTCTGAAATGATGAAAATACAAAGGGTGACAATACTTCAGAAGATCAGACAGAAGATTGTTCTGTACATGTGCTTTACCAATTGTCTCATTTAAAAAAAACATTCGATTTCTCCACATTTTACACTTCTATTCCACATGAACAACTGAAATCGCGATTGGCACAGCTGATTAAACGCAGCTTTTTAAAAAAGAATGGAAAACGCAGGTACAAATATCTCGTAGTCGATTATACCAAGACTTACTTTGTCATCAATGAGTCTAAGAAAAAGAACAAATTTACAGAAGACCAAATAATCGACATGCTAAACTTTCTTATTGACAACATATTTGTTCAGTTTGGTGGACGTGTTTTTCAGCAAACAATAGGGATTCCAATGGGCACTAATTGTGCACCTTTGCTTGCTGATATGTTTCTTCATTCATATGAAGCAGAATTCTTACAATCTCTTGTAGACAAAAATGACCGTAGATTAGCTCTCTCTTTCAACCTCACGTTCCGTTATATTGATGATGTCCTTTCACTAAACAATTCTCGATTTCGTGACTTTCTCCATCTCATATATCCCCAGGAGCTTGAGAGAAAGGACGCAACGGATTCTAGGAAGTCTGCTTCATATTTAGATCTACATCTAGAAATTGACTCTCAAGGAAGACTTTCATCAAGGCTCTATGACAAACGTGATGACTTCAACTTTCCAATCGTCAACTTTCCCTTCTTGTGTAGCAACATTCCGTCCGCTGCGCTCCAGCTTATGGAGTTTACGTATCTCAATTGATTCGTTACTCCAGAGCGTGCGGGACTTACATTGATTTCCTTAGCAGAGCGACACGTCTGACGCAAAAATTGCTCACACAGGATTATGTTGCTCCTCGGTTGCTGTCTTCACTCAAGAAATTTTACGGAAGACATCATGCACTTATAGATACATATGGGATTTCAATCTCTCAGATGAGTGCAGATGTTGGTTCGTCATAGGGTTTTGTTTTGTCTACCTTTACCGGATTTGACACGAGGAATGGACTATTGGCAACGCAACGGGTGTGCTATAGCAAGCAGGAACTACTTACTATTCCGGAGCACCTGAGTTCACTCTTGTTTCGACTGGAGTTCGCGTTGTTGATTGATATTCAGTTATTTTGTGTTTCAATGTTTTGCATGTTGTCCGTTTTTGTCCCGTTCTTGTTTGGGTTTACTGGATTTGTCTCTGCCCTTTCGGACTTTTGACATTCGGATACCCCATTGGTACCTCTGCTTCTTTCATTAAAATCAGTTTGCAAAAATATGCATCTAGAGTTCAGGAAACATTACTATTCGGATGTACATTGGAATGAACAAGTTTGTGGTTTGGTTCAATCAGTTATTGAAAATCTATTCAAAAACAGTATGTATTTTTTCAGGAATGTTCACAATAAAACATTTCACATTGCTGTCGAACAGTAATGAATGTAATGCGTTTCATGTTTCAATTAAAACCAACTGGGAAAATAACTGGAATCGTCTGACAAGTATGCAAATATTTTCTTGTCAAGTCGACTCTTTGTCCCTTCTTCAACTTTATTTAAATCATATACGTGATACTTTGGCAGTTCATATTTTAGCTTGTTAAATTGATCATTAAAGTCCATTACAAGCTCTTGTTGTTTATTTGCTCTATGCCGAAAGAGTCCATTAACGGCGTAATGGACAATGTGACGTTGGACCGATGCTTGTTTTTAGCTCACCTGACCCGAAGTGAGCTATTGTCAGCGTTAAGCGTCCGTCGTCCGTCGTCCGTCCGTTTACTTTTCTTCAAACATTTTCTGCTCTGAAACCATTGATGGGATTGCTTTGAAACTTTGTACACTTGATCTTTAGGATGTCCTTTGCCAAGTTTGTGAAATTTGTGAATGTCGACCAACCAACATGGCCGCCGTTACTAAAAATAGAACAGGGGGGTCAGCCCATAGTTTTTAGCTTATATAATAGCTCAAAAGTATCAGAGATAGAGAAAATCCGAAGCAACCTCCCTTCTTCAGCATCGAAAGCTCTTCAAAACTCTCCATTGATTCAAAGTTGAGGGACGACTCCTTATGTGAGTTATTTCACCTTAATCGTCAAAATTGACAATTTTCTCAGTTTTTGGACTTTATCTTGAAAACTGTAAGTGCTATAGAAAAAATTAGCATTGCAAAGTTGTACAGCTTATTGAGATCTACAAAAATGATCCAGGGCCAAAATTATCAGATCAACCGTTTAAGAGTTATCCCTCTTTAACTGATTTTTCTATCAATTTTATCAGATTTTTACAAATCTTCTCTGAAACCACTGATGGGATTGCTTTGAAACTTTGTACACTTGAACGTTAAGATGTTTTCTATCAAGTTTGTGAAATTTGTGAACGTTCACCAACCAACATGGCTGTCGTTACTAAAAATAGAACAGGGGAGTCAGACCATAGTTTTTAGCTTATAGCTCAAAAAGTAAAAGAGATAGAGAAAATCCGAAGCAACCCACCTTCTTTAGCATCAAAAGCTCTACGAAACTCTCCATTATGTCAAAGTTGTGGGACGACTCTTCATAGGAGTTATTTCCCCTTAATCGTCAAAATTGACAATTTTCAGAGTTTTTGGACTTTATCTTAAAATCCATTAAAGCTAGAGGAAAAGTTAGCATTGCAAAATTGTTCAGCTCATTAAGATCTAGAAAAATGAATACAGGGTCAAAATTGTCAGATCATCCTTTTAAGAGTTATCCCCCTGTAAGTGTTTTCAATCAATTTTAACTTGTTTGTTTGTTTTTTTTTCAAATGGAATGCTTTGTAACTTTGCATTATTGATCTTAAAATTGTTTTCTATCCTTACTAGTTTCTTTAATGCTACTTACCAAGTACATGTAGACCATGTTGCACACTAGGTAAGAGGCTTTAGCATATAAGAGATTAGATGAGCGATTCAGGCTCCTGGGAGCCTCTAGTTTCATATCTATACTACACATTATAAAATATCTGAAAACATCTTCCTTTACGACATTCTCAAAACTTTTAATTGGTCGTACAAGGATATCTAAGACGATCTTATCAACATCGAAACATTGCAAGCATATGATTCCATGCTCGTATTGCTTCAAATTGTACTTGTTACGACCTTCTGATGTTATTGATTCGTCAAAAGATCACAAATTCCAAAATGTCTTGGCTCTCTCTACGGTCTCAACTGGTTTGCTGAAGGTTGAAAATGACATGAATTTCCGTTTATGAAAAATCAAAAGCTTTTGTGAATAAAGCAATAAGAAAATTTAGAAAAACTTGCAACAACCCCTGAGAACGTGTTGGTACAGATGTAGCTTCAATAATGTCAAGCTTTGCATCCGAAAGTTTCTTGACAATTAACGCATATTGATCGTGAATTACACCCGCAAAGGTGATGTTTATTACGGTTAAAAGTGTTCATTAAAACGTTCTACAGTGTAAATAATTTCTGTTTTCGGATTAAAACACACAAATAAACATAAATATAACAAGAGGCTCCCATGAGCCTGAATCGTTTACCTGACTTATGTGCCTGAACTATAACTATAGGCCATTAGGCAAAAAACTAGTTGACATTAAAAGGATCATAAGTTTAACAAGTAAATCTGTGAGCGTATGCTGACGAGTGGTACTTCCGCTCCCAAAACCTAAGTTTAACAGTAAGTAGATGAACTTGGAGCATTAAACCGAACTTGAATGATCAATCTCATAGTCTAAATGACAAAAACGAATCAGTCATACCGGAGAATTGGTGGAACGCAATGGTCCTGACTTGGTACAGGCATTTCAAACGAAACGGTGGGTTAAACCAGGTTTTATGCCGCCAAACCTCCCTCTTCCATTGCGATCTTAGGATCCGGTAATGACCATAGAACACAACATAGTTCTGAGACACAATAGGGATATTATAAACCTAAGTATTAGGTAAACAGGAAGTAGACTGCATAGGAACATAAAATCAGTATACACCATATGGTACTATTGGATAAAGCTGTATACAAAATATCAGACCTCTATCTCATGTAGTTGCTTGGGAAACTCTGACGGAAATGTTGCATTTATGTCCATTATGTGTAAAACCCTACGCATTCGGTAAACAGGAAGTAGAATATCTAGGAACATAAAATCGGTATACACCATATGGTACAATTGAATAAAGCTGTATACAAAATATCAGACCTTTATCTCATGTAGTTTCTTGGGAAACTGTGACGGAAATTTTGCATTTATGTCCATTATGTGTAAAACCTACGCATTCGGTAAGCAGGAAGTAGACTACCTAGGAACATAAAATCGGTATACACCATATGGTACTATTGGATAAAGCTGTATTCAAAATATCAGATCTCTATCTCATGTAGTTGCTTGGGAAACTCTGACGGAAATGTTGCATTTATGTCCATTATGTGTAAAACCCTACGCATTCGGTAAACAGGAAGTAGAATATCTAGGAACATAAAATCGGTATACACCATATGGTACAATTGAATAAAGCTGTATACAAAATATCAGACCTTTGTCTCATGGAGTTGCTTGGGAAACTGTGACGGAAATTTTGCATTTATGTCCATTATGTGTAAAACATACGCATTCGGTAAGCAGGAAGTAGACTACCTAGGAACATAAAATCGGTATACACCATTTGGTAGAAGAAGCAACGGTGTACCAAAGAGGTAATCAGTATCATAAAACCGTGAAGACAAAGACAAAACCGGCAGACAAAAAATCATCACAACAAAACAAACCACATAACAACATAAAACACACACACATAACAACAAAACCGCATTCAGCAACGCGAACTCAAGTCGAAACGAGAGTGAACTCAGGTGCTCCGGAAGAGTAAGCAGTTCCTGCTTGCTATAGCACACCCGTCACGTTGCCAAAGATCGATAAAGTGTTGGTCAAATCCGGAAAGGATGACATTACAAAACTCTATGTCAAACCAACATCTGTGCTCATCTGAGAGATAGAAAGTACGGTAGGATAAAGCTGTATACAAAATATTAGACCTCTATCTCAGTTAGTTGCTTAGAAAACTGCGACGGAAATTTTGTTACGGACGAAGAAACGGACGGACGACCCTTTACATATTTTGTAGATATTGATGTGCTTAACAATATGCAATTTAAATTTCTTCAATATCTTATATATATTTTTTAATAATGAACTCCTATTTGGGTTGTTGGATCTTCTTTAGAATTTCAGGGCAGGTAGATTTTGATGTGCTGGTCACTTTTATCCTTGCCAGAATTTTTATATCTGTATCGGATTTTCAGTTACTTGCAAAAAACTGTAATTTACTCCTATGTTCTATTTCTAGCCACAGCGGCCATATCATGTTTTATGAAGAATTGTTTTTTTTTTCTTGTGCAATAGAATCTGAATAAAAGCGTTCTTTAGGGCAATTTAAACATACAGACCTAAATTGCAGTAAACAAAAAACACAGGAGCTAACTACACAAAATAAGGCACAACCCATGAGAACAGATTATTTTATAAGTAAATGTGTGTTAAACAAAGCTACATTTCAATAGTTTATGCTGTTTGTCAAATTATTCTAACATTAATGACTATTTTTAGTCCCTTTGATATTTTAAGACATATATATGTTGTTCCATTATAGAGATGGTGTTTTCACTGTTTGTTCTGCGACCATAGCGCTAAACAATGAGTGAGGATCTGAGAGCAAATCTTGTGGCTTGCCCATCTCTTTGACCTAGAACGTTAAAGAAAAATCGAATATAGGCGGATATCAAGTCGTTTATGAGAACGTACAATGTAAAGAAAATATTAAAGATAATATTTTTGATAAGATTTTGGTCTTTTAGTCATTACATCAGTTTGTTTATACTTCAGTCATAATGTATAAAATGTAGTACCGGTATTTCTTATATGTACGAATATCTTGTTATTGTAAAAGCTAATAGACATGCGCTCACAATAAATACGTAATCCTTCTGACGCAACTTTAGTCTACATGTTTTTGTCTTATAATTTTGAGAAGCAGGTGATATTTTGTACTTTATAGAAGCTAATTTAAAAAGTTGACAATAGAACCGTAAGATATTTAATAATGGTTATGCATTAACCGAAGGGTAAGCTTTCATCGGCAGCATTTGAAGCAAAATATTCCTAAAGTGGCAAACCAAATCATTCAGAGAGAAATATAAAAACAAACAAAAAAGCTAAAAAAAGAAAACCTGCAACGAGGTTGGAATGTGATTTATAAGGAAAGAAACCTGATGCATGTTTTAATGATTTTAAATAAACATCGCAATGCTTTTCTAAGTGGTAAAATCCGTGTCGATAAGTTTGGCGACATAGCTGGAGAGAACCCTCGGGACTCCAATGGCCCACTGCGGTGGTTATCTGCCATTCGCTTTGGTCAGTTTCAATATATATTTTTACATTTGTTCTTATGTTACCTGTATTTTGATTTGGTTCATTTCTTAGCTCATAATTATCCATTAACTTACCTCACCATGATCCATTATCATAACGAGATCAGAGTGTAGTACTGTATTTAGTCTATGTGCAATCGTTAATACAGTACAGTCTTTAAAGGCTTCTTTAATTGCCCGTTGGATTAAAACATCCGTTTGGAAATCTATTGAAGCAGTCGCTTCATCTAGTAGAACGATCTGATAAATAAACAATTAAGCTAAAGGCTAAAAAGTTGCTAAATTGTCCAAGAAGAAAACATTGTGAGACTTAAATATTTCAGGCTGACATCAGTTCATAATTTTGAGAGCCATATTAGAATTGGAAACTAAATGACACCAATTTTTAAATTGCTGTTTGTTTATGTAGGTTGTGTCACAAACACTTATCCTACATCCCATTATCGTACATTAATTTGTATGGTCCTTATACAGTTATGACCTTATTTCGCCTTAAAAAAACTCTTGCTAAGCAAATCTGCTGTTTTTCTCCAACAGACAAATTTTCGCCATTTTCTTCAATTCGGTTGCCAAGTCCAAGCTTCTGAAATTAAATGTTTGTGCACATAAAAAAGGAGTACACAACATATAGGTACATACAGATTAGTTACCACTTATAAATCTATAGATAATTACCAGCACAAAACATTGTCTTTTCTTTGTGTCAACTTGCAAAAGAAAGAATATCAGGAACAAATAGTATAAAACATTATGAAAATATTTACTTTTCAAAGCTGTATATTAACATTTGCTTTACATTGTTATTATGTATTTGCTGTAGTTACAAGTAAAATTAGCGTAGTCGTGCTTATTTACCTTTTCGTCCATATGTACTTTTTTCAGAGCATCCAAAAGATCAGCATCAGTTTGCTTTTTAAGAGGGTCTAGATTGTACCTTTCAAGACAAATTTATATCTATCAAATCAATCATCAAAGACTTAAAAACACACGTTTTAATAATACTTTTTTTAAGTCTAGCAAATCACAAAACATGAAACAAAAGGATCTCAGGAGGGAGTCCGAATCCCTCACCTGAATTCAATGACTGATTGAATGCAAATGAACTGGTTTAAGCAAAGAACAGCTTTTTTTTCTATTTGTAACCATTTTCATTAACATGTAATCGTCCAAAAACTCAAAAACAACGTTGTTTGTTAACCTTTAAAGTTCCAAAACCTTTATAAGGGGTCATGTGACAGCTTCGATCTGATGGAGACTTAAGTAAAGGTCTTAATGACCTGAAGTTTAAGCAAGCAACGTATTTTCTTGAAAGATTTGGTTTTAAATGTTACAAACATAAAACGCGCTCTTTTGATGGACTACAATCTATATATAAAGGGTCACCTAACAATTTCGACCCAATAGAAACTTTTATAGAGATCAACGAGCAGAAGGTTAAAGCAAGCACCAGCTTTTTCTCTATCTGCAATAGTTTTATTCTAAATGCCAAAATAATCTAACCGCTATTTCCACTTAATAGGAAAAACTATCGACGACAATGACGACAACGTCGGACGAGGTCGTCGACTGATGTCAGGTGATTGTAAAAGCTCTCCTGATCCATCGGGCCAGGTGATCTAAACACTGATTCAATTTTTTTATAATATACACTGCGTTAATAAAACATAAATACTCACAATATAAAATCACTAAAACTTTTTCTGAATTGATTTTAAAGTCTTTTTTTTTGGGAAATCGTACAAATTATCTGAAGGTACCTCAATGTTCCTGCAAACAATACAGGGTCCTGTGGAATGGTAGACAATCTGGATCGTAATGTTTGTAGAGGTACTTGAGCTACATCCACACCATCAATGTAAATGTGTCCATCAGACAATTCAACCAATCGGAACAAAGCAGCAGCTATAGATGATTTTCCTTGAAATAAAGTTTTGACATTTTATTAATTTTCAAGGGCTGGATTTGACCTTAGTCCATTATTGGGTAAGTCAATTGAAAACTTCAATTTTTTTGTCTAAAATCAAGTAAAGGAGTACCAGAAGCTATAGGGCATTTGAATGTCAAAAGCCTGAAACGGCCATTACAAAATACAGATTACAAAATAGACACCAGCATGCAAAATACGAACAAGACAAAATATTAATATGGCATTAGACAAATTTGACTTTTACTGCGACAAAAGTGCCTAAGACCTATCGGTCACAATTTCAATATGATTAACGCTTCGTGTATAGATTATAAAGATATCATTTATACTTTTATTTTTCCTCTTGACTTTAGTTTGAGAAATTTCCTTGTCATTAAAAATTAATGTCGAATCAATTATATATGCTAACTGTATCCATTTAATCTATACATATACATATCCATAAATGTAAACATTTTGACTTTGCAATATCTATAAAAAAAATTAACACGGAATCATCATGATATATTTCAAAATATATGTACCAGCCCCAGTCCTTCCCACAATACCAATCTTCATTTTAGGGTTGATTTTAAAAGATATGTCTTTAAGCACTGGTTTCAGGCCATCTCTATATTTCATCACCACTTCTGAGAAAGTTAATCTCCCATCGCTTGGCCAGTTATCGCTTTGGGGTTTAGTCACTGTTGAAGGCTTCTTTTCTAATTTCTACCGAAATAACAAAAGGTAAAAGGAAGTCAGACTAAATTGAAACTTGTACTTTTTTCACCAATATGATTAGCATTCATCATTTCAACATTCGTACATGTATTAACATTTTAAAAATAATACAGAAAACCTGGTATAAATATAACAAACAGTATTGTCACTGTTTAGGATTGAGAAATTTTAGCCAGGGGAGTGTTAGCATTTGAAAAAAAAATGATCTGGGACCTCTTGTTTCATAGTTTCCAACCAGAATTTTCTGTCAAACGGGAGGGCACGAGCCCGGCACGCCGATCTTAAATCCGCCTTTGAATTTGATAATTAAATATATTTTTTTTTGGGGGGGGGGGTTATTGAAACCACTGGCTCAATAACCGCTGTTGGTGGACCAGAGGTCCCCGAGGGTAATTACATGCCTTTTGCGTCAGGCTTGTCTGACAAGAATGTACTACCGGTAATTAATTCTAATATTTTTGTCATTGAAATTTCCTGTTGTAAAAGTCAAAATCGTTTAAAGGACCGTTTCTTCCCTTGTACTGCACACGGTCGATATCCTTGGCGCTGAATTTGGCTTCCCTCATCGAACATTTTGGTTTGAGTACTTTTCGTTTAATACTTTTGGTTTTTCAATGTTTTGATTCAAATGCCGCTGATGAGAGGTTACCACTTGAAACTAGCCAAATTAACAGTTTCATTACGCGTCCATAAATAATATACCATTATTTTATCGGTCGTGTCTTTCGGCCTGGGCGAAGCTCATGCATAGATACTTAAATACAAAAGAAAATATTTTGAGTATGCGTATCTTTTGAAAAAAAAATATAACCTTCAAGGCAATACTCTTCTGTTTCCCTCTTTCCACAATAGTGGTTTTAGAAATAATAGGGATAATATTGGATGATGCGGAAATTATTTTTGTCGTATCAGCAAGTATATAATAGTCTTGTAGACAAACGAAACTGTATTTCTGAATTTTCCCGAATTAAAAAGGCAAATAATAACAAAATTGTTACGAAATAATGTGAATGATACCACTATAAGAATGAAGAATTCGAAATAAGAAACGATCTTAAAATTACCAAAAATAAAAAAATTATAGAAGTAAAAGATCTTAATCTAAAAACAATAAAAGAAATTCTTCATAAGTACAAGGAAACACTCAACCAAAATGTATCGAAAAATTGGACTCCCACTTTGGCAACCTTATTCAAACTGATTGGAAGAAAATCTGGTTTACCCTTAAATCCATTAATGTTGAAAGATAGGTAAAATAATTTCAATGGAAAACTATCCACCATATTCTTTATACAGAATAAAGACTGTATCAAATGAAAAAACCTAATGGCAAATGTCATATCTGTCAACTAGTATATAACATTCAATATTCTGAAACGTTACAACATTTATTCGTTCATTGCAATTTTGCAAAATTAATCATTAGAAATCTGACCCAAATCTTAGTATCCGCAAACATCATCCAAAATTTAGCAATATCAGAGAACAAAATATGATACTTGGGTTTTATGGAAATGACAACGATTATATATTAAACATTGTCTTATTCTACTCAAAATGGAACCTTTGGAAAGTGCGGAACAACTTAAAATTTCGAAAAAAGATATGAAATATTACATTTCAATTCATTGTTGAATGTATGGAAATACAATCTTCGATCATCTCTTTTCTTGATTAACAAGTGTAAAAGTAACAATCAACTAGATAAACGGAAACTCCAGAGAATCATTGAATTTATACTTTAACTTAACATCTACAAGCTATATAAATCCAAATTACACACATTTGAAAATTATATATCAAAATAATCAAGGTGTGTCCGATTTGCTTTCGTACAATTACCGTACTTACTCAGTTAATGAGTGCATTTTTGTTATTGTTGCTAGTACATTTTATACGTTAGTTTACCTTCATTGCTACATTCATTCTATTTTGTAAGTTATAAGTACACACATTAAGGTTCATATTTACACTTTGAAAAAAAAAATACTGATATATATTTCATGTCTTTTTTCAGTCTATGTGGAGCCTAAACTACACATTCAATCGCTTAATAAGGCGTAGCAGCGTCTAGATAAATAATTTTTGCATAAAGTTTTAGTATTTTGTAGATGTAAAGTTGATCCGTTTTGCCGGAGCATTTTCTTTGCGTTTTTCAGTTCACCCAAATATAGCCAAATATCAACCTCGCCCTGTCAAATGGCATCCACGTGCGAGGTAGTTCTATTATTGATGTTATCAAATCTATCAAATCTGCTGCACTTTATTTTTTATTTCTATGTGTAGTTTAAGTCGTACATAGACTAGAAAAATAGGTCAAATAACTACATTTTTTTTCGAAGTGTAACCATGAACCTTAAATGTTATTTAAATTGTCTTGATCAACTTTAAACTTTAAAAAGTTAGAGTAACCCATCCTTGTTTTACATAAAAATATATGTGTTTTTTGTTACAAGTATCTTTATTGAAAAGGTAAAAGGGGACTGTTATCCCAATGATTATTCCTGCATGTATTAAACACAGAAACCCCTAGTCGGATACTACTCGGTCCACTAGGGTAAATTGTAACGAGTAATTGTTGAATAAACTTTTTGTATTATGCTATGAAAAATAATACAGTTGTATGCTCTTTTATATTTTCGAGTACTGGGATATGTGTTGGAAAGACACACTTTACATATTTCCAAAAGACAAACTAAATTTATTTGTTTGGTCATTGTTGTAATATTTTTTGGCTTCTGTTTTTGTCTTATCAAATCTAATATTCTACTCCTAGCGTGTCTGATGAAGGTTAATCCAGAAAAGCGCTTCACACGCAGTGAAATTTTGCTATTGTACATTTATTAAATCATTTGAATATGTGGACCGTGTCTTTCTGGTACATATTCCATATTCTTTCGTTTTTAATATTATTTCAGAGTTTGACTTTAGTGCCGTGTGGAGGTCGTAGAAAGCTTCCCCGTGCTTTAGTTGTATGCTCTTTTATATTTTCGAGTACTGGGATATGTGTTGGAAAGACACATTTCACATTTTTCCAAAGTTTGACAAACTTTGGTTATTTCTTTAAAAAATGATAAATTTATTTGTTTGGTCATTGTTGTAATATTTTTTGGCTTCTGTTTTTGTTTTATCAAATCTAATATTCAACTGGTTTTCCAAGTTTTCTACTCCTAGCGTGTCTGATGAAGGTTAATCCAGAAAAGCGCTTCACACGCAGAGAAATTTTGCTATTGTACATTTATTAAATCATTTGAATATGTGGACCGTGTCTTTCTGGCACATATTCCATATTCTTTCGTTTTTAATGTTGTAAATTTACTACTTACACGACGTTTATGCCTGTATCTCCAGTTTTTATAATCTAAATGATATTGCCTATGAGCATCCTTTGATTAATCAAATCAATTTTAATAAAATATTTAAGATTTTATATTTTATTTTGTATTATTTGTATATCATAATTATATCACTGTACGTTTTTTTTTCATTGAACATAAAAAAGCCTATTTATTTTGATTTGATGTATTAGGACAAGATCTTTAACATCTACATATCTATCAATTCCTTCAAAATTATTTTAAGTTGCCTTAGGCCATTAACCTGCTTCCACAGCCAGAAGGATAATACAAAACTATTCAAAAAGGTTGTGAACCAATGATATATGACGTAACAGAAAGCAACGAAACTATAAATAAAAAAAAACTTTATTTCCTAGTTTTAAAATACAGATTTTTTTAGCTATTATATCTTGTAATCTTTTATTTTTTTATTATCAATTGTAATTACCTTTTTTGAACTTTATCATTAATAATTCTAGTAGTTCTCTACATGGTCCTTTGAATTATTGTATGTTATTGTTATTGCATAATTTATGCACTTTGATTGAATAGTTTGTCATTAGATTGTGTATTTAGGAGACATAATAATACAAGCATTTTTGCTTGTTTCCGGATCCTTTATAAAAATATGTTGATATACATCATGTACAATGTTTTTAAGAATCATGCATGGTTTATGATAATAATGATTTATGGTAAACATCAACACATGGGTTTCTTTACACTTTCTGAATAAAGATAAAGTGTTATTGTTGAAAATCAAGTCTGTTTCCCACAAAGGATTTCAGTCATAGGAGAAATCAGTGTTTTAAATTGTAATGAAATGCATAGAAAAGAAAAGAATTGTCTCCCTTGTTTACAGTATTTATAATGCAATCTAGGTAAATTTTATCTCACATGACAAACAACGTAGAAACAAATGGCTGATAGTTTTGTTAATAGGTTACCATTCTGTATAAGAAACGATGTTCAAACACATGTGGTTTTTTTTTACCATCAATCACCCTCTGCATGATTTTTAGAAAGACTGGTACTTAATTGAATAAATATGTTTATATTTAAATACAGATTTTCTACAAGTGTTTGAAGTACTGTAATAACCCTTTCATAATCGTGAAGTCGTTCTATGGACGTAAATCGTGCTTCAGTTTCAATCATTTCTCTGACCATAAACTGCATAATACTGACAACCTAAAATTCAAATTTAGAATGTACAAAGTGTGTAAAACAACACATAAAAATTGCCATTCAGCAACTCTATCATTTCAAAGTACTAGTATTATTCAATATTTATATGATAAAAACAAACAAAAAAGCAAGGTCTTGGAAACAATGGGCCAGTCATGAAATTCATTGCAAATGATAGAATTGATAGATTTAAGTACAAATACCGAGTTTTATTACCATAATCACTTACCTTTACACACATTGTAAGAGCTAGTCCTGCCAAAGCTGGACTAATTGATCCCTTTGTAAACACCATTGCAAAGGCTATGGACACAGTGATTAGAGATGATACCAAATCTAGACGGACCCCAATCCATTTCATGCTAGCCACAAACAAAAAACTCGCAGTGTTGGTCTTATCAATGAACCTAAATGATCTGTAAAGATAGGCAGTTTAAAACAGTGGAACATTTACTACGTGAAACCAGATTTAAGAAGTTAATTGGTTCCAACAAAAGGGGTATTTTGAGGTGGTATTAACATGCTAAGAGTTATGAATGATAAGAAGTAATTAACAAAGGTATTAACAAAATTACTGAACTAGGAGGATCTATCACAAATGTCCAAGAGAAAAGACCAAACAAGGAAGACATACCAGAGAGAAATTGATGATAGCAATAATCCTGCCTTGGTTCAGTCATTTCAAGAGAAATGGTAGGATAGTGAGGTGATCATCTCAGTACAACAAGCAGCCAAACACTAATCAAAACAATCACTAACCATATCGTTTAACATAATTTTGATTTTTGTCATCAGTGGCTGATAACGAAAGTAGATTTTTTAGGGATCGTATATGACATATTTTCTTATAACCTTGGTCTAAAAGTCGGTCACAGAGATAGCGGCGTCGGATAAAAAACTGAAAAATGTGTACCAGCAATGGCATATCGAATTAGTTCTGAAATATAGACACCGTATGCAGGTTAAGTAGGTATGTTACTTTCCAGGTGAGGAAAATTAATAATGTTCAAATTAAAATCGTTTCTTTTGTCGTATATTTTTGTACTGAGATGACCATCGTGGTCAAATTCGAGAATGACGTGAACATGGTGAAGCAAGTGGATTCGGTGGTTTCTTTAATCTCTAGCCCTAAAGGAACACATCTACCAAACAGAGAGGACGTCATCAATATATCTGAAAGTGAGATTTAAGGATCTTGCCTCTTTCATCTTGTTCTTTACGAGAACCTGAAGAGTAAGGGTATAAAAAACAAGTCGTCAAGAAGACGAGCACAGTTTGTGTCCATTGGATATCTAATTTGTTGTTGAAAAATCTCTCCTCCAAGTGTAACAAATATGTTGTTTATAGGGAAATCAAGTATACTGCAAAATTTGTTCAATGTGTAACAAATCTTTAAAATCATTAAAAGATATAGTGAGAAAAAATGTAGAATTATAACCTAAAACAACAAAGTTCCTTGATTAAAAGAATTACAAAATCAGACATTTTTGATACTTTTTGTATCGAACATGTACAAATCATTTAGTTTTCTTTTTTATTAAATTAAAAAATAAACAAAGTTCCGAAAAATATTTTTGGCTACGTCTGACGCACCTTTCTCTCTATTTGAGAGTGACCAGAGGCGCTCTACCAAAAGAAAAATGCCAAACACTACAAATGTATAAAAATATGAACAAATAATCCAAACATGCCGAATTTGGAAACCAAATTATGAAATAAGATAAACCTATGTATGGGGTAGTGAGAACCTTGGTGTTTTGACAGATTTCAAATTTCAAGGGATATTTTCACAGCTTGGATGTGTTCTTCTACACAAAAAGTGCTGAAACCTGATCGAGCTAACCTCGGGGAATTAAAACTCCATCGGCAGCACTAACTTTTATGGATGTTTGAAAACAAAAAGTACAATTAAGTGAAAAGTTCAGTTTCCCCAACATTTTAACCCCCTTAATTCAAATTTTCAAAAATTTAACAAAGTCGTTTGACAGTACATTTTCTTCTAATAGACATTCATCAAAGGCACCAAAGCCATACGTTGAAAGGCAACATAAAAAAACCAAATTATGTTCAAATGAATTGTTAAGCATTTTTCCAAATGCATAGGCGAATACCTCCCGCAAACGATTATCCTTTTTTGGTAAATATTTTGTAATTTTATAAAACAAAATCTTACCTATCTATAAAACTGTTCTGTTGATTAAAAGGAACAATAGTGAAAAGTCCTTGAGCTGTTGTTTTTGCATGAGCCAGCATTGGCGATCGAGTGACGTTTTCCAACCTTTTCATTTGACGAACGGACGTATTTGAAATAGATTTCATTAAGGCTAAAACTATGGTCACTGGAACCATGGCTGCCAGTACCCATTTGCATGGCAAAATTATAGCCGTTATAAGAAGTGACAAAATCACCAAGTTAATTGTTTGAAGAGTAGAATCTATCTTTAAGGGTATTAACACATCGGCTACAAAATAACAATTGAGGTTAACGTTCAGTCCATGAGTCGAACGAAATCTTTGACGCATCATTTTACTTAATTAAACTGTCATTTTTACAGACTTTGTTAACAAAAAATGAAAATAGTACAACTTTTACTTTGCATGAAGTAGTGTTATCTATAGTTCTCACTAGATGCAAACAAATGTTTCAATGCAAAAAAATGCAAAAAAATAGATTATTCATTTGAATAAGAATGTGTTGAAAAACCTCAAAATGACAGATACTTCTTTTTGTGCAGATTAAAACAAAGATATTAAAACAGTGCCAATCATTGAGATTTAATTTCTGAGTATCGTGAAGTCATCTTACCTTCATTCAAATCTTTTGAAAACCTGTTGAGTATTCTGCCAGCTGGGGTAGTGTCGAAAAATTTCATAGGAGCATACATCACTTTCTTCAAAATGGTGTTGTGCAAATTGACGGATGCTGTTATCATTGTCTGAAAATTAAAAAGCACATTGAACTAGTACTTCCCTATGTAAATTATGTCTCAAAACCATGTTTTGTTTTGTTTAACTAGCGGACAGTAAGGTTGCAATGGAAGAGGGAGGTTTGGGGCCATAAAATTTGATTTAAAAATATTTCTTTTGAAGGAAGCAGATGTACCAATAGGCTATCCGAATATCAAAATCCGAAAGGGCAGAGACAAAACCAGTAAACAAACTAGGACTGTCCAAAAAAACATACAATATGTAAAACACGGAAACACAAAAACCAATGAATATCAATTAACAAATAATAATTAAGCACCTAGCTGTTCCAATTAAGAACCATTCAATTACCGTATAGCGGGAAATTTTCGCGAGGTTCTAATTTTCGCTATATTCGCGACCATTATTTTATCGCGAAATTTAAAACCTGCGTAAAATAGAATCACCATAAAGTTGTATTGATAATATCATTAAATCGCGAAAATAGATGTCCGCGTATAACAAATTAGTCATTTGGTAGAAAAACGCGAAATTTGCACGCCGCGAAAATAACCCGCTATACGGTAAAATTTCCTGTTTATCTGCCTTCTATTTCCTTATTCCTTAACATTTGAAACTGATCCTCTTCATTCTATAGAAATAAATGATATGTGGAATAAGTGTACTCGACAAAACTCACATAACAAACGGTAATTTAGAAAAACCACAATGGTAAACCACCAGCAGCCTTCAACGAGGCCAGTGCTCGCCGTTCTGTAATCGGCCTATGGTGAAAATAAAATGCATATAATCCAGTCTGAAATGGTCACAGATTGACCCCCGTCTAACACAAGAAAACAGACAACATCAAAATTACAATTACAAACAAAAGCTTTGTCAAATTCCTAGTTTAGGGCAGGTACATATAGAACGTTGCGGGGTTTAATAAGTTATTTTGGGTCCAACATTCCCCATATCATTAATCCAAGACAAAGCTAAAAAAATGGGTCAAAGACAGAAATGGCCGGATTTCGTTTCAAAGAAAGTATAAAGTATATGAGCCACAGACCTGAAATCAGATTCCACTTTATGGGAGCCCATACTGATGCTTCATACCAAATATCAAGAAGCTGAGATTAGTAGTTGCTGAGAAAACTGTTATGAAAACTTTCTATAATTGGCCATTTATGTCAAAAATTAACCAAGTCCGTAAACAGGAAGTAGGTGAGCGACAGACCTGAAATCGAATTCCACTTTATGGGAGCCCATACTGATGCTGCATACCAAATATCAAGAGGCTGTAATTAGTAGTTGCTGAGAAAACTGTTACAAAAATTTTCTATAATTGGACATTTATGTCAAAAATTAACTAAGTCGGTAAACAGGAAGTAGGTGAGTGACAGACCTGAAATCAAATCCCACCTTATGGGAGCCCATACTGATGCTGCATACCAAATATCAAGAGGCTGTGATTTGTAGTTGCTGAGAAAACTGTTACGAAAATTTTCTATAATTGGACATTTATGTCAAAAATTAACTAAGTCGGTAAACAGGAAGTAGGTGAGCGACAGACCTGAAATCGAATCCCACCTTATGGGAGCCCATGCTGATGCTGCATACCAAATATCAAGAGGCTGTGATTAGTAGTTGCTGAGGAAACTGTTACGAAAGTATTTTCCCCGCCCGCCGTCCGCCCGCCGCCCGCCCGACATTCACCATTTTATAACCCGGATTTTCACTAATGAAATCCGGCCAAAAATCAACACACAATAAAAAATAAATCGATTATCGTTCAACTAGAGAGAACCTTAGACAAAAGACAATAAAACAAATAAACAGTAGAGGAACTCTCTATAGAACACTCGCTGTCACTGACAGTTAGCTAAGAATCATTAATCGACTGGTGTAAAAAACATATCGATTTTAAATCCGATACAAAATTTCAAACAATTAATGATTTGTTGTAGTAGTATCATCACACAAAACTGACATACTTGATCGCTATAATGCTTAAAAATGACAATTAGTTTAAAAGCTAATAGTTTTGTTATTGCCTTTTATACAGTACTAGTGTTTAATATTTTAAAACACGATTTCCGTTGACAAAGCTTGAACATAATCATATAAGAAATAATCGATATAATCTTAACATTTATAGGCGAAATTGTTTTAAATAATAAAATGGACCAATTGGCTTATTTTGAGTTTGTATTGAGATTATATAAATGGAGCATGCCGACTGAACGTCAGAAAATGATTTACAAACTATACATGAAGCACTCTTCAAATTTTGATCTTTGACTTAAGATTTGTAAAATAATGTGTTTTTCTTAGTGCTTTGCTCGCTGCACATTTGGAATTCACTACTTCATACTCTAATGCAACAAAACTAATAGAAAACAAGGCAAAATTCCATGAATTAAAATAACCTAAAAAAGTATATGACCAAGCAATATGCTTTTTTATACTAACCGTAGCTCCAGCGAAGCCTCTCAAAATTGTCAAAATTATTATTCCACCGAGAGATGAAACATAAACAGTAGTATAAAAATTCTCTGAAGTCGTGTACTGCATCGGCATCGGTGTTGTTGTAATGGTATTGTTGAAAAAATTCGTTTGGGTTTCATTCTGTAGAGCTTTCAGTGAGATATTTTTGGGCTGTTTTGACTGCTAGACATGTAAAAAGGCAGATTCATTACTTTTTCATTCTTTTATTTTATTAAGGTTTTTTTAATGCAACCTAAATACATGTATGAGTGCTTATATTTCAAACTTAATTTTTTAAATAATTCGTCATCAGAGAAGAAACGCTTCCTTTGAGACAATTTCTTTTAGTTAAGCCAAAGGTTCTTCCTACCCCAGACATAGGTTGAATATCTTAGTAATAATTTGGTTCCCCAGTTTGGTATTTTTGGTTATACTGTTCTATGCTCTTCATATTCATACAGTGTTTGGCATTTTCAATATTTTTTGGTAGAGCGCCTCTGATGAGTCTTGAATAGACGAAACGCGCGTCAGGCGTAGCAAAATTTATTGTCTGGAACTTTATTGTCATTTTTATTTCAGAGTATTCAAACTTTAATGTTTTACATGTTGTCGTGTTTGTTGGTGCTTACTGTTGTCTCTGCACTTTCGGACTTTTGACATTCGGATACCCAATTGGTACCTCTGCTTCCTTCTTTTAATCCCACTGACCTCGCTCAATGAATCAATCCAGATTTCAAGCCACCAATCTGTAAACACCACCGATCCCATGGTTAACGTGTATGACATCATCACCAGAAAACAGACAATAAATCCACCTGCTGTGTTGACGTATGACTCATATGTACCGAAACGTACTTTCCCTATCACATTCTCATCTTCTTCCGTTAGTTTTGCTGTATTTAAGATAAATTAAATGTGCTCGCTTAATAGACAAGAACTGTGTGAGCAATGCTCAATTGTTATATACCCGCTTTTGCAATCAAAGCAACCCAGGAATAATAGTGGCTACGTTATGAGTGTGACGGAACTACGAAAAGACAATGGTAAAACAGTACAACCCCCTATTTTTTCGAAGCGGGGAATGAAAATTAAACTGAGGTATTAAAATCAAACTTTATTAAAATCAAACTTATTTAGTACATTATTAAACATATTTAGAAAAAATAGATAATACACACCTACAAATTGACACTTGAATATTGCTTTTAGAAACAACACATCTCTTAATTGATTTAACCACGTTTTTCTATATTGATATTGTTAAAAGAGGATTCTTTTTGATTCATTTTGTCACAAGTTTCTAAATAAGAATCAAAGATGTACCAAAGAAGCCATCAAATATCGTTAATCCGAATTGACAAGGAAAAAATCGGCACACATCAAAAACAAACATACATCAACCACAATCAGCAACGTAACGTGAGCACAAGTTGAAACGAGAGTGAACTCAGGTGCTTCGGAAGAGTAAGCAGTTTCTGCTTGCTACATCTGGCACAGCCGTCATGTTGCCAAAAATCGGTTACAATGTAAGTGTGGGTCAAATCCGGTAAAGGACGACAATATTATACTAAACCTCTTTGTAAACCAACATTTGCGCTCATCTCAGAGATAGAAATCCCGTATTTGTTTTCAAGCACATGATGTATTCCGTAAAAATTGTTGAGTAATGGAAACAACCGGATTACAACGTAACCTTGTGTGGACAACTTGTTTGTCAGACATGGCATGTATATTGTAATTAGTTTTAAATGTAATAAAACATAAACCTGTTGGTTTCCAGACTATAGTGGTATCATCTTCATTTGTTTTTACGTCTCCTGCTACCTTGATTTCTTTCTTTTCCTTCTTTTCCTTCGGTTTAGGCTTGATTTCTTCCATACCATTTTCATAATTTGCATGTCGTGGTTCAGGAACTATAAAAGTCAAGAGTACCAAGATTTCATTTGCCAGTCAAACCCAAACTTAACTTGACTGCTTATACTTTGTGTCAACTCATACAATTAAAACTTTGATAACAACAAAACCAGACCAGTTAAAATTAACATAAAATTAAGTACAGAAATAAATATATGACTAAATATTTCATATCATTTAGCTGTACATTTTTATGCCTAATATACTAACATTGTTTTTCCATGGACATATTTGTGTGCTTGTGGAATTCATCCATCATTTGTTTGAAGTAGTCATTATTTGCTAATAAACTGCGATGGTGACCCCTTGCATCGATTCTTCCGTCCTTAAATACAACTATGTCATCACAGTACTCCAGATACTAAAACATGAATAGTAATTACATTGTATACATATCTTTTGTACAAATTACATGTAACAATAAAACGTGAGCATTAAAAGTGTCGAAAATTTAAACTTTTACAAGCTTTATAATATGTAACATTTTACTGAAGAATCAGAAAAATGGTCTTTCACCTGTTATGTGAATTTATTCATTTGTCTAACTATTTATTTCATAACTACAACATTAACCTATTTGCAAAGAACTATCACCTGCAGCTGATGTGTGGCAAGTACAACCGTTTTTCCCGCCAGTCTCTTTTTGATGCAGTTATCAAATAGGTGTCGCCCGACTTGAACATCTAAGGCCGATAGTGGATCATCAAGAAGGTAAATATCACTGTCGCTATACAGTGCTCTTGCTAAACTGACACGCTGTTTTTGACCTCCACTAATATTTGCTCCTCTTTCACTTATCTACAAAAGAAACCAATAACTAAGACATGCAAGATAAAATTATATTCGGAATATTTGTACAATGATAAGGATGAATTTCAAGTAAACTATTTTCTTCATTACTTTAAGTTACTGGCCTCTAAGATACCAATGCTTACATGTATTTTGGGGGTGGATCCAGGAATTTGATTTCGGGGATGCCTAAAGAGTGTTTTTAGCGTCTTTTTATATGGATTTTATTTGAAAAAAATCTTTTTGTCAGTTTTAAGGGGAAACGCCCGGAACGCCTTTCCTTGGATCTGCGCCTGCATTTCAAGTCTTCATTCTATTAAATTGTCGAATTTTCTTATAAACAAATCTTTGTAAAAACGCATACTGTTTTAGAATTATTTTTTTAAGGATTATATTTGCTCTATTGTTATGCCACAGAAATACATGAAATATTTTCTGTTGTAAGTTAGAGCAGTAGTTCTTATCTAAAAATTCACCTTCGTTTCATCTCCATTCTTTAGATTGTCTAGGTCTGGTTCTAGGTTACAGGATTTTATCACATCTTTATATCTAAAAAATGTTTGATTAGTTTTTTATAAGTATCAGTCTAAAAAGCTATAAAATCGTCATTTCCTATAATTGCCTGGTCATCAGATTTGTCTGACACGATTTACCATTAGATTTATAATATTTTGTCGCTGAAATTTCCAATTTTTAAATTCAAAATTGTTTAAAAAACCAGGTTTCTTTCCCTGTAATGCACATGGTCGATAACATCGGTGCTGGATTTGGTTTCCTTGTTCGAACGTTTTGGTTTTGAGGACTTTTTGTTTTCAACAGTTATGGAATTTGACCTTCCAATGCTTTGACTTAAATGCTACTGATGAGAGGTAACTCCTTGAAATATCGTTTTATAGCATATCCAAATCAACCGTTTATACCCGCGTTTTGATATTTGTAATTAGACTGTCTATAAGAATACAATTTATTTTCATACCGGAACTTCTAATGTAATTATGTCATTACTTAAACGAATATGACAGTTTGAATTTTTTTGAAAAAGCACACTTTTGTTTACCTTTCATGATCATATGGTTTCCCAAACAAAATATTTTCCCGGATTGTTTCATTAAAAATCCACGCTTGTTGTGCTACATAAGCCACGCTTCCTTCAATAGCAGTCAGTCCAGATATGATACACATCTATACAATGTAAAAAAATCATCTGAATTACATATCTCATCAAAAGGTTCAAGCACTTCAGATAT